>JAFEKD010000019.1:0-1200000 GCA_016920805.1 Stagonosporopsis cucurbitacearum | reverse complement strand
TGATTGTTCATTGCAGGCTTGAGAGGCTTGGTAAGACCCAGATGCTTCAAAGCAGCGTGGTACGCTCGATCAGAGACTCAGGTGTTGAGAATCGCACTCATATTGATATTTTTGTGGCACTACAGTATAGGGAGAGGAAAGTATAAGCTACCACTGCTCTCCTTCAAGGCATTGAGCTCTGTCACATCTTTTACCATAGCCTTTCCAGAAGGTTGTCAGAAGATACCGCCGCTCGAGTCAGTTTCAAAGACTTTCTCGATCTCTTGCGTAGTCACTTCTGGCTTGTGTCGTTGCTACTTGGGTCTCACCCCACCGATGGGCCGGCCCACCACTCGCCCTGTAGCCATCCATGTAGTGATAGGTCTAGCAAGATTAGGGTTGCGTAGTATTCTTACGAGGTCTATGTAATTCGTGTGTTCTCTGCCATTCGGTTTGCGCGAAACTTCGGGTGCAGCTGCGGGTGCGAGCTTTGACCGCGAGACATCAATGCGAAGTTGAAGCTTCTGGCTCATCTTGCGATTGTTGAGCTCTGAATTATCCATTCATTCGGTTGCCAGTTGGAGTAAAGCTCAAGCTTTGCGAGGTATTTTCGACTTTACAGTAGGCATGACTGCACTGTGTGCAAGCAAGCATTGTTGTCGCACAATGTTCTTTGACATCGACCCAGTGGTAGTATATGTGCACATCACAGAGACCCTCAGCATATGTATGATCAGAGAATGAATGTTTTACATTGCTGAGTGTCAACAAGTAAAGGGTGAGCGTGAGACACGCTGAGACTCATCCGTCCGGATGAGACCGCCCCACTGGGCCTTGGCAAGAATGGAACACGAACGGAAGTCGCGGAGATGCGCCAGTACCAACGACGTAAACATTAATCCGCGCAAACACGATCGCACCTCACCGTGAGGAATGCTTCCCTAGCATAAGGTGCTCACTATGAAGCCTGACACGGTAGCCCGAACATGGATCATTGGGGCGACCCTTGGGCCGACAATGCCAACGACAAGTCGTCGACAAAGAGCGCCGTAACGTCACCACTGCCACCGACTTTCACCTTTGCACCAGCACCACTGGGCGACTTCGTGGACGACGCGGGTTGGGGCAACGACCACGATGATGGACTTGGCGGTTGGACGACTTCAGATGCAGGCAATACGGTCTCGTTAGAGGTTGCATCAACACCAGCTAGAGATGCAGACCCAAACAGCGCCGCTGATTGGGGGACTGCACATCAGGGAGGAGAGGATCTCAGTCCGGAATGGCCATACTCTGCGACAGATGCTGTTGAAACTGTCGACTCAGAGCCCTCAGATTCCTCGACTGTATCACAGGTGGACGGAAATGCCAGCCAGGAGGCAGTCGAGGAACATGTCCAACCACAAATCGATCTTGAATCTTCTGTACGATCTTCAACTTCGCCGTCGGAAACGAGTCGCAACGACCTGCCGATCGAGTCGCCTCGAACCTCTGTTGAAGATGAACGGGCTGGCAACAAAGATGGACTTCCACCTGAGTCTTTGGACAGCACTGCGGAAGCACACCCAGATAGTGCTGTCTCTAGTGCGAGCTTCAGCCCTGACTTGAGCCCTGCATCGACGGCTACTTCGGATGCCCATGAGGGGGAGAAAGACGGGAACGATTCTGAAGCTCATCAGGATCTCGAGAATCACGCTGTGGAGGCCAGAGCAGCAAATGATGCACTTTCAACTGTGTTGGATAGTCAAACTGCATTGAGTACTGAGAGAGATCCACAGAAGACACCTGGTAGCGCAGCTGAGGCACCTTCAGCCCAGCCGCATGCCACATCAGACGCCTTTGTCTGCGACAACACGCTCCTGGCTCAATTATTTCCCACGGAGAAGCAAACAGACAGACATCTATACGAGCACAGTGATCCCATATTCACCACCTCAGCTCGCAAGGCCTGGTATAGGGTAACACGGAAGCAAACAATGCGCGAGTTCAATCATGGCGACAACGACGATAACTACATTCGTGTCACCTGGACAAACTCACATGTGCGAGCTGAAGTGCACAAGATTGTGAATAGATGGGCACGCGAGGACCGCATCTCGGGTACTGGTCCTGGCGCAAGGGCTTCGTTCTATTGGGATACACCAGCGCCTACTGTATCCGAGGCGCCTTTCGGTCATTCGCGTACACAATCTGCTGCTCTTACGACAAAGACCGCTCTTCCTGCAAGACAAAGTTTACCGCCATTAGCTTCGGCTCAATCTGCGGCGTTCAACTGGAGCTCTTCCGCACCTACGGATCCGTGGATGCTGGAGAGCCCATCACAGCGGTTAACTCCACTAGCTCCGAAGAATCCTGTGGTAGCCAAGCTGCAACGGCAAGAAGGTCGCGCAGTATCAGTGGATCTCACGCCGAATAAATCGGGGCTGACAATGCACAAGCGAACAGGCACTGTTTCGCATAATGCACATGAAACAAGGACTGTAGCAGGCCTCATCTCACCTCCTATATCACAACCCTCTACCGAAGTTTTGAGTCCTTCAGCGAGTTCTGATAAACCCGATAGCTCTTCGGTCCCTACGGTCGAACCAGCTAATACTTCCTTTGACGACGACGATGATTGGGGTGAGATGGTACAGACACCCACGTTGCCAACTCCACAGCAATTAGATCCATTCTCGCAGCCTTTGGATGCCAAAACTACACCTCCGTCATCATCATCACCCCCAACGAGCCTAACTAGTATTGCTGGAGAAGAAGCTGGGCTCGTTGAACCAATGTTTGCTACTCCTATCGTTCGACTGCAAAGTACCATATCGCCAACGTCAGCGTTGTTTAAAGCAAACACATTTGTTCCCTTGAACGCTGAGGTTGGGCCTATTGGCCCCAGCGTCCTCAAACCAGCGAAGAGACCTCTTCGTTCAACTACAGACGAGAGACAAGCTGGCGTACCCGAAGGAATGATTGTAGAATCGTCTGGGCCGGTTCCAATTTCTTTGAAGGTTGATGAGAGCCGAGAGGGTATTGAAGCTGTTCCTCAGACCATGACTGATTCGGTCTCATTTTCTGACACGCAAGACGCCGTCGGAAAAATCAACATGGAGGTGTCAAGCACACCAGTTGTCCAGCCAGCAACATCCGACCAAGTACCTTCAGATGCATGGGCCGATGTCGATTTCTCATTTTTCGAGTCCGCGATGCCGGCATCGGCACCACAGCCAATACCACAGGCACACCCATCTGACGCGTTCTCGCATTTTAATACCCCAGCCGCAGCATCCACACCGCCCCTGTCAAAGTCCTCTTCAAGATCGCCCCCACGTAGCCCCACACCGCCCGCGTTGCGACCTTTGAGCGGCACTACCAGCTCAGTGCAGCAGCGCAAAGCCGAAGAAGACCGAATCATTGATAGCATACTTCGTGGGCTACCAGACCTGAGCTATATGTTACAGCGATAAATAGTTATGACTACGGGTGGCAGCGCCTTTTTTGCATAATATATGGCGTTAAGAACCTCTGCATCTTAACATGTTGGAAGATATATGTATATATACAAAATAATTGGGTTATGGGCTTCATCTTTGCGTGTCTAATATGGGAAATGGTTTCGCCGGCCCGAGCGGATTCTCCAGAGCCAGGGCCGGCTTTCGAATCCGGCGAGATACCGACCTTACGTCTTTGAATTCTGTACACTGGCCTATTGTTCTTGTGTGTTAGAATGTAATGGGAGAACAGTTGTAGCTGTTAGGTTTTTGGAATTCGTATGTGAGAGTAATAGTGCGGGGTGAGCGCAACGGGTCAAAGATTTTGCAGGGACTCTAAAACTCTGTGATTATACGGCACAGAGCAATAATGGAATTCGTTTATCATACGTGTGACTAGCAATGAGTTATAATCCCTTAAACCACATCAGCCAGAGCATCGCCGATCTGACTAAACCCGTCCTTCACGAATCCTAGCATTGGCCGTCTGCACCTGTCGACAAACCGACTTTGAGCAACGCGACACATCTGAGCTTTGATGCCTTTTTGGACTTTGCTGCTTTGAGCTAGTCGTTCATCGTCGCCCTTTCCCCTCCTCTTCGCTTTCTCTTTCCGCTCGATCTCGGCCACTGGCTGTTTCTCTGCTTCTTCATAGGCCTCATCCACCAGCCCGATGCACAAAACTCTCGCAACCCAGGGGCGCAGTTGCCCCTCCCAAGTCTCTGACGCGATCCGAGCTTCGACGCCCACAAGGGTGCAGCCACCCTTGTTTATCGGGGCGTTGATCTCCTCAGCCAGATCCTTAACAACGTTCTTGTTGAAAACACGCTTTAATCCCTGGATGAGATGGTGCATATCCTCTGGGCATGCAGTAGTCATATCGAACGGAGTCATCATCTCCTGTATATGGTGCAGCACGAGGTCGCAAAAGCACGTCTTGTGAGGTTTCCGCCATTTTGAAGATGCAATGGTGCGTGCGAGAGCGGGTTGGAAGTGCGAGTCGAGTTCGTTCAGGGAAGGCATTTCCTAGATGGTTGGATGTGTATCAAGGCTGACGAAAGGATCGAATCCCCCGTTGCGTCTGCGATGCCGCCGGGTCGTAAGCGATTGCGGCATTTGTGCCGAGAGCTTGCTGAGATAGAAGTTCGAGCCTGTGAGGAGCGAGTGTCCTGCGCGTGCGAAGGGGTTTGTGGGTTCATTGTGTGTGAGGGACATATTTAATAGTGAATGAACGTGTATAAATGTAAGTAAGCTTTTGTCGTTACGTGTAGCGTAGTTCTATTGGGGTCTGAGTGACGATGCAGTTAGCGATAGCGATGGGAGAAGTTGCATGGTACGCCAGTGATAGACGGAAGCAGTGAGGATGATTCAAGGCAGGTGCAGGATTGAACGAGCAGCAACAACCGATGTCCGGAGCATTGTGATGCGGTATGCTTCAGAATTGGCTATGAATATATACAAAGAAAACGACATGCAACATCCATTGAAACGCATTGCATCCTACTTCAATGCAAGAATCTTGGCAGCTGCTTGTTCTGCAACTGCAACAATGTAAGAAGTTGGGTTCGTGGTGATGTGTCTGCGAGATGTCAGCATGTGTCTTGTTGTTTGACATGCAGTCTGTTACTTACGCAGGGAAGATTGAGGCGTCGACGACAAAAATGTTGTCAGTACCATACACCTTCGTGTTCAAGTCGACGACTGCAGTACCACCATTGAGACCACTGTCCGATCCCATCTTAGCTGTGCCAATCCAGTGGTTAGCACGGCGATTGCCAGCAAGCGTGGGCAGACTAGCGACATAAGCTTCAATTGTGGTGCCTGCAGGTGGAACCTGGAATGTGATCTCAGGGTTTTTCTGGATCGCTTTGACGAGACTCTTCAGACTGGCGATCACAGCATCGGTATCTGCTTTGTCTCGGAGGAACGGCGACGTAGTTACCTCCATTCTCAGACCACTGTTGATTGCTGCGACACCTCGGGAAGTAGATCCACGTCCGAGGTAGTTGCTTAGGGTCATCGAGTGAGTGTCGTTTTTAGAGGGGCCTTCGACTCGGGCAGTCCATTGGAATTGGCGATCAATGCCATCAGTGCCCCTGATGACTTCCCAAGCGACAGGGCCAATGTTGGGGGCTGACTGGGTGAGAATACCAGCGCGCTTATTGAGATAGGCATCCTTGTCGGCCTTGATAGGGTCATTCCAGGCTTGATAGAAGTCGTAGAAAGAGACATCCTTGTGCTGGATGACAAGGTCGGTGTTGACGTGGTCGTTCAAGTTCTTCCCAACAGGCAAGTTGATCCATTGGGCTTCAGGAATAAAGGTCCTGCCATCTTGAACACTGCCCTTGACGATGTTGAGCTGATCCTTTGGTCCGATACCGCTGCGGAACAGGAGCTTGGCAGACCCAAAGGTACCAGCTGAGAGAATAACACGTCCACCTGAGTTAAGTGTAACGTTGCCACAGTATCCACCGGCCCCTCCTTCAAGCTCGACACCCGTTGCCTTACCTCCAGTTCGGATGACACGCTTGACAGCTGTGTTGGTCCATAGCTTGAAGTTAGATCGTGCTCGTGCTGTAACAAGGTACGTCCCGAGAGGTCCCTGTCGCTGTCCATTCGCATACATGTACGGTGTCTTGCTGTATGTACGGTGCTTCTCGTTTGGCTTCTCGTTGGCCTTGAGGTTGGTCCAGCCGTCCGCGCCAAGCGCTCCGGCAAGGATGTTATACCCCTCTTGTTTGTATATCTTTCCGTCTGAAGAGGGTGTGTCTGTACCGGCAATACGTTGGAAGGTGCGGGCGACAGCAGCACTCATATCACTCGCCTTCCAGCCATTAGGGAAACTGTAGTCCCAGTCTACAGCGTTTGGCTTCCACCAAAGCGCAGCGTTAACTGCAGCACCGCCACCAAGAACGCATCCCGCCATCTGGTCCGTATCAGAACAAGCAACACCTTTGGGTTCTTCCCAGATCTGATTGCAGAGCCCTGGCACGTCGAAACGTGTAAGACCGGTACCCTTAAGCCAGTCAGGGCCCATCGTGCCACCCAAGGCACCAAGGGATGGTGGGCCTTTCTCAATGAGGAGAACCTTCTTGCCAGCCTCAGAAAGCTTATCGGCTACAGGTATGCCACCAGCACCGCCTCCAACCACAATATAGTCGTACGATCCAGTGGGAGCAGCGGTGCCAACGCAAGCTGTAGGGCCAACAGGCGTGGAAGACGCAGGCGGCTGGATTGAAGAAGTAGAAGTTCCACTACCTGCTTCTACATCAGGCAGCTTGATCCAATCGGTGTATTTCGCGTTCCTGGCAGGATCGGAGGGTAGTGCGAAGATTGACTGGCCACTGTCGTGCTGAATGATTTCGTTAGGATTCCAGCTCTTGCTGTGCTGGACCCATGCCATGATTTGAACTGGCAAGCCACCTGGTAGCTGATTGTCTTCCACGCCATCTTGCTTCCATACCCAGCACTTCTGGCAGCGGTAGACAAGCTCAAAGTAGTTATCGGTGATTGTGACGCTCAACTTAGTCAATTTTGCATCTCCAGTGTATGGCCCAGGCACATAGCCGCTTGAGATGAGTTAGCGCTGTGCTGGCGAGTGTTAAACTAGGTTCACTCACGTCGAATAGAGGAAGTCGGTCTTGATAGAGGTACCTTCTACCCATGCAACGAGTAGTAATTTACCGTTCATAGATTGGCCATGGCTGATGCCCGAGTATCCTTGTTTGTTAGGCCGCAAGGCACCTTTCTGTTTGATGTTAGTACCCAATTGTCGGATAAGATGTTACACTCACAAGATAGCCAATGTATTCATCAGCAAGTTCGCCCTGTGTGCCAGGCAGGGCCATGCCCCACTCGAGGCCACCGAAAGTTTGATCTGAAGTGATGGTCTGCTTGTAGAACGTGATGCCAGTCTTAGCGTGGGTATAAGCTGCCTGTTGGCCTTGTGCAGAAGATGCGAAGAGAGACGACAGCAGCGATGCTGCCTTGAAGAATGTAGTGACCTTCATCGTGAAGAAGCGCTCAGCGAGTGACTGAGATTCAGCCAATCGAAGTTGCCAGTAGACTAGTGAGCGAGCTTGAAGTCTCGAGACAGAAGATACACCGAGGTCTTATACACGCCCAACATACACAGACTTTGTCGTTGCTTCTACAGAGCATAGCCGCAGAAGCATATTCAGCCAAGAGATACTATTTCCACGAAGCAGCACGCGTGAGACCGGTCCATGCCAGGTACGACTTCTGCAGTGAGCTGCATGCTTTGGGAATGATGTGCTCCAAACCCAACGGCCTGATGATCATTCGCTGGGATGTGATTGGGCGATGTGGCAGCAAAGACGCGCCCCAGAAGACGAGGCTGTTGTTTAATCTGGAAGCGCAACGTCCACGAGGTACCTTGATTGATATAAATTGATGAAATGCGGGATGCAAGGCTCATCTGCCGGCGTCCCTGTCAACAAAAATGGGTCTAGACCGAAAAGAGTTACCCTAAACTCGCTTATCTTTCCCGAACGGGACTCTCAGTGGCGTCTTGTACCCTCCACGCCGTTCGTCAAGGCTGTTCTCAAACACACCAGCTGCATGTCGGTATCCTCTGAGAATTTCCCACGCCGTCTATACGCCGTATTGGCTGGTACCTGGGCCATTGCGTCGGCCCCAGTTCCGGCGGTTTGACCCATATACGACTACCCCAATAAGACAGCGAATTGTTCACCAATCATCTATTTTGTGCTCGAAACACTCTTCCTGTCATTAGACAGCAATATAATATATTGTCATGGCTTTCGCTTCCGATCTTTTCAACCTGTCTCTGGCATGCCCTGGTCCTGCAATTATCCAGCAACTTAACCTCAACCGCCGGCATTAATCGCCACGCATGTGTCTTGCAGACTGTATACGGCGTGGCGACGTCCAATTCCATGTCTGCGGTCATCATTCAATCTATGCCTACTTGGTCTGGAATCTTTGTGAGGTTGCACATGACACCAAACGATCCTTTGTCATGTCAGAATATTGCTTGCGTTGAAAATAATTCCTTTAACTGATTTGCGGCGCAGACTGCAATGCTATGGGCTTGTGATCGGTCTGCAACACAATTAACCACTCCGTAACGAGCCCATTTTTTATCATTCCAGCCCGGGTATCTGACAGTATGCCATTTCTAATCTTCTGATATAAATGTTCCCGGACGCGAGACGCGGCCAAGGCGGCTACCAGGATAGATTGTATAATATGAGGGTTTATTGACAGCGTAGTCAGGCGACTAGATGCTAGGTTTGCTTATACCGCCTTACGCTCCGGCTCAGGGTAGCGACTACCGACAGGTCCGCACCCAAAACGGTGCGGTTGAATCTGAGTTATGGGTATAGCCATATAGACCCCAGTGCCAAAACGACTTGAAGGATAGCTATCCTTTTCCACAACAAAATGAAATACTCAATCCTTATAGGCTCTTTGCTTACCAGCGCTTCTGCACACACGATTTTTACTCAACTCCACGTCAATGGAGTAGGACAAGGTCACACCAAGGGTGTTCGCGTGCCCGTACAGTCACCGTTGAAAATGGACGCGCAACAAAGCACTAACCACAGTTTAGACCTACGATGGCCCCATTACTGACGTGACATCCAACGACATGATTTGCAACGGAGGGTAAGTATAGCCTAACCCTAATCTCCTCATACTCGCCATTAACACCCCAAAGTCCAAACCCACTTAATCAGCCTCTCCCCAAAGACATCATCCAAGTCAAAGCCGGTGACAAGCTCAAGACCGAATGGCACCACACGCTCGACTCCACTCCGGAGACTGACAAGTCTGACCCCATCGACCCTGGCCACCTCGGCCCCATCATGGTATATCTCGCCAAGGTCGACAGTGCCTTGACGACCACCGTCACAGGACTCAAGTGGTTCAAGATCTACGAAGATGGAATGGACTCAAAGGGAGAGTGGGCTGTGACTCGTCTCTACAACAACAAAGGCAAGATGGAGTTCACGCTGCCCAAGTGCATCCAGAATGGGCAGTGAGTTTCTCCTACTCCTCGATGCATGCGATACTGATAGAACAAGGTATTTGCTCCGTGCGGAGATCATTGCACTGCACGCTGCTGGCAGCTATCCCGGCGCTCAGATGTACATGGAGTGTGCGCAGATCAACGTCACGGGAGGTGGAACAGCGACACCGTCGACGGTTAGCTTCCCTGGTGCGTACAAGGCGACTGATCCTGGCATCAAATTCAATCTGTACTGGCCGGTGCCGACGAGCTACGAAATTCCAGGACCGAGGCCGTTCACCTGCTGAGAAAGGTAATAGCCAAGAGGAAGTGAGAATTAAGAGCAGCAGTAGAGCGATTGAGGAGGAACTCGCAGAAGACACAATATAGCGGCAAAAATTGAATGCATATTCCTTTCCTATACCTTGTGACGCCAAACTCCACGCTCTCATACTGGTCAAACCAAATCGCTTATATGCATAATCATTTCCCCATATTCAACCCTCCAAACACCCTGTCCAACTCCTCCCCCTCCCTCGATTGCGTCGGCGCGGCATCACTCGGTCCCTTCTGCTGCACCTGCGGCTTATCGTCTAGCAGTCCCTGCTCCCGTGCCTTCAACCCGTCATCCACGTTCTCCGGCTTGAGAATATGGACCCCACTGTCTAGCCAACCTGGTGCGACCCTCCTCTTCTCCGCCAAATCCTCTGCCTCCCGTCGCCGCTTGTATCTGTCTAGCGTCTGGCGCGCATCGGCTTCGAGTTTATCAAGGTGTTCTTGAAGCGCTGTGCAGCTGCGCAGGATCTGGTCCGGGTGTGCTGTTTGCCCGCTGGCGGATTGGACGTACTGTGGCGGTTCGTTGGGGTTGGATTGGTTGGGTTGGAGGATCGACGGTGGGAGGGTCGACGGGAGTGTGACGTAAGAGTAAGGGAGTGGCACGCTGTGTGGGAGCGAGAGGAACGGTGACACTGTCAAAGGCACTTGTGCCAGAAGTGGGTGTGGGTCTGCGACAAGTTCAGAGGGGATCGATGAGGGGAGTCGTTCATCCGGCAACTCACGTTCGTCATGCATATTACTATGGTTGGTGCGCGTAGTGTCGCTGAAGCTCGGGTCTGGGCCTCGTTTTGAGCTTCAAGTTGCTTGTGACGTTGCGTGTTGTTGATGGCTACTAGTGCGGGATGAGGCGTGGTGGGGAAGATGGAGCTGTGGAGCCCTGATGCAGGTACCAACCTTGGGGGATTGGCACGCGGTTGCACGTGGAATGCGACAACTAGTGGAAGGTATCACGGAAGCTGCCGTGACGTGCATTCAATATTAGAGCATGGAGCAGCCATAAGACCAGCCGCACCAAGCTGGATTAATCTACCAACAGATAGCTATACCTAACGTGTAACATGTCACTCGAGCCCCCAACCCCAGTACACGTTTTCGAAATCCGCAACCCCGTCGCGAAGTGGCATTACAAACATATGAAATTCGAAATAAAGTGGGGAATCTCGAAGGAAGAATATAGAAGTCGACGCCTCGGTGCACAGCAACCGCTCCTGTTGCACGGACACCATGTGCAATGCTTAGCGACGGCCGTGCGAGCGGTTGATGCTGCCCTGCATAGAGTCGACCTCGGTCTCGAGGCGCTTAATCTCGGCGTGGCTGGCCTCGAGGTCTTTGTTAAGGCGATCGCGCTCTGCGATGAGCTTCTGCTCCCACTGCCTGAACCGCTGTTCCTCGACCTTGACCTGCTCGGTGAAGCGCTTGCGGAGAGCCTCCTCCTCTTCCTTGAACTTGGGGTTGTCGAGCTTCCTTGGGCGAGCCTCGCCAAACTTCCGTGTCTCCATCTGCTGTGCACGGTATGCTTCGTAGTGGTTCTCCTCGGTGGTGTGAATGAGGTCGAGCATGTGGGTTCGGATGAGGATTGCGCGAAGCTTCTTGAAGTCGCAGTGCTCTTCGTTCTCAACTTCAGCGACACCCCAGGCGTACTGACGACCCTTGACAGTACGGCCGTCGTTGGTCTGAACATCTTTCTCGGAGCCAATGACGGAGAAGGGCATAGCATCGATCAAACCGTGGGCATGTGCCATGGCGGCAGCATCATCGTCCTCGAGCGGCGGCTGGTAGAACTTGATACCCTGAGCTTCAAGCACCTGACGAACCTACAGAATGTCAGCATTCTTCGATTGCTTTGCGTGGCAATTTCACCCACCCTGGTCTTGAACTTGAACAGGTCCGTAGGGCTCAGAGTGTCGGCTTTGGCAACAACGGGAATCAGATTGACGCGTGTGCACAATTTCTTCATGACCTCGATATCAAGAGGCTTCAAAGTGTGGCCGGTAGGGCGGATGAAGTACAAGCAGGCATGTACACGAAGGTCGATCTTCTCCTTGCGTTGCGGCTGCTGCTCCTGCAACATGTACGACTCGTGCTGGTCGTCGAGGAACTCGATGATGGGCTGCCACGAATCGCGGTTGTTGACATAGTCGCCGAAGCCGGGTGTATCAATAACGGTCAGGCGGACTGCAGCTGTTAGCGAGGAGCTCGCTCTTGTTCACGTCACTGAACGTACCCTTGAAGAACTTCTCCTCGAGCTCGGCCTTTGTGATCTCGATCTCGACAGTCTTGTCCATCTGCTTGTGGTGTCGTCGCTTATGGTCGGCATAGTTCTTGATGGTTGTGGAGAAGAGGGTGTTGATGAAGGTTGTCTTTCCGAGGCCGGACTCGCCAGCAACCTGAACTCGTGAGCGCTAAGACATGTGAAGATCTCGAGGCATAGTTACCATGATAGTGAAGGCAGCGCCGCGCTTTGCAACAATCTTGTGCCTGTCCTTTGTTAGTCTGGCACGGCATGCGTGTCCTAAGAGGGGTCGCACCTCTGGTTGGGCAACTAAAGCAAAAGGTCAGTAGAGGTTCGTAAGCAATACACAGTGGATCAAACGCACGTTGGCAATGCCAATTGGGGAGGCTGACTCGGCCATCGTGGACTGTTGTGTTCAAGCTGTCGTGTGTACGAAGGTCTGGCGCGGTGTCAGTTGATCTGCGTGGCGCCGCTGGCTCTTTATGCGTGCAAAACTGACGTGATCGATCGCTAGATGAGCGACTGGAGCTGGCACCGGCGGTGAAAGTGCGCGCTGCAGTGGTGAGGTGGGAAGTACTGGGAACGATGTGGTGGTAGGACAATTTGGCTGTCCCCTTTCTGCACCACGCCCATTCGGCAAGCACGGTCCCTGAACGGGGAAACCGCGCTACTGCACGCCGGCGCTTTGTTAGGCTGAGCTTTGGCCGCGACTTCCAAAAAGTTTCGAGATGATGCTCTCCGACGCCCCGCCGTAACAAGCAGGCAATTCTGAGGTCAAAATAGTATTGGAGACCTCCACCATGAAGACCGACTTTCAGGTATGTCATGCGACAGCAAAAATCAAATCTAGACCGCCACTAACATTATTCCAGTTCTCCAATCTGCTCGGTACGGTCTACAGCAGAGGCAACTTGCTCTTCACACCAGATGGAACATGTCTGCTATCGCCGGTCGGCAATAGGGTGACCATCTTCGACCTCGTCAAGTAGGATCCATGCGGAGCTTATCTGTTTCCGCAAGCTAACAGCTCCAGCTCTAAATCATACACGCTTCCTTTCGCACACCGAACAAACATTGCCCGCCTGGCACTAAACCCTCGTGGCAATCTGCTCCTCTCAGTAGACGAGAACGGCCGTGCAATTCTGACGAATATACCTCGCCGAGTCGTCCTATACCACTTTTCGTTTCGTGGCGAAGTGACCGCCCTCGCCTTCTCGCCGTGCGGTCGACATTTCGCCGTTGGTATTGGCAGGCAGATTGAAGTATGGCATACGCCATCAACGCCAGACGTGGCAGACGGAGATCTGGAGTTCGCGCCTTTTGTGCGACATCGAATGTACACTGGGCATTACGATGCTGTCCAGAGTATTGAATGGTCGAGTGACTCAAGGTTCTTCCTCAGCTCATCGAAGGATCTGACAGCACGGATATGGAGCGTCGATGAAGAGGAGGGCTCTGCGCAAACTACGCTTGGAGGTCATAGGCAAGCTATTGTGGGTGCATGGTTCTCGAAAGATCAAGAGACAATCTATACCGTCAGCAAAGATGGAGCCCTGTTCATGTGGAAATACATGCTTCGATACGATGCGCCAGACGACGCCGATGAGGAAGACGACGACAATCTGCAGTGGGGTATTGCCGAGCGCCACTTTTTCCACCAAAACAACGCGCACGTCACATGCGCTGGTTTCCACCCCGAATCAAAATTACTCGTAACTGGCTTCTCGAACGGCACCTTCTTCATTCACGAACTTCCGGAATTTGCTCAAATTCAGAGTTTGAGCATCTCCCAAAACGACATCGACTATGTCGCAATCAACAAGACAGGAGAGTGGCTTGCGTTTGGAGCTTCGAAGCTAGGACAGTTGCTCGTTTGGGAATGGCAATCAGAATCGTACGTCCTGAAACAGCAGGGACACTTTGACTCGATGAACACGATCGCATATTCTCCCGAAGGGCAGCGTATCATTACAGCGGCCGACGATGGCAAGATCAAAGTGTGGGATGTGAACACTGGATTTTGCATTGTAACATTCACGGAGCACATGGGTGGCGTAACAGCGTGCGAGTTTGCAAAAAGGGGCAACGTACTGTTTACAGCAAGTCTAGACGGTTCAGTAAGAGCTTGGGATCTGATAAGGTATCGCAATTTCCGCACATTCACAGCACCATCGAGATTGTCATTTTCGTCACTCGCGGTTGACCCCAGCGGGGAAGTCATTTGCGCAGGCTCTATCGATACCTCTAATATTCACATCTGGTCCGTACAGACCGGGCAACTCCTCGACACACTCTCTGGCCACGAAGGGCCGGTGTCGACATTAGCATTCTCACCAGACGCATCGACCCTTGTAAGTGGAAGTTGGGATAAAACAGTCCGTGTCTGGAATATCTTTGCACGCACACAGACCAGCGAACCGCTCCAATTGATGGCAGATGTTCTTTCTGTTGCCTTTCGCCCCGACTCGAAGCAAATAGCTGTTACAACTCTGGACGGTCAACTGACATTCTGGAATGTTTCCGACGCGGCACAAGAGAATGGTGTTGACGCTCGTCGCGATGTATCTGGTGGTCGTAAAATGTCAGATCGCCGCACAGCGGCCAACGTTGCTGGCACCAAGTCCTTTACGACAGTCAGGTATAGCGCAGATGGGTCCTGTGTTCTTGCAGGAGGTAACAGCAAGTACATATGTCTGTACGATGTGCAGTCTGGTGTCTTGTTGAAGAAATACACAGTCTCTGTTAACCTCTCCCTGGATGGCACACAAGAGTTTCTCAACAGCAAGCTGTTGACAGATGCAGGGCCTCAGGGTCTCATCGACGAGACCGGTGAAGCTTCGGATCTCGAGGATCGCAGAGATACAACACTTCCTGGCGCGCAGAAAGGTGTCGGTGCAAGAAGAACACGACCTGAAGTCAGAGTACCTGCAGTAGCATTCTCGCCAACCGGTCGCGCATTTTGCGCTGCTTCCACTGAGGGATTGCTAATCTACTCGCTCGATAATGTATTCCAGTTCGACCCCTTCGACCTTGATATCAACGTCACTCCCTCCACAACCCTGGAAACACTTGCGCAGCAAGAATATCTGAAAGCACTGGTCATGGCTTTCCGCCTCAATGAGCGCAATCTCATTCGCCGTGTCTATGAAGCAACACCGGTGGAGGACGTTCCTCTTGTTGTCAAGGAGTTACCATCGGTCTACCTCGGAAGATTACTACGCTTTGTTGCTGTGCAGGCTGACGAGTCGCCACATCTCGAGTTCAATCTGGTCTGGATAGAGTCGCTTCTCAGCAAACACGGAAGGTGGATGAAAGACAACAAGAGTGGTCTTGAAGCTGAATTGCGCAGTGTAGAAAAAGCTGTGAGGCGGATACAGGCGGAACTTGCAAGACTGGCAGATGAGAATATTTACCGGATAGAGTATTTGCTTGCGCAGCCGGTCGAACATTCTGAGAAGACAAGAAGTCTCGACTTTGAGGTCAAATCAATAGGCAACGGCGTTGTTGATGAGGAGATGCTCGATGATGACGACGATGAGGAAGATGGAGGGTGGGAAGGTTTTGAATGATTGTGTTACATAGGAGCAAATGAGTCCGCGAAGACGGCAAATTATATTCGTCACACGTTGCGCCTGCTCGAACTGTTTCAACTACACGCGCTCTACACACCGGACCAGCTCTCTTTCCAGTAAGGCTGATCTCTGACCTCACGATCCCCGAAACGCGCTAGCTAGTGTGCAACCCCACCCATCTTCAACCTTCCTACGTCAGCCGACGTTCACTCTATCTCAAGTGCACTCAGTCAATTACCACGAAAAATAGACGGCTTCAGCACCAGGGTCGAAGCGCAACAATGTCATCCCAATGCTCTGTCGTCTCTCAGCCAGTGACATCTTCGCCCAACGTGACCTCTCTTTTGTATGAGCGATACCAAGATGCGCCAAAGGACGATTGGGATCGGCTCTTCGAATGCTGGGGCATCTCCGACTGTGGTGACTGTCATCGTAGTAATGGATCCTGCGGATGGTGTCCGATTGTAAGTCGCTTGTTTTCATTATTCGCCTCCCCTCAGCACCTGGAAGTCTGGCTTGCTGCGACATGGAGAACAAGAGCAACAACATTCAGCGCCTTTACTTTACTTATATGTTGCAGTCTTCAACATGCCTGCCTTTGCCCAGAGATCGACTTTCCAGAGCCTTCCCGCTCTTGACGCCGGTGCGGTACAAAGGCATCTGCGCCTACGACTCTGAGCGCTTTGAGCTAAGAACCGGTGGTCTTGGTTGTCAGGTCTCAACGATCACGTTCTTGACCGCCGTTGCCACCATCTTTGCAACCATCTTTGGACTTCTTTTCATCTACGGTCTGGTAATCGTCGGCAAATGGTTCTATTTCATAGTCAGTGGCAGCAACAATGGCTGGGTACAGTATGAAGATGGGACGGGGGAGATCTGGGTGAGGAAGGAAAGCTGGGGCAGATGGTGGAGGAGGATCACTGGACGGCCGAAAGAATTTGAAGTAGAAGAGGTTGATGATGGCACGTACGAGAGGGGCTGGAACTGGTGGAGGGCGGCTAAGCGAACTATCAACGTATCCGCCGACGAAGGGCGGGTACGGTTGGAGTAACATGTCGATTCAGGCTTCCTTCACTTACTCGACGCCGCTATGGCGTCATTGTCCATAGCAGCCTCCAAAAAGACGCACTTTGTCAGGCTCCGGCGCTCTCTCACCTTGCTCGCAAACGCAAGTGGGTCTGAGCTTCAATTTAGTACATATAAACTCTGCCTAATCTTCCGTTATTGCACCAGTACTTTTCAACCCCACTCACAAACCAACCTTTCTCATCCAAATCTTCTGCAGTTTCATTAAGTCAACGACGGCAACCATGCCACCGCCACCAGGAAGCATGTCCGTGTCGGAACTACGCAATATGAGTCGACGCCGTCAACGCAAGAACGATACTTCAACAGTTATGCATAGCCTCTACCTTCGACGAAATTAGGATGCTGATGCGACTAGATGACCAAGAGCTCCGAGCCAATGTACGCCAGGGCGCAATATCAGAAGCCTCTTCTTCGCCCAGCAGCCAAGATTCTCGCAAGAAGAACAAGTGGAGCACAGTGAAACTCATTACTGGTGACCAGGCTCATATCTACGAGATTCACACGATTGCAACTTCGCCGACGTCACAGAGAGATTCTGTATCGTCACTCAAGGAAGATGGGTTCGTATATGCACACAGTACAAGTTGATATACAACTTACCACGCTTTAGATCCTTCACTTTCAGTCAGAGCATGCCCGAGCCAGACTTTGCTTACCGCCGGAAAGATTTTAACTCTGCTCGTCTGGAAAGGCGGTTGGATTGGTGAAATAGACAGGAGTCTCACATCAACTCTATTTCTGAAGCTCGCGATGAAACCTCCGCACAATTCTCAACGAGCCTATGCTGAAGCTGCAGGCGCACCCACCCTTCACAATCGTAAGGTTCACCTGCCTCTGCATGTTCGGCAGAGAATTGAGGCCTCTTTGAAACCATCATTGACTTTTACCACAGACAAACTAACGATTCGATCATCTTCAGCACGAAAAGAACAGGCTAATGGCTTCGATGGCATCCGTCGGCACATTGGGGTGTAAATGATATCGCGGCTTATACATTCAGTGTACTGACTTTGATCAGAGCTGTACCAGTTGATATCCTTCAAAGTCTCCCGGATGCACTATTCAGCGGTGCCGACTCTGCTGCTCGTAGATGCGTTCCATCAACCCCTCCAAACCGTGATGCGCTACGACGGAGCAGCTTCAACACCCTCATAGATGCATATAGTCCCTCAATTGACGGCTCTAGGCATCATGAACAGTTGGGTGCTTCCTCTGTAAAGCAGCAGTTGTTAGAGGACTCTGAAGATGAGCCAGCTGGTGCATACTTCAGGCCTCTCACACCTGCTGTCAGCACTCCTTCTTCTGGTTCAAAAACTCGCAAATTGCACGGAGCCGCACTCTGTGACTACTATGGCGACATCAGTTCTTCGCGATATGCTGTTATGCACAACAAGGAAAGGCTCCGTTCCATCGCAGGGGGAGAGCGACACAGACGACAATAACAAAACTCTTCAATGTCGCCACTGTGACGCTATGTTCAGCATGAACTCAGCTGCAGACTACTGTCCCGAATGTGGTTTGTCCACCGGAATTCACGTTCATCACGGTGAAGATCATGACATTACGCAGTCTGTACTGGATTCAACTCTTCAGTCTACCGTGCAAGAGGAGAAGGCGGCGGAGATTCTGACAGCTCCCCGGGCGCCCCAGACTCCAAAGACCCACAATCCCATTCGAGGCCCAGAGGAGGCTTTGTCTGCCCTTGGTCTTCAGCGTTTTGCATCGGTCGACATCAGCGCGCTGTCAAAGGCACTCAACCAGCTTCCTGGTAAGGCGCAGACGTCTTCCGACTGCACAAGGATCTTCGAAGCTGCTGCTGCTGTTGCTCGTCATCAGGGAGGTATTTGGAACCTCTGTCTACGCTGGACACCTGTGCTCGATCTTATCCTTTCGACTCAGCTTGACAGTGCTTTCGACGGTGACTGGGATGCTGCTGCGCGTGCATTTGGAACAACTGTCGAAGATTGCCAGAAGCGTTGGGAACAGATCAAGCCAAAGTCTGACGGTCCCAATCAAGCCCAGGAATCTGGAAACGCTGGCGCCTTGTCTCGCGAAGGAGACGTTTTCGATCCAGTCCAGCAGATTACTAACAACACTGCAAATGCAGATCCACCAGTTGGGTCGCCATCTGCCTTCTGGACTGAGAAGAAGGACCAGAAACTGATGGAGCTAAAAGCTCAGCAGACTTCCTGGGTTCGCATCGCAAAAGTTCTTGGAAAAGAGAAGTCTGGTTGCAGAAAGCGATTCAAAAAGATCAAGCCGGAGGGTTGGAGGCCAACAAAGAAAGGTTCAAAAGCTTCTAGCCGCAAAGATGCGGCCAAAAAGAAGCCAGCCGGTTATTCCGCTGTCGAAAATATGCTCGATGAGATACTAGCCCCCGCTCTCGATGCTGGTCATTCAAGGTACGGTGACGGATACGACGATGCAGACCAAGAAGATGCATGGGCTGTCAATGACAGCACCAAACACAACCAGGGTACCCGAAACGCAGATTTCCGAACTTGCGGCGATGGATGGGTTTCCAGCACAGTCACTTGTCATGCTTGTGGTCACCTGGAGTGCTCTCCTCAATGCTGCTCATACGTTTGGACCAAGCCTGACGCGATTGCTGAGCTGGCCCTCGATTGTGGCTGTCCTGACTGTGGTCATCTAAGACACAAGGTGCCAGACAATGGATTCTGGTACCCGTCGTACCACACTGCGGCCTTTGACCCTTGTGTTATCACCTACTGGGCCGCTATCGAGTCGGGAGGAAAAGACATTCGCATTCCCATTGACAGCAAGTACGTTTCAGGCCCCGAGAAGAGCATCGTCAGCAAGAGCTTGCCCAAGGTCTGGAATTGGATCTACGACATGGGGCTGGGAGACAAGGTTGGTCTGCAGGATGCCTTCCACCTGGCTCGATCCATGGGTGAAGAGACCGAGGATCAGAAGGCTGGGAAGTACGGGGAGTGGCCGCGAGGTTGGGGCTTTTCATGACTTGGTTGAAAGCGATACTGATCTGCCCTTGGGAGTTCATCATTTCTCGGTTTTTGGCTTTTTGCAAAGAGGGCAAACGCTCAGATATGCGGTCGGTAACTCAGGGCGTTTACAGGGGTCCATGAGAGCTGCATATTGGGCGTTGAACAGGTTCTGGCAAGCTCAGTGGCTCACGACAGTCCGATTGCTTTTCATCAAAATCATGCGTCCTTTTGTGATAGATGACACGTATTTGCCAGATTGTGATGAAATTTATATGCAATTGTCTTCGTGTCTCATGATCCTTCGTCTTTTCGAAGACCCTACGCCAAGATCTCTAGTTGACCCCACATGCTCGTCTCCTTCTCACCAATCACTCTTCTATCGGTGAATTTACAGCAACCCCTTCCTAGCCAACTCCACCTTCTTAGCAAGCTCACCGTCCTTCCACCCACCCTTGCTTCCACAGATCGCTATGCCTTCGCCGAGCTCGACCTTGTCTTCGGTAGCCTCCCATGCGCAGGGGCAGTGGTGTGGGAAGTGGACGCAGGAGAGTGTGCCGGGGCAGAGATAGTGTGAGCATTGCGCTGTGAAAGATTAGCATGAGAGTCCAAGAATGCAGTCTCTCGACCAAATGCCTTGACTGCAGATTCGTATTGGAATAGTGCGCTACATACCATTCTCGTACTGTGCCTGGTACCATGAGCTGTCGCTTCGCACGTTTGCTTGCTGCTGCTGCTGTTGCTGGCCCCCGTTCCCAAACATCTGATCGAAGAAACCAAATTGCGCCGTTGCTGTGAGGGTCCAGAGACCGAGGAGGAAGATGATCTTGAACATAGTTGCGGATTCCAGTCTCTTGCGCAGTGAGTGAACAAGTCACGAAAAGTCCAAGAAAGTGACGACGTGGTGGTGTTGCTGATGTGGAGCTTAGCTGCCCTCGTAGCTGATTGGCCACACTGCAGCGCCGACCGTGCAGGGGTGTGGAGCCAAGACACGAGCCCTCGGTGGTCCGCAAAAATTCCATCTCGAAAATCGCAAAGCTCAAGCTCACCACCCGTCCAACCGCCCAACACCCGTCCCAGTGCCCGGTCTTTGCCCTCATAAACACCGTCGCCATGCATCTCATGTACATTGCCGACCCTGCGGATCCGTCCAAGCGCATCTACACCCTCCAGAAGGTCATCGATGGCAAGGTCTCCAAGAGCGCCCACCCAGCTCGCTTCTCGCCCGACGACAAGTACAGCAGGCACCGCGTCACCATCAAGAAGCGCTATGGACTTCTGTTGACACAGCAGAGTAAGTCTCAGACACCCAATGAGGGCGAATGAAGTGTGGAGAGAATGTGGGAAAAGAGCACACGAGCGAGCTTTAAAAGCTTAGAAAGTTGGAGAGATCAAAGACTATTGTGCTGACGAATGAACAGAGAACAAGGTTGCCGAGCGCTCTTAGGAGATACCACTGTATATTAGGATCGCGAAGGAGCCATTTCCAGCCGTCACGGTAAACGAGATGAGATGAGCACCGAAACGCAAAACGCTCTGCGCACGCGATCCGTAACTGTTGGGAAGACTGCGATGTAGACAAAAGGCACGGCAAGGCGTTACACGGCGTACAGGGCAGGACTGCAGTCAGTATGACATGATGAGCACAAGCCCAGGGTTTTCGACGATGCATCAATACCAATTTCACACTTCAAACTCCATACCCTTCATGACCTTTTGCGCAGCCATTTCCTGGCTCAACTAGCCACCACCTCAAACTTCCTGTTTCTCCCCCTTCTCACTCATACCACCTCCATCCACCTTCCAATCTTTAGCCTCGTCCCCTTCCACCTTCCTCTCCACCCACGCAACCCCCCTCCCAAAAACCTCCGCCCACACAATAATGTCCATCCCAATCAACTGCACCAGCCCTATCAACTCCCATGCCCGACCCCTCCCATCTCCACCTGCAACCGCTCCACTCCACGCCACCATCGCCCACAGCAGTGCATCCACGCCCGAGTCCCGGATCACGTGCCGTCTGATCTTGACATCCCAGTTCCGCTCTACCAGCTTGAACGCGCAGACGCTGAAGAATCCCAGCTCGATCGCTTTCGCGATGGTGAGCACCACACGGTTGATGGACTGTGGGTGCGTCCAACAGTCGTGCATTTGGTAGATGAAATGGAGGGTTTGCAGGAGGATTATGAGGGTAAGAGCGGTGCGACGGGCATATTTACGCGTGGAGGAGATATGCATGGTCGCGAGCGTCATGTTTTGTTTCGGCTGCTGAGTGGTTGTATTACGAATCCCGTGTCTTGGGTGTTGGGCTTTGAGAATTGCTGGCCTTGTGTGGGTGTTTGCTATGTAAGATAGACGCGGGGATAGCAGTCACTGGTACGAGGTGACGCAAGGCGTTAGGGAGTGGTGCTGACGGCTGGTTGGCCTTACCCCAGCAGCTACCTTGCGGATCAGCACTTGGGTCTGTTTTGCCACTTGGTTGGCGAATAGCATGCAAATGAAGGAATGCGTTTGCTTACCTCGCGAATTGAATGTCCTGCTCGTTTCACCGGTCGCAGATTTGTCTGTTTACTTCCCCAACAGAGGCATGTGTGCCTCATTTGGTGTGTAGGCTGGATTCGCCATTTACCCAGCTTACAAACGTCCGACGATGGATAAGTAGAGGTAGAGGTATGGCGTCACTTTTGTCGCAGGAGAGCTTGAGCAAACGCAAAGATTGCTCAGGTGTAAAACAAGCTTTCGATCAGATGGTGATGAAATTCCCAGGAAGATAAGGCTCTAGAACATGGTGAGCTATTTCCACGACTCCTCTTGCCAGTCTATCGCTGTTCAAAGAGGTATACCAGGTATGCTCGAGCTTCAAGTCGAGATCCCGCTCCATCTCTCCGAGGCACTCTAGAGGATGTAAGGTGGTCGCGATTATATTCAAGACTTCATACAAGAGGCCAAAACCCGCCATGACAATAAGTCGGGCTCAATACGTCAAGGTCGCATGTTACTCATTTTGCCTTGTACCTCACGGCCCCCAGATTGTTTGCTCAAGTCGAGTCGATGGCATCGTGCACTCGGCCATGTAAGGCTTGTTGCTTCTTACTTGATGTAGTGTGTTACACTAATGGCTGCACCTGGTGAAGATCGACCGACGACCACAACCATGAAAGAGGCGTCGCATTGCTAAGCAACAATCACCATCCGCGGCCGGAGCACACCATCCACAATGCCAGGCATCTGGTAAAGTATTACAGAACGAAGCTTTCGCCTCTCACACGACAGCCTGGCAAAGATGAACATGACAGGTAGCGCGCCCATTTGACGAGAAGGTTGCTGACCAAACTCCGGCGAGAAGTCCGAAACTGTGGGGAACCCCATGGTTGCAGGTCCGACTCCACAAAAATTCAAACAATCTATCCCGAATTCCACAGCAAAAGCACCAAAGGTTAGAGTTTGAAGCTTAAAATTGTTTTCACATACAGCTAGCCTCCGCGGCCGGCGCGCTTGTGGGACGTGAGGCTGGAGGACTCATCATTTCACTCCGGAAAGTACGCCGATCCTTTCTCACATCTGTTGCTGCGGCTTTTCTGCTGGGGCTTGTACACGATACTTCATACATACCTGGAGCCTGCCGATTAGAAAAGAGCTGGGATACGGAGGTAATCATCTGCTATCACGGAATATCATCCAACATGGCAGCCCACGACATCGAGAAAGGCATAGCCAATGACGACACGGCCAACCTTGAAGTCAGCAACACCGACAACAACCTCTACGCACCCAGCCACACATCCTCAGAGCACGACAGCTCGGAAGAAGAGGAAATCTCACGAATCCCCACCCAAGCATCCCATGCTTCCCGCGCCAACAAGTCCAAAACCGCCCTCTCCCACCTCGCCAAAACAATCACAGCCCGCAGCAATGCCTCAGTCCTCGACCCAGGCCCACCGCCCGACGGCGGCCCAAAAGCCTGGACCCAATCCTTCATGGGCCACTTCGTCGTATTCAACACCTGGGGCCTCATCGCAACATTCGGCGTCTTCCAATCGTACTACACGCAAGAGCTGAACCTGGAGCCCAGCGCCGTATCGTGGATCGGCTCCATGCAGATGCTGGGCCACTTCTCGCTGGGCATGTTCAGCGGCCGCATGTTCGACGCGGGCTACTTCCACTGGGTCATCATTCCCGGCATGCTGCTCGCGGCGCTGGGCACCATGATGACCAGCCTGTGCACGGCGTACTGGCAGTTTTTCCTCGCGCAGGGCCTGATGACCGGTTTTGGCTGCGGGTTGCAGTTTGCGCCCACGATCAGCCTCGTCACGACGTATTTTAGCAGGAACCGGAGTGTTGCTCTTGCCATTATGGCGAGTGGGAGTGCGAGCGGTGGGCTTGTGTATCCGACGATTGCGAGGCAGTTGATACCGAAGATTGGGTTCCCGTGGACGGTAAGAGTCATGGGTTTTATAATGCTGGTGGTCGGCTCGCTGTATTGTTCGTTGCTCAAGCCGCGGCTGCCGCCAAGGAAGTCAGGGCCGTTGTTCGAGTTCAGTGCGTTCAGAGAACCGCCGTACAGTCTGTTCTTGATTGGCATCTTCCTGATCGGGTTGGGGCAGTACTTTGCCTTCTACTATATTTCGAGTTTCGCGCTGGATATCTTGGGCGTTCCGTATGCAACGAGTGTCAACGTCCTGCTGGTTCTCAATGGCGTGGGCATTTTGGGACGCTTGGTACCATCCTATTTCGCGGACAAGTGGACCGGACCGTACAACGTCCTGATCCCTTTCTGCTTTGCCTCCTCAATTATCCTGTTCTTCTGGCCGTTTGTGAACAGCCAAGGCGGATTGTATGCATGGGCAGTCTGCTACGGATTCTTTGTAGCAGGTTTTCAAGGCGTCTTTCCGGCTGTCTTGACGACCTTGACGAAAGATATGAGTCGGGTGGGGACAAGGAATGGCATGGGTTTCGCCATCATGGGAGTTGGCACGCTTGTGGGCCCGCCAATCGCAGGCGCCTTGATTCAGAGTCATGGAGGCAGCTACCTTGCTGCACAGATGTTTGGAGGTGTGACGGTCTTGATTGGAAGCTGTGTGTTAGTCATAGGGCGAGCATCGATCACCGGATGGGTCATTAAAGTCAGAGCGTAGGTGTTAATTCAGCAACATATCATCACTATAATAATTGACTTACTTCGTACCATGATTCCTATCCAAGATAATAATCGAATTCCCCCGGCTCATGCAGTTTGGTACAAACGCTATAATGCTACAACACAACGGCTCCATGGCGAAGAAGAATAATTTTAAGTCCCAATACCTCAACCGGTGGCCAGGTTGAAGGGGGTGTCAGCTCCAATCGCACATCTCGTCAACATGCGTCAATCTGGCGACGACAGCAGACCGTTTTCAGCGCCACGCAGAGCTTTCAGTGCACGGTCTAGCTCCGCTTCCTTGACCATGACTGTGCCAGCCCGTGCTGTACTGAGATAACTCATCTCGACAGGCTCCTGGAAACCTTCTGAAGTTTCTCCAAGCAGTCGCCCCGCAACACCGCACACAATGCCTGTGCTTTCCGTCGGCAGTCCACGCAAGTCTAGCGTTATCGGTGTGAGATATTCAAACTTTGCACCAAGCAGAACATCGCGCGAAAAGTTGGGAAGCAGAGCGTGGTCGATCAGGAGGGACGCAGGCTCGCTATCAGCTAGCGTGAGGGATAAAAATTTCGGACACGGATGGGAGATGAGGCATTTCACCAACCCAAGATGCAGCGCATCCTCAGCGGGGTTGCCAGACCCGTTGCTTTGACTGTCACGACGGCTGCCGCACTGCACCAAGCGTACTTTCGAGTCGACAGTAGGAACAATGTTGCGGCGTTTCAGCGTAGCGAATGTTCGTGCCTGTAATTCAGAGACTGTTGCTGGTGGTGGTGTGCCGGGTGGCTGAACCTCGAAAGTTGGGACTGACGACTTGCGGCTGTGGTGGTCTGGGTGACAATACGACGATGTCTGGTCTTCAAAACGGAGGCCCTTGTCTTCTAGAGCCTGGATGACTTTGTTACGATATCGTGACGGAACCAGGATGTAATCAGAATAGTAGCTTGTGATGAAGAAGATTGAACTATTCTTGGTTAGAGTAGATCTACAAGGTCGCTGGTGCCATACATACATTCCAGCTAACGCGAGAGGTCCAGTCAATTCCAGAACGCGACGGTCTGCGTCAAGACCCTCACCATCAAGCTGCATAACGACGAAATCTTCTGATGTGATGCTGACTTCGCTTCGTGAAGTAGCGTCTAGTGTGTTGAGAACAGGGACAAAGAGTTCATTAACAAGCCTCCGGGAGCAGACGACCGAACACTCGACGGGCGTAACCGAGATGTTGATGAAAGGCTGCTCCTCATCCCAGCCATCTGGAGGTTGAACAGATCCATCACTGTCATCGGAACCACTGTCAATCGGTGAAGATGGCAACACCAATTGTAGCACCGACTGTAGGAAGCTGTTGTAAAGGTGAAGGGGTATGTGAAGGAGTGCAAGCCGGGTATCCTGAAAGGACAGCATGTCAGTGAGCGGTTCAAGTGGGAGAGACAAAGCATGGCATGGATATAAGGCATGCCGTACGCATCCGTGCATACGACCCGCACTGCCGTCCCGGGCAGGTGTGATGCAGGGTGTATTTTGACGCAAAGTACACAACACTGACGGGAGATAAGATACGTACCAAAAACTTGATACTTGCACTCATCAATGTCTGAGACGAATCCATGACGTGCGAGTACACAGATAAGGCTAACCTACAAAAGCCAAAAGGATAGCGTGGTTGCTCGGTATGTGGGTACCTCTCGGATCGGCAAGCGCAAGTTTGACACTGATGCCAAGGCCGGGGTACAATACTAGAAGACGTACGACCAGATATTTGGTATCTGATCAGTTCCCTGAGAGGCTATATATGCTTCTGATGTGTAGTGAAGGAGGAGAGTGCGCAGTCTGAGGCACGTAATCCTATCGGTTGATGTGTTCTTGTCCGACAGGCCAGTGAGAAGTGTTGTTTTTGAATCCGAAATTCATTCCAAAAGCTGGATCCTAGGTGTCACTCAACGATGGTGTACAATGGGAGAACGATGACGGTGGTGGATGGGATCCTCAAAGTCTGAACGCAAAGGATTGGACCCTTGGAGAGCCGACAGCGTGGGCAATAACTAGTACTGGACGGATTCGACAGGGAAAGCACTCCGCTCGAGCCGCTGTCAACTTCTAGGTGTCGGTGCACACGAGGGCAGTGGTTGTGGTCCGGGCAGAGGTACAGTTATAACGAGGAACTGGTCCCCTCTTTTGTGATTGGCCGCCGGAAGACTACGAAGAGTTACAGCTCAATTTACCTTGCAGTTCGCGTCGAAGCGCAATGCGTGGAAGCGGGGCGTGGGGGCAGTTTTGAGCGAGATCAGGTTAGGGGCGGCTGGTGGCTGGACCCGTGCCTGCGCGTACTGCGGTTGCTTGCGCTGGAGAAGCGCAGCAGAGGTCGATGCAGGATGGATCCCGAGTGAAGCGATGAACAGGACTAGCGATAACTGGGTGTGCCGGAGTTTAAATGATTCAGCACATTAGTGGAGCAGATCTTTGGTGAGTCCTCCGACATTGGTGACTCGAACCTCGAGTACCGAGATTTTCCCTGACGGAGCATCGTGCTGGAAAACTCAGAGATAAGACCGACGGCCAAGAGAGCGTCAACGCACAGTGAAGCAAATGACAATGGGGTCGGCGATGTCGACCGAAGCCACAAAGCAACATTGTCTTTGTTACTGGAAGGGTCATGCAGCGCTCCTCAAAGAGGAACCACGGCCGTGCACGCATCATGCTGCGCTGCTGCCCAGACAGTGACCTCATCTGCAAACACGAAACCGCGTACCTGAGGAGTACCTGGCGCACCAGACAGCAACCTGGTCATTGCACGGCATCTAGTGTTCTGCCTTTGATCCTATTGTGCATTGTGGCTTTCGTAGAAGGAGCAGGAACTTGGCCAAGAGCATGCTCACTACGAACAGGGGACGCCAGCTCACCACATTATACACTTTCAATTAAACCCGCGTGCGCTCCGAGAGGTACAATGGCTGGGCACTGCTGCACTGGTATGCAGCAAGGTGATAAGTGTGAGGGATGCATGTCCAGATCGCATGCACGTTCGCCGCATAAGGCAAGCCGAGCTGCTACAGCGACGGTAGCCGCCGCCGTCGTGGACCCTGCCTGCTGATCACGCTTCTCTCGACGTCGCTGCAGTTGATGTCACCTCGACATACTCTTGATATGAGCTGTGCGTGCGCAAATGCATCACCACCACCGACAGTAAGAGGGCACGAGATTCGACAGCAAGCGCGCCTTGTGTGGTTGTGCGACGTTGGCACACGCTACCCCGCAACTTCATCACCACCAACAGCTGTCTGTGCACTGCAGACCAGCCATCTCACTGGCCAGGAGCAAGATGACGTGCAGCACGCCGGGAGGCCTGGGGGGCTGGCAGCGCAAAGCGATCAGAGCGGCCTCAGAACACGGCCTCAAAGCGGCCTTTCTCGAGTCGTATTCACAGCCAATGTATTGCATTACTAGCTACAGCCTACAGAGCAACAGTGAATGGACCCCCCACGCATCAGCACGCTCACACAAACGCTGCAGTCACGACCGAATCCCACGGGTCGATGATCACAGGTTTGACGCTCGTCGACGGCACTGGAACACGGCTGCACGACATCACTTCCCCCATTGGCACCGTGCCCTCTTGGCCTTGCTGCAATGCTGACCTCCTGTCCAGGCACCCTGATGGCCATGATTCGTGGTGCTGCTTGACGACACGACCTTCACATAATCACAGATGACGTACATGAGCCTGGATCGAGGTCTGCATCCTTTGGCATGCGCGATGCAATCCCCCACTATGCAGTGCAGTTTTATGTTGCGACGTAGAAAATGCCATACCTCAGACAGTGGAAAAGAGAATGACCCATCGCCCAAACAGGCAACTTTGCACGTGTGTGGTGATTACGGCAAGCAGGTGGGAGGTTTCGAAACTGCCTGATTGGGAAGGCTCAAACGTTTGTTGATTGCTGGCCAGCAGAAGGTGAAAGCTCGCTGCACCAATCAGTTCGACGTGGAAGCGAGCCATTTACATGATTTGCATGTACCGCACCAGGCTGAGTCTACCTTTGACGGCTTTGTCTCTTCGCCTGTGGATTGCTGAGCCGACGCCATGGCTAGGCCCTTTCTTGTCGTGGACGCCGCCGTACCTATACTTGCAGGATTCTGCTCGTGAACGACAACAGCATGTACAGCACATTCAGAAGACATTTGGTTGTTGTAATCTGCATTGCATGCACAGGTGATTGAAGACGACTTGGTCTAGATTAGTCAAGATACTTAGATGAGGCAAGACAGACCTGAACAAGACAATTTTTGTCATGTCATTAATTCATAATTCATAACCCCATATAAGATACCATGGTAACAATATGCCCACCTAAACGCCTACAAGACACCAGTCTTCCTTTCTCTCACAAACTTCCAAACACCTTACCTCTCCTTCTTCACGTACTTGTACTCATAAAGCTGTCCCTTCCCCCGCCTGTCCACAGCTCCACACTCTTCCCTCCCCCACTGCCTCAACAGCACCTTGCCCATCAACTCCTTGTCACCCGCAGCACTGCGCTGCACCTCTTCCCACTGGCCATCGCGCTTCCCGACGACCGTGCGCGCGCGCTCTTTCATCAGCTTGGACAGCAGGTGCGCGAGCTGCTCGTCCATGGCGGCGTTGATGGCAGCGTGATCTGCGGCCTGGGCGTCAAGACGAGATTGCATCGCGGAGATCTCTGCGCGCATGGAGGTGAGGGCGGAGTTGTGGGAGGTCTTCAGGTCGGCAATGGTGGATGCGTGGGTGGCTTTGAGGTTCTTGGTAGCGGTGAGCTGGGATTTGACAATATCGCGAAGGGTGGCGATTTCCTTGTCTTTGGAGTCGTCAGGGAATGTGGAGACGGGAGTCGGGGTGGGTTGGGGCGTTGTGCTGTCTTCTGATTCTGAGTCTGAGGGTAGGGGGGCTGTCTGCTCGCGTTCTGCGCGAAGGCCGTCGACTTCACTTTGCAGACGCTCGATGTCTTTCTTCAGCCGAGACTTCTCCTTCCGTTCTTGTGTGAGCAGAGCGCCGGTTTTCCGCACTGCGTCTTCGGCTTTGTCACGCATATCCTCTAGCATTGCTGCATGTCCTTCCACCATGTCTTCGTATTGGGACTTCAGCTCTCTGAATTTACTATCGGCTTCGGACTTGAGGTCTTTTGTGCTGACGAGTTTCTTGTCTACTTCTGCCACACGTCGCTCTGCATCTGCGCGTACATCGTCCAGGCGCTCATTTGCGTCTGAGAGATCTTGCGATAGACGTTCTGCATTCGTGCGCGCAACCCCAATCTCACGATGTGTTTCGGCGAGTTGTGCGCGCAATACTGTAAGGCTGGATTCTAGACTGCTAATGCAGCCTTGGGCTGTGTTCAGTTGACGTGAAAGTGCGTCTCGTTCCACGACATGTTGGGCGATGGTCCCATCTTTGGCAGCGAGCTGCGATTGCAGTTGTGCGTCTGTCGTTGGACTGCTACTCCTCGTCCGCAAGGCTGCGAGGGTGCTTCTTTGTGTCTCAAGCTCGCCACGCAACGCTCTCAGGTTGGTGTTCAGATCGAGGTTCGTTTGGAAGAGCTGTGTTTTTGCAGCAACGTCTGCTTTAGCGCATTCGAGCGAGAACCTGGTGTCCTGGAGATGCTCTTCGAGCTGAGTTATGCGCGAAAGGTGCTGATTTCTGTCGAGGACCGAAGCTGCGTGAACTGCCTCTCGTGCCTGAGAGTCGCCGCGAGCAGCTTTCAGCTCTGACGTTGCTCGTATCAGGTCTTGTTGAAGAGAGTCTGCGCGTTGCTGGAGCATTGCAAGCCGGTCTTGCAGTTCGACTTTTTCTGCGACGTGTTTTTGCTCGGCTTCGAGGTCTTGCGCGCTTGACTGCTTGACCTCGTTCAGTGCTGCTTGCATATCTCGGAGCTCATTCGCCTTTGCTGTTGCTTCTGCACGAGCCTCACGTTCAGAACTTCTCAGCTCTTCCAGCTCACGTTCCAAGGTCTCGCGTTGGGCTTGCTGTGTTCGTGCATGGTCTTCGCGCAGCTTCTGTTCAAGTTGCTGCAGGTTCGTCGCGTGAGCCTCTTCCAATTCCTTCAGGCGTGTTTCGGCAGAGCCAGCAGCCGCATCTTGCTTGGCACGCTGTTCGTCGACCGAGCTTTCGAGTTGAGCAACAAGGTCCTTGTGCTTGTAGTTGTCATTGCGTGCGGCTTCAAGCTCGCTTCGTGTGTACGTGAGGATTGTCTCGAGCTCGGTGATGCGTGTGCGAGACGCAAGCGCCTGCTGGTCCAGCAGCGACTGCAGGTGGGCAATGCGGTGACTGGGCGTCTCCTGCTTGCTGCGGGCCAGAGGTGAGGATTGGAGGATGGCGGTCTGCTGAGAGGGCTTGCGCGGGGTGTCGCCGTCCTCGACAGTGGGCTGCATCGAGCGGTCCAGGGGCGGCGAGGCGCGTTGAAACGGCAGGATTCCCAAGCCCATGGTGGTGCTCTGGCGGGCGACGCGCAGGGGACTGCTGGCGAGGACGCGGTCGAGCTCCGTATCTGGCAGCGCGCTGAGGAAGCTGCGCACCTTCTCGTCGTGCTCCATGGACCGCTCCGAGACCGGCGTGCTGTAGTCGCCGCTGGCCGTGGTGCCGTGAACGCGCACTGTGGGCGAAGCCGCCGTGGACGGGTCGACGGCGGTGTGGTCTCCAGGCTCTTTGTGCCCGTCGGCGGGCAGCAGGTCGGCCGTCATCCAGTAGGTCATGTTCATGGTGAAGTCGTCCGGGCCCTCGACCTCGCTGCTGTCGACACGGTCCACGGCTGGCGCGTGGCTGCCCTCCAGCGCCGTCGACTCGAACGTCGAGTTCAGCCCCAGCGCGTCCAGGTCCATCTCATACTGCGAGCCGTCCTCTGAGCTGCCACGCCGTGCTGGGCTGCGTTGCGGCGAGGAGCGCGTGCGAGGCGGGCTGGCCGTGTACGACGAGTGTGTGCGCGCCATCGCTCGCTCCACGCGGGTGCAGCTTGAGCTCGTCGCCGTGGTCCCGTGCTTGCAGGCTAAGAATTGCCGTCGTGTCGTCTAGTCGTTGTCGTGTTGGGTAGAGTAAACAATAAACAGTGCGCCGGCCTGTAGCGCACATCCCAAACCATCACAAACCCACGCTAGTAGATGGTTGGCTCGTCATACCTCTCGACCAACCTTCTCACGAGTTTGCCCACGACACCAACATCGACCGTCTCCAGCGCCCAGCTTTTCTGAATACGGTCGGACTACTACTCAACTTACTTGCACCTGACCTGGTCCTGCATGGTGTGCATTCCTGAAACTTCAAAGATCTCACATACTTACAACAATTCACTACTATGATACTCACTAACATTTACTTACTAAAATAATAATACTAGCAAGGCACAGGAAATATCAAGATGCCATCCGCCAACACAAAAGTACCAAACCAGATTGAAGGACGAACTTGACCTGATTCTGTGCTTCTCTAGTCACCATTCGAACGTGCAAGTTCGGCACAATGCTCGTGTAAAACAGATCTGTACACATCAAAAAGCTACACCCACTGGCTCCAAAATCGAGGCTCAAGAAGAAAGTGCCTCCAAAGATTGTCTTATACCACATCAAACGCTTTTGAGATTGTAACCTCATTCTCTCAACTGCCCGCCACTAACTCCCAATCCACCCCAAGCTCACTACAACCACTCCTTCCACCACCGCACCGCCGCCTCCTTCCCTTTAGCCATTGCCTCCCGTTCCCCCTCCACCTTCTCATCCCCCTTGGTCAAACACCCATGCTGCACGCCCGGAAAATGTACCCACTCAAAGGGCGTCTTGCCGCCCTCCACCAACATCCTAAACGCATGAACCTTCATCTCCTCGCTAAACTGGACGTCCTTCTCCGGCGCCAGAAACATGATCGGCGTGTCCAGCGCCTCGAAATCCGCATTAGTCACCCAGCTCGGGTGCGCGCACACAATCGCATCGACGAGTCGCGCCTGCGCGAGCCGCAGCACGCCCCACCCGCCGTAGCAGAAGCCCACGGCGCCGAGCGAGGTAAAACCCGCGCTTCGCAGTGCCCTGGCGGCGGCGAAGATTTGCGGTTCTCTGATGGGTCGCGCGTTGCGGGCGGAGAAGCTGGCTATGTCTAGATCTGCCCAGCGGCCGGCGAGGATGGTGGCTGTGTCGAGGGTTTCGCCGCCGAAGAAGTCGGGGAGGAAGACTGTGACGTTTGCCTGCGTGCGGATCGTTAGCACGATGCATATATCTCAACGGTTTTCGTCTCTGCTATCCTCGAGCTCATCTCTCCTCTCAAGTGACCAGACATTTCCCCACCACATCTTCAAGCCAGTCATGAACCCAAAACAGAATCCCCTCTCCTCTCCTCCCCAAACCTCAACAACACCAAAGTCACATCAGAGACTCACCTCCCGCGCATAGTGATCAGCAAGCACCCTCGCGTTGCGAAACCCCCATCCCAACGCATCATGCACATACAACACCGCCCTCGCCCTATTCTCACCCGTGACATACGTCGGCAAACCCGCAATCTCCTCCTCCTTGCCTGCAGGCGTGCCCTCCCACTCAAAGGAAGCAAGACAACATGGTTTGAATGTATCTGCTCCTGTCATGATGGCGGGGCTTGAGGTAGGTGGCAATGAGAGCACGTTGAGAAATATATCTATGGTTGATTTCGCTGGCGAGGATCGAGGTTCAATGGATTGTCAGGTTTTGGACGAAGAGAGGGTCAATGACCTAGATGTTTATACGTTCGTGGTTTTTATACATGCGTGGCTTGCTCAATGCGGTGCGTGGCAGATCAAATGCTGACTGCATGTCGTACGTCGACGGCGGCGGATAAATCGCGCGATGCGACTGGATCAGTCCTGAACTATAGCTATAAATGGGTTGTATGGTGCGAGAGGGTTCAGTCTGGGAGGAATGGGCCGCGAGACCGTGCGAGGGCGGCTTGCAGTGGAGGTAGCAGGCGCGAGATCGGTGGTCTGGAAGGGTGATGTGCCGTGTGCTAGACTGGGGTGGTAGTACGAAGAAATCAACACCCAAGAATGGGAGTACATGTCAGACACGTCATATCGCGGGGACAAAGCAAGACCAGTTTAAAACTGCATCGTAGAGAGGGTAAACGGTAGTGGTACAAGCTTATCTTGGCTGTCCGCAGAAGAAATGTGCTGTAGATCGTGGAACGCCGCCGAAGTAGGAACATGGTATGAATGGGTGTAGCGCCTGTTGAAGGCCTGGCGCTGTTGAGAGGCCAAATGCATCTAAGTCTAAGCAACGCAACGGAAGTAACAGCCAATTTTCTCCTTCCCCTTGAGTAGACAAACAACCTCCCCTGTACAGAGTGATGAACTCTGCGCCTGAACGCCGTCCCATGCCAAGTGTGGTATATAGTGTGTCGAGGAACGCTCGGTAAAGACTGTAGTAGTTGAGCAACGTGGAATTACTTCCTGTTGATGAGATTCAGGAACTCTTCACGAGTCTTTGCGGCGGAGCGCATGGCGCCCAGCATGCAGCTTGTGGTTGTGGTTGCGCCCGTCTTTTGCACGCCGCGCATCACCATACAGAAATGGCTGGACTCGACAACGACGGCGACACCCTGTGGTTGCAACATCTCAGACAGAGCAAGCGCGACTTGCTTGGTCAAGCGTTCTTGGACTTGTAGACGGCGCGCGAACATTTCGGCGATACGGGCAAGCTTGGAAAGGCCGATGACGCGGCGGTTGGGTATGTAGCCAATGTGCATCTGTGGCGGTCAGTCAGTACGGGAGCCTGTGAGTTGGAAGCGCAAGTCGTACCTTGCCGGTGAAAGGCACCAGGTGGTGTTCGCAGAGGGAGAAGATCTCAATGTCCTTGACAATGACCAGCTCGTCGTGGTCCTCGTGGAAGACGGCGCCATTCACAATGTCGCGAAGATTCTCCTCATAGCCCTTTGTGAAGAACAGCATGGCTTTGGCGTAGCGTTCTGGAGTGTCCAACAGGCCCTCACGGTCAGGATCCTCGCCGAGGCATTCCAGCATGGTCCTCACAGCGCTAGACAGCTTCTTGAGGTTCTCCGCCTTCTCTTCGTCGGTGGCCTCCTTCCTGCCTCGTGTGCCTTTGCTAGGCCAGCTAAGCCCATCGAAGTCGATTGTGGGGTGCTGTGTATAGGGGCTGTGCGCGCGGCTGGTAGCCAGAGGGGTCTGCGTGTCGTAGTGATCTTGGGTATCGATCTCGCCGTTCCTGACCAAGTCTCTGGTGTGCACACTGCCGCCGTTGGTGTCGACGATCGAGCCCTGAGAAGCGTCTGGGAAGTAGCTGGCCGGGCCATCAAAGTTGACGACCTGGCGACCGCGCTCTGACAGCTGGATAGCGTGGTGCAGACTCTCGCGCTCTTTTTGGTCGCGCGCCTTGACATTCTTCCTCAGCGGCGAGCTGTTGTGAGGCTGCGCGCTGCCATTGACATGTGCAGGGATGGCGGTCGGCTTGGTCTGCTCGTCCATTGTTGGTGCGGGGGGTTTTGGCGGCCAAAAAGTTGTGGAGGGGCAGGTGCTATGGACGTGGACGAAATGTGTCTGGGTGGGTGAAGGGCGTGTTTATGAAGGAAGTAGCGGCCTGGCAGCCTGGGAAGCAGAGTCAGATCTGGCGCATGCTCGTTTGGAGACAATGCGACCGACGCGGGACCCGTGAGCCATATTCGAATAACTTTCTCTTGACCGAAAAGGCCTTAGTCGGCCGATGACGCTGGTTCGTCGGTCGGGGCAGGAGCGGGAGGCCAACCGAAGGCAGGCGCAATCACGGGACCTCAAGCGCGTGGTCGGTTCAAGCAGGAACGCCGACCTCAGCACCACAACACCACCAGCATCATCGCCCACCGCAGTCCGTCCCTGTCGCCAACGCGCCTGACGCAGGTACGTGACTAACCCGAGAAGCGCTGCGTCTTGCCCCAATATTCACAGTACTGTCGTTAGGATGGCAGCGTCGTTCAGGCCGCCCTGAGGGGCTCGCAGTTGGAGTGATTCTCAGCTCACTGCTACCACTACTGCAACCAAAAGACGCAGCCTTGGCCATACACAGCCTTCGTCATTGCCGTGAGCGGCTACACGATATTGCCGTCGGTTTGGGTGCGGCGTGCTGCACCCATCCAATTTATGGTCGTGGGAGCATTGGAGACAGAGCATGGCCTGGAAGGAAGGGTTGACTGGATCATGTTGAGGCTTTGCGTCAGCATCGCTGGCAAGGCAACAATGCCGTTTCTAATCACCAGCCGTGATGAATCCGTTCGCTGATTTGAGCTGCGTCCTGCAGCTGCGACACAAGCTGCACTCTGTGCCAACGGACCCAAGAGAAGCAGCGCACACGCCTCTCCCATCACCTTCTCGCTTTTGCACAGTGTGTACGGGTAAGCTCTGCATCTTTGTGGCTTGCCATGCATCACTTGAGCACGCTGGAATCCATCTGCCACCTGCGCATTCGCAATGCGCAAACATTCCACCCACCAGCAGTCAGCTGTAGCTGCCATTCTGGGTGTCACAACATGTTCTCTGCACGACACCGGTGTATGAAGGAAGTCTCTGCTATGTGGCTCAGCAGACGATGGCCCAGAGTTGGCCGCTCATATGCTGGCAGAAGTGTACGGATTATTCGAGACGGCGACCAACCGCACCTCGTCACCCTCCTCAATGTGACTTAAAGAGCCGTTCCGCTCTCACGTTGAGAGCCTGTTGCTACTGGAAGCCATGTTCATCTGCGTTCATCTGCAGCCGCACTCGACTCGACGTTCTGCATTCACGGCGTTCACAACACCACGACCACTGGGACGCATGTGCTTTTGTAGTTGTCCACATGCGTGCATTAGATAGCTATTGTGACTGGTTGAGGGTGTCTGTAAGATTGCGAGACTGGGGAGAAACGCACACGCAAGATGCAGGCAGCGGCTGGACAGTCCTTTGCTGGCTTTTACAGGCCTGCAAGGCTGCTCTACAGCCCGTTTCGTGGGTCACGGGGCTAACGCTTGGCGGGACCAAAAGGCGGCGATTTGCAGGACGGCTGCAGTAGCACGACCATCACTGAGAAGACGCATATCAGCTGTGCGCACCTTTGGCTGCGTTGCGAGTGCAGTTACACCTCGGCTTTGTCCTTTTCCATTCTGTTCCGCCCGTCGTTATCAGGCTAGAGGTTGCGGCTTGTGGGTGGAGTTCTGGCGCTCGGTCCGGTTGTGACACTCAGACTCCCGCGAACCTTCTGAAAGCTGCACCTACCCCAGTTCTGATGAGATTCCCGCCTACATGGCTGGGTTGCGAAGGACCCAGGATATAGACCAGTGGAGACCAGAGGAACCGTCTCTCAGGGACAGGGACCGAAGTAGGGATCGCCAGCGTGAGCGCATCCACGAACCACGAACCTCGTCACCTGCGTCGCGCGCCGTGAGGGACACTTCACGGCGTACACACGAGACCGATACTCACTCACCAGCTAAACGAACAAGAGACCGCTCGCGTGAGAGAAGTACGAGCAGAGATCGCACGCGTCGTCGCAGTCGAGGTGCCTCCAGGGACGACCGTTATCGAGCCTCGCGCAGAGAGCCCAGCGCAGACAGGCAGTCGCACTCACACCGGCATCACCATCACCACCACCACCACGATACGACGCCATCCTCCAAGCGCCATCGCAGTCGCTCAGCATCTCCACGGGACAGCCACAAACGCACCAGGCGGCATAGAAGTCCCAGCACCGTCCGCTCCAGGTCGAGGACGCGGCGTGCAGACTCGACACATCGTCCAGCGGCGAGGCCACATTCTCCACGCCCACCTCGCTCTGACCGCGACCTCACTTCGTCACGACCAACGCCCGACACATACATACCGCCATCATCAACTCGTCGCCGCTCGCCATCCGCCGACTCGTATTATAGGCCACTTACACACCGGTCTCGAAAACGCTCCACCTCACCCGCGAGGACTTCTCGGCGTGCCCTGAGCCCTCGAAGGTCTCCACTCAGAAGGAACGCTGACCGGGCCAGTAATTCTGTCACGGGTGCTGGTGAACGCCAGCGCACACATCGCGTCAGTCGTGAGCGAAGTCGAAGTCGTGCATCTAGGCGGGCCAGATCGCCTTCCCCACGTCGCAGGAGGTCTCCACTGCCTTCGAGAAGGGCTTCTCCGCACAGGACAGGAGTAGGCAGACCGTCATCACGAAGAAGTGTCTCCCCTAGAGGCTCAAGCCGTCGACCCAGGTCACCACCTTCGTCATCTCGGCACGAAAGCGACAAACCGTTACGTGAAGAACCGTCCGCATCCAGACGAGACTCACCTGCACCTGCATCTGGATACAACTCCGACGCTTCTAATAGCAAGGCAGACGACGCCAAGATGAGGGGCGCATACCACTATCAGGGGCGTGGAGGTCCAGGTTATCAGCACTCACCTCCCTATCCTGCACACAACCAGTACTCTCCGCCGCATAATCAGTCGCCATATCAGGGAGGTAGAGGAGGCTGGAACGGCCACCAATATTCGAATCAAGGGTCAGTGTGCTGCCTTTACATAATACCGCTCTTATGTTGACGCAAAGCAGATCGCCTATGCACGGGTACTCACCCAATCACTCGCCATATCATCAAAACCAGAGCTACTCACCTAGTTATTCTGCAAATCAATCGTACCCACAAGGCGGCTATCCCAGCGGATCATATCGTGGCGGCCGCGGCAATCATTACAGTGGCCCCGGTTCTCACTCTACATTCGGTCAAGGCGGACGAGGTCGTGGTGCAGCGCCCACACAGTTCTCTAATCTGTCATGGACTCCGGCATCTGGCACCAGAGGCGGAAGACCTGCTACAGAGGCTCCCCGACCGAACCCTCCAGCGACTCAACCTACAACCGACGCTGCCTCTGTTGATGCTGATGACAATCCTTTCCGCCCATCGAAAGATTTGCGGGTCGAAGATGAGGGACCAAAAGATGACAAAAATATGGCTCCTCCTACAAAGCCCGTTCCCCTCACTTCGTCACAGACGAAATCAGGCTTCAGCTTCTCTCTGAAGACTAAGAATCCCGTGCCGGTGGCCAGCAAGGCCAAGGTAGAGGAGCCTGAGAAGGTGGAGCCAAGATCGAAAGAGTCGTTGCTTGAACCAAAGAAGGCCGACGTGCCTCGTGATTCTCGATACGCCTCTGACATTCGGAACGACCGTGATCGCGACTACAAATACGACCGTGAGCGTGAGCGAGACCGTGAGCGAGAACGCGATTATCGCGAGCGAGATCGGCGGTACGACTACCACGATCGACAGCCGGCGTATCGAGACCCTCGAGACAGGGATCTTCGGGACAGAGATCCTCGCGACAGAGATCCTCGCGATTTGCGAGATTCGCGAGACTCATACTTTCGCGACAGAGAGAGGGATTATAGAGACCCTCGTGACAGGGACCTCCGTGATCCAAGAGATGTACGCGATATCAGAGACCGTGATCCAAGAGACCTGCGCGATTCTCGCGATTCGAGAGATCCAAGAGATTTGCGGGACTCAAGAGACCTGCGCGATGTTCGCGACCGACGCGAGCCATACCTACCGAGGCGCCCAGACGATCGTCGACCGGAGCCGCGCCTCGAAAATCGTCTTGACAACCGTCAGGATCGGCGAGCACCCCCACCAGACGTGCCAAAAACAGTCATGGTGAAGCGCAAGAGGATCAAGGCTCGACCAACGTTATCCGCAGATTTCGCAGCTTCTGATTCTGTCTACTACCGTAAGCCAGGCAACGAGTCGGTTGTCGGCTCAGGCACATATGGAAAGGTCTTTAAGGGTATCCACGTCTACACAAAGGATCAGGTTGCTCTCAAGAAGATTCGGATGGAGGGTGAACGTGATGGCGTAAGTCTCATGTTTACAACCCATTCTTCACATACTAACTCAGCCTAGTTCCCTGTCACCGCGATTCGAGAAGTGAAGCTCCTTCAATCCCTAAACCACGACAATATCGTCAAGCTCCGCGAAGTCATGGTCGAGAAGAACGACTGTTATATGGTCTTTGAGTACCTGTCACATGACCTCACGGGTCTGCTAAATCATCCTACTTTTAAACTCGAGCAGTCACACAAGAAAGATCTGGCGAAGCAGCTGTTCGACGGCTTAGACTATCTTCACCGACGAGGCGTGCTACATCGCGACATCAAAGCCGCAAACATCTTGGTCTCCAATACTGGCCAATTGAAACTGGCAGACTTTGGACTTGCCAGGTTCTATGCCAAGAGGAGCAAGTTGGATTACACCAATCGTGTCATCACGATCTGGTACCGCTCACCAGAGCTACTCCTTGGTGAAACACAGTATGGGCCTGCCGTAGACATCTGGTCAGCAGCTTGCGTGTTGGTTGAGATCTTCACCCGCCACGCTATCTTCCCTGGTGATGGTGGCGAGATTAACCAGCTTGACAAGATCTACAACATCCTCGGAACCCCCACCAAGGAAGACTGGCCAGGCATTGTCGACATGCAATGGTTCAACCTCCTCCGTCCCACCGAACGCAAGCCCTCTACTTTCGAGGAGAGGTATCGCGATCGACTCAGCCCTATGGCTTTCGAGCTCCTCCAAGCCATGTTCCTCTACGACCCATCTGCACGACCCACAGCTGCCGATGTCCTCGAGCACCCCTTCTTCACTAGCGAACAACCGCAACCCAAGCGCGCTGAAGCTCTGAAGGAGCTCGAAGGCGACTGGCACGAGTTCGAGAGCAAGGCGCTCAGAAAGGAGAAAGAGCGCGCCGACAAGGAAGCCCGGCGGGCGGCGAGGGAGGAGGGCAAGAAGGACGATGCGAAGCGGAGAACGGATGCTACAGATAGCGAACGAGAGGCCAAGAGGATCAAGAGTGGGTAGTTTGCATTCTGGCATCAGTACCTGTCTGCATCGTGTGGGTGTAGGAATTATATATATCTGGGTACACATGTCGTAATGTCGGTAATGAATGTTGAGATGCACATGGTTTCTCCCCCGCGCCTCTTTTCGTGACCGTGAAATAACGAAAACTTAGCAACGGTACAAGCTTCCGCCGTACCCGCATCTACAATACTACCACACGAACATTGTTGGTAATGGCGCTGCGTAAAGGTGGTCGTCACGCCAACATCGCGTTTACTCGCTGATTGGAGTTTCCAACACAAGTGCAACAGCGCGGAAGAAGAGAAGAGGAGAGATGAGGAAACAGAAAGCCGCCACACACTCACCACATCACATCTTCCACACACACACAACGCACATACCGCGCGGAAGCCGCGTGTAGACCCAAGACTCACTCCCAGCGGCGCTGGAATTGCGAGGTAAAAGCTTAGAGAACAGTATTATTGTCTCATAGCGTATAAGTCGAAGAGCAGTAAAGGCTTCACGTTCTCCTTTCTACACTCGACGGGTGTTGATGTGGAGTAAGTAGAGTGTGATGCAAGCATGGATAGGGCGGGGGCACAAAGGCGTTAGAGTTCAGGGTTTTGTGGCTTTGCTTCCTGTAGAGAATTGTGATGATAGATTGGGAGGGACGGTGTTTGCGTCGAATTTCATCCCGTGATGGTATGGTATGATGATGTCTAGTAATCCACCAGCGGGTCGGGTCAGAGACCGGGCTTGGCAGTGAGACGGTGACTGAGGGTGCGCTGTCTCGCTACTATCGTGGACGATTGTTGCGTGAATTTCTCTTCTTGGACACGTTTGGAACTCATTGGCGGGCTGTCGGGTGAGTGGGTTGCGGTTGTATGGTTGTGGTGCTGGTTGGATTTGTATACCGTCTGTTCTCTGTGTACAGTGTGCAGACTATGAAACCGTACTCACGCAGAGAGAGTCGTTGGCCATCCCATTGCCGGAGGTGTGAGCACATATTACCTTGACTACCGGAGTAAGCAAGCGAACAGTACTTTCCCTCTCATGTCTGCAGGAGTGATCAATACGACAACTGGAATGAGGTGGAGACAGCATATACGGCCTTTCCAATGGTGGTATAACGCACTGATTACTCACGCGCTCAAGGCCTGGAACGTTGTGAAGAGTAGACACCGCGTTGTCGAGAGCAACTCGGCGATCATGTCAGGGGCCAGTGATGAATCACCTGAGGGTAGCAGGAGTGAAGAGAAGCGGAAAGCATGCAGCACATAGAGACTGTGCTTGTAGCTTGCTGACATGGTCGGATCTCTCTCATCAGTAGTCCACGTCATTCGCCAGGGATTGCTGAACAAATGTAGTGGAGGTAGTAGCCTCCTTTGCAGTGTTGGGTAAGTGAACTCGAGCAGTAAGGGTGGTTCGACGTGGTGACTGTGGTGTCTTCCCTGTGTTCAAACACAGCTGTCTTGCAACATGAGGGGGTCTGGCGTAAGACTGAGAGTGTAGCTAAAAGACGAAGTTGTCGTCTAGGCATTCAGGGACAATTCTCCTCTCTCAGTGAATGGCACGGCCTCTTGACGAGATAGCAGGTTTGTGGAAGATCATAGAAGTCAGCGGGCATTGAGCAATCCTACCCCTTCTTCCAATCAATCACTGTCGTCTTTGAGTGGATAGTGTGAACAATGTCATTGAAGTCAATTTAGTCGTTCAACGGCAGACGACCGTGTCGCAGCCGTGCACCTACCTATTGCACCTATGACGACAAGCTGTCCGTACTGATTAATGAAGGGACATGCTATACTGATCCGCGGCGTCATGTAAACGCTTCTCGGGCCATCTCGTACCCCGGACCATCGCAATCTCACTCTCTAGGTAGGTATCGCCGTAACTCTCCGCGCGCGAGAGATACAGACGGCGAATGAAGATCGCTATGCATGACTCGTTGAATGCTTGCAATGATCTTCAGGGTACGGGTACAGAATATTGTAGCATGACGGGTGCGAACACAGTCATGCGGGCATGTATGAATCGTGCATGAAGCGGGCACGCGCGGCAGATGGCAAAATTGAGACTGACTTGCATTGGTCTGTGGGAACTGGAGGTTATGAATGTGAGTGTCAGACTGTTGTAACATCGATGATGGACTCCAACGACAGGGTTGGCATGTAATGGATGTACGAAACACGCATCAATGGACCAGGCTATTATTGTCAGCCGTCGTGCGATCGGACCCTGACTGCATCTCGCCGCGTCACGAACATGTGTTTGCGTAGACAGATCCCGCGCACTCGGGGTAATCGTGGGGAAGTGCGCGCCCCTTCACACGTCTCACGTAAGACGCATTTCGCAGGGTTAGCGAGGAATGGCAGAGTTTTGCGTCGTGCTGCTAGGCGAACAGGATTGCTGCAGGCCACTGATGATGTGCGTCGATGCAACTATACAGAACCATTACTGCTGTGTCTCGGATCCTGGACTGACATCCGCTTTGTAGTACAAACGGCTCCACACCCGTGTTACCCAACGTCAACATCTCTGAAAATTGTCCGTCTTACAAAGTTCTACGCGCACGAGGTTGTCAGCTCCTGTCAGCGCTTCAGCGTTGTTTGTCACACGACCGTCGATCTAGTTCGTCGAGCGGACAAGAATCTTATGTTGCACAGTGAGTCGACATTCTCAGCACTTGAAGCTTATCCATGTACCACACGAGTGCTTCTTAAGGCTCTCAGCGCCTGTGTACCGTAGTATCGGCGCTTCGGTATCTAGACTGCGGAGTTGCCTGATAAGCCGGAGGGCTTGCTCAGTGTAAGAGGACGGGCGATTCGGAGGCGACAGCAACAAGATCGATCGGTGCAGCTGAGGAATCAAACCAGAAGGGCAGAGTGAGGCGCGAGTCTGGCCCTGTGGTAGCCACTGTCCGGACTCTTGCTGTTTTCTGTCGTTTGCCATATCAGGAAAATCTTTTGCTGTTCGGGCTCTCTCGACGTCCATGTGGCAATGTGTTGTTTCGCGATCTTTAATTTTGCGATCGTGGCTTTGGTACCTGACCACTGGCGTTTCGTGGTGTCCTTCTGATTCTTAGACCAGCGCGGTGTGGCTTACGTAGCTGGAAATTTCAGCCCGCGCCCCTCAACAGCGTCAGGCACCGCCATGTAATTGGTGGTATTCTTTGACTTTTCGCAGAATTGGAAGTTTATCCGCTGCTTTAGACGAAGATCGTCTTCTGGACCGTTCATGATTTCGACGTTTGTGGGGAGTGTGCCTGGATTACGTGTCGATGCTGCAGCTGTTGTAGCCCAACTGTACCCTACAACGATCAAGTTGGTCATAAAGTCCAGCTGCATCTCGCCCAATGAGTGTGGGTTTGTGGAGAGCTGGATGCAGACCGCTCAACGCGCTGCTGCTGTCGGGGACGTTGGGACATCTAGTCATCGATCCTCCACGGCTTGCTCTACATCGGCAGACACTGCAGTGTACCTGAAGATCTAGATGCAGTGGTATGCAGTCGTCTGCAGCACGAATATCTAACGCAGTTGCCATGGGCTCGGCAACAGACCCGCTGAATTGAGCTGTACCACCATTGAGATGAGGTTGCGTACTAAGAACGTATCCAGCATTATGGATTCGCAATCATACCACGTCGCAATCTAGAAGAGACAGAAGAGAAAAACGATCGAATGGAGAAGATAAATTGAGATATCAGACAAATGGAAAGAAAAAAAAAGATCGTGGCTGATTGGATCAGATGGTGGAGGATGCGGAGGAGACTGTGACCTCAGCAGCAATTTCAATCGCCAATGGCGCACGCCAGTTGGTGCACCGTTCAGCTGAGGGAGGAACTGACCGTTGTCAAACCTGAACGGTGGGAGGAGTGACGCGATTGAGGCGATCACACTCTCCTGGTATCGATAACGAATCGTGCTAAGGGTTGCGTGAGCCTATCATGGCGGTGACAGAGAGTAGGTTTAATAAGGTTCAAAACCCATCGGCGAGGGCGGCAGTGATTTCCAGTGTGCAGGCCAATAGCAGCTGCAGGACAGCAGTTGAATTGATTGTTCAAGGTCAAAGAGTTTTGACACGCGCTCAACTTTGCATTCCTCGACACCACTATTTTGGTGGTGTGTAGGGCGTCAGTATCTGAGTGGTTGATGAATTGGGCGCTTGAGGACTCGAGTGACGGCCGAGTTGGACAGGGCACAGAGCGCGAATGACACCACAGCATTGCAGCAGAGTGACCGTGCGTAGTTGTATCTGTGGGGACCGGCGAAGATGCCTGCTCCAGGAATAGAGCCATGTCGCACAGTCTGCACGATGGCATTGACCATGGTTGCCGTTAACGAATTTACGAAGCTTGAGCCGAGCGATAATACGGGCTTCGGACCTGATGTGGTGCAGAAAGGCAGTATTCGTGGGGAGATGCCGACCTTTTTGTCATGTTGTACTGTACTAGAAGTCCGCAGTCCGCAGTCCACAGTGCGCAGTCCTAGTCAGGGCACCAGTGGCACCACAGGGCTTGCGAGTAAGGCGCGCGTGGTGACTGTAATATGAATCGGTAGAGTTGCCACATTCCAAGCAGAGTGCACCTTGACAAAGGGTCTGCGAAGATCGCCGACTTGAAGACAAGGCAGCACGGGTAGAGCGGGTTCAGCGAAAATCGAAAAGACGGTGACGGCAAAGCAAAGATGGCCATGGCTCAGAACGGGTCTCTCTCTCGGTTGTGGCGTGAGGCCTTTCTGCTTTGACCCGGCGTCTCCACAGCCACTAACTGAGATACCTACCGTGCCTCGTGAGGCAGCTTGAACTGTGGTTGGCCTACCCCTGAGAGCGCGGGATGTCGACGCTGGAGGCGGCTTGGTGTGCTCGGGGATGAGATGAAAGGAGTGTCGTGGCAAGCGCGTGCCGTGCTGTGGTGACAGATCTCCTGCAGCGCAGATGGGCGACGAGCAGAGCTGCAGTTCACGCCTTTGCAGGGTGGCAGGGTCTTTGCACGACGAGACGCTGTGCTAACAACGGGTGTACCAGAGTGGTAAACTAGGTGCCAGTGAAGGCACACGAGTACTGTGTATGTAGGGGTGGAGTGGGCGCTGGCGATGCTGGAGCTGTGGGCTACAGCCAACCAGCAGGCGCCTCTCAGCACACCTTGAGCACTGCCAGCGACAGACTGCTCTGTGCAGTGTGAGCCTGTCCTGTGCCAGTGCTACCTAGTGGCAGGATAATGCCTAAAAAGTGTTGCGCGATCGCCTGCATAGCGCGAATCTGCTGCCAGGGCGGACGCGGCGATTTTCGCACGCAATGATGAACAGGACCAGCACAAGCGGCACAAGCAGCACAAGCAGCACAATCACCACGACACCACCGCGACCAGCATGACCAGCATGGCCGGCATGACTAGCAGGGCGCACCTGGCGGCCGCGGTCCTGGCGTGCACAGTTGCGGACTCTTGACATGACATGGAGGAGATTACAATCAGCCTAGTGCACGTCTTTTCGGCTGGCACTGGCGCTGCACGCTGACTCCAGGGTTGCGCTTGCCTGCCTTAGGTGTTCCGTGCTAAGGGTTCGCGTATTGTACTTGAAACTTCGACGCAGGAGCAGCCACCGACAGGGAAAGGAACCAGTGCACGGCCGGAGGTGCGTCTGCACTATATCTCCTCAGCGACCCCAGGAAGCGCAGCACTCTTGCCCGCTTACGAGTCGCCAACGTTCCTTACCAAACCCTGCTGTGCTGTTACTGTTGCTGTTGCCGCTGTTGCTGCCGACTCCAACAGTGTGAGCGCCGCGTGTGACGAATCTCACCCTCTGCCTTGTACTACCGCAGCCACGCACCCTCTGTTACCACTTGTGCGAGAGCCTGCACGCCCACGGTTTCATACCGCAGCAGCACTCGCCCAGCCAACCGCCGCGTTGGACTGCAAATAATAACCATCAGCCGCCCGACTCTGCCAGAGTCCCCAGACCTTCTCCTTCTCCACCACACACCATGGCCAATGCTATTGTGTCGACACAGCTGCCCCAGTGGAACTACGAGAAACCTTCCATCCACACCACACGGACCGAGCGTTCTGGATCTGACAGCTCAGCCTCCAGCCCTAACCTGTGCAACGACGACCACGAGACACTGCGACTAGACACTGCTGCCACTCACCCTATCAAGAAGGGCAGCATTGCCCTCCAGGACCGCTACATGTCCAGCGAAGAAGACCTGTCGCCCGCCTGCGACGATTCTGCCTCCGAGTCTGAGTACGACTACGACGATGCTGTCATCGAGGACCTGACCCAGCAATGTCATTCAGCCAAGAGGATGTCCGTTTCGCGATGGAACCAGGGAAAGAGCTGCGACACCGCCGTCAAGGTGTCGTACGCCTTTGTTGGTCGCCCCAAGGTTGTCCAACTCAATCTTGGTTCACCAGTACTAGACCGCCCAATGTTGGCTCAACGGTCCGCCTCGCTAGCCAACCTACCAGCCACTGCCATGGGCAAGCTGCAAAAGGCCGACCAGGCTCAGCGTCATTCGCTGAACGTCCTGCCCGTGTCTCGCGGCCCTGTCTCCCCACTTTCACGTCCTATCTCACCACTTGCCATCGTTGAGCCCCGCCGTCCCTCTACAAGTTACAGCCCTTCGAGCAAGACAAGCACTCTCAACCTCGGCGATCTTACCTCGAATGCCTCCTCGATCAACACTGCACCTTCGAGCCGTAGCGCATCACCCGCCGTCGCCGCTCCCACTCGACCTTCGAGCGCAACAACAGAGGGCGCGTCTTCGCGACGCTCTTCCGTCTACATACCCACAGGTGCCCGTCCAGAGCTGCATCGTATACAAACAACGCAGGCACCGTCCCGTCACTCGCACCAAGTTACACCGCCGACGCCGACACCAATGTCACCAGCAACCCATGCCTTCCTCAACACCGACCCTTTTGCAAAGCCTGCTGCCAACACTGCGATTCCCGCAAACAAACCTTCTGCTCACAGACGTCTGCGCTCAATCTCGATGAAGCTCTCCCTAGCAAGGATTGCTATTACACCCTCGTCGAAGAAAGCCAACAATACCCCCGCCTCCCCTTACACACCTCTCACTCCTCAGACAGCGCCCATCGAAGCCTCTTCTGGATTCACGAGCCCAATGCCAAACAAACTCCGCCGTGCCTCAACCATCCTGCGGCCCAAGTCGCGTGGGGGCGAGGAGTCTAGGGGACCGTCACCAGACATGGCACCACCCCCAGTTCCTGTCTTGAACCGGGCAAGCACCATGGGGTTCCCCCAGCGCCAATCGAGAATGGTTGCACGGGGAGCCAACGAGCGCGAACCAACCCTCGTCCTCCCTCCCTTCACCGACATGGGCGGCAACCCTGTGGCGACTGTGAAGAGCGGAAAACTACGAAAGCGCAAATCCCTCATGGACCTGCTCTAGAGTGTTTCAACCCCACAAGCTCGCTTATTCGTTTCGTTTCCAACCTGCATTGAACGCATGAACACATGGACAATGGTTCATGCACACCCAACCTTGTCACCGTCACGTCACCACTTTACGTCAACCCCGCCCTGTACATGCCACTCTTCTCATCTCTCTGCTACACTACGACAGCGCTTCAACATATTGGACCTGCATAATATCTGGCGTTTTCACGGCGTTACCATCACCGCCTCGAGGTTACGATACTCGCTTTAGGCGCGTTCTACTTGCTTCTTCACTACTTTTTTGGCTTGCGAAGTGCTCGCAGCTCACATCTGTCGTTATCGCATCTAGCATGCATTTCGTTGATCCTAGATCCGAAAATTCCCTGTTTTATTAAATGGCGGCTGTCTTTTATGAAGATTTTCACGATATCCTATAGTATTGGTATTACTTAGTATCTAACGCGCATAGCCGCAGAATTGCAATCTACTTAGTATATGTATCCAAAACTTGTGCCAACTGTCATCCATATGCACCGTCGACGCCTTGTTCACCATGATGCATCACTTTGCGAACACGCTCATACAACAAGATCAGAACGTCTCGCGGATGACTGCCAATCTGGCGTCGGCGTGCATCAGCAATTTACATCACACAGCCGCGGTGAATTGACATGAGCTGACATGACTGGTTGGCAATAGCTCCCAACACTTATCCACCGACGAGTCCACTCCCTGCCACCACAAATCCACATCACGCATCACCAATCCACACAATCTTCCAAACGACTCCACGCGCCCACAAAAGAAAGATAGCAACCCACCTGCTCACTTCCCTCGCTCGCGCCCAGGCGCAGGGTCCCGCACTGCATGCAGGGAAGCAAGGGAAGGAAAGAGCTCAGCATGGCAAGGGTTCCGTGAAAGGGACAATTGTGGGGTTGCCGCTATCGACCCTTTCCTCGGCAGCAGTGGGTATAGAGAAGGGTGGACCCCTGTGCCATTGAGCCGCTTGAAACACGGCTGCGATATCACGCTGTGACGCTACAGAGAAAGCTGCAGAGCGGTTTTCGTTTTGCGCGCTTTAAGCTCGCGCCCACAAACGATAACGGCTCGCCAGTACACGCTTGCATGCATGCACGTTTGAGTGTTTTTTTTTTACTTTCCCACGCTCAGCACCACGTGGACCCAGCCGCCGGCAAAAGGAAACCACACCACTTTCCAGTGTACCACGACATCCTCGCGCACTGCACTATGTATTGCTATTCATCCAGTCTCCAATCTGGGATATGCCGGTCAGTCGTCCGCCATTAATGAGACTTCATATATGATCAGCCGCGTCGCGGCCGCGATCTCGCGATCTCGGGCGTTTTCCCCATCTGCTATTGTACGTGATTCATGGATCATGCATGTAATGAGTACCTACGTTATTTTTCTTTTGTCCCTTCTTCTTTGGCGTGCACGCAAGTCAGTGCTTTCGTGATGGGTGAGGCGATTCAAACACGGCGATAATTTCAATAACGGTTCTATATGAAACAAAGCCACGATCGGAACGTGGTAGCGAGGGCACGTGCGTGCGCGAACGAGGGGATTGCTGTGGCGAATCTGCTACGTACGACTCGGTGGAAGCGTTTGCGCAAAGTGACACTTGGGACCGAGGGTTTGACGCGTGGGGGGGTTTTGGGGAAGCGTTGGCGTGTTGGAGATGAGGAGTTGAGATAACGGTGATGAGGTGGTAGTAGTTACCTAGTGGGTTGCAAGCGCCCGTCGTCACGTGGGTCTGGGCGACAGGATTTGATGTCCATGTACCTAGGTATGTACGTAGTATGTATGTACTTTTTACGAAGTACTGCTTCCTACCCAGAGACAAGGTAAATTAAGATGCGCAGATATTGGATCTTTCGATATGCACGGACTACGGAGAGAATGACATACTGTGGACCCGCTTTGTCGGAATTGCCATGTTGTGTCGAGGTGTCACTTATTTCAAGGTGCGCAAACAAGGTTTGTACTTGTGAACCTTTTTGCTGGACATGCAACAGGTTTGATGAAACTTTATGTTGTTACTAGAAAATTGCTTCTGGAAGCCCTTCAACGGCGAAGACACGCATGTAGTCAAGCTCTGGAAACCATGATGGGTAGTGGTAAGAGATTGTGTGTGGTAGGGAAATTGAAACTATACGCGAGATACGTGGCAGGACCAGCCGAATGGTCGCTGCTTTTGGTCGCTGTCCGCAGAACCTCAACACCACGAGCCTTCATCGATCTGCATCGCGAGAATCGCGAGTCGATACTCTTACATCGTGTTGCGGACTTTTCAAATATAATCAGAGCTGGTAAGTGATGAGTTGTGAGGTTGAGAGTGAAAGTATTAGTATCCATAGTAAAAGGGGGTATCTAAAGCGCAAAACTCCCGCCAATACAGCATCCGTGTCCCGCACGCCATGCAACATGATGAACGAAGAATGCTAAAACAAAGACAGCACCACGCTGGCAAGTGCGCCATCATATAACAACCTGAGAGAACATCAAACAAGACCGAACCATGCGCCATCCCGCTGCACCAACGATAATCGCCGTCCTCCTCGGTTTCCTGGCCTTCATGATCATCTGGGGGAGACTCCGAGGCGATGGCCACCACGAAGGGAATCCGGATCCGGCGGACCTCCCGAAGAGGAAAGAGGAGGAAAGAGAAGGAGAAGGAGAAATCGGCCCCAACTACAGCTAAGCTTGAACCCGAACAGATCTACTGTTCTTGTTGCTGCTGATGCTGATGCTGCTGCTGCTGCTGCTGTTCCTGCAGCTTATGCAGCTTCGCGCTCTCCCTCCCACGCCTGCTCTTTTCTGCACGTGACAGATGCGCCAGGGTTCCGCGCTGGGCACGCTTCTCCTTGTCCTTGGATCCTGGCTTGCGGCCACGCCTCTTAGGCAGCGGCTGAGGCAGCGAAGCAGGGGAAGAAAGAAGGGTCTCGGGGGTCGATTTGCCAACACTCGCGCTGGTTGCGGAATGTCGGGACGTTGGAGGGGAAGGAGAGGGCCAGGAAAGGGTCTCCACGGTCGAATTTCCGACACTCGACATGCCAGACCAGGACTGCTCTGGAAAGAGCCTGGCCGGGCTTGTGAGGTCGAAGATCAGCGCATCGAATTCTGGTGCGCTTAGTAGACCAGAGTATAGCGCTTTTTCTGCCGTGGGCGTGAAGCGCGTCACCCATTGGGATTTTTCTTCGGGGGAGTCGGCACCCCTCCAGCCCTCGATCCAGGTCTTGATCCTCTGGGAGATGTTAGTATGGGAAAGGGGTTTGTGGAGGTGGTTGCTTACCTCTTGTTCATTCTGGAATGGTGTGAGGTGGACACCATACAGGGCGTAAGTCTGTGCTGCGATGGCAACAGGGTCGTTCACTATGGCTATGTTAGTATTCAGTATGAACGTGAAAAAGCAGTGACATGGTGCAAATTGGCACGCAATACATACTACCCGCTACAAACTCAAATTCCAAGGCAAATCTGTAAAAGAAAGCACTTACTCAAACCACTCATGGCGAAGACGTAATGACTTAATAGTCAAATTGGTTGGTGAAACGAGTTATCTTCAGTAAATCCACAAACTGCAAGACAAAATCAAGTAATCAACAGAGCGAACCTCACAGTTCATATACATCGCCGTCTGTTGAACTTTGGTATGGCTCGTTCAGAGGTCCAGATATCGATTCTCTCCCAACACACAGAATCACCGGCACTACCGCTCTTTATCGAAAGAAGGGGACGTCGCCAGCTCTGGATGCTTCTGCGTCCTCTTCTGGAACGACGCCATAGCAACGACCCAACATGTGTTCTTCGCAGGGTAGTATGACTATCCAATTATCCTGCAGCTGATACGAAATGGTGTCTACAAAGTAATCCAGCTCATGTGGCTGAGGGTGCAAAGAGCACTGGGAAGTCTATGAGTCATTGGGGGACTATCATGTATTCCTAGCTGTACGTTTGCTGTCTACAGATCGCGAAAGGCGTGTTTACATGTGTTGACGCGTCTGACTGGGTGTGTAAGATATATCTGGGCCAGGGACCGTTCGACTTTGGTTCACGCTCTAACGACGAAGACTTTGGGCTTACAACACGAAAAAATCACTTGAGGTATTTCAGTTGTTTCGTTTGGCACTAGAGGGTAGAAATGCTGTGTAAAGACATAGCCGGCTGGTTGTCATTGGAAGTGGACATGGAAGGTCGGATTCGGTGCAAATTGAACAGGGTGCACCTCTAGGTGGTTCATTCCTGCCCAGCATATTTTATGAGCACGGCATTGGAGAGTCATTACAGGCTTAAGCGTCCTCGAATTCATTGCGTGATACGGTGTTCTAGAGCTTACTCATACGCGGTGAGGAGTCCTTGTTCGCTCTTTGCAGTACTTCGTCTTTCGCAAACTGTTCGTAGTACTTCAGGCTTTCCGGGTTTGCGAGTGTACCGCTGGGCTTGATGATCTTGCCAGAAACGATTTGCTTGACTGGCAACTCTACCTTTTTTAAATTGACAGTTGTCTGTAATATGTTAGTAGTCGTCTCTTGAACTAATCACAATGTACTCACGGGGATGTCCCACGTCTGGAATACGTATTTAGGTACATGCCTGCGGCTGCGCTCGCTGGCAATCTTGTCTTTGATGCGTTTCACCAGATCTGCTTTGTACTCGTGTCCTTCGTTCATCTTCAAGAATAGCATCACGCTCTCGTCATTGTCTTGTGGGCGACGTTGCCCCACGCAGATGCTGTCGGCGACTTCGGGGAAGTACGTCTCAATCACCGAATAGATCTCTGCAGACCCGAAGCGCACACCACTAGGGTTTAAGACGCCATCTGCACGGCCCAAGAACAGCACCTGGCCAGTTGTAGGGTGGATCTGGATGAAATCGCCATGGGTCCAGACATGCGGAAAGCGTGTATAGTAAGCGTTCTGGTAGCGCTCGCCGCTTTCGTCTCCCCAGAAGAACACAGGTTGATTGGGGAAAGAGGCAGTTGCAACGAGCTCTCCTGGCTCGCCGTGTGGCACAGCCTTACCAGGACCGTCCTCAATGGTGCTGTCGAAAACCTCCAGCTTCGTGCCCAAACACGGGCCCTGGCAGCCTCCCGTATAGACGGGCTCAAGCGGATTCTCAATACCGAAGCAGCCAGCAAGATCGGTTCCGCCAGAGATATTGCGTAGGTGAACAGTCGGCGGGAAACCTACATCGTAGAACCACTCAAACTGTGAGTCTGGTAGCACCATGCCCGTCGTACACACTGAACGCATTGCTGATAGGTTGAAGAGCTTTTTCGGGATAATGCTATTCTTTTGAAGCTCTTGCAGGAATCGAGGCGATGTGCCAAAGTCTGTCACACGTTGCTCCTCGAGGATTGATAGAAACTTGTGTGCTGAGGGAATGAAGGGAGAACCATCGTAGAGCACGGAACGACTGCCGAATAGGCAGCATTGTACAGATACAAGGTACATGATCCATCCGGTCTATTTTCTAGTCAGCGGCCACTCTAGTCCTTTTTGTAATTATACATACCGTTGTGTATTGCAGCACGACGTTGTCAGGGCTCATCTCACGATGTAATCTGCCTTCTTTCGTCACGCTGATCAAGACCCCACCGGTCGAGTGTACAATGCATTTTGGAACACCAGTAGTGCCACTCGAGTACACGATGAGGAATGGGTCGCGGAAAGCCACTCGTTCAAAAGTTAATTCCTCATTGCCCTTGGACGTCTTCACAAAGTCCTCAAGTGTGACTGTTCGTGGTAAATCTTCCAGACTTGCCGGCTTTCCAGGAAAACGGGGCTGAGTAATGATTTCTTTGAACTCCTTTACCTCTGCCATGCCGTCTACGATCTCCTTGATCTTTGGGCGCAAGTCGATGGTCTTCCCATTGTAGACGGTCCAGTCATCGATGAACACGTACACAGGTTTGACCTGCAAAAGGCGTTCCAGGATACCCTTCGTCCCCATATCGGTGCTGCTGGAGCTAAAAAGACCTCCTATACTTACGATGGCCATGAACGTGATGAAAGTATCGAAGCTGGTGCTAGCGACAACTGCAACCCTGTCGCCTTTCTTGACACCTCTCGCGCGCATGGCGTTGGCGAGTACAGCGACTCTCCGCCTCAGTTCACCCCATGATAAGTGGCGTACTTCGGTGTTGCCCTCGCGTACTTCTGTCAGAGCAATCTTGGCATCCTCTTTGTGTTCCGTGGTTCGCTGAGACGGATTTACGGGGGACGCAGAGTATAGGATGTTTTCCGCAAAGTTTAGCCCCGTTCCTTCGAACCATTGTGGGATACTATCCATGTCTTTCGACGTGTCGACAACCTGCATGCTAGTTAGCGCGTTGTTTTGTTGGTAGTCTGATGTCGTCTTGGCTGTTGAATAATGAATACTCGACGATGACAGTACAGGATCAATTCAAATAAGTCGGTAGCAGATTCTGTTATTGAATTTCCGTCGCTCTCACACAGGACTTCCATACAGATCGTTTTGGGGCATGACATACCTTGTTGTAGCTTCCCTCGTAGATCAGCCCACTGCTGTTCCACATGTCTTCCCAGAAATCGGTGCGGTGGTCACCAACACTCCAATCGTACAGCTCGCGAAAATTCTGTAAAATGTACGTATTAGCGATGTGAGGACTTTCACAGATATTGTGTTCTAGAGAGTATACCACATGTTTGGAAGCTCATTCATGAAAAGTGAATCTGCAGTTTCACTCTGTGAACTACACGCATTGGAACGAGCCTGCAGGGTTTTCGCAGCTATCAGTCCTCTTGTGAAGAAGATCACAAGGTCGGGGTGGAGGTGTTGGCAACATACCTGCATGTTCAAACCTCTCTTAAGGTTGGCCGACTGGATGAACTTCCACATAGTTGTGGATTTCGGGTCTGGATGCTCCCATAGTTTGCGCGGGACTGCAATTGCGGATGTCATATTGATCACGTTGTCTGAGTAAACAATACTACTTGACTCTCAATGTTGGGCGGAAGTGATGATGCTGCTGCTTCGGCAATTGACCTGCAAGGCCGCCGTCCGGACACGTATATCCGCAAGGTGAATAGGAGAAAAAGACGACGAGATTGCAGACAAAAAGCAGCTCGAATAGGCGTACAATTTAGTAGCAGCTATGCACAGGCGGTAACCAATTCCAGATGTTCACCGAGGTTGCGTCGTAGAATGGCTTGGAATCCCCGTGGGGTTGGCTGCCCACTTTCGGAATTGTTCCGACAACCGAGGAGAAATTGCAGATCATTACGACTTCACCAAGAAAGAACATTTGACATTGCGCAGTTACAAGATCTACGTGAACTATTTACGAAGAGTTGCTGTTATCAGCGCAGGAGAAGGCTGAATCGATAGATCCATCCTTGTATGCGTCCATAATCTGTACGATTACTCCGTACGTCCCACCAATCGTCAGGAATGCCGAGAGGACGATCAAGACAACATGAAGTCCATACAAAGTCTTCTTCCACAGGCTGCCTCGGATGTAGTCAGAATGATCGTAGATCCACAACCATCCAGGAAGGCCTAATGCGAGAGGCGCGAACGCGACGCTGCCTGCTAAAGAGAGCAAGTAGTTGAAGATCGGAACTCCAGATGCGATCAAGAAACTTATGATGCTCATACTTGCTACACATCCGAACCATGTTCCCCAGTGAACAGCAGTGTTGGCCTGAAGGTGCTTCGACTTTCGGAGGATGCGCACAAAAACATACTTTGCACTGACATGGACATAGAGGGCACCACTGACGCAGAGGCCGATGAGACCTATACCGTACGCGATCTTCTTAACCATGGGTCCAGCACTACCAAGCGATGGGGATGCAACCCATTGGCCGCAGTATTTGTAGACAACAAGACTGAAGGAGAGGTATGCGGCTGTGACGATACCCATGCACACGTTGACTGCCTTGGAGTATTCTTTCGGGTTCCGCATCTCGGACATGACTGGTAGAAAGGCTGAGGTTCCAGCACCTGAGCAGAAGATTGTGGATGCCGCGGTGATTCCAGCAGCGAACGTTGGGCTGGCGATGACGTTGTAACCGAAATCGTAATCTCCGGTCTGAGGCGCTGCAGCTGGCCGATCCAGGGTGGTGACACCGACACTGTAATATTGTTAATGGAAATCCCATTGTTCCGGACTCAGGAAGACTTACACAACAATGAAGACAGCGATGAATACAGACGCAAAGCCAGCCCATGTGATCCATGTGAGCTTTTCGAACCTTCTAATGCTTGCACAAAGACCGATCATCAAGGCCGCAATAATGGAGAAGTAGTTCGTGCAGAGAGCGTGGTTGGACAGCGCATTCAAGGCGGTCGAAACTCCAACCATACCGGACGCTCCAACGATGATGAATGCAACAAGGAAGAGGATTCCGGTGATTTCCTTGACGATTCTCCCGCCAACCAGCTGACCCATGTCGGCAATACTGTGACAACTAGGATGATTGGCCTTGAACTGCCCCTGAACAAGCGCGCACCAGGTGTTCAGAAACTGCCACCCAAGCACGTTGATGGCCCCTGGAAGCGCTCCTAGGGTGAACATCGCGGAGGGAATAGTAAGGACGCCAGTTGCGAAAATGACTATTTGCATCTCGATCAGCATTGCGAGGCGTTCGAAAGCACAGTCACTTACGCTTCAGGAAGATGACAGACGTGTGTATCCATGAGACAGTACGAAAGTTGACAAGGCCTTCGCCTGTCTTGAACACCTCATTATCTTCGACTTCGGCCTTGCCTATGTTGATGCTGTCGGTGCTGCTGTGTGTTGGCTCGATGACATCTTCATGCTTCTCGTTCGACATTATGGGTAACCGTGTCTGACGGATGGAGTGTGTCCTGATGTGACGATGATGCGTGTTGATCAGTGATGGAGGCACTGTGCATGAGACTATATACCCGCCACGATGGTATAACATAGATACGACCCATGTCCTGATAGCACGCGGTCGCCAGAATCTGGGGTTATGTGGGCGAGCCCCACAAGTTTGGGGTAGATAGCTTGATTCCCTATCTTGGATGCTGCTCCAACGGACAGGAGTCAGTTTTGGAGTTATTCGGTCCGGGAAGCGAGGAACGTGGCATGGAGATTTGTCGATCTGACAGGGGCTTCCGGTCAGCGATATCAGGCTGACCTCTTGGTATCTTGGACGGAATACCACAATCCATCTCGTGGTCTATCGAAAATCACCTTCTGGGTATTGTCGGGTCATTGCGCATGTTGTGCGGACGGATATAGGTGCACTTTAAGTTGACTTAGCAGGTTTGCCGAAATGACCATATTAGGCAGTTTAAAAGCACCCATCTTCTTCTGTAGCGGAGTCTGGGCGTTTTGAAATTACTTGGGTTGCGTTCTAGAACTACAAAGGTTTCTCTTTCAGCTTCAGCCCTACTTCCGCCGGCATCAAGGCTCCCTCTGCCGGCGTATTCTTCTTTTTGAAGTCATCTGAGATTTCCTCCATGGTGACAAACTCTACTCCTTCGTGTTTCATGAAATGCTCAATCAGTCTGAAATGATGTCAGGCGCAGGTCAATCAAAGCTTGTACATCAGACGTTACCTCTCATGCATCAATAGCAAATGCGGTCGGCCGGAAACATCTGGGTGGATGGTGATTGGCTATTGAGTGCATCAGTAGGATGATATTTAGATGGTTAATCAAGACTTACGAAGATGAATTCATCGTGCTCTCTGTAGAAGTAGTCAAAGTGATCACGCCACAAATCCTCTGTGTCCCGCGCATTGACAAAGCCGTGGCTGTTTGGCGCCCCCTTGATAAACATGTGGGGAGGTAGATCATCCAGATACCAGTTTGCGGGTATCTCGACCAGTCCCGTATCTTGCCCCTTCACTAATGGCTTCATCCACTCTTTTGCCTTTTTACTGTAATCGATCTTGGTCCAAGAGTCATCCGTTCTCAGATAATAAGCTTGACAATCGTGATGGCTCATGCTGTGGTCATATTCAATTCCATATGATAGCAAAAGCTCAGCACCCTCTCGGCTGGTTTCCCACCTGTGTATTGATAAGCTCTGCTGACATTTATTTGACACGCGCGTACTTACCACGGTGCAACGCTACCTCGTGGAGGTTTTCCAGCAAAGTCGGTCAGCATTCGATATGTCTTGTCGAGAATGTCTCGCTGTTGGTCAATTGTCATGTCCACTGGGTTTTCGTGGCTATATCCATGCAATCCTATCTCGTGACCGGCATCGCGCACAGCGGCCATATCTTCAGGAAATGTCTCTAAGCTGTGACCCGGAATGAACCATGTCGTTTTGATGTTGTACTGAGTCTGGTCAGGCCCAGCTCCTCAAGACAATGCAGTAATTTTCACTTACCTTCTTGAACATCTTCAATAAACGTTGTGTGCCCACAGTACCAGCAAAGATACCACGGCTGATATCACTGGTACTGTCTTCGCCACCATACGATCCCAGCCATCCTGCGACAGCATCGACATCAACACCGTAGGAAATAAGAACACGCTTCTTGCCCATTGTGATGTTTCAAGGTGCTGTGAAGCAGGTGTGATTCTGGTTCAAAGAGTGTTCCTGAATGGGCGAGATGTGACTTGAGTCTACTCAAACGGCTGAGGCGATACGCCGTGTTCTTATTACAATACGTTCCAGCTGTTATTGCGGGGAAGTTGGTTTGGCAATCATTTGAGGCCGACGGCGGCTCGGGTAGGCGTCATCGCGGACCAAGGGTACAAAGAGGCTAGCGCTATCTTAGCTTTGGGGTCTACCCCAATTTTTTGGAGCAGGTTCAGACGGCCAGGCTCGGCTTCGCCGCACGATAGCTACAACACGAGTAAGCCTGAAACAAATATGTTATCTGAAATGTTGTTGGTTTGATACTCGACCGCACTTTCACAAGCAGGTCAACTGTCACTATGGTCGCACAAATGAAGGCAGCACAGATAACACAGGTAGCGTGACGTCATTGACACAAAAGGATGGTTGTGACAACAGTCCTGACATTCGACAGTTCGGTTCGCCATATACGCTCTGCGAGCGACCTGTTCCTATCTGTGGCGAACATGATCTCCTCGTCCAGGTGTACGCAGCTGGATTCTGCCACTCGGACCTCCAGGTCTTGCAGGGCCAGTTCTCGGCAAGGCTTCCTATGATTCCGTCTCACGAGCCAGCAGGCAAGATTGTGCAGGTTGGCTCAAAAGTGCAGGGTTGCTGGAAGATTGGCGACCGCGTTGGAGTTCTGAACTTCAAGAATGCCTGTCGACACTGTGTTGGATGTCAGCAGCAGATGAGAAGGTCATCTGCAACACGGGTCGATCCGCGTTTCTGCGTGAGGAGGCAGATGGCTGGCTTCAAGCATGATGGCGCTTTCGCAGAATACATGTTAGCCGATCCAGAGACTACTGTTCATCTCCCTGAAGAAGTCTCGTTCGAGCAAGGAGCGCCTCTGATGTGTGCTGGAGTACGTAAAGTCCCCTAAACCCTCGGCATAAGGACTGATCTTGAAAAGGCTACCGCTTGGGGTGCCTTACGAAAACTGGGACCGGAAGTTAAGAATGGCGAAGCAGTCGCCATTGTAGGCATTGGAGGGGTTGGTCACTTGGCAGTGCAGTTTGCGAAGGCAATGGGCTACCGTACAGTCGCTATCGACAATCGAGAAGAAGGTCGACAATTGGCGGAAGAGGTCTCCAACCATTTAAAACCGGACCTAGTCGTCGACTCATCAGCCAGTGATGCAGACGAAAAAATTCTGGAATTCACTCTAGGCGAAGGTCTTGCTGGCGTTGTGGTTTGCACTGATTCGATTGCGGCGAATGCGTGGAGTCTGCAGCAGTTGGGTAATAAAGGCGTCATGGTACCTCTTGGCCTGCCCAAAGACAAGTGGAAATTTGACTCCGAGGCTTTGGTTTTCCGAGAGCTGATCATCAAAGGCAGCTATGTTTCGAGCGCAGAGGAAGCAGAGTTGATGCTCAAGGTCGTGGCTGAACATCAGATTGCTTCACACCTTACCGTTCTTGGATTCGATCAGATTCCAACTCTCGTCGATAGGTATCTGCATAAGTCGATGAAAGGCAGGCTGGTTGTAAATTTGGCACAGTAATGCCAAACATGAGTTCGTGATCATGACATAGTTTAAATTCCAGGAAATCGAAGTCTATTTGTGACTTCTCTCAGGAAGCTACAGTTTCAACTGTACACCAAGACAAATCATTAAAGTTTCGGCGGTAGTGGTACATGGCTTGTCTCTCGTCTTCCAACACTTTTCCAGTCCACCGCTGATTCCCACGCGAGTCCTGCATCAAGGATCTTCTGCTCCTTCCACAGCCCAGCGACGAGCTGGATTCCGACAGGAAGCTGAACGCTAGCGTCATCTTTGGCTGGCGCGAAACCAACGGGGAGTGACATTGCCGGGTGCCCTGTGACATCGAAGATAGCTGTGTTTGTTGTGATGCCCATACTTGGTTTTAGAGCCTCCATTGGCGAATCTCCATGTTTCCACTCCACATTTGCAGGCGCAACGAACGGCGTTGTCGGCATGATGATAAGATCAAATCTTTCGAACAATCTTTCGTATGCGTCTCTCATTTGCTGTGCTATGTTCATGGTCTTGACATAGAGACCGGGATAGCTCTGCATCAAAGAGAGTCCGTTGATGATCGTGTTCTTTGTTGACGGAAACAGTTTCTGAAAAGAATCATTTGTCCAAGGTTTTCGTGCTGCCTCGTACTGTGTCGAGAAAAGACCTCGTCTCCCGTGTGCATATCCCAGCATGCCAAGTGTACCTGCAATACGTTGCTGAATTGTCCAGACAGCTGGTCCTTCTAGATGAAGAGGAAGTGATACTTCCTCGACGGTCGCGCCGAGATTTCCAAAAGCTTCTACGGCTTTTAGCACTATAGTTCTGACGCTTCCGTCCACAAGACGATGCTCAAAGCCCTCCTTCAGTATGCCAATCTTCATACCTGCTACTGAGGCGTGGAGATCCCTCGCATACCTTGTTGAGCCATGGGGTGGAGCACCGAGAGTTTTGTCATCGAAGTCGTCTCGTCCGCATATCGCATCTAAGCACAATGCAACGTCTCTTACGTTTCTGGCAATAGGACCTGCGTGGTCGTTGATGGAGTCACCACTCGAGATACCAGTATATGGAACTAGGCCATGTGTTGGTTTTAGACCAACACCTGTAACACAAAGTCAGTCAAATTTCTGCAGTGGCAGGATACGAGCAGGTATACGTACAGCCGCAGAATGATGAGGGTACTCTGATGCTCCCTCCTTGGTCGGCACCAATGGCAATGTCGACCAAACCTCCTCCGACGACAGCTGAGCCGCCAGATGTACTTCCGCCAGCCGAGTAGCCCTCTGCATACGGGTTGTGAACAGTTCCTTGAGCGCTAGTGAAAGAAGAAGTTGAGTTACAGAAATTCTCGCAAATGGTCGTCCCGACAATATTTGCGCCAGCTTCATATGCTCTCTTGACTACTGTTGCGTCGGATACAGGCGTCCAAGCTGGTATCGCATCAGTACCGAAGAATTGCGGTACTCCAGCAACTGCGATATTATCCTTCAGACAAACAGTTCTCCCACTCAAGACGCCACCTCTGGCATTCCCTCTTATTACGAACTTGTGGGCCCAAGCATTGCCATAATCCTGTTCATCTGCAGTAGGTCGATGGAGCTGCTCACGTGGATATGTTTCGATATCTGGCTTGATGACATAATCTGGGAGCTCGAGAATATGTTCGGCCACATCGTGCACTGCTGCCAATAATTGTCGGTATTCTCTCGATTCCTCCGGCAAGATGCCTTTATCGATGCCAATATTGCTCAAAAGTATCTCTACTTCCCCCTCGGCAACGAGGTCCTCACTTCGGATGCAATCAGTGAATGCTTCTTCCCAGACAATATTCACACGAACCTAACTGGAGAATCGAAAAAGACAGACATGATTGAATTTGTGTAGTGGATCGCAAAGTTGTATAGACCAGACGTAAGCTGAGAAGTCCATCACAGTGTTAAGAAGATATAGTCTACTAAGCAGGGATGGTATTACGTACCTGCATCCAATAATGAAGTCCAGTTGTGGAGTGGCACAGTGGGTCGACCGGGCCGACGTGTCCAAGACGCCTCCAACAACTGACCCCGACGCTAGTCGGTAGTCTCACAAAATACCAACAAGGTTGACGCCTCCGGATTTTTCAGACGCAGTTCAAATCGTGTCATAGATTCATTCCGATTCAAACAATAAAAAGAATGTGCTGTGTAGGTACATCACAACGTGATAGGTTCAAATTGCATCTTACTTCTAAAGCTCATCGGAAGAACCGATCAGTTGATTGTATAACCACCGTCGACTACCAGTGCGTGCCCCTGAACAAATGACGCCTGCGTTGAACATAGAAACAATACAGCGCTCGCTACCTCATCTGGTGTACCCATTCTCTTCAAGGGAGCTATGTTGATAGCCGGCCTTAGTGCTTCAACCATCTCTGGCGAAGTCGTTGTCATAGGAGTCTCAATAACACCTGGGCAAACGCAATTAACCCTGATGCCGCTGTCTGAGTAGTCGATAGCATTCGCGCGTGTCATATTAATAATGGCGGACTTTGACGCACAGTATGCAGCTACTCTTGGGTGAGCTTGATTGTCACTGTTCCAGATTCAAGCACATACCTGCACCAGGTCTTGCTACAATTCCGAGTTGACTCGCAATATTGACTATCGAGCCTCTTTGTTTTGGCTGTTCGGGCAATGGCTCTTGTCTAAGCATATTCTTAAGCTGGGCTCGCGAACTCAACCAAGACCCTCTGTAGTTGATGTTGTTCAGTCGATCGAAAGCGTCCATTGTCATCTCAACGGCCTTTACTGGTTTGCCTCCAAGCACTCCTGCACAGTTTACTGCATAATCGAGTCTGGAGAAATGCGAAGTGACCTTGTCTGTGAATGAATTTACAAATCCTTCGTCCGCGATGTCTCCTGCCTGATCAAGTACAGTGACCGACGAATTGATGGTCAGAATGGACTCTTTGGTCTGTCTTAATGTGTCCGGGTTGATGTCTGTTATCGCAATTCTCGTGCATCCGGAACGTGCAAAGCCCTTCGCTACTGCAGCACCAATACCTAAATTCGTCAATTGAGGGAGTCGGAGAGAAATCCTCATGGTAAGCTACCTGTTCCGCCTGCGCCGGTGATGATCGCCACACCCGGAAGCCTTTGTAAGATCGATGCCATGATTACAAAATCAGCAGGCTGATATGAGTTTCTCCCAAATGCTATGCGTTGATCTGAGCATTCGGTGCCGGAATTATCAATATGACGTGTTACAGAGCGTAACCATCGCTGACACAACACCCCTGTAACGCGTTGGAGTAGGCACCGTTATCTCGGATGCAAGTTGGGGTAGACGCTATCTTTGACCCCGCCCCAGCCAAGCAAATCTCCAACACTCCACACCTCCACAACGTGCTCCAACATCGAGATACTCAATGCACAGACACCCTCACATCTGCATTCACTGCTCTCGGAGCTTCAAACGCACAGAACACCTGACCCGCCATCTCCGCACACGTAGGTTGCTACAAAAGACATCGCCCCACATCTGCCACAGGCAAACCGAATGCACTCGATTGTACTCCTTGTGAGAAGAATACTTTTTTTTCTAACGATTGGAAGTTTGAAAAGGAATTGATTGTGTTTTACTGGGCGCGAAGCAGACGTGTCGTGAAAATACTAATTATTCGCTCAGACACGAGAGATAAGCCCTACAAGTGCGCTTGTGGTTCGGCCTTCACCCGTCGCGACCTTCTCACACGACATTGGCGTATAGCAAAACATGACGGTGAAGCTCCTACGCTATTGTTACCGTCATCTACGGAAAACACATACGACACGCACCAGCGTGATGCCATACACAGCCCTCCTGCCACCGTCAGTGAAGTAGCAAACAATAATTCAGTGCTTGAAGATGGCTCCCATGTGCCTCACCAGCAAAGGATGGATTGTTCCACCTGTGTCCCCAATTTACATCATGATCAGATCTCACTCATAAATCAAGGTAAGCCGCAGAATCAAAGACTCTGATTCGCATAGAATGAAAGACTTACAGCGTCACAGGGGCTCAGCCTCAGACATACCATGATGAAGGCTTCCAAGACTTCCGTGACTTCGTGAACTTTATTGATGGTGTGGGGCTTTCAGCACAATGGTCACCGGAGTTCGGCTTCGACTGGCTACAAGGCGATCAACAACCGCAGCAACAGCAACAATACCGACAACTAGAGTCACGGAGACCATCCCGTGAAGCTGAGACAACGCCTCCAACTGAGCCTGAAGATATTGGAACGCCTTTCAGCACATGGTTGCCATCAGCGCCCGCCGATGACCAAGTTCATCTTCGGTCTCACTCAGGGGACGGTACGTGATGCTTCGCGCATGCAGTCGAAAGAGATTAGCCATATCTTTGCTCAGTCACGCTGACTTGGACTTTGAAGATCTTCGAGACAAGCGAAGCCGTAGCGGGACATACAACGTGACCGAAGAGCATAGAAATACCTTGGTCTCTTTACTGAGTAGCTTCCATGCTCCTATCTGCGATTTTGAAATCCCTTCGCGGCACACACTAACACGATACATCACGGCATTCTTTGGTGGTTTCCACAGCCATTTCCCCTACATTCACAGGTCTACCTTCCAGCCCTCATGCTCTCCTCTTGAGCTTACCCTCTCCATGGCAGCAGCGGGAGCGCAATACTGTTTTGAGAAACGAAGCTCCGAACGCCTCTTTCGAGTAGCAAAGGCTATGGTGTTCGAGAGGTTGCGCCAAGAAGAGAATCATTTTGGGCCACAGACACTCGGATTGATTGCCACTAATAATATGCACACCTCTGCAGGGAACTTTCCAATGCGTCGCATAGGGCCTTGGAGTCCGCTTGATATGGCAAAAACACTCCTGACTCTTGTTGGTGTTGCGACATGGGAAAGGAAAGATCTGCTTCAGCAAGCATTCTGCTTGCGAGACCTTCTCGTACAGACTCTTCGTGACATTGGACTCCGAGAAGAGGATACCACTGGCAACGGCTCTACCTCGAGATCTGCAATGTGGGACCAATGGGTTCAGCTCGAATCCGCACGGCGCACGAAGCTTGTGGCTTTCTGCTACATCAACGTACACAGCGTTGCTTATAACGCTCACCCACTCTTATGGAGTAGTGAGTTGCACCTGCGCCTGCCTTGCTGTACACCACTATGGCAAGCTACTAGCGCCGCACAGTGGTCGACTCTGCGGAGAGACACTAAAGAAGACCAAATGCCATTTCAGCAAGCACTCTCCGTCTTACTACAAGGGTCGACAGGCACCGAAACCGTCCATCCTATTCCAAGTCCTATCGGCAACTACATTCTTCTTCATGCCCTACTTCAACGCATACATGTCGTGCGTGAGCTGTCTTTACCAATGACACCATCTACCAAGATTTCGACATCTGAGCTCCAGACCGTAAGTCGCGCTCTTCGCTCTTGGACTTCACTGTGGCAACAGACACCGGAATCGATACTCGACCCAAACAATGAGAGTGGTCCGATTCCCTTCACCTCCAGCGCTTTACTAGTCGTAGCGTACGTCAGGTTATCCCTCGATATTGGGCAGTATCGCCATTTAGAGTCGCGCGATCCGAGTATCACCGCTGCTGGACTTGCGCAGCTACCCGAAATCGAACGCAACGATAACCTTCTTTCCGCATTGCTATACTCAACACATGCCTTGAGTATACCTGTGAGGCTTGGCATCGACAGAGTTGCAAGAAGCCAAGCTTTCTTCTGGAGTGTACAGCACGCCATTTCGAGTTTCGAATGTGCTATCTTCCTCGGCAAATGGCTTTGCTCGCTTCCAAACCCATTACAGGAAGGATCTCTATCTCGTAAGTAGGACTGCACATAATACGTGCGAAACGATGTTTATATCATCACAGGCTCGGAGCACCGCATCCTCCACTGGGTGCGCTGCATTATCAAGGAGGCATACGCCGTGATCGACTTCGAGGAGACAGAGGGCTTTGACGGCAACTTCACTGTACCAGAGGCACCATTCGCACTTGGTCTAGCAGTTCTGAACATTTGGTGTCGCTTCTTCAGAGGCAATACGCAGTGGCAGTTCGTGGTGAACCTTGGGCTTAGTCTTGAGATCTATATGAGGGCACTGGGCAACTTGGTTACCTCGGTTGAGTAGTCATTATTGAGGATCCACCTCGTTCATTTTGCAGAGGAAGCTGTTGTGAACAGTTCGCAAAGCAACATCATCTTTCGTCAATATCAGCGTCTTGTAGATCACGGAACGCAAATGTGTCACTATCGCATGCAGCGCTGAACACCACCGATGTTTCGTGAAACCAGTACTTTCTTCGTATGAGACACGGCACACGCATCCACGATTGTGCGACAAACAACATCCGGCTCGCTGAGACAACGTCTCTCGCGAATATGCTGATTGGCTGGTCTATTGGTATAAATGAACAAATGCTAACATGCTTCAGGCAAGGGACCGTCTCAGCACGATCTCACCATACAAACGCCGCCCAGTGCATGCTTTCAATGACATCATGGTATAGTGTACAAACACACGCTACAAGCCCAGATGCTGCGCCCGTGCCGAGAGCCCGCTCGGCAGCAACGCCGCCAATGATCGTAAACCGTGACTTGTTCGGGCTCAATCCATTCCGACATACTTGAACCACAGCGGTCGACAGTCCTCCCTGTTGAGCCACTTTTCGCCATCAGTGAATTTGCCCGCGTCGCAGCCCTTGCATTTTGGGCTGTTTGGACAGTTGAAGAAAGGAATGTGCTGGTAGCCAATATCGCGGAACCAGTGGATTTTGGACTTGTCTTCGAACAGGCCGAGTGCGACGCTGTGTACAGGTGCGTCACCCCAGCGTTCGTAGAAGAAGCCGCCGGCGCGGTCGAGATGATCGAAGTAGTCGCGATATACCTTGCTGCGCCAGAAGCTCAGGTCACCAATTTCGAAATTGGACCAAAAATGGCAGGTCGAGTATCCGTTCGCTTTTCTATTGTTGTCTGGCCTCCTCTTCCCATCTTCGAGCCACTCGCGCGCGTTGTTGGGGTGAACGTAGTCGGGGTGGTCGTCAAGGAACTTTTTCGTCTCCGGCCACAGTGTTGCAACACTCTCGGCACTATCATAGATGTTGATGTTGAAGCCATATGTCTTGTTGTGGTCCTGCATCCATGCGAACACATCATAGTCCACATCGCAGAAAAAGTGAACGTTCGGTTCGACTCGCCAGTAGTACTGCACGTCTTTCAGTGCTGGGTGCTCACTGAACATGCCGCTGTTCCATCTACACATCTGGTGGTATGACCTTTTCTCCATGTATTGTACTTTCTGAGCCTTGAGAAGGGATACGGATTCTTGGTAGAGGTCTTCGTTGATCCACGAGGGAACGTCCCAGTGTTCGGCAGGTACAAGCTCTGAAGGGAGAGAGAAGGTCAGCAGCAGTTCTCTGCGGATGATTCATGCCTATACATACCATATCGCACCTCAGCCTTGGTTGCTGCGCGTGTCCTCTTCTTGAACTCGTCGGTGAATGGCTTGTCGTTGAAGAAGGTCCACGGGTAGTTGAATTTGTGGTTCCATGTTCGTTCAAGATCGTGCATACTTTGCAGCATGTCCTCGAGCTCCTCATTTCGTACTAGACTCAGGATAGTGGCGTTGATACGTGCACTCTCCGTGTTGTCCGGTGCGTAGTTGTTGCCATTGACTCGTCGCAGAGGCTCTGGGGGCTCTCCCGAAGCTGTGCGTTGCAGTCAGTATTCGTACCGGAGAACCAGCGTATCTCGTGTAGACTTACGATCTAATTGTGGGTCGTGGTCCCATTGCCCGTCTTTGGATAGCGGAACTTTGGATGGTACCTGCAGCTCACCCGTGGACGGCGCGTTCAAGATCTTGACAAACAAGAAGATGAAGACGCACATAGTGGCGCCCGCCAGGATGCGCATGCTCTTCGGCAGCGCCATGGTGAACGAGAAGTGTAGTAGGACGAGGATGTGAACATCATCCTATTCTGCCGAAATGACATGCGAGTCGTTGATAAGTTTCACTTGAGTTGCGTAATGTGCCAAGCCACATTCGGCAAGGAGCGCCGGCCGCCGAGTGGGACGCGTGCACGTCAAGCAACGCGTGCACCAGCGACAAACACCCTTGCGCCGCCACGGTCAAGTGACCAGCACCTCATGAGACTCAAATCAAGGGCGCGTCGACATGGCTCAGAACGCAAAGATAGCAGGTCTCACAGATGAGCTGATACAATCGATCCTACAGTTCGACCCTGCCACCAACAAACAAGCCTACAAACGCGCCAAGGACCTCGCCGCAAGAGGTCTGCGCGGGCACCAATATGCCCGAACAAATCAATTTGATGTAAAGAACAGCTTTGCCGGGCTGGACGAAAAATGTCGAATCAAGAATCGCGACGATTTGGCCGACGCACTGCAGCTGAGACTGCAGAAGTTGGACAGTATCACCAATAAGTTCAAACCAGAATTTCTCTCTCTCCTGCTCCTGCTCTCGGATAGACCACTTGAAAACACTCATGTTGAGGCGTTAGAACTATTAAGACCTCCAACCCCACCGTCCCAACTCACTTGGAATGAAATACTGGAAGAAGATCCTTATAGTGACGAGGACCTGTGGAAGGATATTGACTACGCTGTGGAGTCTTCTGGCGACGAACATGCTGAAAAAGGCCCAAAGAAACAAAGGAAGCAGCAGTTGACGCCCACGACGAGCGTCGACGAGGAAGACACACATGACCTGGGGTTATGTATCGAGTCGACTGATGATGCTCTATCGTCAGGTGTAGAAACGGCGCAATTCTGGACCACGAGAGGAGAAGATGATGGCAAGGTTGAGCTCACGGAACTGCAGGCTGTTCGAGAGACGCTTTTTATGCTTGCTGGGCTGCAGACGAGCCTTTACAGTGTTGACAAGACACGATCTAGTGTTCGCATCAACGCACGCTTCAGGTTGACTCACGCGATGCCAAGTACTGCTGACCACCTCCTGTCACAGCTCGCGAACATTGGAAAAGACGTACTTCGGCTGAGACAATGGACTAAAAGACCTTCCACGCTGCCCCTTGTTCAGACATTTGAGGCTGCCGTGCGAAAGCGTCTTACAGCGTATGACGATCTACTTTCGAGACTTCAAAAGCGCTATCTTGTTCCTGAAATGCCGGTGGCAGTAAGCCTCCTGGTTCTTTTCAATGAAGTTCGATGCGAGTCGGAGCAGATGCTTTGCCTCTCGCAGATCGTGTCAGATGTCGAGCCCAGGCTACTTGTAAATCCGTTTAGTCATTTGGAAGAGCTCTTCAGCCAAACAACTCTCGCACAGATGACACTTCGTAAGCCGAGCTTTGACTTCTTCTCCAACATGCTCTTCGACTGTCTGCGAACCTATCTCAAACCGATCCGGCGATGGATGGAGAACGGCGAGCTGGGAGCCAACGATGAGACATTCTTCATCTTCGAGAACGATACAGGCAGCGATGTCGCCTCGATGTGGCACGATCGCTACGTGCTGCGTCGCGATGCGCAGAATCAGTTGTGCTCACCGTCGTTTTTGCAGCCTGCTGCTTTGAAGATCTTCAATACCGGGAAGAGCGTCATCTTTCTCAAAGAGCTTGGATATGGCCATACAATTATGAACAACCTTGAGTCTGAACCGGCCCTTGATCATCAGTCGGTTTGTGGGAATCTGGACGACGTTCCCCTGTCACCTTTCCCTGAGCTTTTTAATGCCGGGTTTGAGAAATGGATACGAAGCAAGTACTCACTGGCATCCACGTCCTTACGAACGCATCTCTTCGATACCCAAGGTCTCATGCACATTCTAGACATTTTTCAGATGCTGTATTTGAGCAGTAACGGTGCTGTGTTTGAGACCTTCGCTAGCACGATCTTTGAGCGCATGGATTCTGGCCATCGAGGTTGGAGCGACCGATATATGCTGACAGAGCTTGCTCGGAGCATTTTTGGTGACGTACTGCTGCCGCAAGACGCTGAGAAAATTGTCGTGCGCTCAACTAGAATCAAGGACCAGGGCAGGTCCGTCAGGGGATTGGCCACAGTGTCTGTCGATTATTCTGTAAGTGGCTCTCGTAACCCGATCTATTGAGGCTGAGCTGATCACCGCTCTAGTTACACTGGTCCATTCTCAACATAATTCAACGGTCTGCAATGCCCGTTTACCAACAATTCCATACTGCCCTACTTCAGGCGTACCGCGCAAAGTATCTGCTCCAAAAAATGCGGCCATCGCACTCTCATGGCACCAGGACATCTGTACATCTCATCTACAAATTGCGACATCGACTCACCTGGTTTGTCGATATACTGCGTTCTTACTATACAGAGACAGTCGTTGCCTTCACAAGCCAAGATATGGAGATCGCAATGGAGAAGGCCGAGGATATCGACCAGATGGCAGATATTCACATCAGATACGTTGCAAAGCTGCAAGAGCGGGCACTGCTATCGAGTGACCTCAAACCCATACACAAAGCCGTCGTTGAAGTACTTGACCTTAGTGTACTCCTCGCGAATACGGTCGCAGATCTTGACAGTACCAAAAAGGACCATACCCGATCATTGGGTCCACGAAGAAAAAGCAGCACGCCGTTGTTGGACCAAGTTCAGCTCTCAGACACAGACCTTGAGGAAGAAGAAGCCGATGATTCCGCGCGTACATCTAAGAGACGGCCGACGAGTCGCAGTCCTACAGAACTGCTCTACACTATTAACAAAGAGTTCGCACGACTACTCCCCTTCATCACAGCTGGTCTGCGCAGCGTTGGCAGGGTCGGCGCTGAACCAATGTGGGAGCAGCTGGCCGAGCGGCTGGAGTGGGAAGGTAGAAAGGATAGGACTTGAACCATACCAATAGTATCTGGGCATTCACAAGCCCACAAGCATCTTCTGGACACGCAAGAGTGTCGGTCATCATCCCAAATGTGTGAGTTGTGCCAACCAATACGCATCTGATTGGGACACTACATCAATTGCTACCGATGGCGTCACCCCTACAAACAGTAGTCGTTCGAATTACGAGAGCATTTCTATGGCATTAAGATGTTTGATTAAGCAGAGAACTCCTGTGCCTGTAGAAAATGCTCGCCGGCATGTCAAAGTATTGTTACGTATGAAGCACGCTACGCTAAGCGGACTCCTGCGCTGACCTCCTCAAGGCTGGAGGTATACCGGTGCGAAACAAATCAGAAAAAGAAGACTAAACGCTCAATCTATGGGTACCAGAAAAAGCAATACAGCCTTCGAAACGCCATACAAACGCGAGAGCAAAAAGACATCAAAGCAACACCAAACAAGAAGCAAGAGCAGCACATCTATAGCTGAAGAGCTTTACATGAAGAAGGGAAAGTTCCGCCCACGACTCCACTTTGAGCCCAACCAATCCTCCTCCAGAACATCTCCGCACCCATGCTGCACATACCAGCAGTAGGCACGCTGGCCCCTGACCCTTCAGCCACAGGCTTGTACAGGGGCATTCGTCTGCATCTGCAGTCCCTCAGCACCCCTACCAAGCCTCTGCTGCCTGTCCTCGATCCGCATGATGCGCTCATTCTCCTCCGGAGAGACGGGTATGAGCATGATGGGTCCAGTGTCCGAAGCCTCAACCCAGCTCACTCCGTCCACTGACGCGAATTCCAGGTCGTCCTGAATTCCGACAGGGCCGGCAGCGAAGGAGAAGTCACCCGGAGTTGTGTCCAAGGGAGGGACTACCGCGGCCTTCAGGGAAGGATCGTACTCCAGGTTTTCGGCCTGCAAGTAGCCACTCTGCTGTGGCGGGGCAGGGGCAGGGGCAGGTTGATAAGCAGGCATGCTGGCCTGCAGGGACAAGAAGGAGAAGGGGTCTCGCATCCCCATTTGCTGCGGCGAAAGTTGGGCAGCAGGATTGTCGAACGGGTTTTCAAACCTGAGGGGCTGGGCAGGGAGGGCGCCGGGGAGGAAATCCATACCTTGGGGCATGGTGACGGGGAGGGAAGAGGAGCTATCCGGGGAGGAGAAAGAGAGACTACCCCCCTGCTGAGGATATGTCTGGAGGTAGTCAGGCATCTGTGGGGCGGCGGTGAAGGGGGCCATTTGAGGAGGCCCGGAGACAGACGCCCCCTCCCTCTCTAGCACCCGCCACGCTTCCTCGACGTCCACCCTTCGCCCCCGGAAGTCGATCATCCGCTGGGCGGGCTTGCAGGAGCCGCGCTGGGTCCACTCCCTAAGCGCCTTGACGTCCTGGGCCTCGTTGCCGCGAGGAACGGGCCAGTAGTCGTTTTGCTTCCTCCTGCAGCCACGGAGTTTCCTCTTTGCCGGCTTCGCGCCGGGGTTCTCCTCTTCCTCCGTAGAGGCCCTTCTCTTGGAACGAGAAGATGTCCCCGCCTGCGCGAATGCAGGCACGCCAGCCTGTTCTGCAGATGCAGGAGCGACAACTTGCAGCGGCGCAGGCATGTTGGCTACGGCTGTGTTGGAAGTGTACTCCTAGACCTGAGAGTGGCGATGAAGACTACAGGATACTGTGCCTGTAGTCGAAGAAAAGGTATTGTAGGGGTGATGATCTATGATACCTTGGGGTGAAAGGTTGTGGCCTAAAGGAGTTAGTATATTGTAGACCAATTGAAGGAATAGTAAGACCAAAGCCCAATAGTATGAATGAGTGTAATAAAACATTGGGATAGGAAAGGGTCTCAGGGTCTTGTGCTGGTATGGTATGTTTACCACAGACCCCTGAACCAAGATACGCCGACCAAAAGACGATTACACAAAAATGCGTAAGAGTTTACCCAGAAATATGTAATATCGAGAAACAGAGGGACAAACAAAAACAGCGGCCTGGAGTCTGGACCTTGACACCCTCCAGCAGCCCTCAGTCCATGGGACACCCTTCCAGATCACCAAGTACCAGCCCCCCCCCCCCCTACTCAATGAGGCGCGAAGTGCCACGATTGGAATCGTGATGACGGCGCGTCCCGAATGGAGCGACGTGCAGACGGGTGGGAGGGTCGGAAACCTGGGTCGGAGGACCCCAACGCGGTGAGAAATAACAATGGCCACTGATAACGAAAATGGAAATGTGGAAGCGAGAAAAGGCGAGAAAAATACCATAAGCAAGAAGAGCAAGATACACACAAGGAAGAGGGAGGGGAGGAGTGACTTACAGTACAAGCTCGACTGCTCTGCGAGTGAGTCAGTTAGGCGACCTTGAGCACGCGAAGCTATCAATCAACTGCTACTGTACCTTTGTGTGGAGGATGTTGAATGTGCTGACAAGGGCTCTAGAAATCTGCTCTGGTAAGCTGAAAACTGGTGATGGTCCTGAGAAGTGTCTTGTGGAAATGTGATGAGACGAATATGCAGATCAATCACAGAGAGGGAGGGAGAGAGAGCTTCATATACCACCCGCAGCGCGTGTTGGGCGGGAGGACCGAATTCAATTGACTGGAAACCAGCAGGGTAATCTCACGATATCAGTTCTGGTGGGCTGGGACTGGAAGCGAAGATATTGAAGGGTCGCGAGAACAGCTGAACCGTTCTTTGTGAGACATTTTGGGCATGTTTACATTGGCAGATCGATATTGCACCTGTGGCGGGGTGTCAGATAGTCTGGGTCGGCGGGAGGCGGTGAGTGTAAACATGTGAATGTAATAATTCGAACCCTGAGCACGTCAACAAAGTGATGGCGCAACGAGCATCTTCATTCGTGTCAATTCGAAGCCTATGTGGCCCTCGCAATGCATCCTAGTGGTACAACTCCTTTGGCAAAATGCAAGCCCGGCAAACGCCTCCCAAACACCGCAATAATACATGTAGGATCGCGTATCCTAACACAGTTGCGGCTGTACCGGCGTCCCAAACATGCCGTGCGACCCTTTCTTTTAATATTGGCGCGTCAATGCCGCAATTGATCGCTTATACGTAGCCTGCCAGAAGCGAATCAGCGGCCGCCTAGTCCATCTTTTGCGCAAGGTAGGGTTTATAAGATACCTTTCCTTGCGCCCTGGAAGAAGAATCGCACGACTGCAACCTGAAGGCCCGCCATGACAACCATCAATCCACCCTCCATAAGACTGAAGTTGAAAATGCGCCTCTCTGTGCTCTTTACGGTGCTGAAGTTGCGGTTCTCGCGTGTGCGGAAGTACTTTTGGTTACGCGAGATGGTGGACAATTGGGCAGATAGCTTGAGGATCGATTCCTCAAGAACACTGGTCTGCTCCGGCGAAGAACCCTGCTTGGAGGGGATAGCGGCTCGCGGGGCCTCGTTCTCGACCTAGGTTTGATAAGTCCACTGACGGCGTATGTACATTGAACGGACAGCAGCACGTACGGCAATCTCAAAATCGACCAGCTTCTCAGCAAATGTGCTCATTTCATTGTTGAAGCAGAAGCGGTACTCGCCCACTTCATTGGCCGTGAAGACGAAGTCGCCCTGTCGTTCCTTGGTGCCATCGAGAATGATCTTCTCCGGTCCACCGCTGATCGGTCCAGGTCCTGCTACCGAGTAGTCGATGTCGAAAGAGCCACCAGACTGGACAGCGAAATAGAATGCGACCTTGGTGCCCTTGTGCTCTACGTTTGCGAAGAAGCAGGCCTTCTCGTGTGCCTGGAGGCTATAGGTGAGGGCGGTTGCGTAGACGGCGGTGCAATACGCCAGCAACAAGCTGACAACTGTGGCGAAAGACCGCATCGTGGCCGTGGGCGTCAAACGACTTGGTTGAGGTGGTTGTCGCTGTTGTCGATGCTGTTGTATTAGGTTAGTAACAGCTGTCGACAACGAACGTCGGCGTTTCGGGAGTGACCACGCCGCTACAGGGGAGGAAGGCGCGGGGAGGCTGGCCAATCAGATGCATCAGCGGCCGAAGCTGGAGGCACGCACCATTGCTCCTCTAGATTTTGGCCAGCGACACTCATGCCTGTTGTTAATATCTTAATTCTCATATCAGCAAGCTGAGCACAGCTACGTGCGCATCTCTTCACAATACTTGAGTCCTTCTAACGTGCTCTACTGCTCATAGATTTCAGAATTTTGCTCCAGATGAGCAGATTAACTCGTTTGGCATCTACTGACACGACTCAACATCCCCTTGAAAGTACATTATTTCGTGCAAGGAGGAAATATTGCTTTGCGAAGCACATGAAGCGATGCTTGAGTATACAAGGTATTAAAACCGAAAACCGGAGCATACCATAATTCATATCGTTCCAAGCTAATCTACAACCCACTGATCATACGCACACAAAACCGGCAAACAACTTTGCTTTGGTCCGCTGATGCGCGAGCGTTTGTCCGACAAGTCGATGACATCCAGTGCGCCATTCATGTGCCAAACGCATGCACACGAAGATTCGTGCCGCCGTGTGCTGAAAGAGTAATAACGCCCCACGATACTTATGCCTTCCCGAGCCATGCAACTGCCTGGTATATATCCTACCTCTAAGCCTGTTCGCTGGCTCATCGAATGAAGATCGAGTCCGACTTGCCCCAGAAGCTTCTGCTCTTGTTCGGGTGATCCAGTCCGATGGACTGGTCGTCATCTAATGTGTCCCACAAAACTTCGTCTATCGGCACGTTAGCTCGTTCATTGTTTCGGGCGAATGCTTCAGATACTTACCGTCATCCTCGATGTATGTGGGCTTCGAGTATTGCGCTCGTGGCACCTTGGCAAATTTGATCTTGTCAAGCTGCTTCCCCTTGATCTTCGTCAAATCTGAAAGGCGCTGCTTTGTCTCACTGAACGGCTCGCCTTCTTTGAGCGCGAACTGAAACGGGATCCCATGGGCTTTTGTGTGGTCTTTGTCGAAGTGGAGTACAGAGACTTTTCGTGGAGCATCAATATCCGGTACAGGCATCGCGTAAATTTGCGAATACTCGGCAAGAGCCGTGATTTGAAGTTCCGACGTCAGCTGCTTGGAAAATCTGTGCATCGAGACTTCCCAGATCTGGACCTTGTTCATGACGTCCTCACTGATATTGGCTTTGCGCTGCAGCTCATCGAGCAGATCAGCGACTTGAGCACTCTTGGGGATCATGAGCGTTGCCTCCTCTTCCTTCTGAAGACCATCGGGAAGCCAAGTAATCTTGATCGGCCGTCGTTGCTCGAGCTCTTTCAAGCTCATCTCCAACTTCTCGTAGAACAGTGCATCTGGTCGCTGTGTTGTGGTTTGAGCATAGCTGTAAGGGCCTGGAAACATGATGTTGTTCAGGGTGTGGTTAGCATTGTACTTGACAGGCGCCTTTGGCTTGCCACCGGTGCTGACCGTTGTGAAGCGAAGATGTGTCGGATCGCATTGAAGATACTCGCCAACCTTTGCAGCCATCTGGTCGTACGACATTTTTTTGCTGAGCGTCAGTGAAAAAATTGGCAACTCAACTCCGTCTGGCTGTGTTCGGGCCACGAATTCGATGTTGATTCTGTTCAGGAGAAATTCGTAGAACTCCTTGGCGTCAACGTAGCCGCCGGTTGAACGTATCTGCTCGATCTCCTTGTCGGTGAGGGCTCGTTGCACAGTAACAATGTCCCCATCTTGCAGTTCTGACTGTGCCAGAGTTGTCTTGGGTTTCATTACTTCAATCATGCTCATCTTGATCTCCTCAGAAAGCTTCATCAGCGTACCGCTTGGCCAACCCAGAGCGTTCGAGATTGCCGGCATGAGATCGGAGACTTTGTCCTGATACCCGGCATAGAAGGTGCCGATGCCAAATAGACTTTGGGTCTTCGCATCGAAGTGCTTCAAGAAAAGCATGATTGGCTTATCGCTGGTACCCTTCAGCTCCAAAAGCTTTTCCCCAAAGACTGGTGCACCCTCGGCGTCACGCTGTACTGCCTTCTCCATCCATAACCTAAACGCGAATTGCTTAGTGCCGTGTTTGGCGGCTGCTTCCTCTACAGTCATGTCGGGGAATTCTAGCGGTGTATCCGGGCGGACAGTGCCGTTCTGGCGATTGACCATTGACCATGGTCGCAACATGTCACCTTCGAGGCCAAGGTCCTGGCCAACTTGCGCGTTGAACTGGGCCATGGTTGTTTGACGAAGGATACGGTACATCCTGGGACTTGCATCCGTCTCAGAGTCGCTCTTCCAAGGCACAATATCAAAGCCTTGATAGGCCTTGAAATTCTCCTCCGAGGCAACGGCGACGTCGATGTACAGATGTGCCTCCTCCCGTTCCTTCTTCTTCTTCTCAAAGGCAGCGTGTTCCTCGGCAATGCGTTCCGCCAGATGCTTCGGTGGGGCAACAGTCTCAGCATCTGGAAGGATGCTGTCCAGTCGGCTTTCACGGATATAAACCAACATGTAGGCACTCATGGATCGTTTCGAGGACCAGGTACGTGTATATGGGTTGCGCCCGCCAGCATTTCCGTTGGGCACCTGTGCGTAGTCACCGCCAAAATTCTCTTCTAGTGCTTCGCGTTTGGTTGCACGCGTAACCCGGTCGTCGTCAAACTTGTAGTAGTGTCCGTCCTTGGTAGGTTTGATAAAGGCGTAGTAATGACCAGCATTAAGGTCTCCGCTGTGGACCAGTACACTGTGCAGACGGTAAATGTAGGGCTCTGAGCGATCGGCGTTGTCGGATAGATATGGCGAGGCGTCCCAGACTTCAGGAAACTCGTATCGATCATTTACTTTCATCATGGCGTCGCGTTGGAAGTCGTACTCGAAGCGCTTCAGTTGGAGATGGAGAACTGGCGGGAAGCTCTCGAAAATGACCCCCTTCTTAGCATCTTGCAATCCATAGCCCTCTGCGAAATACTTGTTTTCACCATCCATGGTCTCGACCTGTACGTAATCCTTGAAACTGTCGTCCAGGTTCTTGTTGCCACTAACGTTGAGTTGGATATCCCAATAATCTTCTATCCGGGAGGACTCGTAGTCCACGTTGATGCATGAAATGTAAGTCTTCATCTTGCCCACGAACATTCTCTCGAGGGCGCCCTCTGCGGCCGAGCCCTTCATCTTAGCATCGAGATTGTCCATGAGCACGCGAGAGAGCTCCTGTACATCCTGCTGCTCGAAGATCTGCTTCGAATCCCAGCCGAAAGAATGTGTCAGACCAGTGGTGCTGACTGCATTGTTTGTATTCTGGAGGAGATAGAAAAGGCGCTGCAATGCGTAGGAGCTGCCCTTGTCGTCTTCATCGGTGGGGATCTGGTAGACGGCCTGGCGGAAGGCATTTGTAAAGTATAGCGACTGCAGAAGGGAGTTGAGGTAGCACGTGGCGCCCTGGTTTTTCAGGCCGACCATGCCCGTCTCCTTTTTGGAATCGTAGTTTATAAAGTTGTGCCACAAGACGCCAGTAGGGTCCTTTAGGATCCGGATGTAAGCGGTAACATTAGCGGCGTTGCCCTCTACCATGGGGCGTCCTCGGTCGTCCCAGCTGTTAGCAAAGAGTCTTCTCAGTTCTGCGAAGCGTGTGAAGCCCCAGTCTCCCTCGTCGGCGGTGAAGCGGTGATGTGCGGTGTGTGTGATGAACATGCTGGGGTCGTTTGGGTTCCAGAGGACGAGCATGAACTGGACGCATGCATACCAGTCCTTGGGCATCTGGTCCTCCTCGTATGCCTGCTCCAAGTAAAAGGAGGCAAAGTCGACGTTGTTGCCGTAGGGGAAGAAGAGAATGCGCCATGGCTGGCCGCCGCACTCGAAGATGGGGCCATGCTCTTTCTTGGTGAGTGTGCGCCAGTCGCGAATCTCCCAAGTGTGGTGTGCCTCGGCCTCTGTTTCCTGGTCGGGGAGCTCGGCCATGTGCTTCTTCACAAAGGCCTCGTGCTCGTCGGCACGGGGCTCGGGATCGGCGTCGACCTCGTCCATCTGGTCGTCCGAGTCGGCGGGCGTGATGATGGCGACATCACCGTGCTTCTCGTCGTACTCATGGTCAATGAGCATGTCGGCACCGGCCTGTGGCGGAGTCAGCGGCCGAGAGCGTGCCATGCTGCCTCTGGGTGCTGTGGGAAGCTGCAGCAGCAGCCCGCATGTGCGCGGGCGCAAAGCTTACCTGATCCATGGCGAGGTCGGCAGCAGCGGGTGCTGGCGGGGCAGGCAAGAGGGCAGGCAAGAGGGCTGCACCGAGCGGGCAGCAGCAGCAGGCAGGCAGCGGCTCGCAGAAAAGGGCAGCGACGCTGTGCGCTCAACGCAGAGGAGGGTCTTGGGTATTGAGGCCGCGCGCCAGTCGCCTGAACGAGAGACTGCCAGGTACGTGAGGGCGGTCGCAGCAGGCAGCTCAATGGTAAGGATGCGTGCCTCGCTAAAAGGTGGCGCTGGCAATGACGAGCGAATTATATGCTCAGCCGTCTTGCACTCGCACCCACGACAAAGAGAAGAGCTGTTCAGAATCACGCGGGAGCTCAGGCGCTGCAGTTGTGGGAGAAGGTTTGGGGTTGCAGCAGCCTCCATGATACATGGGCAGGCCGCAGCCTGCAGTGAATAGCTTGCATCTTGGCGCTCTTCAATGGGGCTGCCGCGGCATGCAGACGTCATGCTTGTGAATCGCCCTGGTAGACATGACACACTCGATGGCACAGAACCAAACAAAAAGCAAAAATGTTTGCAACCCTCAAGAGGTCGTTGCTTGCCTCCTGGGTCAATTTTCGCATTACACAAGGCCTGGTTGGGTGGGTTGCTGATTGGACCCTTGCATTCAAGGCTGGTGTTGCGTCATGCTGCACTGAGCCGTGAAGCTTTCACAGCTTTGTGTTCCCCACATTCGATCCTCAAAGCTTCCCCGGCAATGCATGTAATCCAGAGAAGCTCGAGTGCATGCGCACGGCGCTGCCAGTATTTTCCAAATGTCCTGCACCTGCCTTCAGCATCCAGAGTGCAGACGAGATTGGCTCATGCCGCTGCTGTGGCTCCCAAATGGAAGCCATCGTCAGCCCTCGATGAGTATGATCACAACGCCTTCCAGAACTTGGAAATAGTCCACTCACCTAGATAGATGGGTGCAGCGTGAAGCACGGCCGATAAGCCTGCGCCAGTTGACCTTCTTTGGCAGGACGTTGACCGAGTCTCGTTTGATGGACTCGGCCAACTACTGTCGACTCGAGCTGCCAACAAGGTGACAAACGTCCTGGGCATCGACTAGAGACATTTCTAAACGTGCTAGACTGGCGCATCGCCTGCGCGACATCCAGACTCTGCCATATGTCGTCGTTGCGAATCCTCACCTCGCCCACGTCTACGAGTCGTACCTCCAAGCTTTTGAGCGCTTTCGCCGCGTACCCGAGATTCGAACTGTAGAAGACAACGAACGGTACTGCAAGGTACTGGAAGAGACATTGAAGGAGCATGCTACAGTGATACCGCGACTTGCCATCGGAGTGCTCGAGGTGCGCAACCTCATGAAGTCTGACGAAACGGACAAATTCATGAACACTTTGCTGCGAGCGGTACGAGAATACACCCAACTGGAATTTCGAATGACTGACCCTTGCAGCGCATATCGCGGCGCGTCATAGCGGAGCAACACCTTGCCCTCACTGAAACCTTCAACTCACCGTGGCACTTTCCAAATGCACAGACCCCACACGATCAGGAGGCCGTGGGAGAGATCTTCTTGCGATGCAATGCCAAAGAGATTGTTGAGGCCTGTGGCAAGACCACGCAGGAGCTGATAAGACATGCTTACGGCGCCCACGTCGAGATTCCCGAGATCAAGATCTATGGCCACCTCGAGGCGACCTTCCCCTACATCCTGAGTCACCTCGAGTATATTATTGGAGAACTGCTGCGCAACTCCATACAAGCTGTAGTCGAGCAGCGAAAGTCAAAGGACGCAAAACCTCCACCAATTGAGGTTCTGATCTGCGAGACCTCTCAGCACGTTATCATCAGGATATCAGATCAAGGCGGCGGCATCCCAAACGACCTGCTGCCGTATCTATGGAGTTTCAGCAAAGGTCCTCGTCGCGAGAAAAGATTACAGAATTTAGCAAGGGTTCCAAAGCTGCTAGGCACGCTCCAGGAACTGCAGGTAGACGACAAGTCAGCATCCGAGATGCAGAAGCAGAACGCGAAATCAGTTCATGGTGAAGTCCATCGAGGCTCGCTGGCATCGTTGACCTCACGAGCGCCAGACCTCCGTCTTGGCATCGGGCTTCCGATGTCTCGGTTGTATGCGGGTAAGCAGAAAAAGAATTTTGAAGCCCTGAACCTATTGCTGATCCACTAACAGAGTACTGGGCTGGAAGTCTGGAAATCCATAGCCTTGAAGGTTATGGTGTGGATGCTTTCCTCGAAATCTCGAAGCTTGGCAACAAGAATGAGCGACTGACGACACGTGCTTCGATGGACGCCATCTAGAAGGTGCGACTGATCTGAGTACAGCCTGAAGCTACGCCTCATATCCTGTCTCCTGCACTTCTACTAAGCTACCTAAACGAAACAACAAGTTTGATCTCGTTGTCAGCCTTACCACATTCCACCAAACTATCCGTAAGCATTGTTACTACGCGTAAGCATCTCTACAGCCATGCAAGCAGCCGTAAGTCAACAGTCGTATGTCTCAATCTGTCATTTACCATCGCCCAGGCATCCACCAACCCTAGATATGGCGCTGCAAGCCATGCACACCCCTTACCTGCAACACCCCCTCCGTGTGCCGTCGAAGAGCAGCGCATTCGCGCTATGATTGGGCGTCAGCCTGTAGCTGTGAAGCTCCACGGGCTGTCCCGCAACCGTGCTCCAACAGTTACCGATGTCCTGCTTCCCAAGACACGGCGCTCGCCTTTTGACGAGGACGACAGTAAGTGATGCCACTCATGTGCGATCATGCTTGCTGGTATTATGCAAAGTGGCTGACCATGTCCCATCTAGAAAATCCCACTCATCTCGATTTGACCGAAACCTGGAAAGGACTGTCGCAATCTCAAGCAACCGAACTCACAATGTGGTACCATTTCTTCCATGTATGCCTACAAGAAGAGGTGCGGACGAGTTTGTGCGAGAGTGTGGTCAACACCATCTTACAAAGTGGAGGTCGGCTTTCCTATCATCCAGCTGCCCACCCAATTCAGGACTGTCAAAGGCCTTTCAGTATAACGGCTTGAAATCCAGCTAACGCGGACCAGAACCCATCGATGAACTCCACTTCCTGCCCCGCATGCTCGACTCGCTATGGGAGCGCGAATTTTGTGTACTCGACATCAGCTTCGTCGATCTTATTGAGAACATGTTGAACATGTTCCATGACCGATTTCCTATGCAAGCAGCTCCAGTAGCTTCGAATTGGTCACAATTCTCCGGCGGCCTATCTCGCTTCCTTTACAATTTTCTTCGAACGCAAGACTGCTTCCGCGAGAGTCGAAATGGACCATGTATTGAGGTGGTATTTGACTTCCAGTGTGCACAGTCTACCGTGACAGCAATCGGCAATGTTATGTGGCAGGTCCCTAAGGTCCGATTCTTCAATATTCACAGCAGTCTCCCCACAGGTTGGGAATACCTGATCAAGCCTTACAAACCCCATGAAGACTTTGCAATCTTGCACCCAGGACAAGATCTCCATCACTATGCTGAGGAAATCACTTACACGATTTCTCGATCCTCTCTCAGCTTTACTTGGGATCCGAGAAGGAAAAGCTTCGTAAGCGTTTTACCAGCCGATGTAAGTTCTTGAGCCTTGGCAAGCGTTGACTCTACTGATGCAGACCGTAGGGCAGTGAAGATATCGTGGAGACTGTAGTCAGCGCTTGCGTAACAACTCTGTTTCCAGACAACATTAAATTCGAACGACAGTCACGCTGGAGCATCACACTTGACACTCGGTCCGCACGAAGCCATTCTGAATCTCGGCAGTCACTCGCCGATATGAACGCCGAGCATGTTGGCGGTGACGATGCTGATCTCGACTCGGCAGCTCGGAACGCATTTTGCACCGCTGTCGATGAAGAAAATCAGAAGGCTTCACTCGAAGATGACACAAGCCGCGGGATATCACCCTCGTTGTCGCAGAAGCGCAAAATGTCAAAGCCGGAGGTGGTTGCTGGTTATTGCTGCTCCAAGCGCCCGCGCTACAGCCCGCAGCTTACACTGGACACGCAATTCGGCGGCGATATGACTTTGGAATCATTGTGGCCACATTCGTTTGATCGGGCAAACAAAGTTGACGCAGATTCGGGCTATACTTCTGACGAATGGCTTGGTGCTGAACAACCAAGGAGATGTCCTCCAAGCGCGTCACTTGCCAACACCCGCAAACAGACGTTTCAAGGGGGCCGCAATCCATGGTTCCCTCCTACTCTTTCCCAAGATACCCGTAAATCTACACCAGACTTCTCTGCTGAGACGACTTCGTGTCTTCAGCAGCAGCAGATCATACGTAACTACAAAGAGTTTGCAGATCGCAAGTTGTACAAGACGTCTAGCCTAATCGATAGCCCCGTGAGTGAAGGCGAGTTCCGAGCCTATGAGCAAATCTTCTTGGACGACAGTGAGGTGTGTTCGCCCGTCACCGACGAGAGCACTGTTGACTTTGATACTGTCATGGAGTGAGTTTAGCGTTGCATTGGACACAGCTGTTGTCATTCGGTTGTCTGTCGACACGCAGCAACTTGATGCGAGATTGGGAGAGAGCAGCGTTGGTCCGTATCATCAATCGAATATTTTGAATACGTGGCTTGCTTGTGCCCCTGTACAGTGTTGATTGTCGACCCTCGCGTGACGCCGTGCTAGCTGTACGAACCAACATCAAACAGACATCAAGCGCTGAGCAGTATATCAATCCGAGCAGTTCTCGCACCATTAATCTACAGTAAAGAGAACAATGCATAGCTCCGACCCGCAAAGCCCTCTGACTGTTGTCTCAACGTTCACTGTAGCGTTCCTCGCCACGTCCCTCTTAACTTCCCTCCTCATATCTACCGTGTGGTCTGCATCCCGCTTCATCGCCCTACACCAACAGCGCATAGCTCGACTCCAGGCGCGCATCTACGATGTAGCTGACCATGTCGGCGACCTAGCCGACGAAGTTGACAATATGCGTCGCACGTTGCACAGACTTGTTGGTGAGCTGACTCGTGTGCAATATCGTCCTGAGCGTGTTGTCCGTCAACGGATTCGCACGGTGCCGTTTACACCTGAGCTTCATGAGGGTGAGAATGTCGAAGCAGTGTTTGAGGAACGCGGGACGTGGGGGGTTGAGAGTGAGGATTATAGCGAGGGTGCAGGTGTGCTTGGGAGTGAAGATGAGATTGAGATTGATAACGAGGATAATCATCACAACAGGCGCGAGACGTACGGTGGTAATGCACACAGCAGCCGGCGCCCAGCAGACGTAGACGTACACGCAGATGCAGACACAGACTCGGATCTAGACATAGATTCGGATGCAGTAAATGTCAGACACGAGTACCACCACTTTGGCTTCGACGGCCCATCTGACCAGCGTCCCGACGCGGAGTCCGAACATTCGAGTCATACCGGTGTGGAAGACGTGGAAGACGCGGACATCGTAGACGACAACACGCCCGCCTCCCCAACACAGAGCTCCGACAGTCGCGAGTACAGTCCCAGCGGCTCGACGCTTGGAGACTCTGTTGATGGACGTTTGAACCTTCAAGGCGACAGGTACGCAGGCTGGCCGCATGATCATTTTGAGTACTTCCATTATGCGGACCAGGATGATCTGTTTCCGCATCTGCCGCATCTGCATTGGGTGGGTGGGGAGGAGTCGGGGCAGGACCAGAGGCAGGACCAGGTGCAAGAGCAGAGGCAGAATCACGATCACGACCATGCCGTCGATTTTGACCATGACTACCAGCAGCAGCAGAACTTACACCTACACCCAGATGCCCGCCGCTGGCAGCGCAGAGGCGCCATCAGCCACGGCACCACAGTATCAACCACCATCGTTGGGCGGTCTGAGCCTCGCGTGCAGACAAACGGGAGGGATGGAGACGAGGGGCTGCTGGCTGTTAGGTCAGGGGAAAAAGTTGTGGTCTCGGCTGGTAGTCCGGTGTTGATGCGTCGTGAGGCGCATGAGGGTTATGGGGAGGAGGGAATTGAGGGGGATGATAAATACAGACAGCAGCAGCAGCAGCGGGATGAGGAGTTGTTAGCGCGCACGCTCAGCACGCCGCTGGAGTGGCCATTGGGGGTGAGCACCCTACCTACTCGCTCCTCGGATCATGCACTTGAGGCTGGAGCTGGAGCTGGAACCAGAAGTGGAACTAGAGTTGGTGCTGGAAATGACGCGGGAGTCGAGTCTGGGCCTGGACTCTGGAATGCGAACTCAGCGGCATCGAGACGCAGCGGTGCGCAGACGGCTGGCGAGTTGCCCGCGAGGTCTCGGCGCGGTGCGGATGTGGATGCAGGTGTGGGTGGAAGTGGAAGTGGAAGTGGAAATGGAAATGGAAATGGAAACGGGAACGCATCCGGAAACAGCAACGAGCAATCTGTGAACATAGACTCAGCAGAGCAGCAGCTACAGCAGCGACGGTGATGACGGCGACGGCGACGGTGATAACTGGGAGATACCCCACGGTCGAGATGGTTGTCATTACTGTAACTGTGAGACTGGGGTGGAGGGCACTGCTGACTCACTCCTTAAACGACAGAAGTTGGAAAAAGATTGAATAAACTAGATGGAACTACCCTATAGCTATTCGTATCATGTCGAATGTGGGAGATCGCTGGTATTATGGTTTTGTATGTATCTAACGTGTGTTTACGCGAATATATGTACATATGTATGTGCGTGCAAGAAAGACAGAGGCTCACACACATACCTTGCCATCCTTCATCATCTATCTACAGAAGCCGAGAAGAAGAAGATAAGTCTCACGTGCCGAGTCCAACTGCGAACTCACCACCCTCGGGGATATTTTGTTTTCATGGTCTACGCACCCCACTTGGCGTTCAACGCATCCACCTGCTCCTGTGTCACGGGCATCACGCTCCCGTGCCTCAGGCCACCAGGCCACGCACTGCGCTCGCTGGGCGTCCACACACCGGCCTGGACATCCGTGGTCTCGTACGGCCTGTAACCATCATCGCCGTAGAAATCCAGCAGCAGGTGGGCCTTGCCTTGCTGCTCGTTATCCCAGAACACGGCGGGGCCCTCGACGCCGGCCTCGATGATGGCGGCGGCGCCCTGGGGACGGGTCCAGGTGCCGAATAGGCCCGCGGTGGAAATCTCCGTGTAGACGGTCTTGGCGGACTCGTCCTTGACGAAGCGGGCGTAAGCGTCGCCGCCGAGGGGCAGGAACTCGAGGTCGATGACGTTGGTGGGCGAGACGTCGATGTAGTCTTGCGGGGCGGAGAAGGAGGTGAAGTCGCGGGTGTATGCGTAGCGCAGCTTGATGGCCGAGGGGGCGCCCGTATGGGCTGGGTCCGAGGCGGGGTAGAACTTGCTGGCCCAGTGGACGAGGTACTCGCCCTTTTGCGAGTCGAAGATTGCGCTGGGGGCCCAGACCATGCCGGCGGAGGCGTCCTCGACTTCGATCAGGCGCTCGTTGGTCCACGTGACGAGGTCGGTCGACTCCCAGACGAAGATGGAGCGCGAACCGTTGCGCTGCGCAATGTCCCAGGTGGTCTTTGCAATGTTGAGGTCGGTGCCGATGATGTAGTATTTGCCGTCGGTTGTGCTGGTGATGATGGAGGGGTCGCGGACGCCCTTTGTGCCGAGCGTGGGGACGATGACGGGGTTACCGCCGTTGAGGGGGTTCATGGAGGCGGCGTTGTTGCCGGTGGATTGGTAGAAGTAGACATTGGGTGCGTCGCCGAGGAAGAAGACGCCCAGGTAGCCGGTGAGGGAGGCGTTGGCGTTGGCGCGGGGGGAGAGGTAGGAGGTGAGGTCGAAGGCGGGAGCGGCGAAGGCGCTGGGCAGCAGGGCGAGGCAGGCGAGGAGACGCATGGTGAAGGGTTGCTGATGGATATGGGGGGCGACCTCGTCTCTGCTTTATACTGATTTACGGCATCTGTTGCATTATACCACTCTACACCCGGGCTTCCCTCGGCGCATGACGTCTCACCATGGCGCGCAATCAAGCCGCGAAATTAACCCGAGCACCGAGCTCGGCGGACCGCATGCCATTACCTATTACACGAGAAGATGGAGAGTTTCGGCGATGCGCCGAGAGAGGTGTGGGGATCGTGGCCGCGGGGTTGCACTGGGAGATGGACCAGGAGGGGGTTTCTCCGGATCTGCACAGGGCTAGGGCCGCGGGCAACCTAAATACGACGACTGCGCCGGGCGCGAAGCTGGAGGCGGTTAAATGGGGTTGTGGGTATGACGTGGCATTTCTTGTTTCTAGTTTCTTGTTTCTTGCTTTTTGTTTCTTTTGGTGGTGTTTTGTCTGTCATGTGTTAGTGTGCGTGGAGACGGTTGATACCTAATGGAGAGGAAACAACTAGACGATTTTCAGAAAGCTAGACCATTCTGAGGAACTAGACAGTTTTCAAAACACTAGACTACTTTAAGACTACTTCAAAGTACACGGCAGACTTGGGAAGTGGACGACATAAGGACTGTAACTGAATAAACAAAATGGTATCATTGTGCGCCATGAATGCCAAAAACGCCGGAAATGCGAGTTACATCCACACACACTCACATCAGTCGTCGTCGCTGTCGTAGCCGGCAACAAGCATGGTGGACAGTTTTGAGGGCGGCGGTGCGGGTGCAGCCTTCTTGATGCCGAGAGCAGCGCCAAAGTCCTTTTTCGGTTTGGGCTTCTTGGTGAAGACGGGCCCGGGGGCGTCGACGGCAAGCGGCTCGTCCATGATGTCTTCGTCAATCTCTTCCTCGCCTAGATCGGGCATGGCGCGGCCGGCAAAGGCCCTGCGCGCGGCATCGGCATCCTCTTCGTCCTGCTTCTGGCGGCGGACATCTGCGTCGTCGGGCGGGGGAGCGACAGAAGCGGTGGTGCCGTCCTGCTCGGCCTTTGCGATGCGGGCGTTGCGGGAGCGGATCTCGTCGAGGGCGTCGGCGATGGCCATTTCGGTCTTGGCATCGATGACTTTTGTCTCGAGCTCCTTCATGGCGTCGCGCTCGGCCTCTTCGCGCTCGAGGCGGTCGAGGCGTTCCTCCTCGGTCTCCTCTGCCAGCTTGGCCTCGCGCCAGGGCTCAAAGTTGCGCTTTGCGCCGCGCTCGCACTCGTAGTCCATGTTCTTGGGGTCGGTCTTGAAGGTGATTTCGCCGGAGCAGCGGGTGCAGCGGATGTAGAAGCGGAAGATGGCGATGGCGTAGTACTTCTGGTCGGTGGTCTCTTTGCGGGCGTTGAACTTGCGGCCCTTGTAGATGAACTCGCCGCAGTGGGTGCACTTCATGGAGAAGGGAGCCATGAGGCGGACGGTCTGGACCTTTGGGCCTGCATTTTTGGGGCCGCGCTGGCGGGTGATTTTGGAGGGGTCGAAGTCGGGGGGGTAATATTTGGTGAGGACCTTGCGCTCTGACATTTTTTATTCTTAGTTTTTGACGTGCGCGTGGTGTGGTCGTGAGGTGAGTGTGATGTAGTGGGTGTGTCGTAGTGTGTTGTAGTCAGTGTGTTGCAGTGCGATGCGGTGGTGGTGTTGCAGTGCAACGTGGTGGTGGTGTTGGCTGGTGTCTAGTCTTGTGGCGTTGTCTTGGCTCCTCCGAGCTCGCCGCAGCTCACATGACAAACACCGTCACCGAGTGTTGACAGTCAACAACAGGACGTTCGACGCTCACGGTCCAGCGCCGCCATGGACAAGCAACTGCGCGAGTGGCGCCAGGATGCGCTCAACCGGCACCAGTACGAGACGGCGATTATGTGGGCGGACAAGCTGCTGGCCATGACGGGTGAGTGTTCACTCTTTCATACCTTGTCATTTTATACCTTGTCTCTTCATGCCTTTCTCTCCATACTCTTACAACCTGTCACGTGTCTACTCTGTCCAAGCTGACCTGCCAGGCGACGACCAGGACGCCTTCTGGCTCGCCCAAGTCCACTACACCACCGGCAACTACGCACGCTGCCAGGCCCTGCTGGCCCGTGGCGGCCTCGCAGCACGCAACCCACAGTGCCGCTACCTCGACGCCCACTGCGCCATTCGCCTCGAGCGCTACGATGAGGCCCTGCGCACGCTGGGCGAGGCCAACCCTACGCACCTCGCAGCACTGCCAGGCCATGCCAACGCCCGCCACAAGCTGCGCCATGTCGACGCGCCCGCCGCCCGCCAGCCCAGCGCCCGCCAGCCGCCCAGTGACGCCCGCGCCAGCCTCGACGCCGCCAGCCTCAAGGCCGAAGCCGCCATGTGCTTCCTGCGAGGCCTGTGCTACGCCCGCCAGAACGCCTTCGACCGCGCCCGCGACTGCTACAAGGCGGCCGTGCAGATCGACGTGCACTGCTACGAGGCCTTTGACGCCCTCATGGCCAACGCCCTGCTGGCGCCCGCCGACGAGTGGGACTTTGTCGACTCGCTCAACTTTGACGCCGTAGGAGACGCCGCCTCGTCGTCGTGCTCGTCCTCTGAGGCCGCCGACTTCACCCGCAACCTCTACATCACCCGCCTGTCCAAGTACGCCCGCCCTGACGCCTTTGCCCACGCCACCGAGACCCTCACCACCCACTACAACCTGGCCGCCAACCCCGACATTGTCCGCGCCCGCGCCGACCTGCTCTACACCCAGTGCCGCTTCCGCGACGCCCTCGCCCTAACCTCGTCCGTCCTCGCCGACGACCCCCACAACCTGCCCATCCTGCCCCTGCACCTCGCCGCCCTGCACGAGCTGCGCGACACAAACGCCCTGTATCTGCTGTCCCACGACCTGGCCGACGCCCTCCCCGCCGAGCCTGCCGCCTGGCTGGCCGTCGCCGTCTACTACTACTCCATCAACAAGGTCGCCGACGCCCGCCGCTACTTTTCAAAGTCGTCCGCCATGGACGCCCTCTACGGCCCAGCCTGGATTGGCTTCGCCCACACCTTTGCCGCAGAGGGCGAGCACGACCAGGCCATCACCGCCTACAGCACCGCCGCCCGCCTCTTCCAGGGCTCCCACCTGCCCCCACTGTTCCTCGGCATGCAGAACCTGCAGCTCAACAACATCGCCCTCGCCCACGAGTACCTCCACGCCGCCTACGCCCTCTGCCCCACAGACCCCCTGCTCCTCAACGAGCTCGGCGCCGTCGCCTACCAGTCAGACAACCTGCCCGACGCCATCGACTACTTCCGCACCGCCCTCGACCTCGCCGCCCGCAACCACGCAGACCCAGACGCCCTCGTCAAGCACCGCATCAACCTCGCCCACGCCCTGCGCCGCTCCGCCCTCTACCCCGACGCCCTGCGCGTCTACCAGCACGTCCTGCGCCACGGCCTCAAAGATGCCGCCGTCTTCACCGCCATGGGCCTCGTCCTGCTCGAGCTCGACCGCACCTGGGACGCCATCACTGCGCTGCATGAGGCCCTCGCCCTTGCGCCCCAAGACCCCATCGCCACCGACGTCCTGAACCGCGCCCTCGAAGCGAACGAGTCCGACAGCACAGACTTCCTGATCGACGCCTCAGGCTCCCACAACGCCACGCTCTCGCTCCAAGACAACCTCGACGACGGCCTTGGCGAGCTGGAGGACGCCCTGCGCAGGAGAAAGGACACCCTGAGGGACGTCGAGCCCAACCGTGTCGCCGGCCGCAGGGGCAGGCGCCGGAGACACGCAGCCGGCTTTGTCAACGAGGAGAGCGAGAGTATGATGGTTGATTCCGACGGCTGAGTTGGATGGTGCTGGAGGAATAATGCACCAAACCACGACTCTGGGGCGGGTCCTTGGAGAAGTCACGACAATCACGACGACGTACTTGAAAGAGTCACGACAAGGTGCTCTAAACAACGTTAGTCTACAGGAAAAAAAACTCACCCTGGATGGACGGGAAACATCAAGTCTTGTCGCCGTTGGATAAGCACGTTCTGCTACTATTCTTTTGATACCCTGCTCTGCCTCGGCACACGCACACTTGGGTGGTATACTTTGAAAGTCTTTGAAGTCTTCGAAAGCCTTTGGAGTCTTTGGAGTCTTTGGAGAGTCTTTGGAGAGTATACCTTGATAGCCTTTATGCTTTGGATAGCCTTTATGCTTTGGATAGCCTTTATGCTTTGGATAGCCTTTATACTTTGGATACTCTTTATGCTTTGGATACCACTTCGACAACACGCTTTAGTCAGTCTTTAAAAGCCTTCTTTGCAAAGTAGTCTTTGGATAGAATACCACTTTGATAGCATGATATTGCTTCTTCTTTTTTTTTCTTTTTTTTTTTCCTTCTTAAAAGCTGCACACTTTTGGATCCTATCACTCAGGATAGCATTACGCGGGGTACCACGCATACATGGCGTGACGTGACAGAGCGCAGACTAGTGCAGAACTGTGTATACAGTAGGTCACTAGTGAAGAGATTAGTCTAGAAAGATTAAAAAAAATTAAAAAATTAAAATTAAAGCTAGGAAACAAGTATTCTAATGTTATTTTATTTCATGTTGTGTTAGAGTGTACTATTGTTTTTGTGTTATGTTTTACTATCCTACGTTTTGTTAAAGAGTGTATAAAGAGAGAAGAGGAGAGAAGAGAGGTAGACTGTACGGTATAAGGTGCTAGGTTTAGGCTTTTTTTTATCTGCGTGTTACAATCAATGTATTATATAAGACTTAATTTTCTTTTTCTTTTTTTTCTTTTTTTTTAAAAAAAAGGGAAGGGTCTAGATCTATGATCCGCTTCTTATTGTTTGTTACTATTCTTTGTCTACTTGTCTATACTCGTCTACTCAACTACCCGTCTACCCGTCTATTCCCCCCACACAACAACAGCCTTAACACACTCCCCCCTCGCCACGACCCCCAAACACTCGGCCCACTCCTCAACCCCAAACACACGATCCACCACCCCTTGCAACTGCAACCTGCCCGCACCCACATACTGCAACACCTGCGGCACATGCTGCATGCTGCAGAAGCTCGCTAGCACTGTTAGCTCGCGCTCCCACAGCAGTAGTGGGCTCCAAGAGATGCGTGCCGACGGGGGGTACACGCCGTAGAGCACCAGTTTGCCCCCCTTGCGCACGAGGGGAGGGAGGTGTTGGAGTACGGAGATGGAGCCTGTGGCTTCGATTACGACGTCCCATCCTGTGGGGTGGCGAGTGAGGAGGGCGGAGATTGATTCCTCGCCTTGAGTCTGACACTGACCCTGACTCTGACCATGACCCTCAGACCCAGACTCAGACTCAGACTCACCCTCAGGCATCTCGACAAACTCATCCGCAACACCCATCCGCCGTGCAAGCTCCAGCTTCGGCCCGCCCCGCGACGCGACAGTCAGGTGCGCACACCCGTTCATCCGCAGCAGCTGCGCGAGCAGCAGCCCCGTCGGCCCGCATCCAAACAGCAGCACGCGCGCGCCAGGCTTGAGGTCCATGCGCTCGATGCCGTGGAGCGCGCAGGCTGCGGGCTCGATCAGCACGGCTTCCTGCGGGGTGAGAGGGGTGTGGACGCCAGGTGCTGGCTGTAGTGGCGATGCTTGCGTTAGTGACTGCGACAGTGACTGTGGTATCGACGCCGGCAGCGCGTGCACCAGCACTGCGGGGAATGCAGCGTACTGCGCGAACCCGCCTGGCGCGTTGCCTCCATACGCCGTGAGCGCGGTGCAGAGCAGGGGCTGCCGCGTGGTGCAGAAAGTGCAGCTTTCGCAGGGAAGCAGTGGGTCGATGGCCACAGCGGTGTGGAGCTGCAGGGTGGAGGTCGTAACGGAGCGGCCGAGTGCAGCGATGGTACCCGTTATCTCGTGGCCTGGGGAGGGTCAAGGAGGTGAGTTTTGGCTCGTCTGTACGCCGAGTATGGAGCACGTACCGGGTATGAGCGGAAACTGATGACGATGTTAGTCGTTGCAGTATTAACACCGGTGTAGGCGTACTTTTGCTAGGAATTCGCCCTTGTGATAGTGCAGGTCGGTGCCGCAGACTCCACAGGCTGTGACTTTGACCTACATGGACTGGTTAGTGCCGTGAGATCTCCAAAATGTATGCGTGATGATGGCTCAAGTGTGCAAAAGTTGTGGGAGCTTTGAACGCCAGGGATCTGAGAATGCCGTTGGTCATCGAAGTGTTGCGGTGCAGTAGAAGCCTGGACGTTGCAACTTTGGAGACCAGTATTCTCGACGCACTCAGATTCAGAATAGCAACGTCGTCCATTGCAAATTCGAGTGGTCGTCGCTACCATCCACAATGCTTGCGTGCCGTATCCCAGTCAGGGCAGGACACCTACCAACACCTCATCGTCCCTGATCTCCGGAACATCAATCTGCACCACCGCAAATTTCTCAGGCGCAGAGTATCTTGCAGGCATCAGCACGCTTTGCCTCTCAAACATGCTGCAATCTCTTACTGCAGCGCCTTCATTTTCCTCGGTATGCCCTCTACACGGCGTTGACCTGGTCTTGCCTCCACATGTCCACCTCTATTCACCTCGACAGTCGCCATGATAAATTGCAATTTCTTTGTAAAACGTAAGCCAAAAACATCAACAACTCGAGGACTTCCAGCGACTATATATAGTCCATGTTCACATCTGCTCGATACGAAGTCGTTGTTACACGCGTGTAGGTATGTATGCGAGAAGCGGGGTTCGGTCCGCTAGTGTGGGATTCGCTGTTTCCCCACAAGATTCCCGGGCCTGGTCTGGCCCTGGCGATTCCACGCGGTTATTTTCGAGTTACTCGAATAGGAAATGTTGCTTGGGATGCGGGAGTCGACGGTGGGTGTCTATCTTTACGTCTATACTCCCTCATATCCTAGCTGCTGGGATCTTTACATTTGTACCCCTACTTACTGTTCCCCTGTTCAGCGGTACAAGTCTGTATGCGTCTTGTATGTCTGGAAGTTTTACTTTGTTTTTTTGCACTTTTCGTTGGAGCATTGTTGTGAAAACTTGCAATCCAGTGTTCGCTTTGTGTCTGTCATACCGAAAGAATGAAGAACTCTCAAGAGTCAAGCACTATGAATGGTCACACCGGAAATGTAGAAAAAGTCTAGCCCTGCATAAAGTCCATCATAAGTGAAAGAGCTCAAGATGCTATGATTGCCCGTGCGTTCGAAGAGGCTGGGTAGTTGCCCCTTCACAGCAAGGCAAACGACAGCAGGCGCGTTGGACTGCCCCACAGTCAAAACAATTTGACACACGCTCGCTCAAGTGAAAGACTCAAAGCACTAGCTTATCATCTCGCAAGTGGCGCCTCGCATTACTGCACCATCATCGAGACTCCACTCAACTGACAACGCCCTACATTGTCCCGCGCTCTACCACCCAACCATGATGAGAATACCAACCCTTCTCAGCATCCTACTACTCGCAGTGCTCGCGCTTGGCCGTGTCATTCACCCACACGTACCCTCACTTGAACTTTCTGCGTACAACGTCGACAGCTCGTCAGCTAATTCAGATTCGTTTCGCATCAATGGCAGCACCCCATTAGCAGGAAAAGACCCGCAGTTCAACACGCTAGGAGCAGAACAATCAAAGTTCACCGAGGACCAACGCGAGACAATCTGGAACAATGCCGTGTGCAGGGGCGAGAAACTCCGCCGCGCCATGATGCTAGAAGAAGACGACGCTCGAAAGCTGCTCACATGGCCGCACGTTCAGAGCGATTGGGACGGCGATCTCAAAGAGGAAATCAAGGAATGGGGCTACAGTGAGAGTGATCAAGTGGCTGGGGGCAATTTGGATAACGAATGCAACTTCTCCGTAGCCCACACCCTCACTAGTGCTTTCAAAGAGCTCGGCATCGATACCAGGCCTGCCGGTATGGGTGGCCCAAATCGCTGCTATCAATTCAAGCATAGAGATGGGCCGACCGTCATTCGTGGCTCTGGCGGTAAGCTGCCTCCTGTGACCGAACAGTACTATGAAGCCGACGGGAAGAAATACCGAGTAAGTGACTCCGGTAGACCTCCAGATCTCATTTGACTGACCCATCAGATTACAGACGCATTCTCGAAGATTGGTATAAACTCAAAGGACGGCCTTATAGCTTTCATCCATCGTACCAGCCCCAAGTACGCCGCCAAGGACACTTGGGATCGAGAATCGGTTACCGACGCCGAACTTCCAAAGCTCCGGGCCACTTCCGACCTGGCCTGGGGGATGTGGTACCGAGAGACTACTGAGGAGAATCGAAAGAATATCAAACACTTCATGGCGGTGTCGGTTGTGAATACAGAGACCCAGGTCGTTGTATCCAGAGCTCTGGAGCTCGAGGATCCCGAAGATGTTGAGAGCACACCTCTATGGCCGGGGAAAGAGTTTACCTTCAACAATTCTGAAGACGCTTCAGGTGAACTGACTGGGGCAGCATACGCATTGCTGGGTGCGTTCATAAAAGACATTTAAGCGATGCTGTCCACTAACACCATCAGGATCAAACAACGGGATGGCTGCCGCGTATTTTTTGATACAGCACAGGAGGCAGCTGGGACCCAAGTCTATCTGGAAGATGAGAGTCTTCATGTCAGATACAAGTTCAATGGGTACCCCGAACATCCTCTTCTACGTCGATAACAGAGAACATAACCCGCCAATCACAGATCCAATCCAGAACCCAGGATTAACGAACCCAGAGAAACCCGATCAACAGGCCTCAACGGAGAGGTTCATACGTCGCCACAAAACCAAAAAGATTGCTCTAGGCGAACTCTAGGGGCTCAGTTATTTGAGGGCCGTCTTCGAATGTTGGTTCTACCACGCTCTACTACGTATAATGCGACCATACTTGGGGATACTGATGGTCAAGGGGATCTCTCTGCGGTCATGGGATGTTTCAGTACTTTCTGGGCTCTTATTTGCATATTTCTTTTAGGCAGGCACACTGTGACTGCCCCATCATGGCTGTCTACCATCACAGAGATCAACTCATGTCATATTTTCCCACAATGAAAATTCTTTCGATTTTCTCGTAGACTTTGCACCTTCATCGTGTTTTACTACTTGATGCCCTGCTTTACTCGCGCAAGGTAGAATGACAATCAAGGCTGAGGAACACTGATTACTTTTGTGTATTGTACATCTGAGCTTTTACAAGGAAATTATCGACAATGCGTTGTTCAAGTTGCGCGTGTTGATTGCAAAGTGCAATACTTTGTTTTTTGCTGTACATACGTATGAATGAGGATGAGTCGTACGTGGTCGGTGGTAGATTCCTGTTGAATGAATAGCTGGGATCTATGGAAAAGACTACAACTACATCGCTTTCAATCAACAGGGCCGCGAATCCATGCAATCCATTAATTTTCGCTCTGTGCATCGTGGCTTAGCGTTGCATGCAATCAAAAGGGTTGGCCAAGGGTATCTGTTGAGTGCAATTTTAACGTAGCTTTGGCGAAGATTCTACCTTGTATTGCCCGCTTCGAGTCTAGAATATTGACCGCTGTCATGAGTGGTGGGCTTCGTTTGTGCCAAGCGAATCACTTTCACTTCAATCTGGGACCCAAACGCACTGTTTCGATTTAAAATAAATCAGCTCGCAGGAATGACACACTCCCTGCAGTCTTCTCCTGCACAGTGACGCGATCTCCACTCCTCGACTTCCTAGACAAGGCTCTACGAGGGGAACCTGCCTCTCACACTATGAAGCCTCTTTCGATTCTCATCTGTCTGATCTTTGCTACAACAGCAGCAAGCCGCGCTATCCTTGAGCCCTATCCGTCAGCATTTACCACCAGCCTTCAGCCTGCATGGCTGCCGCGCGAATACCATACCGGATTCCAAAACATTTCTACAGTCGTCGCTGCTGACGATGACTCTGACTCTGGCGACTGGGAACTTGACTCGGACCTCGAAGATGATGGAGACGGGCTCACACCTGAGCAAAAAGAAGCTACATGGTGCAAAGCCAAGAGCCGCGGTGTGCAGCTTACTAGAGCCATGATGATGAACGACCAAGACGCAGCGACCATGCTTCAATGGCCATACACGCAGAGTACATGGGATGGGGATTTGCGGGACGACCTCAAGAAGTGGGGCTATAAGGACGATTTCGAGGGCGATGCCGAAGTCGACAAGCAGTGTGACTTCGATAAGACACAAGAGATGGCGGACGCCTTCAAGGAGCTTGGAGTTGATCCGCGGTCTGCGATGGAGGGTGGCCCGAATCATTGCTTCGTTGTTGAGCATAATGATGGTCCTGCTGTTCACCGAGATCCCGATGGCGAATTGCCTGATCGTAACGAACAGTATTACAACGTTGACGGCAACAAGCTCCGGGTATGACATGTCCTCTTTCCAACTTTGTAGAGTTTATTTGCAGCTGACAGACGTGTCACAGGTGACTGAAGCGTATGTTAAAGTCGGTATCAATCGTGCAGATGGTCTGGTGTATTTTCTGCATCGCCAAAGCCCGGAGGATGCTGCCTTTGAGAACTGGGGATACAAACCAAAACAGGAAGAGTTGCCATCGTTGAGATCCAGCTCCGACATCTCTTGGGGCAGTAAGTATTGCCACAGCACAACGTAGCGCAATGTATTCTGACATTGGCAGTGTGGAACAGAGTGGTTTCTACATCACAGAAGCTGAATTATTTCATGTCGGTCTCCATTGTCAACCCGGAAACAAACTACATTACGAAGCGTATTCTGGAAAAACAAGGTATCAGAAAGGTACCAGAATGGCCCGGCAAAGACTTTGAGTTTGCTGTGAAACCTTCAGAGGATGGGGAGCGCAAAGAGTTGGACCTTCTGAAGAGCGAGGCCGCTTTCGCACTGTTAGGTACATTCAACATCTATAATTGTCAATTTGTGCCAGCACTAACATCGATTTTTAGGATCGCCTAATGGCTTAGCTGCAGGCTACTTTCTCATCCAGCATCGCCAGCAACTTGGATGGAAGCACATTTGGAAAGCGAGAATATGGCAAGCTGGCTCTGATGTTTGGGCTTCCCCGAATATTCTCTTCTATGTCTCTGACCGCAACCCATTTGATGGAACAGATCCGCAACAACAGCTTGAGCAGCAAATGGACGATCTGGACATCGCGAAGCGACGCCGGCGTAAGCGTCATCTTGAGGTTGCTCGGATATCCGACATTGTGTATACAAGTGTGGACGGTAAGAACATTGTTCGTGAGCATGTCATCATGGCTGGATTTTAGACGCGCGACGCAGTAATGGTTCATGTTCAAGAGGAAGAAGCAACCAGGCGTGAATCTTAGTCATTGATAAGCATTAAACTCTGCACAATCAAAACTTCAAGGGAATGATGTGCATTGCTATTGCCGTGAGTCGATATATGGTTAGCGTCTGTGCCGCTGTGAGGAGCACCTTCTCTATCACCTGGGTCGATCTTGGCAAACATCGCACCTGATAGCCACACGCGTCCACAATCGCGTCTCCCTTCCCTCCCAGCCTTCTTTAACCACCACAATAACAATAACTCAACATGAAGCTGACAGATCTGGCCATCTGCGCACTGCTGCCGCTTTTTGCGACAAGCAGGGTCCTGCTTCCCTTGGTCACCACCAATGTCACCTCGCTCCTTCCATTCGATAGACCTATCGCTGTCTCCAGGCCATCTCCAGTGCATATTGCAGGAGATACTCCAGCTTCGGAACCATCAATCGAGACATTCTGGGAGAAATACGTCTGCCGTGGCGAGAAGCTTCATAACGCGTGCAAGGTGAACAAAGCTGAGGCCGCAAGATTCGTGAAGCCTGTCGACTCTCCTTTCGAAGGTACTCTTGAGTACGAGCTGAAGCGCTGGGGATACTACGAGTTCAACGAGGATGCCGTTTCATCGTGCTGGTTTGATGGGGACTTGGATCATGCATTTAAGGCTTTGGGTATCGATCCCAAAAGCAGTGATGAGGGAGGTCCCAACGAATGTTACAAGTTCTTGCACTATGATCAATACCTCAAGGTCCAAGGTAAACTAGTTCCTGCCTCAGACCAAACATATGCTGTGGATGGTAGGACTTATAGAGTAAGTCTTGTGACGTGGTTGTCAGTCGAAAACCCGCTGATATTTTAGGCTACGTATGGAGCTGCAACCATTGGTGCGAACCCAAAAGACGGTCTCATCTATTTTATAGATGTCAAATCTGCGGTTGAGGGTGCGAAAATAGCCTGGAGAACGAGTACAACCCCAAGTATGGATGAGCTCCCACAACTGAAACAGATTTCGGATATGGCCTGGGGCATATGGCGCCGCCAACATCCAGACGGACAAGGCCTTGATAAGATTAAATACTTCATGGTTTGTTTCGTCGTAAACTACATTACAACGAGTCTCGTCGATGATGCACTGGAGACATACACTTTGGAGCCTGGGCAGACTCGTCTGAAAAGTGTGCCTAAGTGGCCAGGGATCACCTTCTCCATGGATACTGAGCAGGGGGTAGCAATGCTTGGTATATACTCAGCAATAACGATACCTTTGACTTCATGCTAATCGTCCTATCAGGCTCACCAAACGGTATCGCCGTCGGCTATTTCCTGGTGAGTCCGGTGTCAGACATTTCTTCAAACGTGGGCTAAAAGTTGGCAGGCACAGCATAAAACGCAGCTTGGAGGTAACAAATACGTTACCAAAGTTCAACTGTTCTTGAACGACGAAGGCGACCACTCGCCTTACATGCTCTTTCATGTCGGAGACGAGCCGACGGTCTCATCGTTAGATGTTCACAAACCTCAGCCCAGGGGCTTCGGAAGCATTGAGACAATTTCAGGAAGTAGCTCTGACGGTAGACATATCATCCGAGAACACAAGAGTAGAGCAAGGCTATGAAGGCGGGAAACACTTATGGTGTTGCTGAAGCAACACATCTCACTGAGATTTCGTGGGGTTCTGAAGAGCGGCTGTCATTCTTCAGCATGTATTGAGAGTCACAAAGATGATACATTCTACATACAGCTATATGTATCTACCACAAAAATTGGTTTTACTTCCTTGGCTTCGCTTTGGACCTAATGAGAGACTAGCGTGCATGCTTGTTCCAATAATCTGCTTCACTCTCCACATTCTCACTTCCTCGCGCTAGCGACCATAGCGCGACTTTATGAGCCAATTTCACCTTCAAGAATAGATCTGACACAATCAACCTCTCATGAAGCATGCAAAAACATGAGGATCTCAACTGTACTCACAGCCGCCGTTGTGGTTGCGACTGCAGCTTGCAATGTTGTGCCTTCCGCCCCACGACAGTACCTCGCCACGAACATCACAACTTTGTTAAAGCTCTTCGGTACCCCGCTTACTGTTAGATAAAATGCTGTCTTCGGCGGTGGCGAGCCTCCACCAAAGCGCCTCAAGCCTAATCCCTCAACGTCGTCGACGGCCGTGACGCCCGGCTTACCAGCACCATCTCCCGAGTCCGAATGGGACAAGCACGTCTGTCGTGGTGAGAAGCTCACACGTGCTTGCGAATTGGATGAGTCCAAGGCAGCAGCTTTCATGCTTCCTGTCAGGACAAGTTTCAAAGGCTCACTCGAAGTCGAGCGGAAGTTGTGGGGTTACACTGAAGATGAGGACCCAGACTGTGATATCAAGGGCGACTACTATGACATCGGAACGGCTTTGAACGCGCTTGGAATTCTAGATGAGGAAACTCAGTGTTTCCGCGTGCTCCACTACGACCCGGAAAAGGTCGACGAGAACGGAAAATCAGTCTGGCTCGTGGACCAAACGTACACAGTTGGCGACAAGGTGTTTCGTGTAAGTGGCTAATCTCTCATCTGTTCAAGAACAGAACTCACCACTGCAGGCTACCGGTGCACATGGCACGTTCGCCATCAATGTCAATCAAGGCACCGTGCTCTATGTCGATGTCGCGTCTGCCTCCCAAGAGGCAGCTAATCTGTGGAAAGTCGAGAATCCACCGATTGATGAACTTCCTGAACTGAAGCAGATGTCAGACCTCTCTTGGGGTTACTGGTACCAAGCTCACCATGGCGCCGATCTTGATCGTATCACCAAGTTCATCGTGCCTCAGATCATCAACCCCATCACGACTCGATTGATTGATGAAGCGCTTAAAACCTATGATGTACCTGATGGTGAAGAACGTATTACCGAAGTGCCTGAGTGGCCGGGAATCACTTTCGACGTTGAGACGGACGCATACAAGGCTTTACTCGGTACGTCGCCCACCTTTGTTCACGCAGTCCAGTAAATTAGATCGTTTCGATTACTGACAATACCACAGGCTCTCCAAATGGCATCGCTGCAGGATACTTTCTAGCGCAACACAAGAGCGAGCTTGGCGGCAATAAATACGTCGATAGAATTACACTTTTCCGACCAGACGACAATTGGGAGTTGAACAAGGAGCCTACACTTGTGTTCTATGTCGAAGATGCCCCATTGAGCTCGCCAGATGATACTAGTTCCGACGATGAGAGTCCAGACGATCCTGGCAACCCAAGACCAGCTGAAGAGTCTGAGGAGGCTGATGATGTATTGTGGAGCCGGTGTGTGTGTCGAGGCGAAATATTGCACCAGGCCTCCATCCACAACAAGGACACCGCAATCAATTTCGTGCGCATTGTCAACAGTGAGTTCGATGGGACCATGGAGGATGAATTGAAGACCTGGGGATATACAGACCACAAGGGAGTGTCCATCTATTGCGACTTGGAGGACCTGACATACGAGATGAACGATTTAGGCATTGATTCAAAGTTTAGAAAAGGGGATAGGAACGGCGATAATGAGTGCTTCCATGTCGATCACAGCCGTGGTCTTGGAAGGTCAAAGTACAAAGTGGGTGGCACAACCTACACAGTAAGTGGTCGCAAACACGTAGCATCGAGAGGTATGCTAAAGTGAGCAGAAAACTGGCGCATATACTCATGTTGGTGTAAACGCTCGCGATGGCGTCGTCTCCTTCCTGAACATCTTGTCTGCTGAAAAAGCAGCCAAAAAGAGTTGGAAAGCGGAAAATCCGTCGAACGCTGAGCTGCCGCGCTTGAGGCAGATATCTGATTTGACGTGAGTTCTCCAGATATTGCATGGCACGACGTAAGTACTAACTCTAGCTTCAGCTGGGCATTCTGGAATCGTGCACACAAGGACGGGGCCGGCCTCCAAGACATCAATATTTTTCTTGTCCATCAGATCGTAAATAGAGACACGGAAAGGCTCATTAAGATGGCGATGAAGTCTTACAAGGTTCCCGAGGGTGAACAACGGCATGTATTTGTTCCAAGATGGCCTGGAATCGACTTCCCCATCGACACGCCGGAGGGTCAGGCAATGCTTGGGTCTCCGAACGGCCTCGCTGCAGGGTATTTCCGTAAGTCCAAAGGCGACTCCACTGTACGGATTTATTCATCTGACTCTGCACTAGTGATACAACACAAGGATCAACTTGGCGGTAACAAGTATGTCCACAAGGCCACCGTGTGGAGAGACAATGACGGCGACTTCCACATGCTGTTATGGGTAGAAGACGCACCATCGCTGCCGCAAGCGGGTGTATTGGGTTTGACTAATGACTCGGCGCATGATAAGGGCCTTGTGGGCGCCTTTGGAAATAACGGCCAGGTCGTGAACCGCAGCATCGACGGCAAGAACTTTATCAGGGAGCATCGCGTGCTTGCGAAATTGTAAGGTTTGAGGCACAAAACGCGCGGTTCCGGTCGCGTAGTTCCGACAGTGTTTCGGAAGCACTTGTGAGCCCGACATGCATGAGGCTGATACTTAGCACTGCACCCAACGATACCTAGCTAATGAAGATCTGAGATTTCTGGAAAAACGTCATTTCTGCCATTTGCAGCATGATCGGCGCCTCATCAAGATAATGCTCATCAAATGATTGAGCCGACAGGATTTGCGAACCCTTTTCCGGCCGTATCGCAATAATGACTCGACTACCGGATCGTCTGCCGCACAGCACTTGAGAACGGTTGACTCGCTGAATCAATGGGTACCCATCCATACAGATTCCCCACCGTCCAATATTTCCACCTTGCACTCCACTATTATAGGTACGTACCGTGTACAATGAGTAAAATCCCGAACGCAAAGCTTCGAAGGAAGAAAAAAAATCCCACAAACGCTGATTCCGCCCCACACGGAGCCGCAAACTTCTTCCCTGCGAGTGGTACCTAGGTATGTACCTGGGTATAGACAAGGTAGGTAGGTAGGTATCTGGAGACATGCCAAGCTTTTCATAATGTGTTTTATTATTGCTACCTACCCGTTCGCAGCACGCGGCAGTCGAGTCGTGGGACACAAGGACAAAAAGGACGCGGACCGCAAAGGGGTCCTGCAAGCGTGGTGCACACTCACTGCAGGGCGTTTGCTTCCGCTACGTTCCGCATTATAGCTCCGAAGCAAAAAGGTTCCGTCGCCAGGGTCTAACCATCCGCACGGCGGGGGAGCGGACTTTGACCTCCGCTGCTGCTGCTGCTCAAACATTACCTATTACATACATAACGCCAACAGCACTGCGAGGGGGGGCGAAGCCGCGAGGGGGGGAGGGGGGCCCAGTGATCGCCGAATAGGAGCGACTGTTACATCCCGAGGTCTGCTGCACGAGGAAAGACGCGCCGCTCTCTAATATCTATGTCGACAGCCCGACTGGTCCGGAAGGCCTAGGGAAAGGATTCCGAGGGATTCGGCTCTTGTCATTGGGTGCGGAAGAATTGGTCCGGCGTATGGTGGGCTATGGCCGGTGGAGATGGGCCAAGCAGCAAAGGACCGACTGAATGATTGATGATGGGTCGTGAGGATTTTGCGGTGAAACATGAAGAAGGCGTTGTGTTGAGTGGGCCGTTATGTCATTTCACAACAGCACGTTCGAACATGAGGCTATAGCTCGGTGATCAATGTAAGAATAGCTCGGTGATCAATGGCAGAAAGTCGGCTTAATGTTAATGAAAAGTTATCTTGGAATTATAGAAGTGCCTGAGCAATACGAAATGGGGTATCTTTGAGTCGCGACAAAGCTCTCGCGTATCGCCTGGAGAAATAATCGACAAAATAATTGACGGAATGAAGTCAGATATTCGTCCGCTCTTTTCCTTTCCGTGAACCCTGCTTTTCTTCAAGTTTGAGGTCTTCCCACCTTGAAATGACAGCATCCATCCTCATAGTTTCCGTGTCTTGTTGTATAGAGCGTGTGTCTGCGATGTACTGGCTACTGACCAGCTCGGCAGCTTTCTTGGTCCACTCTTCGCTCGTGCAATAGTCTAACGCTCCTTGTAACTCAGCAGGCAGTCGCACCCCGAGTGTTGTACATCTTTGTGTCAGGAGGCGGAAGATGGGCTGAGCATAGTAGCTGTAGCTAAGTAAGATGGCGAGTGCGCGGAGGCATATAACAAGACCCTGATATCGATCCTCTGTTTCAGCTTGTGATAGAATGGGATCGTTGTGAAATATCTCGTCGAGGGTACCAAAACTAGCGACCGTAATACCATGTATGACGAAGGTGATGGCGTTTGACCAGCCGTGGTGCGTATCGTGAATGGTCACAAGGCGCCGAATCTCCCCTAGAGAGTGTGAGATGACAGATCGTGAACGCTCAATGTACAATGCAGCCTGCCCAGGGGTTGATCCGCGGTTCACAACCGGCTGAAAGAGCTTCACAATGCTGACATTGTATTGCATGCTGTGGACTATTAGTATGATGAGACGGAAGGAGAGAATCGCATTGACTGACGCGCATAGGAGGTTCACCTGCGAAGGGAACTTGTCGGGGTTCAGGGTAGGGGGTTGCGACTGCCACCACGCTCTAAGCCTGGTGAAGCAAGCCTCCATCCGAGCTTTACTTGACGCATCTTGTGGGTCAATAGGTTCCGTGTCTAGCATGATACCGGCGCAGTCAGAAAGGATCATGTGTAATGCACACTGAGAACGCAGGACGGCTGGAACACAGGTCAGATGTGCAAAAATATCATTGACAACATGTGACTTACAATCGGTTTCCGCGCACGGAATTGGCATTGAGGGAAGCTTTTTAATTACAACGGGGAATGAGTATGTGATGGCCATCGAGCTTGCTTCCCTGTCAGTATCCAGATAGTTGCTACAAAGCTTCGCATAACATACAGCTGGAAGTTGTGTATCGCCCAGGCAGTCGTAGCCCGAACTCTCTTCCATCTATCGACGGAAATGTGGGAAGGTGTTGTGTGATTGTGCGTCGAATCGTCGTCCAACAAGCCCAATCTCTGTGCAGCAGTGCATGCTTCTACAAGAAATCTTTGGCTATCTCTATCCCGACCGTATTTGGCAAGTACTAGATCTGAACAAGGGAATCAGTAGGTGTTCTGGGCCATCAACAGAAATGCCGAGACTGAAGGTTGCTACTTACACATAATCATACCAGCTTGCACAGTTGTCAAACAAGCTTTGTTCGCTTCCAGGTCCCATAATCGCCTCGCTTCGTAGTAGAATGAAGTCTGGATCGAGGTTTCGGAAAGTGGTTTGTTGCGGTCTTTAACTGCAGATGAGTGGAACTGTTGAAGCATCAGAAGCTGTCTTGGGCGTGGTGTTTGCTCAAAAATGGAATCTTACACATGCAGACGCGAGAACAACGTTGACCAGGAGCTCTGAACAGAAATCAGAGCGGCCACACGACATATCCGCAAGGAAAGCCTCCCGGTCCAAGAAATGGTAGTAAACATGTTCCCTCTCCGTCCAGATGGTGAAGAGATGAGCCAAGAAACCTCTATCGCCTGTGACGCGCGTCCAGTTGCAAACATAACCCAGCCGAGGATCAGCAGCCAAGTCATCCAAAGCTGCTGTTGAAGGGGTTTGCAAAATGGCCTCAATAGAAGTTGGTCGTGGCAGAGAGCTTTGACTATCTGTGCTGGATGTGGTCAAAATTGCTCCCGCGGGCCGCGCGCATAGTGCTTACCGAGCTGACAGATCGTGAGTATGTCTCCGTCGTTGTGGCGCAGGTCCTTCGAAGCCCATGGGTAGGATGCCGGGGAAGGGGAGGCTGTACGATTCCATGGCGCTAGGAGAATCCAAGGCCTGACGAAGCGGAGGGAGTGTAACTGGATGTGTGGCCTCGCGTTCGTAGCCAGACGGTGGGGAGGCGCGAAGTGGTCGTTGTGTAGATAGATCGCCATGGCGGATGAAGTCTGTAAGCTCCTGGATGTGCCGGGAAGGGGAGACATCAGGCGAGTTTGACCTTATGCGTCTGAGAATCTCAAATGCTTCCTTCTCGGGCCGCAGTCGAAGGAAGTCGTAGAGTTGGCGTAGGTTGGACAGCTCGCCTTGCATCTCTTCATTCTTTCTCTTCATCGCCTGCGATGGCTTTTCGTTGGGACCGAGCTCGTAGATGCATTCTGTGTCCTTCTGGGAACAGCAGGTGCACACCGGACGGTTGCCATCGCATTTTGACTTTCGTTTCCTGCAGGCAACACAAGCACCAAGAGTTACTGTACGCTTTGGTTTTGATGTCAAGATTGGGCGAGGTTGAGGTTGTGGTGCTGGCTCCTGGTCCATGGGAGCTGGCTGCAATGCTCTGAAGTTGGACATGGCGGCAATACACATCGGCCGATGGTGTATGGAAGAATGCGAGCTGGTCTAGGAAGAAGATGTTGGAAGCAGGTGGACACCAGCCCTTGGGCCCGCGAGTCAGTGATGCGACTCGGCGTGGAGGAAAACAGATTGTTGGCACCACATGTGGAAGTGCGCTCGCGATGTTAGAGGCAGGATTTTCTGTGGGGGAAGGCATGCCGGCGGGAAGGGCAGGCAGGCGCAGGGTCGAGCTTTGCAGCCACCGCGGCAAGGTCGACCGTCGACAGCGTGTGAGCTAGGGCAGGCACAACTTGCCGGGACCTGTAGAGCGTTCAGACTGTCACTGACGACATTGCGGCGACATGTCAATGGCAATCCAAGGGCGCTTCTCGGTCGTATAGAAAACGAATACCAGAATACGGTACGGAACAATCTGTTCTTCACACGAGCAGTGCTGCGCGGATCAGCAGGCCAGGACGGTGTAGCCTGTAAGCTGTAGGCTGTAGCTAGCTATTCTTTTGGTAAACTTCGGCAACTTATTCGCTGCGGGGCTGAGTCCGTTCTCGCAGACTGGGAGCTTTGCCAGGCGTCAGGTCGCCCGACAGGCGCCCAGTAGGTCTCCAGCCCTGTAACCTGCGCATGCAAGCATCCGCTGCCAGCCTGCAACTCGACTTCTTCAACAATCAGAAGCCGTCGTGCGGTCGGATCACGCTACCAAGTCGAGTCTGGCCGAGCCTGGTCTCAATTTTCCGCTCCCTATCATCATTGAACGCATTGAAGCTGTCGCAGATCGCGATTCGCGGTTGTCAACAAGACTGGCCGAGCTCAATCTAATTATTGTTACTCGAGTCTGGGAAACAGAGTACGCCTCGACTCGAGCAAGTCAGAGCGTCATTCACTGTCGGTAACGTAGGCCGTGCAAGTGACACAATCGTGCAGCCCTTCCAAAGCAACGCCGGAACTGAAAAAATTTCATCGCTTGCTGCATAAACCCATCGCTGCTCTGAGATAAAGTGGTGGCTAACGCGGTTTAGGGCGGACAGTAGACGGTTGTGACCCGTCGAACCCAGGCTACTGGGACGGATACCGTCGAGCGAGCAACGCAAACAGAGCTAATCGCAACCGGCTCGCAGGGCCATTCTGGCACAGCTCCTGAGGCGGGAAGATGAAAAGGCCTTGCATATGACGTCGACGGCCCGCTGGACGCTTGCGATTGAAAATCATTGCGAGTTGGCGCACTGGCAGCTGAGAAGCTGAGATGCTTCACGCGCAGGGCCGTGGTGCCTCATCCTGCGTCCAGACTAGCTTACCTGCTTGCCACCATCAACGGCCATGATCTGCTCAAGTTATGGCTGGCGACTGACAAAATTGTCATGGCAACAGCTCTGATAGGAGTCAGCTGGCCTACCAACCTAGTGCAGTCTACCGTGGTCAGCATTCGTTGGCAAGTAATAGATTGCCGTCTTGCTGATGGCCTACATCAAGGAATGCATGCGTGAAAAAAGAAAAGTATCTCGTACCGTTTCCGGGGCCTCAACATAATACTGGTCTGGACTCTGGATTGTCAACACATTCTTGTTCCCATCGCTCTGTGCGAACAAGCCCTGGGGCTATCACATTGACACGAGTTCCAGGCCATTCCTTTGGGACGTCAACCCGAAGCGAATTGCGAAGTCCGCCTTGCACAACACTCTTGCCAAGGCTGTATTCCGCATTTTGTGGCTCCCCGAAAAGGCCGCTCTCGCTGCCTATGATGATCAGTTAGTATGTCTCATTGGTAAATTCTCGTGCCTTGCTTGAAGCAAGCCGCGCACTCACTGGCGTGCAGTCAGCCACGTGCCAACGACGTTGATGCCGAGCAAGTTTCGCAGTTGGACGAATGATGCATCCGCAAAGGGTGAGGGATTTAGGACCGAAAGGTCGAGAGATGCCAGCGCTATGGCAATGTCGACCGGGCCGTGAGTAGCGACTGCAGTTTTGAAACCCTGTTGCACCTCAGTCTCACTCGACACGTCGCAGTGGATGAACCTTAGTGCCGTATGCGAGGTGTTGGACAGGGCGTTGCCTTGTTGAGTATCTAAAGCGATGACACTCTTGCGCCTGCTGCAATAATAATGAAGTGATCAACGACAACACGCCCAATGAGACCTGCTCCGCCTGTGACAAGAACACGAGATCCTTCCAGCCCCAAACCCAAACATCCATGATCCATTGCGTAGGCCGAATAGAAGAATGGTAGTGTGGTGTAGATTGTTACGGCAGCGAGTGAAGCAGAGCGGGGAAAGCTTGTTCCTCAAGAATGCGGGGACCGACCTCTCACCAGACAACGCACCTGCCCTCCGACAAGCCATGGATGGTCCTTCACTCACAATCCTTAGCGAAGATCTACATCCGCTGTTGGTTCAAGTCTTCAAGATTGCGTCAAGTATACCCAAAGAGAATACCTACATCGAGGCGCAGCAAAGCCAAAAAAAATAATAATGCGCAACTGCTTTCCAGATAATCATCATCAAATCCGCACCTGCCTGATACGCTCCACATTTTCACCACTTCTGTGTACAGCGGCATGCAGTACCACGGCTGACACACAGATAGCTGACGATGAAGCCCTCCGTGCGACAGGGGATTTGGCCACATGTGCACGCTCTTGATAGGTCTACTGTGCTGTGTCTCAATTTCTATTAGGTGCTCAAGCACCTCAACAGCTCTGCGGGCCATAAGAGATATAAACAGGTTGTTCGAACGTCGCTCATTTCCGACCGATGGCGGACAACGGCGCATCCCAGAACGAATACGAGCTGCCTCGAACTGCTCCATACACCTGATGCGGATCGACTTCCCGTCTCCTCCGCGGAGTCGCTTCCGGTGGGTGTTACAGTCTTACAGCGCGCCAAGATCGACGATGGAGAGGAGCATTAGAGAGACATGTCCAATATTGCCACTCCCAAAACATCAATATTTGCGGGGAACTAATCTTGCTTCGAGCACTCAACATCTCAGCCAGCATTGTGACAGGCCGACTCATGCACTTTTGCCGGATCGACGCTGCGCATTTCGCGCCAAGGGTGTTGTAGCACGACCTAGCTTCAGTACTCTAGCAACATCCTCATTATTCCCATTCTGAACAAAATCAAAGTCTGGAACATCGAATCAAATAATTCCAAAGAACCCATTACTTCACGGAGTGGGATATCTGGAAATAAGCAGTCGCGAATCAACACGAAGCAGCTACATCATGTTCGTTCGTATACCTACAAGCCATCGCCGAGTAGCACCACTAGTCAGGTACGAGCGGATGATTTGCCTTCTTCACACTTTGAACACATTATTACAAGATACTGAAGGATCGAGATGCTGCCGATCTTCTTAGGACTTCCACACCTGAGTGAACATGTCAGCGGACTATTGACCACTCAAGTTTACCATTCACCGCCAGACAAGCAGGCTGCCTCTATCATTAATGGTATGCGAAATTCCAGACCCAGCGGCAAGTGTAAGTTTTCCCAACTACAGACTGACACGAATCTATCTGCGCGTAATGCACGATCTGGGAGATACACCAGTATCGCCACATCTGTGACTTGGCGATCCAGATCAAGCCACTTTCTCTTTCATTCACATGCAAATCCCAAAAAAATATACTCCCACTAGAAAGGTGATTCCATCACCGCACCGTAGAAAGTCCCAGCTGAACTGGATTCAAGATGTCTCACAAAACTGCCAGAACTGATGTAAGCCAAACATAGGAGGGCACAACAAGACAGCCCTTCACTCAGTGCTTGTGCAGATGCCACACGAAGTTCACATGATGCTGCTACGAAGCCCCTCCTTCTCCCACACATAAGCGCAGCAACGTGAATTTCTGAATGGATCAGATAACACCGCAGCACAGCAACAAAGCCACATCCCCACCACCGAAAAAGCCTCAATCGCGTTTGTAGCAGACGCACATTCTCGTTGTTCAGTGAGGACATTTATGTGAGGGATATTCATCACCATGTCTCTTCTCAGCTTGGTCGTCTAGCATTCACTTGCTACCATTTCTCCAAGACCCCAAGCGCTGTCGACATCCCCCGAGTCCTGCTCTGACCACGTATGAAGCCAGTTGTCGCCGTGTATGCAGATGTCTGCGGACTCGCCCGAGCTGCTTGGCCATCAAGCCCACCAAAGCGGTAGCACAGGTCGATGTCGACGCTTCGGCTGGTTTTCGATGAGTACAATGGCGTGTTTGAACTTTTGGAGCTCTGCATGACGTGCTGGGATGCTTAATTCCACACGCTGGATATTTACGCTGTCTGGATCGTTCGTGGCGGCGTAAAAGGCTGTGACTGCCTTGGTGCTATGTGAGTTTTTGTTGAATGAGAGTTGTTCAGCAATTGTGAAGTCAGTCATGTTTTTGAAAGCGAAGGCCAGTGTGTCTCGTCATGGCTACGTTTCACCATGCGTTATACTTGCACTCTCATACCAGACAGGCCGATGTGATGTAATAGACGAAGAGGCAAGGATAGTTGGTGCGCAGCCTTGCAAATCTATCTGGTGGTAAACATACACAAGGACACGAGCATGGTATGCATTGTGTGAGAGGAAACTTCAATTTACTACCAGGGCAACTGAGAAACGTCATGTTCGTCCAACGCCACGATGTGTGCCTACTTCCTCGCACTGCTCCTAGCCAGTCCCTTGAGGAACGAATTCTTTACGCCCTTGACACCCTTGAGTTCCTTGTTCCTACTCTTATTCGTCTCGAGATACGCCATGTCCTGACCGCCCGAGTACTCACTAAGCGCACCCGCCGTCCTCCTGACCGCACCTCTTTTCTTCTTGCCAATCGTACTTGCGTAATTCGAACCAAACGAGTCGCCTTGGATTGTCTCCGTCTTTGCATCCTCTTCTTTTGCAAGCAAGACATCCATTAGCAGTTCGCGGCGGTCCTGCGGCGTGTTGAAAGCGAGGTTGGGATGGCTCTCGAGACCCTCGAGACGCGTGATGACTTTGAAGGCGTAGCCCTGGTCGACGAGAAAGGCCTGACGTTTGGAGGAGTAGAACATCTCGTCTGTGTCTTTTGAGACGAGCGAGTAGAAAAAAGCATTGAAACCTTCGTCGTTACGGCGCTTGGCGCGGAGGATACGGCCAAGACGTTGTGCTTCCTGGCGCCGCGAGCCGTAGTGCGAGGAGATCTGAATGAGACATGTGGCTTCGGGGAGGTCAAGACTGGTGTCGCCAATCTTGGAGAGGAAGATGGTGTTGACGAGAGGGTTGTGTTGGAAGTTTTCAAGAATGCGTAGGCGCTCGTTTTGTGGTGTGGCGCCGTAGATGTATGCTTTGCCTAGCTTCCGAGAATACTTTTCCAGGGCGTAGACATTGTCTGAGAATACGATGATCTTGTCTCCTCGAGACTCGTGGTAGTCAATCAGGAATTGACAAGCCTGGAACTTCCGTGGGTTCATGATGGAGAGCAGCGCTCGCTTTTGTAATGACGCTGGTTTGAGCCATTCTTGGTAGAACTCAGGCGTCATCTGACACCATACCTCGGCGCACTGCACTCGGGCGATGTGCCCTTGCTCTGACAGCTCCTGCCAGTTAGCCTCGTATAGTTTTGGTCCGACCAAGAAATTCAAATCATCAATCTTGTCGTCTTCTCGCAACAATGTAGCGGTAAGTCCGAGCTTTGCGTGAGACGCAATCTGGTATGTGACTTTCTTGAAGATGTTGGCTGGTACCACATGCACCTCGTCAGCAATTAGTAACCCCCATTCTCGCTCTTTGATGAAAGTCATGACCTTCTCAGCATCGTATGATCGCTTTTGGACAGTACTGATCATGGAATACGTGCTGATAATGATGCCGGCATTTCGGGGGAAGACGTTCTTGTTGTCTGCCGTGAAGACAGCGATATCTTCTGGGTTGATATTTGACCATTTGATAAACTCAGCTCTCCATTGAACAACACTCATGGCACTTGTGCAGAGGACGATGACAGACTTCTTCACACCGCAGGCTGCTGTGATACCAACGAGCGTTTTGCCGGCGCCGCAAGGCAAGACGATGATACCGGACCGTGCTCGAGAATTTGAGAACATCTTACTCAAGGCTTTCTCCTGATAGTAACGGATCTGAGCGTGTGGCTTGAGATCGATCTCGAGGTTCGGATTTTTCATATCATTGTTGAAATCATACTCTTCAGTGAGGGGGAGGCCTATGGCTCGACACCGCTTGACGACACGTTCTCTTTCGTCACTCTTAATTTGGAAGGAGTGGACCTGGGCTATCTCGTCATCATCATCATCTTCTCGCAATGTCGCAATCATTTCCGCAGGTGCTGGTTCTGCGCCAGATGCTTGTACAATTTGATTGGCTCCGGCAGCCAGCTTTGTACCTGGGATAGCCATCTGCCCAATTTTTGGAGCAGCCTCTTTGATTAGGCCTTCAGTCTGGTCCGCTCTGCACTCTGCAACGATTGGGTCACGCAGTAGCTTATTCAAGATGGTGGGATCCTCACTTTCAATGAAAGAAAGTGTTTTCTTCAGCACGATTTTTGCCTTTCCAAAAGCCGAAGTAGACTTTTCGATAAATTGGATGAGGGAGTCCGACAAGGCTGTCTTGGAGTACCTGTCAAGCTTATCGATGATTTCCTGGCTTGAGTGGCCGACACTGACGGCGGCGAACAGACTGTGTGTGGTGAGCTGATACTCGTGCATCTTTGAGACGCGTGATTGCGGTTCAGCAATGTTGATCAAGAAGTCTTGAGCCTCATCAAAGAGAGGGTGGAAAGATTCGATGATGATGCCACCGGCATCATTGACCCAAAGAGGGCGATTCTGCTGGTCTGGTTTCAGTGGCGCACGCGACTGATCAGACTTCCGGAACAAATGTGCAGCGGCGTCCTTTGGCCGCGCAGCCCGCGCTCGCTTGGTCATGGCTTTGACATCGAACTGGTCTTTGAGTGTATCAAACGTCTCCTGGTCACTCATAGGACCAATATCATCGTCGCCGTACGCGTCTTCGGCCTCGGCTTCAGCCGCCGTCTGCAGCTTGCGTTTGGGCGGCATTCTCGCACGCTGCGCGCGCTCTGCAGCGCACTGAGAATATGTGTATGTACTATATTCGGCGCCGTCGACGAGCGCAGACGACAGTGGTTGAGGACGCGGGCGGGATCACGATGGTGAAGATGCGACGAGCAAGAGGCGAGTGAATGTTAAATGAAGCAGGAGCGGAGAGAGAAGAGTAGGGGCGAAGATGCCTGGCCATGTATCAGAGGCGGTAGTGGTTACGTCAGCAGCCACCAATGGTCCGCTCGGCGATGCATCTGCGCAGAGTAGGTACGTGAGTACCATGAAACTCAAACATCATGATGTGAGGTGCGTCCGTCGCATGACCCTTAGGGCCTGTCATTATTTCGTGACGCGACGCGCGAGCACGTGGAATACGAAATGCAAAACGCGAAATGCGAAATGTGAGAAGTAAGATTGTGAAATGTGACATGTGAGATGTGCAGGCTTGGCCGCGAGGCGGCGTTTGCCTTGTTTGCACTGCCGACGTCAATGGGTCAATGGTCCAGTGGCTCCCTCAATAGCACCAATACCGCTCGTGTTTCTCGCAATGCACACATAAACCCGTGACATGCATTCCAATGGGCGCGTCCGACTCGAAACTCACCTTCAAGCAGGGCATCTTCCGCCTGTCGGAGCCCAAGCAGATCCCCGCCGACGATGAATACTGGACCGGCTTCTGGGAGCTGCCAGAGAGCACCGAGGACGTCTTCTCGCTCTTCTCCCCAACCGACATACGCCGCACACGCGACAATAACCTTGCCAACCTCGAAACGCTTATCCTCGCCGTCACCTCGCGCCTCGTCGTCCTGCGCAACCACCCCTCCTTCCCCGACCCTGAGCTTGCCCCCGAACGTGATGCGCTCAACTGCATACGGGTGCTGACGAGGCTGCTGCCCTTCATATACGAGGCGGACCACCTTGAGTCATGGGAGGACACATTCTTCTGGGCCGAGCGCAGGAAGCGCAGTCGACGAGGCCAATTACGCAAAGAGGTCATCTTCGACGAATCTGACCCTGATCCAACACCAACCGAGGCTGAGCCAGAGTTCACAAAAGCCAAGCCGTTGGCAGAGGAGATTATCGACACGTTGATTGACCTGTTGTTCTTCTCCGAGTTCACATTGCCAAAGGTCCCAGCTGGCAAAAACAAGGTCTCGTACGCCATATGGCAGAGCGGCGTGGGCTGCAACACGCCTGTGGTCTCCACCAAGGAGTTTGAGAGCAATAGGACCGAGATTCTACGGCTCTTACTTGCATTTGCTAGTAAATCCATGTATATGTCATCTGGTGCGCAGACCAAGCTCAAACACGACATGCAAGCATCACTGACGCCCATCAGCTATACTACCAGTCAAGGGCGTCAGAGCCATCACATACATAGCTACCTGTCCAGAGAAGCAGGTGGTGCTATCAGTACTTTGTTCAATGCTAAACACAGTGAGCTTTCTTCCACGCACCTTCCTACTCACGCTGACGCCCACAGACTCTGAAATACAACCCTGCTACATGGCGCGTGCCATACGACCACGTCGTCTTCAAAGACCAACGGCAAATCCTGGTTACATATTGCCTACAGCTACTTTTGGTGCTGATACTGTACCCTATCCCCGAGGCCGGCAATGGACCTGCGCCAAAGAACTTCTTCAGACACTTCCTGGGCCGTCTGCATCGCCCACAAGACTTCCAGTTCCTTGTCGATGGAATGACGAGGATCCTCAACCAGCCTGTCTGTCACGTCTTCAATCTTACCATTGCTCAGAGCTGACCTTGACTAGCTGCAAGCGAACTCCTCGTATCTGCCAGGTAGCCATAAGTCGTTGACGTGGGCACCCGAGATGATTATGCTATTCTGGGAAGCGTTGCAATGCAATAAACGCTTCCGATCTTTCATCATCGACACAGACAGAGCCCATGACTTTGTAGTGTTGGTGCTATACTACGCAATCGACCAGCGCAACGATCCTTCTAAGCAAGGTCTGGTACGTATGTGCGTCTTCGTGTTGCAGACATTGAGTGTAGAACCGCAATTCGGCAAGAGCCTCAATAAGACATTTGAGGGGCAAGAGTCGCTCCCAGCGAGCATACGGATTCCAAATTTCCATGGCACCTATGCCGACTATGTTGTCACAGTAAGATCAACTTGCGAACGTGCAAACAGCAGCTAACCATTGTAGTCCATCTACACACTGCTTACTACTGGAAAAGGCAAGCTGGAGCCCATTTACCCAGCTTTGCTCGCCATTCTTAACAACATTGCCGCTTACGTGCAGAACCTGGGCCGCGCACCGAGCTCGAAGGTGTTACAGCTTTTTGCGTCAATGTCATCACCTAGTTTCCTCTTGGCTAACGACAACAACCACACTCTCCTTCATTCGCTACTGGAAGCCATCAATGCTATGATCGAACACCAGTACCAACGTAGGTCACGTCTTGTGAAAGCGAATCAAATGCTGATCACACATGTTAGACAACCCTAACCTGGTCTATGCGATCATAAGATCGAAGAAGAAGTTCCAGGCCCTACGCGACTTCACACTTGAGAGCGGGCAAGAGGAGATTGAACGCCAAAATCAGCTGCGCAAAGAGGGTAATGGAGCGGAGCTCTCTAGGCAGACGTCAATTGACAGCCTGCGAAGTCCCACAGGTGTTCGAACACCTTCATTAGGAAACGTCCCAGAAGAGGACAGTGCTTTTGCCATTGGTAGTGACGATGAAGACTCCGATACTGAGGCGACGAGCCCACCGCCGCAATCAGTTTCGCCAGTGCAGTCACCACCCTCTGGCACCGTACGTGGGGCGTCGCGAAGTGCATCTATAGCCTCCTCGGTCGATGATACTGTACCTCTGCAATTACGAGGCATGTCTGAAAAAGCCCGCGGCAAGATGCCCGTTGGCCAACCCACTTTCTCGCGCCAGAACAGTATGACGAGCCTTGCCAGCGTTAATGCAACGCCTAATCTAGGCGTAAATGAGTTTTTTATGCCTTCAGTGCCATGGGTAAGGATTGTTCTCGACGTGTCAGTCCATGCACAACATGCTTACAAAGTTTAGCTCGAATCCTGGCTCTCCGAACTTCCTCTTCATACGACCCTGATGCTCATTCAGGCCCTCTCGCCTCTGCTCACAGCGAGTACCGACACTACAGCCGCGCTCGATATCATCAAAACTACTGAAATACCGTCCATCGAACCTTCGCCGATCCGCGTGCATCTCTTCGAATGGTCGACCCTCAGTCTTGGCTGGTACGAGTCTCTTCTATGGGGCTTTGTGTTTGCAAGCGAGATGGCAGTCGCAAGGGGTACTGCAGGGGTCTGGAACAATACCAGCATCAGATTGTTCAGAGTGCAGCAGGGCGAGAGCCAGACACCTAGTTTACTGGCACCAAGAGGTGCAGTGGATGCCGTTGGCAGCAACCTTGTGCAAAGAATCGGGAGCTTGAATCTCCGAGGAGCTGTGCCGGGAACGAATCAGGCACCTGGACAAGCGGGGAGGACGAGTGGAAGTGGCGGCGCGCAAACAGGTGTCAGGGATGTGTAGCCCTGTCGATTTCTGTGCTGTATCTCCGCGCAACAATATAGGGCAGAATGCAATACTATTCATGTCCACACGGCTCGGTCTCGCCTACTATCATTACTTGGTAACGACAAGGCTACACGCGTCGTGATTGGCGTTCCTGACGAAGCCTCGCTCCTTATCACAAATGCGGCAAGTTGTATGTCGATCTTCAGACCCTGAGTGGCGGTGCACAGCCACGGTGTGGCAACAACCACTTGAGCGACCGTGGCACAATGTAACGAATAACAGCTCACGAAAGATGGAAAATACGCTCTAGACTGTTATTTCGACTGGGCTTGCGACGTGAGAACGCGTGGACCACATGCATGCCTGACGTACTCCAGCAAGTCACTACTAGATTCGGACATGCCTGACTTCCTCTGGTTGTTCTGCGTACCGAGAGCAGACTTCCATTGCTTTCGTCCTTCCAGTGTCATATACCCAGGCCCTTGCTGTGTGCAGATTCTCCCGTTTCGAGCCCGGATACGTTATGTGAACTCTCCTCGGTCTTCCCAGCATCGATAGCTACCTCTGTTTTGAGTGTTTTGGCCCAAGATGAATCGCACCATGCAGACCATTCAAGAAGATATAGACGCGATTGTCCCATACAGCATGCATGTTTCCTCGCGGTATCTTGACCTGACGAAACAGAAGCTAGAACTCACTCGCTTGCCAAAGGAGAATGAGGAGCTTGCCGCTGATGAACAATGGGAGATGGGAACGCCGAAGAGTGTTCTTGAGCCAATTTTGGATCATTGGTAAGTTTGCAACTTTTTCACAGCATGTTGAGCATAAAATCTGCTAACAAAGCCACAGGTTGGAGACGTACGATTGGCGCGCCTCAGAAGAATACTTCAACGCTACACTGCCACAGTTCCGTACTCTAGTTCCGCTTACATGTGCTGCCGCATTCGAGGAAGGGAAAGAGAGGAATGGCATACGCACGCATTTCGTACATGTCGGCTCCTCTCACGCTTCTGCATACCCACTCCTTTACATTCACGATTGGCCAGGTAGTTTTATCGAGGCTGCGCGCATCATACCGCTACTCAGCAGTCCCGTTTCCTCGTCTTCAACAACGATTGTACCGGACGAGCAGGCATTTCATGTCGTTTGTCCTAGCATTCCAGGCTTTGGCTTCAGCGATGCAAGCACTGATCCTTTATTTGGGATCGCTGGAACGGCAGAGGTCTTCGCGGGTCTGATGCAGCGCCTGGGATACGAGAAGTACGTCGTCTGCGCCGGTGGCTGGGGACTTGAAGTCGCGCGTGCTCTAGCTACGCGCGAAAGAGGCAGAGTGCGCGGCGTCTTCACCTGGAACGCGGTGTTCACGAGGCCGACGTTGAAGGCTCAGGTTGGAACGTGGGTGAGATGGCAAATTGCTCGGATCACAGGCGCGAGGTGGCCGGCATTGGGGTTCGGGTATGTGCCTTCTGAGGTACAAACACAGCAGAGACAACAGCAAGTGGAGAGAGGAAAGGGTGGTCGGCCCATGGGCCCAGCACTCCATCAGCTTCTCGCCAGCAGACCTCAGACGCTCGCCTTCTCGCTTTGCGACTCGCCCGTCGGTCTATTGGCTCTCCTCCTTGACCTCATTCCCACATACCGCTCCACTAAATCTCTTGCCGTCCGTCCACGCTCTCCGTTCCTCGACCCTGGCGAGCTCGAAATGCAAGACCGAAATCACGACATAGAGGCTGGCAGTATAGGACACGAGCGCGTCCGCTCTGATGACACCGTGAAAGCGTCTCAAAACGGTGCTGCTATTGCATACACGGAAAGGCGGGGTTGGACGCAAACCGATATCTTGAATTGGACGATGACGTACGTGTTCCTACTGTGTTTCCGTAGAGAAGTCATGCTAACACATTTAGGATGTGGCTTCCCGGCGCTGAATCAGGATTGCGCTGGCTGCGCCGTGCTGTGATCGAAAGTTCGTCGTCAGCAAGGCAGATACACCTCTCTGTTCCTCTGGGCATCAGCACGTTCCGCTCCCGTAGTGGCTCATCGCCAGTCATGTGGGGTGCAGCAGAGTGGAATGTCATGTGGATTAAGAGGAGAGAGGTATGCGCTGATATGCCGGTCTGGGAGGTGCCGGAATTGCTGGTCGCGGATGTGAGGGAGTGGGTTGGAGGTTTGCCTGGGAAAGGGAGTGACATGGCGATCTGAGTGAGACATTAGAGTGGCTTTTGGCTTCAATGGATGTGCATGGGAAAAGAGCGTCATGATGGTGTATACAGACATACTTGGTTATCGTAATAAGGCTGGCCCTGGTTCCTTACACACTGCGCTGATGGTAGCACTGCGTTTGGCGCGCACGTGATGTCATTGTCAACAAGCACCTCCAACACTTGTGCAAAAAATCTGGCGATACAAGATCATATTGAGCCTTTGGTTTTGCAGTCGACACAACGAGAGCATGTGAGTTTCCAAGTCTGTTTTCCCAGTCGTGGCGCGCAATCGGAGTGTCGGACCGGATCGTCGATGCAGATGGCTCCGCCATAGAAGCTCTAGCCACACCTGGGCATGGCAGTGACGTTGGGCACGCATTCTGCAAATTTGCTGTCAGTCACTACAGCAGCAACCACCGCGACCTGCTCCGTTCTAAAATAGCCTCCGGCTCAGTGTACGTTGTCTACCATATTTCGGTCATCCAGCTGCTGCTTCTTGGCTGCCCGCTGCAAACTACCAAATTTCGCACACCGACTCACATTTGCGCCCAACAGCATTTGCACCATCCACCACCACACTCCATACCCCACACCGACAAGCTGGCAGACCTATTCACCACGCCCTTTATTACTGCCTAGGCTGTGACAGCCCGCAGACCACTTTTCTTCACCCAATTTCCCTGTTCCATGCGTCAGGAGGATCTGGTACGCTTTCTGTCCAAGCCTGCGAAGTGAGTCTCGTCTCCAACGCGCGATCCCGGCTCATAGCTCCTTCACCTCTGCCATTGTAGCAACCGCTAACGTGTCCCAGGCCTAGATAACACCCGCTACCCCCACGTCCACCACCACCACCCTCTTACCACCACTGAGCAGATCCCTCGTCTGCTGGACCCGATACTTTCACAGGGTATCGGAATCTAGTCGGTCGAGGCGCAACGACTGACACCATTCCGCGGCGCAAAGCCTCGTATCTTCCCCCCAACTCCCGACCTCCCTAACGTCCTCTACGGTCGTTTCCCACATAACACGCCTGCTGCTGGCACCAGCCAGCCTCTTCGAACCCAGTCCCTCGTGGGCCTTCTCTCCTCAGCCAAGCACCGCATTGCTTGTCTGAGCAGCAGACTGTGCTTCACTGCTCGTCAGTCAGCCGTCCTCCAAACACATCGCCACAAACGCCCACTACGCAAACGCCCAGACACCACCACCGCCGCCGTGCACATCACTGCCCCATAGCCAAGAGATGGTCGCTACTGAAATCCCCAAGCACTACACTGCGTCGCCGTCCTCGCACGTCGGTACGCCAGCTTTGACTATCAACAAGGAAGCTACCATCGATCTTGACTCTACAAACTCATTTGAGGGTCCTGAGAAGCTTCTTGAAGTATGGTTCGGCTCCTCGGCTACCGACCTTCCAGGTCAGGCCGGTCCGCTCGGCCTCAAGAAGGTGTCTGCTGAGATATGGAAGGAGATGCTTGACTTGGTCAACTGCAAGGTCCTCTCCGTCATCGAGTCTGAACATGTCGATGCCTACCTGCTCTCTGAGTCAAGCATGTTCGTCTTCCCCCACAAGGTTGTCTTGAAGACTTGTGGAACTACCACTCTTCTCTGGGGTCTCACTCGTCTTTTGGAGATCGCTGCTGTCAACGCCGGCTTTCCTTATGTGCAGCCGGCGCCTGGTACTGGATTCGCAGCTACTGCCACTCCTTACCGTGTTTTCTACAGCAGGAAGAACTTCCTCCATCCCGAGGCTCAGCAGGGCCCCCATCGCAGCTGGCGCGATGAGGTCCGCTTCTTGGACCAGCGTTTCAAGGGCGGCAGTGCCTATATGATTGGCAAGATGAATGGAGAGCACTGGTACCTTTACATCACCGGTCCTGACACTACTCTCACCCCACCTCCCAGCCCCGGCTCTGAGGATGTCGAGCGCCCTGAGACTGAGACCAAGTATGTCAAGCTGCCAGAGCGCATGCTCCCTGAGCGCAACACCGATGAAGAGGAGGATGAGACTCTGGAGATACTCATGACTGACCTCGATGAGAAGAACGCCCGTCAATTCTATCTCGAGGACGCGAGTGCGGTCGCGGAGGGTCGCTATGTCCAGAGGGCTCGTGAGGCCCGCAAGAACGCCATCCAATCTCTTGGCTCCATTCCTGAGGGCGAGTGCGAGAGCCTCGGCGGCTCCACCGTTCTCAATTCCACGGCCACAACCCACATTTCCGACGAGAGCTTCGACGTTTTCGAGCAGACTTCTTCTGACCACTCCGGTTTCAACTCTGACGAAGAGCTCACCTTTCCTGAGGAGTTGACCACCGAGGGTCACACGCTCGGCACTGTCGTCTCAGAGCACTGTGGTCTCGCCGACGTCTACCCCACCTCCAAGTACCCCGATGCCCGCATCGACGCCTATCTCTTCACACCTTGCGGCTTCTCAGCTAACGGTGTCGTGCCCGCCCCAGGTGGCGCCCCGAACGGCTCTAAGAAGGGCTCCGACGCAACCCACTACTTTACGGTCCACGTCACGCCGGAGCCGCACTGCTCATATGCCTCCTTCGAGACCAACGTGCCTGCGCGCCAGAGCGGCCGCGAGACCGCTGATGTCATCGAGCATGTCATCGGTATTTTTAAGCCAGGTCGCTTCAGCATTACCCTTTTCGAAGCAAAGCCCAGCCCCGATGAGTTGCCCGGCAAGAATGTTGAGAAGAGCAAGCGCGTTGAGGTCATTCCTGGCTATCGCAGGGTGGACCGCATTGTGCATGATCTGGAGGGTTATGACTTGGTGTTCAGGTACTACGAGAGGGATGACTGGAAGGGCGGAAAGCCCAGGCTGGGAGAGATCTACTAAATGTTTGAATGGGTTTTGAGAGATCTCGTGGAAAGCGGAGGGTGAGAGGTGTGAATATGCCGTGGTCGCAACGTTTGGGACACTCCCTTGATTCTTTGTGGCTCGTGTCAGTACATGCATACATCATCTTTCCATGTATCTTCAATTCAACACATTTCTTGTTCCTTGCTCTTGTGGCCCTTTAGACTTCACAGTCTCTCTTCTCACAGTATACACCCATATGCCCTTCCTGTGTCCCGGTCGTTCTATCACTCGACCCAATGCTTGACATCTTGCCGGCGGCTTAACTGCTCTTCATATCACCTGCCTGCTTCCCGGCAGATCTCTCATGCAGGGCACATATGTACTTCAGCCTCACCCGTACTTTCTGTTCTTTCTACACGCGTCTGATCATGACACTTGTTCAGCCGCAGCTCTTCTTGTATCTGGCTCACATGTGTCCGTGCCTCTTGCATGCACTTGAGCCAGGAGTGGCCGTGTGTCGCTAGGCGCTAGCATGGAACTCTGGCTTGTTCAGATACATGTGCTTATTGGAGAGCTCGATTGTAATACGGACGGGTGGGATGGGGATGTGGTTCCTGGCTGCTGGCACCTGGGCTGGGTTGATTGTTTGCCTAGATTTAGAATTTGTATAGAGCTGACCTTGCTGTGAGTGGCAATGTCTTGCCTGCGGTAAAGGTGATAGGCGGATTTGTGGGGCTGGTGCTCACCTTTACATGAGAAGTTACGCGAATATTGCGAGTTTCTTGCTCTATACACTACAACCTGATCGATATCCCTCTGTTGCATTGTTGGGAATGCAACATGGGCTCCTCTTCCCAGCAGCTCATGGAGCCGAAGCCAACCACTGAGAATTATCATGGCAGCGCCAGAAGCGTCAGGAGGCTGAAACGCGGCCGTCTACCTTCTGATGACGCCGAGGATGCGGACGACCAGAAGCCAGTTGACCATCGTCGCCGCAAGCGCGTATATCGCGAAAACCCGTCGATGCTAGCTGCGTTGGACCCCCGCCCAGTCTCGCCACAGCCTGTAGCCGCACACTCTCTACGCGTACATGGGGAGACTTCCGCCGCTTCGCAACGAAGGTACGTCTCTGATGAGGATAGCCAGGGCGTAGACGAATGGTCACTCGACGATACCAAGGTAAGTCCGCGCCACAGCATATCTTGCACAGAGACATACTGACCATCTATTTAGACATCGACTCGATATTGGTACAACGCTAATGCTGCCGGAAAGAAGTCTTGGATGTCTGAAGAGACTGAGGTGGAAACACACACTTCGACTGGGGAAAGGGTGGGTTAGATGGTTGTCACCACCGTCATCACGGGCTCGGTGCTCACCAAGGATGTCCCCAAGAGGTTTAAGCGCGAGATGGATTGGAAGGCTATGACTGAGCAGGAACGTGCCGTCTTCAAGAACGATTTCTTGGAGTGCGTGATTAGTAAGACTATTGAGTAGTAACAGCAGAGTTGGTTGGACGGTGTGGGGGAGGACGGAAAGCGGCTTCCAGTCGTTGACAGCTTATCTTAGTGGAGAGAGAGTCCGGTATCCATTCAGAATGCGGCAAGTGCTCTCTGGTCGGAACACGAAAAGGCACGATGGATCTAGCAGGACGAGCAGTTGCGATCTGTGTCTCGTGTTCCATCAATCCTCATCCATTATGGCACATACAACTGAGTTCAAAGCAATTTACAACACACGTTCAGCCTTCTGATGCTACTGTGTATGTTTCGCATCGCTCTCGTCCCATTCCCTCTCGCGCTAGGCCTGTACAGATACTACTTCATCGCGACTTTCGATACCACGCTTCCTCTCCACTGGTTGTACAATCTCGCATTGCAACCCATATTTCTATTTCCCTAGTCAAGCAGACCCGAGGTTACTTAACCAGTCCTGTTCACTGACAGACTAAGCACCCAGCCTAATCACCTAAAGGAACATGAAAGTGTATCACTATACCTACCCGCCACCGATACCATCTCATTCGGTGTGCTCATCATGAAACAGCTCTGCACGGCCACTTCCACCCGGCGGAACGCCTGCTGCACTCGATTGGCCACATTTACAGTCTTTAGCCGGTCCAACCCTCCGCCTCACCCAGCTCAATCAAGCACCACCTTCCTACAGCCACCGGAAGCTTCTCATAGAGTGCACTTGGCGCTTCCCCACAATGTTTAATAAAACGACCTCCCCACATTGCCGGCACTTTACAGAAGCACTCGAGAGATGTTTCGGCGCTTTCGGCGAAACGGGTGTAAGAGGCAGGTTAATACTACGGGTGTAAGCAGCTGAGTTATGAGGTTGTATAGAAAGATAGATTGAGATAAACCGGTTGATCAGGCGGGTTTTAAAAGCGTGTATAAAAGAGCTGGATTAATTGGTATTGTGCTTGTCATCCAACTTTCAACTCTCGAGCTTTCTTCTCCAAATCAACTATGAAGATCTCCGTCACCGCTGTTCTGTTATTCAGCGGGCTTTCGCTCGCTGCCCCTGTTGCTGAGCCAGTATCTGAGGAGTTGTTCTCTCGTCAAGCGGCCCAGAGTATTGATGCTGCAATTAAGAGGAAGGGGAAGAAGTACTTTGGCACGGCGACCGATCCTGGACGGTTCAACAGTGGCAGCAATGGCGCTATCATCAAGGCAAACTTTGGTCAGATCACGCCGGAGAACAGGTAGGCTTTCCTTCGGAACGCTTGGAAAGCGGTACTGACAGACAACAGCATGAAATGGGATGCCACAGAGTCGTCGCGTGGTAACTTCAACTTTGGGACCGCAGACCAGACCGTCAACTTCGCAACCACGAACGGCAAGCTGGTCCGTGGTCACACCACCGTGTGGCACTCTCAGCTACCGAACTGGGTGTCATCCGTCACCGACAAGGCAACGCTCACGACCGTGATGCAGAACCATATCACACAGCTAATGACGCGCTGGAAGGGCAAGGTGTACGCCTGGGACGTAGTAAACGAGATCTTCAATGAGAACGGCAGCATGCGCTCGAGTGTATTCTATAATGTCAGTTATCCCATTAGCTTTCAGACAGTACATACTGACAGGATAGGTTCTTGGTGAGGACTTCGTCCGCATCGCGTTCGAGACAGCTCGCAAGGCTGACCCTAACGCCAAGCTTTACATCAATGACTACAGTTTGTCTTACTCTCACGCTGTCAGTCCGATTATCTAACAAGTGTAGACCTCGACTCAGCCACCTACGCCAAAACCACTGGCCTGATCAATAAGGTCAAGCAGTGGCGCGCGGCCGGAGTGCCCATCGACGGCATCGGCTCGCAGGGCCACTTGCAGTCGGGCCAGGGCGCCAATGCGCCTGCCGCCATGGCCGCACTGTGTGCTGCCGCTCCGGAATGCGCATTGACTGAGGTCGACATCCAGAACGCGCAGCAGTCAGACTGGACCAATGTCGTCAAGGCCTGTTTGAACCAGCAGAACTGTGTAGGTATCACTGTTTGGGGTGTCCGAGATAGCGACTCGTGGAGGCCCCAGGGCAATCCTCTCCTATTCGATGGAAACTTCCAGCCTAAGCAGGCGTACAACACGGTTTTGGCAGCTTTGCAGTAGTCTGACGCCAGCATGGATTTGTTGGGTAACACGACCCATCAACATTTGTTAGCAGGGACATAAACACTGTCAACAGCCGATAAATAGTATACATGGCGCGAAGTCTGAAGGACGTACAAATTCTCAAGTCTTGATACTGTGTGGCTCAGTCTATCTTATCTTCCCTTCCGGTGATTTCCTTCTCTTCCTTCGCGGCCTTTGCAGCCTTGATGATTGACAATCCCGCGTTCTCGCTAGCGCCTTCGTCGGCCTGCCTGGTCCAGAATATGTCAGCTGCCATGATACGGACACTCTTTCGTCGCTGAATCTCAGCCACACCCAGAGTCGACGGTTTTTCTGCAGCCGCTTCGAGTTCATCCAGGATACGCTTCCGCTTAGCATAGCGTTCAGCTCGCTCTTTTCTGATCTGCTCAGAGCCCAGTTTGGACAGTGCAAAGCGCACGCCCGCTCTGAACGCCATGAAGATGTGCTCGGAGATCAGGATTGTAATCGGTAGACTGCCCCATAGCCCCAAACCCATGCGCTCCCCAAGAAACTTCTGAGAGCCGAACAAGTGGACAATAGCAGCACTTGACAAGCTTCCCAACCATGTCAGGGCTTCCAGACTGGATATCCAGGGTCCAAGACCGTCGCTCCGTACAGGCGCGGGCCGCTGATACTCGACGGAGATCTTGAGGAAATCAGATCGAAGCTCGAACCAATTGTTGATGAAGAAACCGATAGGCACGAGGGGCCATACTGGACTGAACAGGGCCAGGTAACCGAACTGAATCACCATCTCTGCAATGTCGTCCTGGACGTTGTACTCGGGCCTGAGCGCCTGTTTCCTTGCCCTTCGAAGGAACTTTGCCTCTCCAGGATCGTCCGATGCAAAGTGATGACCGGAGCCACCTCGCTGATGAGTCCTAGATTCCTGGCGGTCGCGCCACCACTGCTTGAATTGCGTCTTGAACCAAGGGAGCGCAAGCTCTTCGATAGCACCGGATATTTGACCCGTCAGCGTCAGAGCAATCACCTCGTTTCGCAGCCTATCTGGGTCGGCTTTGAAATTGATCGCCTTTCGGTCTTTGCTCCCTAGCAGCGTGTCGATGCAGTATTGCAATATGGGTATTACTCGGCTACCGAATGGAACGTACAAGAATGCGGTAATGAAGATGGGCAAGTAGTTGGTAATCGAGTTGAGAACGAAGATCTTCTGCGTCAAAGACATCTCGTGATGGTCGGCAGTTCGGTGGTTTTCGTACTCGGTTAATGTGCCGGCCACGCCCTCCAGAAAGCTGGTCGCATACGGTAGAAAAACACCAAGGAGAACGGTAGGGAGATATTCCTGTCAGAAATCAGCTTCTCCACACTACCTGGGCTGAGCAACTCCCGGTCCACTTACAAGGTAGAATTTATAAGGACCCTCATAAGCCTCGCTGATGAAAGTCTCGATTGCGAAGACAATGGCTATCAAGGCTCCAAGAAAGATGGTGCTGATGAATACAAAAGGGAGGACCAGCAGCTGCCGGGTGATACGCTTCCAGCGAGGAAAGTACTGGATTGTTCTTCCGGCAGTGTCGACGATAGTCTTCTCGTGTTGAAATTGAGGTCGGTTGGCTTTGAGATTGCCCACACCTCGAACATCCCACCGCAGTGCCAAATCCTCCTGTTTAATCTTCCAGTATTCCAGAAAGACGGTGCACCACACCCCGATCATCAGGGCAAAGAGTAGTGAATATTGTGGCAAGAACATCCATGCGAATATGCCAGCTATGCATGGAAAGGCGAGGAAGCGAAAGTAGGTCTGGAGGAATGCGAAGTAGAATGCGACTTTCGATCCCCACAAGTCGCGGATCTGGTCGAGGTCATGGAGGTCGAGGAAGAAGCGCCGGCTCAAGTGTGTCAGCAGTCGATTGTTGACAGGTTGATTGTGAAGCGGGAAGATAGAAGACACATGCTCCCACCGGCCAAAACCTGGAGTAATACCTGCGCCTCCAAGCTCTTTGCGCCAGTTGACCAGATGAAACACCGACAACAAGTCCTCAGCCTCGAACTTGGCTTCAACGACACTTGAACCCGTGCCACCTGGATGTTCCTTGGTGATACCGTACAGCCAATCCTTCACTCTGACAACGTGTTAGTCAAATCCCTCGGCGAAGTCGTGAGACGAGCTACTTACCTGGATTTATACACTGTGTTGCCAAGCAACTCTCGAGATACCTGTACAAACACCAACAAGGACTGATCGTAGCCATGTCGCACCTCTGTGTTCAGTCCCGCTGAGTGCAAGTCCTTGATCAGAGATGTGAATTCCGTGACAGCAGTGTCATATTCTGGAGATTGTCAACACAAAAACGGCTCTTTGACAGGCCACATACCGACACTCCCAAAGTCGTAGACTACAACGTATTTATCGTTATAAGTGACATTGGCGAGCTCTTGATCATCGCCCAGAGTCGTATCCGCTCGTCGCAACTGCATGAAGTAGGGGTTCCGGGGCAGCCACAGCCGAAATGTGCGTGATGAGGCTCTAGAGGATCGCGAATCAGCCCTGTGGCTGGTGGCTTTATAGGTTTCAGGGATGCGTCATTGCTGTGGCTATTTTCGGGAAAGACGGTGAATGTGGAGACGGCCAAACCCCAGCAGAGGCTGAGGATTGGTGACTTAGGGTGGGTCAGACGCACTGTCAGCGCTTGGGTGCCGAGAGATCCGCAAGGGGTCCAAAGAACAACACGGTGGTGATGAAGACAGAGGCTTTTGATGTGCCATGATTGGTTAAGTCCATGACTTTTAATTCCTTCACCACTGGCCTGCTAGAGTGCAGACATGATGAGAGTGGAGGTTTCCTAATGACAATGAAATGTGTTCGGGCGCACGTTCTCTCGGCGAGACTGGGTGCGACAGCCGAATCGCCCGCCATTCCTTTCCTGACACGTAAACAAACACGAGCGACAACACAACGATTCTTTGTCCTTGGATACAACGATGTTCATTGTTATAACAAAGTGTACAACAGTGTGTCTAGGCTGCTAGATACAGCACTACAATCACAGCCGCCAACCGAACAATGCGGCATAGCATGAAAGACATTCTTTTCAGCAGGCAGTAGTGGTATACTATACATGTATCTACGCAGCTGCAGCCGTTCAACATACAGTCCAATTCTGATATACAATCTAACATGCCGATCACCGAAGTCACAGTTCATCCCAGTGTGCCTATGCCTAAAGGCTACGGCTTCTTACCCAAAGGCATACAATACAAGACTCTGCACTGCCGCAAACTCACTCGCGAAGCAGGCAAGACACTGTACGTTGTAGTCGACGCAAAGAAGCGACGCATTGGTATACGGGTACCCACCTCGATTCTCCATCAGGTGCATCGGAAAGCCAAGGATTCGTTGTCAACCAGGCGCGCCGCAGTACAGAAGCGTGATGAATTATTTCTCGAGTCCGTTGCCGCTGAGCTTGAGACGCAATTCCCACGTATGCCAGAGAAAGAGAGGGCGCATGTGTTGAATCACGGCTTTAAGAAGCATTCGGGTCGCGTTGGCAGAACTGGTACAATCCCATTGCCGCGCAAGATTTTACTAGCCATTGTCGCCCACGTACGCCACAGACATACGAAGTACGATGCTTTGTTGGCGGATGGAGTAGACAGGACAGCCGCCAGAAATACTGTCAATAAAAGGATTGAATGTGTCATGCGAAATTGGGGATACACTGGAGGTGGGAGATAATCTAGCAATCTATTGTATATTGTTCTAAACATCCTAGCAGAGCTGGCGTGGTATTTCAAGAATGATCAACCCACATCGAGTGGAGAAAGTGAATCGGAACTGGAGGCCTAGTTTCATGGTACGTGGCAGTCGTATACGCTAAATGCTGCATTCCCATCGATGCTGACGCGACTTAGTTACGGATCTGATCAGTAGCCAGCTAGATAGGGCATGTATGATACCGACCAGGCCACAGATAATGAAATCGGCGCAAGCAAGAGTAACAATCCAGGAACCTTCGAATGCCCGAGTACATAACCATGTATTGGTGTCATTCTGGTTTTTAGTTCTAGCTGCAGGGTGTAGACATCAGTCCTCGAAAGGTCATGTTTTTCGACTATTTGCGACACAGTTCATTTGCCTTTAGCAGCAATAAGGAAGTGCTTTTGACCGCCAAACGATCGAGGTCTTGATGAACGCTCCATCACGTATATCCAACATGCTCGCTTGCCAAGCGTAAGCAGGCGTTCCAGTAAGCTGGTGGAAATTGGTGCTGCTTAGGTTAGACGGCAGATGACCGTCGGCAGGAGTATATAATGCATTCCAAATCCTGAATGAATCTCTGCAACACCATTCTATCTTAGAGAACATGTCACAAGCACACGCCCACTCCTTCTATCGCATCTGGTTCACCACCATAGATCCAGCAGTCCTTCTTCTCACGGTACTGACGTGTATCTTTTCGCCCGCCACTATTCTCGCGACTGTAGTACCTCCCTCTGTCGAAGGATACAACCCATTGACTCATGGGCCACTTCTCCATCAAGCCGCTGCACTGTATGGCTTCTGCGGAATAATTTATGGGCTGCTTTTACGGGTGTCTTCTGATCCCAAAGTATGGAGGATTGTACAAGCAGCGACATTAGGCGTTGATGTCTCGCTTCTAGGCCCCTTGTACAATCTGTTAAGGTTGCAAGACAGGACCAATATCAACACATGGCATGGGGGCGATTGGTTCAACATGTTGTTCACTATTTGGGTGGCTTTGATCAGGGTTGCGTATTTGCTAAGCATTGGCGTCAATAGGAACACGTCGAAGAAAGCTCGCTAAGCCAGACCCATGTACTCACTACAATAATGTGAAAAAGACTCGGAAATGCCTTGATTTAAGACATTTGTTTGTATCTATGTAGATCTATGGAGAATAGAAGAAAAAGACATGAATTATGCTTTTGTTCAAACAGTAAACTTCTCTTTGTTCTCCTCGGCCGCGTCCTCAGCGATCTTTGTTACCTTGGCTTGCCCCAACTCTTCAAAGATATCGAAACCCCACCTTGATTGCTGGTTGAATCGTTTATGCCTTTCCAATCCGGTAAGCTTCTCGTATGCGTCCTGAGGCAATTCCTGCACTTGGAGATTTGTTTCTATCCTGTGCGGTGTAACACTTTTAGGCAAAACAACATGCCCATGTTGGATACCCCAGCTTGCGAGCAATTGCCCACCATCAAGACCCAATTGCTTGCCAAGTTCACGCACTAGCGGATCATCTACAGTGCGTGGCTCTCCTGTCTGGTTGTTTCCAAGTGGTGAGTAGGCTTCGATGAGTATGTTTTTGCTCTTGCAGTAGTCGAACAAAGAAGGTTGTTGCAAATACGGGTGGACTTCGATCTGGTTGACCGCAGGAACCACGCTAGTCTTGGACAAGAGATCATCGAGGCGGTTAATGGTGAAGTTGGACACACCAATGGCACGGACTTTGCCTGTGTCAAGGAGCTTCTCCATTGCCTTGTATGTATCGGCAGGGTCGATGTTGACGAGGTCAAAAACGCCGCTCTCGCGCAGAGGGAACCATTTGCCTGTCTCGCCGTTGAAAGCACTACTTTAATCAGCTAGACAATCTGGAATCCGGTCAGGATACCTACACAGGCCAGTGCATTAGGAACAGGTCCAGATAATCGGTACCAAGATCTTTCAAGCTCTTGTCAAGCGCGACTTCAACGTCTTCAGGATCATGCTTTGTGTTCCAAAGCTTGCCAGTGATGAAGATATCTTTGCGGGGCACGCCACTTGCGCGTATGCCTTCACCAACTTCGGCCTCATTCCTGTAGATAGCTGCGCAGTCGATGTGACGATATCCAGCTTTGAGTGCTGTCTCAACCGCGCGCTCAACCTCGCCAGGTTTTGCTTGCCATGTGCCAAAACCGACAGCAGGAATTTGGGCCCCTGTGTTCAGGGCAAAGTGTGTCGGAAGAGGCATTTTCGGATGAGTCTCGTGCCAAAGATCGCTTGAAACCGGGAGATGATTTCGCGCGGAAGTCTTTAAAAGATTTTTGGAAAGATGTGGAAGATTGATCTGACCGCGACAGAGAGAGCGCTGTGTGGCATTTTGAATCAATCAAATATCCCATGCTGCCGTGGGTTCCATCCGGATTGTGTCAATGATCCGTGATAACTGTGAAGATTGCCCGGAAAAGGCGGGGGAAGGAATTGAAAGCAAGCCGCTAACGCTGAGCTCCTAGACTTTGGCATGCGGGGTAGGTTTCAGCTCCAAAAGAACGCTTCACGCACCAGCAATCTGTTTCTGCGCCCAGGACGGGGGATGGAGCAAGCTTTGCCGCGGGTGGTTCGACACTCGACTCAGAAGTTGCCTCTTCAGGAAGTTTGATGTTAGGCACTTTTGTGCGACTTCCCGGCTCATACCGAGACCGGATTTGTCGCAAACGACCCTCGGCTTCAGCGGATTTCTATTTGACTGGCTATACTGCAGAGCTGATCACTGATACCTCTGCAACGCCCTGGTATGGCGACCACAGAGCGGAATACGCCTCGACGGTCAGACTCGCAGTCACCAGTCGCTCCGGATGCCGTACAAGCGGGGCATGGAAATGTTATCCCTCAAAAGCGCATTTCCGACGGCGGGCATTATCGACAGAAGACGAAAGTGACCCGGGCTTGCGACATCTGCAAAGCGAAGAAGGCAAAATGCTCAGGTGAGCAGCCGTGCCGGACTTGTGACCGCCGGGGACTCGACTGTCGATATGACGCAGTCTACGCACGAGGGAAAGCGCCTGAACCCCGTCGCGTGAGGCAAGCAATTGCGAGTGTCAATGAGCGACAGTCGATGTCCACACAGTCATCAGGTATTGCTCGGCCCCTTCCATCATCCATAGTTTTGGAAACTGTGGACAATCAGAACGCACAACCCTTATCTACCAGCGGAGAACAAAGCAGCCATGAGAACGACGACAGTCCATCCCATCCCAACAGCCTTGATGCATCAGCAGTTATGGCGACCCATCATCACGAGATAATTCCCGAGGCTCCTTCGCGGGGTTCGCCAGGCCTTGAAGTCGCGGGCCAATATTCAGATACTACATCTGGCCTTTCGTTTCTACACCGAGCTTGGCGTCGGATCTCCAACGGCGAGAGCAGCAAGATCATGGGTGGCCAACTAGGCTGTGTAGATGATACCCAACTGCTTGCTCGCGCGGGCGACAAGCCGTTCCAGCGTCCAGGCCATGTCCGTATACCACCCCTGGATCGAGGTCGCGAGCTCCTGGGGCTGTATTTCGACGTTTGCATTGCGACGTATCGGCTCCTCCACCGGCCCACGGTTGAATTGTGGTTTGATACTGTTTCGAACAACTTCACATCAAGTCAGCCGCTACTTACAGGCCTCGGCCACGCGAAGACCTCGATCGTGCTAAGTGTTCTGGCTGTTGCATGTATTCACGAAGAGCGGGCTAGGGGCGAGAGTGGTACATCACCCGCTACGGGTACTGCGATGACAGCGCAGAGTGACGAGCTTTTCTGCGAAGCTCTTCGCCTGACTGAGACTGAGACTGGATATCCAAAGCTTGAATCTGCGCAGGCTCGACTTATACAGGTGCTTTACCTGTTGATGTCATCAAGATTCAACCAGGCGTGGTACGCGTTTGGTCACGCTTTGCAGGTGCTTTCCGCCCTAGGCTTACATAGGCGCGAGGATCGTAAGCGTCCCTCCCCGGCCTATCGAAGGGACTACATCGAAGAACAGTGCAAGAAACGGACTTTCTGGGTTGCATACACGTTGGACAAATACCTTGGCGTTATATTTGGACGTCCTCGACACTATCACGACGATGATATTGACCAAGATTTTCCTGATGCAGTCAACGATGAGGATATGACATCGACTGGTACACGTGAGAGCGATAACGATTGTCACATCGAATCCTTGATATCACATGCCAAGCTTGCACAGATTGCAGAGAGAATTTCAAGAGAAGTCTACTCAATCAAATCAATACCTGATGATGAGCGGCTGGCTGCAGCTCATCGACTTGGTTCCGAGCTAAGACAATGGAGAGCATCCCTCCCGCCTTTCTTGGGCGCTATCAATCCGAGTAGTCTCATCCCTACTTACCGCAGGCAAGCGATGGCTTTGCGCATGTCGTACTCACATGCTGTCATGCTTGCGCATCGCCCATTCCTATTGAAGAATACCGTGCGTCACAGCGATGATCTCAGACGTCTTGCAAGGGATAGCATTACTGAGTGCATAAAAGCTGCCCAGTCAGTACTGGAAGCTGTGGATCGAATGGCTCGAGAGGGGCGTCTATTCCACGCATTTTGGTGGACCCACTACGTTTGCTTTTGCGCTTTGGTCGTGGTGTACGTGTGGGCGATACAGGAAAGCAACAATAATCCGACGGTTGCAAAACGCCGCAAAATTCTCGACCAAGCTGAGAAGTGCCTGAACCATCTTGCACAGGCCACAGCCACTAATTCGCCATCACGAAGCTACAGTATCATTTTGCAAGAATTACGAACCGAGGCCAAAAGGAAAACAGCAAGAGCCATGCAGGAGCCGATGCAGATTGTGAGCACCATGAATAACATAGCCGATGGGACAAATGCAGTGCATGCACCGCTTGATATGCCACCAGAAGAAGGGTCAATTCAAGATGCAGCTGTTGCGCAACTCTGGCAACCGCTTTTCGGTAGCCCCATTGATGCATCCGACCCAGGGCTGCAGAACTTTCTGGATGACTGGCAGACGACCGATTGGCTCGACCTAGATTCCTCGGCTTTTGCCTCTTTGCCAACATATACCGACAATTCTCTTACATGGATGGGAAGCGGTTGACACCTTGCTGGCTATCTTCATCGATCCAGCCTTGCATTCCAAAACAGACGAACACTGGATGTCAATCTTGACACATGTACGAAAGCCACTAACCTTTACTCCAACTGCGCGAATACTACAGTCATGGGTACGGGAAAAAGTTTTGGGTTGAATTTCAACGTTACTTTCTTCACACCACTCGAGTAACAAAACAAGATGACTGATGCTATCAGTGAAACTGAGGGCTACTTGTTTCCAGGTCTGCTCAGGACTATCACAAATTCCTGCTCGACCAAAGTCTTACCTGCTGCCAAGGACTTGAGGTCCATGACATTATTGAGGATAGTTACTTTGTCAATTTTCGTGGCATCAGCCTGGTCACAACAGCCTATAGTACGATGTGGCGATCCTTACCTCCTTCTTTTAACGCGCGTGCTAGAAGAAATTATCTGGGTATCACTCATTGCATTGATGACGGTCGTTGAGGTTATTCGAATATATGAATAGAACAGTCTGTCATTACAATTCATCGTCTGCTTGAGCAGTAGTGTCACCCTGCTAGTGTATGAGCTGGAAGGGTTTCTTGTACCATGAAGTATCTGGCGCCCGACTCGGTCTGATCGGTGGGGTCTTCGTCAAGTCAATTTCACTATTCAGTTCGTTGGCTCGAAAAGCTGTATGTTGCCCCCTTCATGATGAGATTGATCGAACCAGCGATATCTGATCGCTGACCTCTACCAGATTGGATAGGACCACTATCCGGGAAGATGCGTAAAACACGTTTCGCAAGCCAGTTTATTGAGCTAGGTTCCATATGGGACGAAAGCTGATATGTACTTCTTAGTGTATAATGTTGGATATGATTTTACAGAAACGTGCTCTTTCTAGGATTTGGATTTTACACATTGCTTTTCCTGTGTTTAAAAACAACGTAATCAAATAATCCTAAGACGTTGACACCCAAGACCCTTAAATTCTCATGCCAATTTTGATTTTATGCCATCCCTTTTCGTCATCTTTTACAGCGTGTACTTGAACAAAGGTGACTTGTCACCCATCTCAAGAAGCTGCCTATCAGTGTACCTGCTCCTGATCTCGTGTTCGTCGAGCTTGGCCTTCTTAGAGTTACCCCACTTGTAGGATGCCTCCAGCAGGAATGCCACGATAAAACCAGAGGCACCAAAGGCGAGGGAAAGACCAAACCCAGTGTTGTACTTCGGCTTCTCGGACTCGAGGTACATGTAGCTCCCAACCACTCCGCCGATATTACCAACACAGATGTTGAAGGCAACCCCGATAGCACGGCGAGAGCTAGGTGCTAAATTGTTGGCTGCCCACGAGCTTCCGGCCGGCTGCACTGGATAGATACCAATGCAGGTAAGAATGATAGCGAAGAAGGAGGGTCCAAGGTTTGCGCGAAGATTACCTTGAAAGCTGATGATGATTGAGTAACCAATGGCGATTAAAGATAGCGGAATGGCGACGAAGGGCAAGCGCCAGTAGAACCTGTCGGACAAGCGTGCGAAAACAATTGAACTAATAGCACCGCAAACGTATGGCGGAACGGTCATAAGCTGGGCGTTAGTGTTGTTGAATCCCATTCCCTTGGTGATAGTGGGCAGAGTGAACTTGGTTCCGTACGAGCAAGCCGAAATACAGAGCAGAATGTAGGCTTGCATGTAAAGCCTCCAATTAGTCAGAACCATCTTCAGATCGTGCCAGCGGACCTTCTCTTCCTTCTCGTCAGCAAAGTTACCGCCATCCTTGATGAACTTCTGGAGTTCAAGGAAGCGGATCTCATCTGGCTCAAGCCATCTACCGCTCAAAGCTGGAGAGTCAATGAGCAGGAAGAAGCAAGACACTCCGAGGATAACAGTAACAATTCCCTCCAGAAGGAAGATCCAGCGCCAGCCCTCATAGCCTCCCACGCCGTCCATCTTGGCGATGGCGGCGGCAAGGAGACCACTGAAGGCACCAGAGAGCGCGGAAGCACAGTAGAAGTATGAGATACGTGTCGCCAGATCCTTGGGCATGTACCAGTAGGAACACAAGTAGACAGCACCGGGAAAGAAACCGGCTCTAACACTATGTTAGCCATCGGACGAGCTAGTTGAGTGGCAGAATCTTACTCAAAAACACCAAGAAGGATTCGAGTAGCCAACAGGCCAGCAAAATTCTTGACGACTCCCATACATGTCATGATTATACCCCATGCAACGATGAGGATACCGAGGTAGACCGACGGACGCTTGAACTTCTTGAGAAGCATGTTGCTCGGTACCTCAAGTAGAATGTAAGGCACGAAGAAGACAGAGAGAACAACGTTCCACTCGATGCTGCTCAGGCCCAGGTCTTCGACCATACCTTCGATTTTGGCATTCTTTGGTGAGTCAGTACAAACTCAGCGGCAAGGATGTCACAAATACTTACGCCGATGTTCGCTCTGTCAATATGAGAGATGAGGTAAAGCACAGCCAGCATGGGCACCAGTCGAACGTCAACCTTATGGATGACTTTCTTCCTCTTCTCCTCAGGATAGTTTGTGTAGAATTCAGCATCGTCGGGGTGAAGTCCCAGAACTTGGAAATTGTCGATCTGGACGATCTGGTGCGGCTTCGTATCGTTGAGAGACTCCGACTTTTCGTCAACGTACGAGATCTCATTCTTGTCGATGGTCGCCATAGTGGCTTGGTCGATATTCGAAATCTCAGGTTATAATACGACGCAAGTTACAGCGGATGCAGGCTATTAAAAGCTCGCTGAAGTGCTACAGATAGTGAATAACAACGTGCTTGGGAGCGATGATCTTATAGAGCTCGTGCGACCCTCCGCATATGCTGGGCTGGGGTAAGTGGAGTTGACTGTGCGGAGAACCCATGCGTTCAAGCCTTCCCCAACTTGTTCTGGATCGAGATGTGGAGGTCGGCATTGCCTCACAAGGACGCGCTAGACCTCGGTGTTTTGCATCGGCAGTGACCAGAACGCGGAAGCACACCGGATATGACGGATTTTCCTCTAATATCGCCTGAGCCAGAATTGTCATCTGATACAGACCCAATCACATCGTAATCCGGATCTTGACCCTAGAATCAACCCCTGCAAGTTCTCACCCGGTTTCCCCACACCTTCGTACTTTCCGGGTTGGGTACGACCAACCCGATCTTGATGCTAAAAGAGCTCTGTAGCCATCATGTATTCTTCAATCAGTTTGTCAACCGTACACTGTCCACGGTGTGTTACAGCAGTCCCCCACAATCATGGCGCCGGCTCAGATAGCAATTCCTGCCACCCAATCCTCGGCACCTTCGAAAACCATCACAGCAACGGTTGAGCACATTGAGAAACCAGATGATGCACCTATTCAAACAGTCGATGCCTTGATACGGCATCGAGCTCGCAGCTTTCCTCATGCAACAATTGTCGCATACCCAAGCTCAGGCGTTGACTTTGTCAACTACTCAATGCAGCAGCTCGATGTGTTCGCCTACCGAGCCGCAAGACACTATCTGACCTTTATACCTACTAGGAAAAGCTCAGAATCAAAGCCCACCACTGTAGCTTTGCTCGGACCTAGTAACTTCGAGTATGCTATTACCATGCTTGCTCTTACAAAGCTCGGCCACACCGTCCTTTTCTTGTCTACGAGGATTTCACAACTAGCTATCGAGTCCCTCATTGAAACGACTGGTACAACATATCTTCTGGCAGATGCACGATTCCTGCAGATTGCTGCTGATGTCCAGGCAAACATTCCATCTGTCTACACGGCGGAGATCGCAAAGCAATCCGTCTTTGACTTCCCAATTGAAATGCACGCCGACACTCGCTTGGATCACCAACTCGATCACAATATTGAAGCATCCAACAATGTTTACATCATACACTCAAGCGGTAAGCGTTGTCTCACATATATGCGAGTTGCCTCCGACTAATATCTCGCAGGCTCCACTGGGTTACCCAAACCCATTTATCAGTCTCAGAAGAGCTGCATTGCGAACTACGGCATTCACATGGATATGAAAGCCTTCATAACATTACCTTTATACCACAACCATGGCATCTGCAATTTTTTCAGAGCCATCTTCTCTGGAAAATCCATCCACATCTACAATGCAGACTTGCCGCTGACGCAGCAATATCTCACTTCGATTTTGCGTAAGCACAGATTCGAGATATTTTACGGTGTTCCATACGCCTTGAAGCTACTTGCAGAGACAGATGAGGGTATTGCGCTTCTGCGACAACTCAAGATCGTGATGTACGGGGGTAGCGCCTGTCCAGACACATTAGGCAACCTTCTTGTTGACAACGGTGTCAAACTTGTTGGTCATTATGGGGCGTGAGTTTATTTTTCCATCTGTATGAGTACTCTACTGACGCACACAGTACCGAGGTTGGCCAATTAATGACGTCTTTCCGTCCCGATGGTGACAAAGCTTGGAACTACGTTCGCGAATCTCCAAAGCTTCAGCCGTTCCTGAAGTGGGTCCCGCAAGGTCCTAATCTTTACGAGTGCACCGTGTTACCAGGATGGCCCTCAAAGGTGGCATCCAACCGACCTGATGGCAGCTATGCCACCAAAGATCTCTTTGAGCCCCACCCGACAATCGAGAAAGCATGGAAGTACGTTGCTCGTCTCGATGATACTATCGTTCTGGTGAACGGCGAAAAATTCAATCCAGTCATGATGGAGGGAACGATTCGCTCGCACAAAGCTGTCACCGAGACAGTGGTCTTTGGTACTGCCCGTCCGTATTTAGGCATGCTCATTGTTCCCAGCCCGGCAACTGAAGACCATTCCAGTGAAGAGATTATCAATCAAATCTGGCCTGTAATTGAAGAGGCAAATCAGACCGCGGAGGCTTATGCCAGAATCACCAGACACATGATTCACGTTTTACCACACGATTGCCAATTTCCCCGGACGGACAAAGGAAGCATCATCAGGCAGGCATTCTACAAGCAGTTTGCCCCAGAGATCGAAGGCGCATATGATCTGGCGGCAACCGCACAAGGAAATCTGAAAGCATTTGAACTTCCTGAGCTTGAGACTTTCATTCGCACCGTCGTCGCAAAGTCCCTCCCTCAAGCAGAGGATATCGATCGTACTGCCGACTTCTTCTCGCTTGGCTTGGACTCGTTACAGTCTATCTTGATCCGAACAGATATTCTCAAGACTGTCGATATCAGCAACAAGAAGCTTGGCCAAAACGTCGTGTTTGAATATCCCTCCATCGCCTCTTTGAGCGCGCATCTGCACAGTCTGCGCACTGGAGTTGTAGAGGAGCACACATCGGTCGAAGAAACCATGCAAGATCTTCTCGCCAAGTACAGCAACTTCAGCTCGGCGCAGAAGCGAGTTGTAGTCCTTACGGGTACTACTGGTTCACTTGGAGCCCATGTTCTTGCTCAATTGGTTGCACGCGCAGATGTCGATGCGGTGCACTGTCTTGTCCGCGCAAGAGGGAGCCAAGAGGCCTCACGACGTGTCACACAATCGCTGCTTCAGCGCAAGTTATACCACACCTTGTCTCTCTCAGCACGTACAAAGATCAACGCACTGCCTTCAGACTTCTCAGATACTCACTTGGGCCTGCCTACGACGATCTACGACGCGATTGCCGAAAAGGTGACTAATGTCATTCACTGCGCCTGGGCAGTCAACTTCAATTGGGGTCTCAAGTCATTTGAGAAGGACTGCATCGCGGGTGTGAATCACCTTATTAGCCTCTGCCTCGCTAGCTCAGTACCAGGTAACGCAACCTTTGACTTCTGCTCCTCCGTTAGCACCGTCGCCCGATGCCCATCTTTGTTGACCCCCGAGCGAGCCTCTCAATTCGACTGGGCACAAGGCATGGGCTACGCGCAGAGCAAGTGTGTCGCAGAGAATATCTGCGTCGCTGCTGCACAAAAGGCGGGTATCAAAGCCAGGGTTCTTCGCGTCGGCCAGATCGTTGCCGATACCGTCCATGGCATTTGGAACAAAGATGAAGCCATCCCCTTGATGATGCAGTCAGCAATCACAATTGGCGCCCTCCCGAAGCTTCAAGAATCACCTAGCTGGACACCAGTCGATGTCATTGCACAGGCCGTATCTGAGATTTCCCTTAGCAATGCCGAGGCGATCGTTGCAAATGTGACCAACGCTAAGACGTTTTCTTGGACATACGATCTGCTTCCGGCTTTGCGACAGGCTGGTCTGGAGTTTGACGAGCTTGAACCGAAGGAATGGGTTGAGCGTCTGCGCAATTCAAGCAATGATGTAGTCACCAACCCGACATTCAAGCTCGTAGAATTTTTCGCTTCCAAGTACGACAAGGATACATTCAGTCCATCAAGAACATACGAGACCGCAGTTGCACGCAAGTGGTCGCCGGCTCTTGACAATGCGCCAGTGCTCGATGCTTCGTTCGTCCAGACCTTCGTCGATCAATTCAGATCTGGTGCGTGGAAACAGCTTTCAGATGGTACCGTAGAGAAGAAAAAACAGGTCATTGTCGTTGCCGGGCCTTGTGGAAGTGGCAAGTCAACAATCGCAAAACATCTCAGCGCCACTCTCAAGGCACCCTTCATCGAAGGCGATGAGCTGCACTCTTGCAGTGCCGTCGAGCAGATGGCTTCCGGTATCCCCCTCGGAGACGACGATCGCTCACCCTGGCTTGACAGGTTGAACAGGCGCGCTCTTGAGACGGTCCACGACTTGGGCTACGATAGAGCGATTGTGTCGTGTTCCGCACTCAAAAAGCAGTACCGGGATAAGTTTCGCACCATGGTACCAGAGGGTGTGCACGTCATCTTCTTGGACCTTCAGGCCACGCAGGAAGAGCTTGTTGAGCGGATGCAGAGCCGTGATCCTCACTACATGAAGCCTGAGATGGTTGATAGCCAGCTTGCTATCTATGGCGCTCCGTCAGCAGACGAGGTGGATGTTCTGCCCATCGATGCTGGCAAGGGTGTCGAAGATGTCATTGGCGAAGTTGAGGCTCTGTTACAAATGGTTGGGATTTAGACTGTGCATGTGATGTTCTTGTGGTTTGGCATAAACAGGTTCTGGGTGGGAATGGTATGGCGTTGGCGTTTTTTTCTATCGATACAGCCTTTCATACAGCAGCAAGCATGTCGTCAAGTAGTAAGCAATGCAAATTTTGCCATTAACACTGATGGTCTCTCCTATCGTCATTACTGTATCGGTGACCTCTTTGATGGCACTCGTAAAAGAGGCGGAACATGTGATCCATCATAGGCTTTCAAAAACACACACATTGTCATTGACACCTAGCCACACGTCTTGACCGCTCATCCGGCGTCTGCTAACTCATAAATATGACGTATACGTTAGGCCACCAAACTTTGCCTTGTCCAAAACTCTCTCAAAAATTTCTTCAATTGGTCTGTACATAGATATCCGAGCTGCCCGAACTCTGATACCCTTCCGTCGCAACATTCTGATAATAATGCGTGCCCAACTGCATACTCTGCGCGTTCGAGGAGGGGTTGTAGGTACCGTAGGCCTCAGTCAGAAAGCTAAGGTCAACATCTTGTTGTCAAGCCTTCCAGTATTCTAATAAATTAACTTGTATAACAAGGAGCTTCCTGCATGGGCAGATCGTGGAGATATCCCGGTCGATTTACGCTTGCCCAGCCCTACTGCAGCCGGTGGCTTTTCGTGTATCCCTGCTTCCCCACACTTATTACAGACCGAGGTAGAGTAGGAGATCCAGACATAAGAGAGGAGAAAAGGATCCAGCAAGATTCAATCTGGGTAATGCCGGCGCTAAGACGGCGGAAGTGCAGTAAAGCCCGGTTTCCATAATACGTAGTGAAGGCTGAGTTAGAAAACGAGGTTTTGACATTCGGACAAAGTGCTGATACATTAGTATGGCCGTGATCAAAAGCGCCTATGTTTGGGTGGGTAGTATTGTATGATGCGCCGAACATGGTATCTCGACAAAGATTGGTGCAATTGCACTCTGCCGCTTCCAGAAATTATGCTTAGTTTTGTGACTCTCTCAGCTCACGTGAGATTGAGGGACGATAGAGGCGGTCCTAGTGATCCGAGTGAGTATTGGCGAAAATCAGTCTTGAAGATCTCGATCCTGCGCGAAGGTGTCATAGTGTATACAGACGACCGATCTTAAACGATAGAGAACTTCGTCACCTCCGAGAACTCCATCCAGTCGATCTTATACTGATCTACCATATCATCTGAGATCCTCGTGATTCCAACTCTGCGATACTGTGGAATACTCGAAAACCCCAATCCGGTATCAATCAACACGAGACAGACGCGAGGATGTACCAGCATCAAGGTTAGCTCAGTTCTGTCAGGTATCTGGTCTGAACCGTCGGCGGCTAGGGCGTAGTCCGCCCAAAAGTGTAGTTCAATGATGCCGTCAGCGCCCAAGGTGAGTTTGTACCGGCTCAAGTCGAGCTTGTTGGTGCCGTCGAGCCAGAAAGAACTATACACGTAGCGCAATGTCGCGGTTGTGGTCGAGGCTTCGCCTTGGAGAATGGCATACGCAACTCTTCCAAAGGGGTTCATACCTTTCTCAGCTATCTTTACAAGCGCGCAGTCCTCGTGAAGATTGCGCCCGAGACATGTAGGCCTGGAAAATGGTTTAGTTTGCTGTGTGTCCGCTTGTCCTTCAGCCGAGGGCCTGAAAAGTCGGGAAGGGTCGTGGAAATTGACTATATCGCGCCAGTAGGAGACTGGGTCGACTGCTGATACCCACGACCAAGAAGGTCCACAATATTCCTTTTGCCACTCTGAGCCTTGCGCTGAGATGGGGCTGATTCGCTCGACACGCCATAGCAGGTCAAAGGCAAGCGAATCTGTCCATAATCCCGCCCGATAGCTACCACGTACATGCTGTATTCGTTTGCAAAGTCCTGAAAGAGCTGGTAGCCGGTCCGATCGTTTTGTAAGCTTCAACGTCGAATATCGTTCTACAATACGGTGGTAGTCGAATACATAATTAGGGCACTCTCGCATCTTAGACATATCATCCCAAGGATCTGACTCTTGGTACGGGGGCAGAACCGAGGTTCGCCTGCCCAGTTTGAGAGACCAGTCTATAGATTTTGCGGAGCTCCTTCGAAGACCGTGGGTGCTGGACTTCCAAGCATTATCGATCTCAATTTCTCGTGAACGGCGAACACTAAGATCATGTTCAACTTGCTCTCGAAAGGCAGCAGCATCCTGCTTTTCATCTTCGCTTGTTTTGACAGCCCGATAGAAAGTACCTTGTGGATTGATCTGCTCACCGAAGCCGCCGCACTCACAAGTGCTGAGGTCACGACACTCCCATACGAGCTCTGCTTCGGAAAAGTGAAGAACGCGTCTCGACAGCAGCCGCTCCTGAAACGCCCAACCCCGACTCATCAATGGAAAACGGGCATGCATTTCGCCCTGACTAACAGAGTCCCAGTGTGCGATAGGTTTCCGAACAGCAACTTCGCAAGTGCCTATATCGACGGGTAGGCTGATAGGAAGGCTGCGTGAAGTACTGAACGACTCTGAGAAGCACCCATATGAGTCTCCAGCTGAGGCCGTTGCCGACAAAGTGAGCCATGCGTACTCATAGATTTCAGCCATCTTCGCAGACTCAGTGGCCCAGTCCTCGCTATCATTCTGGATGATACAGAGTGAGTCGATCCATATGAAGCCAATGCCAAGGAGTGAGGTTAGTATTATGGCGTCTTGAAAGGTTTTAGGCAAGGACTTCCACGAAATCCCTCTCTTCCTGTGCTCTAGCGTTGATTCCGCATCTGCAGAAGTTGTATGTGCTGTGACACACGTTTGACTCTTGCCCCAGCAGTGCGAAAGCGCTATGTAAGCATCCTCCTCACCAGCTTGCGGCTCGACAAGGCGAACGCTTATAGCACCTTCTGTATCTGCTTGAATAGCAAGCACACGTTTGGGTATAAAGATCCTTGGAGACCCTTTGCAGGCACCATGGAGTTTATCACACTCTTCCAATCGTGACTGTGTCCAGCGCAGAGACTCGGCTGACAACGGGTGCCCGCTAGTTGTAGACCGGGGCTGTATGGCTCTCCATGCTGTACCCACAATCAGCGTCTGACCAAATCCGATTCGAGCCTTTGTCCGGAATGGAGATCAACATACGATGCGCTTGAATACTGTAGAGCTCAAGCTCCAACTTCGGCCGATCGTCATAGAAATACGTCTCTAGCACCAGTGTATCCGCACGTCCGTTATTACGTGCACAACACCGTGCGGTAATTGTTCGGGCAAATCGTTGGAATTCTTTTTGATAAAGCGTCTGTCCGCCCTGACGAAATGCTTCGAGGATTACCAAACACGACTCGCAGCCGTTGAGATAGGCCGAGTGCTTCAGCACCGCGGGTGTAACGTTGAACGTTAGACGTGCATCGTCTTCGTTATGCTTCTCTTGATTGTTGCACACTGCGCATCGCTCCATCGAGGCAACGGGTCGATGATTGGTGGCAGCTCAGCCTGAAGTCTCACCTTGAGAGCTGAGTGTACTGTCGGTGTCTGCGGGTTGAGCCTTGCGAGGCGTTGAGGAAAGTGGGGTATCAGCCACTCGCCAGTCAGCCTGATGGCAGTCATCATCATTACACCCGAGTGAGACGCTATCCGGTCTTTGCGCATTTATTCAGAGGTGCAAGAAGATCGTGGTTGAGACGCAAGAGCGATAGCAATAGATGATGGACGGATTCAAGGAAAAGGGCCGATACAGGACACACCTTCTACGACTCTATGTAGCAGAAGCCGCAGACCACGCAATGATATCCATATATTCCAACATTCATACGCTATTCATACAGTCCTATTTCTTCTCTTCACTCCCTGCGTTCATATTTGCCAAAGCCTCCCTCACGGCCTTGACCACCTCCCTCGCCTGTCTTCTCTCCACAGCCCCCTCGTCGACCACCACCTTCCCCTGCTCTTTTGACCTGACGATCAACCTCACTAAATCTTCTGTAGCCTTGAGCGTTCTCCGACCTTCCTCCCTGACAGTTCCCTGCCAGCTATCTCGGGCGCCCTCCCACAACTTCTGCATGTGACGCAGCGAGAAAGTCAGACCGAGCGCGGCGACGGCACTGGCTTCGAATACGGAGCAAGATGAAGAGACGTATAGGAGGGCGGATAGAGCGCTGGAGAGCGAGGTCGTCGACATGGTTTGCAGGATGAGGCGCTGAGCGAGAGCTTGCAGAGGCGGGACATTTGCGGCGACGAGCTCCTCGCGCGCAGTCGCTATATTGTTGGACCAGGGCTGCGGTTTCCTCACTTCGGTTGAGAGATTGGTCGGCTGGTTGTCGAGAGTAGGGGCTGTCTCTGTGGTAGTTACAGGTATTTCGTGTTGGACGGCGACTCTTGGTAGATCTTCTGGAAATCCTGCTTGTGCCATTCGTCCGGCAAGGAAAATGCTGCTCTTCTCTGCGCTGATGAGCCAGCGACGTTCGATGATCTCTTGTGAAAGCATGGTGACATCATCGACTCGCCAGAAAAGCTTCCACCATGACAGCTTATGCCAGTTACGTGCTGAAAAGGCCTCGTCCAATTCATCCCGAAGCTCAGTGTGACTCTTCTCGGCCCACGCATCCAAAGCATTGGTGATAGTAGCCGTGGTCTCGCGGTCGGTGGGTACGGATGCAAGCAACGCAAGGCGCGCCGTGTCTTCCTTTAACAGCTTCGCTTCGACATCGTCAGCGATCGAAGTGATGAGAGTCTGCATAGCCGGCTTGATCGGCTCGTCGGACTTTAGGTCGGCCGTGAGCCACTGCGAGAGAGTAGGCAGACCACTCCTAAACCAGCCACGCTCGAAAACCTGCGAGTTCGCCACGGATTCGCGGAAGCTAGCCAACGCCTGTGTCCCGATCTCGACATTGACAGCTGTGCTCTCTGCCTTCTCATCGGCATGCGCCTCTCGTTGTGGTGCAGGCAAGTCTACAGCCACCTTGATCATGTTGCGCAGGTTCTCAGTGCTGTCTGATGAAAATCTGCCAAACGCCAAAGCGCTGTCGAGTCCCTCGCCAAGTACCAACGTTTTGTGCACAGGGTAGGGAACTGGCGTGCCGCGCGCAGAAGTAGCCTGCAGCTTGGGCACCAGTACCGACTCCTCTGAGCTCTCCGTTGAAGCAGTCGTAAGCATATTCACAGTGTTGACATTCAGCGTCGAAACCAGGACCTCCAAGTTATGTGCGCGCAACACCCTCGAGGGCACGGAAAGGACCTTGTACAACGGTGTCGGTCGATGTGTGTCATGTTCGTCTCCAAACCTAAACATTGTCAGCATCCACCTTATCAGAACCCATTCATGACGCGCTCACTTCAGCAGTACCGTCCTCTCGGTCCCGTCGCCGGCTTTTTCAAGCTCTTTCTCCCACTCCTCCTCGTTTCCAAGTGGATCCGCAAGGAGCAGGCGCGCAAGTCGCTGAGCGCTGACCTGGCTATTCAGCCCGAGTACTAAATTTTCCATCAGCTGTGCCTCGCTCTGGCCATAACAAAACTCACCAGCAACCCTCGTCACAGCATCTCGCGCCGCCAGCCCACTCAGTGCCAATTGCAGCCTACTGATGTTGACATAAGTCTCGGCAGACGCACTGAGCGCCGACAGTGCATTGTAGAGCTCCTGGTTCCGTGGTGGGATGTTAGGTCGCAGATTTATGGCCGTGGGCGAAACATGTGTCGATGCGGAGCGCGCGCGGAGGTTCGGCGAGCGTGGTGTCGCATGGTGGCAACGAAGGACAGGCGACAACCATTCAATTGCCCGTCCTTTGTTCAGCGACGACAATCGCGGCGCAGAGGCCACCCATGGAGGCATCGGGCTTGAAGATGTGCATTGCTGTGGGGGAAAGTTGGCATGCTGAAGTTGATGGCTCGGTTCATCTCCGGGCCGTTGGAGCTGGGGCCAATTGTTGTGAGCTCACCCGAGTGCAACAAGGTATAGAGTGCAAATGATATATTTTCCAATGAAAGGCCAGCTCTTCCAGAGCTCGGCATTTGGCTAGCAAATTACTACCGGTCATCGTAAAGTCGTTTCCTCTAGGTCGCGCCGCCGTTGCACAACGCCAGCATGGTATGCAGCTAACAAAGTCCACGCCAGAACAAACACCAGAGCTGGCGAACCTTGCTTACTCGCTCAACCTCAATAGCCTGCTTGGCACCTAGCCTCTCCTTGATCCAGAAGACCTGCATTGGTTAGCTTATTCACTGTGAGTCCCCCTGAGGAACACTTACATGCTGATTCTTCGTGCGACCCTGCCGAGCTCCTTGTCGTTCTCAGCGTCCTTCGTAGCCTTCTCGAGAGCCTGCTCTCGGTGCACCTCCTGGGACTTGCGGACCTCCTCGTGGCTAGGCGGCAGGCGTTCGTTCTGCAAATCGACCTTGCGAGCATCCTCGAAGCTGTGAATGGCCTGCTTGATGCCTTCGGCTCCCAACATGAGTGTGCCTGCTGGTAGGCGACCTCCAGATGCTGTCTTCAACTCAGTGACACGCTCAGACTCTTCACGTAGCACTTGGAATACGCGAGACAGACGGCCAATAGCCAGAATCTTGTTCTTGATCGCGCGGCGCTTGAACTCTGTCGAGTCTGGGTCGAGGTTGGCGAGAGGCTGCGGGGAGGAAGGCCCGGAAGCCAGCGAGCTGGGTGTCTCTTCCTCGAGCTCCTCCTTCGAGCATGTGTTGAGGATCGCAATGAGCATGTCGGTGACTAAGGAATATTAGCCACATTTAAGTAGTAAATGAAGAGCACTTACTCTTTTCTCCAACGAAGGGCAGAGACCATGTGAAGACGTCCATGAAGTTGGGAAGCCAGTAAGGGTGAGGGGTGCAGTTGAACTGTCTGATGTTCATGACGTTGTTCTCATACTTGAGAACAGCAGCCTTGTTGTTGTATACGTCGAGGTAGTTGGGCGCGCTGAAGATGGTCATGACACTGGGGAAGCCAGTCGTCCTTGTTTTCCTGTACATTCGATAACCAGCATCCTGTGCTTCGTGCGCACGAATGATCGAAAGCAGATTGTTCTTCTCAAGGAATGCACATGCGGCAGGGTACGAGAAGAAGTATGAGCAGCCACGGACGTGGTTATGAATGAAGAAGTCGTTCGTCTTCTCTTGTCCGAACTCCTCGAGCGGATCAGCCCATAGAATGTCGCACATGAGGCCGTGTGTGGGTGGTTCGCGGAATCGGTCGATCTAGACAAGTCAGCAATGGCTTCAACCGTGCACTTCTTGCCACATACGCTCTTCAGATCATCAAGAGTGTGGAGCTCAGGGCTCAATCCTCCGTGGATGCACAAAAACTGCTTGTTCATGACGGCAGCCAGCGGGAGCGCGCAGAAAGCGTCCATGCAGGCTTCGTAGACGGCTTCAGAGTACTTGTGCTTGCATTCGAGCTTGAATGTGAAGTAATCGGTCAAATGACGACATTCGTGGTTACCGCGTAGAAGCCAGAGCGTGTTCGGGTACCAGATCTTCAGCGACCAAAGGTAAAGAACACACTGCAGACGTTAGCATAGGCTTGTCACCCCTGACGGAATGCCTTACCTCGATACTGAAGTAACCTCGATCAACGTAGTCACCCAGGAAGAGGTAACGTGTCTCTGCTGGGTCTCCGCCAACTTCGAAAAGCTTCATCAGATCGTAGTATTGCCCGTGGACATCACCGCACACTGTGATAGGGGCATCCATTTCCAGGAGGTTGGGTTCCGACCTCAGGATCTCTGCACCCTTCTTGATGATCCATAGCGCCTGTTGTTCGGTCAAGCGACCTTCGCGGTAGAAGTGCTGCTTAAGGAATTGAATGTTGGGCTTTGTGCGGTCTTGGGGCGAAAAGAATTGCTCGTCGGTGGGGGGATGAAATGCTGGCGCTTGCACGTCTGAGAGTCACGGTTCGTCAGCGCTATGAAGCCGGATGCCTCTTCCGAGCAGAGGCCGCTGCTATTTCTAGAGCTACCGAGGCTTTGTTGGCGAGCATACCTTTGCAAACTCGCTCCTGCGTGCTCACTTGTGTGCCGTCTTCCATAGTGTGCAGGGTGAAGTCGATCTCGGGAACGGGCTTCTTCTGCTGGACTGCACGAATGGCATTGTCCATGTACGACTGCTGGTCGACCTCCTGTTGGTTGTTCTCCATGCTGGGCAAACGGTGCTGCTTTGTTTACCAGGAGCTGTGGGCGAGCGAAGATTGTGGAGAGGTCGCGAGGCGGTGATAGTGGGGCGGAGAGGCGCGCACGAACCCTGAGAGTGGCGACGGGACACGAAAGGAGGGCCGAGGCTCGTGGCTTGAGCGTGCTGACCGGTGACGGAAGAATACTGTGTGAGCGTAGGAGGGGTGTGAGTGTGTTGCCTGCTTCGTCGCGTGCTCGCAGTGCGTGGAAGTGCGTATGTAGCTGACCTATTGCACGACAGGCATCGAGAGCTGAGGGGGACACCGCCAAGTCTGCCGCCATGAGGCTGTCCAATGGCACCGCCGCCGTAGACACAGATGACAGCATGTTCGAGGCCGGGCTGTTTGCATGCCTCGCGATGTTTTACAGCTCGTTCTCTGCCTGCTGTCTTACTATGTAATTGTCTCGACTCCTGTCACGTGGCTGCTCCCTTGCGTGCTGCATTCTTTGTTGGATCAGCATTGCACCAAATCCAAGATCTCACAACTACTACAAACTAAAGATAACATAACAGACGAAATCTGCATTTACATATTGAATCAGCCTCTCCAAATGTTGAGATCATTTGTATGTTTCGTGCATGTACAGGTCTTTGAATATGGCGCATCAGCCACCAAGGATGTTGTCACCCAAAGATTCCGCGATGAAAGAGTCACTAAGGAAGCAAGAAGAGAGCAGATTGGGAGTGAATGTATCTCATTTGGATAAGTTTGTACACAGATGGTACATTTGTAGGTGTCGAGGCTATCACAGAGCTCTACGAAGCAGGTAAGAGGGCACACCGACCATCAAGGCGTGGCGTGAACGAAGAAGAATATACAACATGAATGAACGTGTGTCCAGAAAAAGGCCCAAGCCATCTTAGCAAGGGTGCCAACCCAAGAATATAAACAAAACCAACCCATCTCCAAACCCTAGCCAGGGCGGGTATCCAATCCATAACAACTCCATGCGATGCGTTTCGTGACCATCGCAGTGAAAAAGAATGTTGTAAGAAAGAAGCAATCGTCAAGCGATGGCGTGCATCACGTTTAGAGGAGACGAAGGCCCGAACCGTGGCGCTTGTGGAGGTGAGCACGGGGGAAGGAACGCTTAGCAGCGCCGACAATGGAGCCGTCAATACAGGCCATGCCAGCCGCGAGCTGCTGAGCAATAGCGCAGCCACGGTTGCAGAGACCGAAAGAGTTGCTACCAATGCAGACAACCGCACCGTCATTGGTGCAAGGGGTGCAGTCATCGCCAGTAGGTGCGGTGGGAGCTGTCGAAGCATCAGGCGCAGGCGTAGCGATAGGTGCAGCGGATGCAACCGGCTTGGTAGCAACTGGCGCAGAAGCAACGGGTGCAGAAGAAGCGCCAGGCGCGAAAAGGCCAGGGACGGAGGCAGTAAGCGAGGCTGAAGGAACAGGAGCTGCAGAGTAGCCAGGGGCCGACGAGGCTACAGGAGCTGAGACTGCAGGAGCAGAAGCAGCTGGGGGAGAGGCCGCGGGGTAAGAGGCAGCAGCAGATGTGCCGGCAGGTTGGGTTGCGGCGGGGGCAGAGGATCCGGCCCCGGGAGCCTGAGTGGGAGAGCCGATTTGTCCGTTACCACCACCCATCTTGGTCATAGAAGCGCAGCCAGCGCCAGAGAGGGAGTCACCAAGGTTGGCGCTGTTGCCGTCGACAAGAGACTGGCCTGGATCGGGGTAGTTGAAGTCTTCACCTTGGGTTGTAGAACACTGTGTGTCGGGAAGGTTGGCAACGAACATATCCGGCAGAGCACCGAGAGCGGAAGCAGCGTCAGCAGCGGAGGCGGTGGCGCCAGAGCTGCCAACCTGTACAGGGGCACAGTTCATATAGAATTCGCGGTTGCCAACCTTGTTCAACCAAGACCAGGCGAAAGTGTATTGACCATCCGGCATGCTCGCGGGCATCGTAACGGGAAATGTGGCGGCTCCACGACCTTCGGGGTTTTCCTCAAGATTACCTGTGACATTGGATGGGCAGCCGCCAACGACACTGTGAATGACCTTCCACTGAGATGACTCTGTAGGCTCAGTGTCTGTGGTCATAGAGAATTGACAAGAGCCACCGCCATGAACTGCAGATCCGATGAAACTGATAGTCTTTGTCTCGCCAGCGTTCCATTGGTTCATCTCCGTGACTTCATAAACACCAGGGCGTTGTTTGCAAGGGTAATCGCCTGGTGCGAGTGGGGAGTTATTGAGAGTGGCTTTGCCGTATGGAACGGGGTACTCCATGATCATGTGCGCGGACGCGCTGGCAGCAAGTGCCAAGATAGCAGAAGCCTTGGAGAACATTTTGTTTGTTGGAGATCGGAGCACTGTATGACTCTTGCAATCGCTAGACCAGCTAAGCGATTTTGGTGTTTGTAGTGACTGTGTAGCCTGAAGTCGATGTATCGAGCTGTGATCGTGCACGGTTAGTGATAGTTTCTTTCGATTTGACGTTACGGCACGGTTTAGGTAGACCTGGGCAAGAACAGGAGGCCAGTGTGTGAAGAAGATCCCATTTAGAAGCAACCGTTCATCCAAAACTCAGGCGAAACAGTTGACTGAATACATACCAGAAAGTCTTGGGTGCTCTGGGACAGATGGGTGATCAGTGAGACTAGCTCTTCGACAATCAACGTTCAGTTGGGAAGGAATGTGATATCTGCCACAGGCAGGATATGTAAAAGAAAATGAAGCTGAAAGAACTGCTGTGATGAACCTGCGATGTGGAACAGAAAGTGCGCCCCTGGATCCTATATATTCTGATACCCACCTTTTCACGCGGGCTGGGCTGTGGCGGTCTGTACGTACAGCAGTCGTATGCAGCCCAGTAAGGGAACCAGCAGCTGGTGCCACAGCGGATCATGGTCGAAGAGCACAGGCTAATCGATGAGGGGCGGGCTCTCATGCAGCGGTTGATTGAAGGGGCTTTCCGGCTCTGACGCCCGTCATAGTCTAGCGGCAGTGTAACAGCGAGCGGACTGTGAAGACGGCTCAGGCTCTGCGACGCTGGGCAGGTACATCATCAAGCTCATTGGCTGAAAAGCCGTCAGATGGGAATTGTTTTTGAAACAAAGAGCAGACGACGACTCAAGTGGAGAGGCATGGGTGGGCGAGGACTCCTGACGTGTGCCGGCGAGATCCTTGCACGTAACGTTCGGGCCCTGCGTGTCGTCACATCCGGACCTATCGATAAAGGGAGGCAAGCCGAGTCAGGCCTGGTGTGGAGCGCCATGGCTTGAAAGCTAAATCTCAAACACCACTCTCCGCGATCTTATTCGCTGGACTGCTCATCTCAGCGCACACGGCTCTCGTGCTCAACACCAGTCGACAACGAACCAAGTCAGCTTTCGCGACACCTGCGATGTTTAGGCCGTGGCACAAGTCGTGTTTGCCGCTGTGATTGTGACGCAAGCGCAAAGCTGACCGCTGAGGTCCGATGGTGCCATGCTGTGTCACGGCTCGCAGCATGCGGAGTTTGCTGCAGGGGGAAGCATGGCTGGAGCGTTGATGCTTGGTCTGCACCGCCCCTCGGCCAGCGCGTGTAGTCCTTATTTTTGGCTGCCATCTCTTTTGCCTCTCGGCTCCGTGCGATCGATTCATTCGTATAATTGTCGGTCTCGCCATCAATGCAACGTCTAGAGGGATATCGAAATAGACAGCATGAATGATCGGCAGCAATAGTCTGTCGGCGCGGGTGACTGCGCCGCAGCGTGAGCGATTGATCGCCTGGCCACCGTTCGGGAATGGTAGTACTGGCCTAGGTAGCTGGAGACCCCTGATGCGGCCTGATTGGCCTGCACTTACCGCCTTCAGCATCGTCACCTTGTTTCATCAAAAACAACGCAGCGTGAATATTGCGATCATGATTGACCAGAATGGCGATCAGCTTGCGCCCCACCATCAAAGCTTGTGTCTGATTGCGGTGGATTTTGCAGTGACATGCAGTCGTAGCCAGCGGGGAAGGACGGCCTGCACGAAACGAAACATCTCGTCCCCACCGCGGCATGTCGAGGTCTGCTGGCGACGAACTCGTGGGTTTGCGGAAGGATGCAAACATATTGTGGAGCAACGCATCGTGAGACCTTTAGACGTGGAGATGACAGCCACTGTGATGTTGAGAACGGAAGGAACATGCAGGAGCACGACGATGACAGCGCTCTCGTGCCTGCCTCAATAACAGACTCCCAAGCCTTGGCCTCGCATGTTCAAACACATCTTACTTCCCAGCTCTTCAACTCCACTCTTCGAAATTCCTTCAGTTACACCTCCCATTTTTACTTTCTCGCTGCTGTCCATTCTGCGGGTGTGAAAATTGCTTCTTACCACCATTCAATCTCTGTGTCGGTCCGGTGGATGTCGAGGTTCCGCAGCGGCAGGACGGAAACCACCCGCCTATGGATGGACTGGTGTTATTCGTTCAGCAGGTACCATAGAAGTTGGTGGGACGAGTCAGTTTCTTTGGTCAGGCTGCCAAAACGCAATCACAAGCTGCAATGATGACCGAGGCCTTTGGCGGGCATACGTGACTGTTGCTAGTGAAGCTCTCGGATAGACCCGTCAATACAGACAAGCAGCCCATGTAGTTCAGGCATTCCGGCCATTTTCAAATCGCACGCCCTTCTTTGTTATACCCGTCTGGACCTTCTCCCTGACACCCAGTAGCGGCACTGCATTGACAAGAGGTTCTTTCTCAATGCCCTCGTGTGGCGTGCCATCAGCGCCGAGGAATGTGCCATAACCATATCTCCCGCCAATCTTCTCCAGATGCTGTCTGCGTTCGGTCTTCGTGAAGAGGCTAGTACCGCACATATCTTCGACAGCCTTGCTGGCAGCGAACAATGGGATGATTGCCCCCATAGATATTGGCATTCTTGGTAAAAATTTACCCGGTCGCCAAACATAAATGCCAACAGCAACTATGGCGTAAATCGCCAGTATGATCTCGGCCATGACTAACAGAGGCATAGACAAAAAGATGCGTATGTGCATCTCATTGGTCTGCCCTTCTACCACTGGTGCAAGGCTGTTACTGTTCTGATGGACCAGCAATCTGTCCTTGTTAATACCGAGCCATATTGCGAACAATTTCCGATATACTGGATAGAGTTTCTCGGTAACGTCCTGGAGAGTTGGCAAAGCGGAATTTGGGTCAAGCAATCGACTGTCATTCGACTGTTGTATCATAAAGTAATTTATGAAGTCGGTGGCGAAGGAGTCATTGTGCCACCGTCGACCAGGACGAGCGAACAAATAACCATGTGCCTGGGAGATCAGATCATTTGCACCTCCAGCTGTTGTGGCACCAGTGGTACTATTCGTGAAGTGCTCGTTCCAAAATTTGGATGGAAGCGATGATGAGACGTCAAGGTCGATGACTTCTTCAACTCGCCCACTGGCACTGACACGGACGCTCGCCTCACCAGCGACAAGCTTTGGTCGACAACCAATAAACATGGCCTTGGAATCGTCCAGGTACGTGGTAGAATTTTTTTCTCCAACAACGCACCAGCTTCCCTCTCCTCTCACATAGCCCAGAAACACGGTTTGTTGGCAGAAGTCCCGCTCTGCACGCGTGGCATTTAAGCGAGCATCTATCCTGAGAACGAACTCCATAGCCAACTTTCCGGAATCGCAAACTTGGATTTTACCAGTATTATCTTGCGGGCCTCGCTCTATATCTATTTGACCATTGCACGTAACGCGGTTGCTGGTTAGGCCGTCGAGCATCGTGATGCTTATATTGGCTAACGAAAAGACAAGGTCACTTCGAAGGCCGATGGTGTAGTCAGTATCGGAAATGCTACTACAGTCAAGGGTTGATCCGAACGCGGTTGTTCGACCTTGTATCGCTTGCGAGCCATTATAGTCGGTTTCGTTCATGAACGGTACGTACATATAATCGTTGTCAGTCCAAGCAGGCATTGCGTTGTGAGCAGTATAGTTAGATTCAGCAACCATGAATTGATTGATACCCAATCCTCCATAGTAGGCTCCAGACGGAAGCATGCGCTCCTTCTCTTTCCCATCCAGATCCGGACTCGCAGAACCATTTACGGCCACGAATTTTGCCTGATAGGGTGGCATCAATTGTATCGTTCGAGGTGTGAGGACAGTGCGTTCGTCGAACATTCCCGAAAAAGCGACCGCCAGTAGATTGGCGAGAAGTGCCATGGTGCAAACGAGCGCAAGTTTGAAATGAGACGATTTCAGGGCCTTCAAGATGACAAGCTGCGGTGGGAGAGAGCTATAATCAGCATCGATAGAGCGCTTTGCAGTTGCGTGACCACCACGAAGTTCTTCAAGTGGCTGGAGCATGCAAAGAAGTCGGTTGACGAGGATCCAGACTGGTTCGATTAACGTCGCAAGAGCGGTTGGAATATAGTTCTCGACAATCTGGCGTACTATAGGGTTTTCAGAGGGCCTTGCGATGCCTGTTTCACATTAATAATTAGAGGTGAGCTTTTTGAGATTAGAAACGTACCATATGGTTGGCTTTTTCCCAGAAGAACTCCCAAAGTAATTGCAAGTGCAACCTGAAGAAGCACAAAAGGCAGAACTAGGAAAGATCTGAACTCCTTAGGTCGAACAGGCTTTGACGCTTGCGATTCGTCTGCTAGCAGCGTGACTGTGCCATGGGCACTATTACTAGATGGATCAAAGCTATCACTTTCTGTAAGACTACATCTTGATCAGTTTTGGTCCTTTGACACAGGCAATTTGCCGGACTTACACAACGCCCTCTTGTATTGACTCTAATTTGAATTTCTTGTTCCCAATGCTTGTTGAGATTTCTTTCATGCTTGCTCGATCCATGAAGCCGAAGTCTTGGAGTAAAGAGGCATTGTCTGCAACAAGAGATGCAAGACTGGCGATTGTAGCAGGGTCAGAGCGCAGGTGCCAGGGTCTTTTTGAAGAGATCAGCAACAACGCTATACCGCAAAGCGAGACAACAGCAAGCAACCCCTCAACGATGTAAGTGAAGACGGGAACTACAACAATCGCTGCAGCATCGGCATCGTATTTGCCCGATTCGTTTTTTGTTGACAAAAAGTCTCGATCGAGCACCTCAAGCATGGACCTCGCAAAGACGATGCGGTAGACGGATTGGTATGTAGCAGCTAGTACCTGTGGGTCCAGTAGCTCTTCTAGTGGTCTCTTCGATACACCGATAGCATATCCCGCCATTGGCTGTAAGATAGTTCCATAGTTTCCTAGACTTACAGGATAGGTCGAAACTGTTTCCAATTGATCAGGCCAGACAGTCATCGGAAGAGAGCGGCCCCGGTTAAATTGATTAATCCTTCCGTTATTCATGTGTGTCTCGAAATAGGTTGTATTCCACTTCTCGGGTGGGATGGCTCGTTTAGCACTGACTGTGGTATAGTTGAGAGGTGCTCGCGTTTTTGCATCGACCGTGGCGACCACATCTTGCTCGTAGTAGGAAGGCGTACAGTACAGCCGCGTGACCTCATTGGGTGGATCCTCAGCTCGTCGTTTGTTCCTGAAGAACCAGGCCATGAACGTATGTCTAGCCGTTTCCGGGCAATGCGATTCGAGGTAATAATCGGCGAATTGGTTGGAATACTGCCCGATATATATAGAGCCAAACTCTTTTATATCATACACGGGCATGTTGTTCATGTTGGGATTTGGCCCAATAGTCTCGTTGCCGATTGGAGTGTAGTATGAAGTAGGATAGCCACATCCGTTGCTGCTCACCCACTGCTTCGTCTGGACGGTGACGGGGCCCCAAGTGAAGCCGCTGAACATCTGCTCCTCGTCCTGAATCCTAACTCCTGGTATTTCGCAGCTCATATCCAAGCTGTAAAGCATAGTTGGGGAAGTCCAAGTTTGATGGTCGCTACTCAGTCCTTCGGGTACCTCTTGCGGTCGGAAAGGTGCAAGCGCATAATCCCGGCTCATATACGGCGGCAAAGTTTCGTTGAGCCAAATAATACCGTGTGCAGAGAAAATATAACGTCCGTCCACCTTGTCGGTCTGTTCGCTTGCAGGTATGTAACCAATGGATTGCTCGAATGTGGCTTTCGACGAGAGATGGATCGTTTCGGACGAAAATATACCTGCCTGTATCGGCACGATACCCCAGGTTACTATCATGATACTTGTGCTAGCCCAAAAGACAGCCCAATGTCTAGATCTTCGTCAGTGCGATTTGTACAAGTAGCCGGGAGTCGATGCTCTTACTTTCTCCGGAAGGCACTCCAGGGAACGAATGGTAAAAAATCGAACGGGTAGCTCAGTAACAAACTGTCTTTACCCCAAGCGCCACCGGGCTTACTTAGTTGATAGTATGGTTCTAACCTCTTCACTTGAAGCTCAATCCAGCTCCACATCATGCTGTAGATCAACGCAATGATCGTGGGTAAGTATCTGTACGAGAACGAACGCCCAGAGGAGATGTCTTTGATGCTTTCAACAACTATGATACCCCCTTCTCGTTGGCTCTTGACGAGCAATATTTGCAGTATGGCAACGAGCGCCCAAGACGCCATGATGACAGCCGCAAGTGGAAGAACGCGGAAAGCGTTCGGCTTCCATGTAGGGCCTTGCCGCTTTGACTCTTTCCGCCAAATAAATCTCGTCTTAAACGATTCGGAGTGTTTGGTGTTGTCCTGATGAGACGATGTAGAAGGAGATCTCTGTGCTGGAGGCATCGCTGCGACCAAAGGGGTGGTCACGTAGATGTTGTAGAACACAAGAGCGAGTACCAAGGGAAACAATAGCAGAATAATGGAAATATGAGGCTGAAGCGCATTGCATTGCATGTCGAAGGGTACTTAACGGTCGCTGGTGTGGGTAGCCGCCATACCTGCATGCTAACCGCTGCTGCGCCGCATGCTCCAATCAATTCTACGATTTCAAACATTAGACCGCTGGGAAACCACTGCATTGGACCCCGAGCCGCGCTCAAGTCTGGAAAAAGGTCAAGGATCATCGCGTATATTTGGAGGGTAACCTGAAGAGTCGAAATGCGCAGGAAAGACGCCGCTGTTGAACCGCACCAGCTCGAGAGATAGGTCTGCAGAGCTGTGGCGAACATGTCCCACGACGAAGAGCTCGGCCTTTTACTTGTTACGGGCACAGTAAGAGTGTACAATGATCTGCAGACGGTGTCGATACAATTGATGTGGAGCTATGGTAGGTAGTGAATCTCAGCGAGGATGATTGAGAGGGAGCAGCCGCCGTGGCCGCAAGACGCTAAAAATGTTGCCCCACAATCGCGCCTTCTGCCTTCCTTCGCGTCTTGTTCATCATCAAATAATCCATCAAATATCCTCAGGGCCAGCAAGACCGAGAGCCTGTCGCCTTGTGGGCGCATTAGGGTCGAAGAACGGCTTCTCTCCAAGCGCCGTCACTCTCGTACCGTGCCGCGGCTCGGTTCCTTCATAGTCCCAGCTTGCATTGTGGATAGTGATCCTGTTGTCCCACAGCGCAGAGGTGCCTGGCGTCCACCTGAAGCGCACCTGGATGTCAACGTTCTTCTCATACACATCATACAAATAGCCAAGGATCAAATCGCTCTCCGCCTTGTCCAGGCCAACGATCCTTAATGTCATGGCTCGATTCACCCATAGCGCTTTCCAACCTGTGGCTGGATGCACTCGAACGAGCGGATGCACGCGCTCGACATACTTCGGCCCGGCTGTGGGGTCATTGCGGTCGAGGTATGGGTGAGTGCTGCGGTAAACGGCCTGCTTGCCGTCGATGATCTTCCGAAATTCAGGCGAAAGCTTCTCATACGCCGCATAGCCTAGGTACATCAGTCAGCCACCGGCCTTGTCACTACAACATTCACCCACCTGAAGCCCACAGAGTGTCGCCACCAATCTTTGGAACTGTGTCGTTGTGCAAGTGGGTGACCCTTGGATCTGTCAGCCGAAGTCGAGACCTGTGCTCTACGATTGATCCTACCCAGCTGGTTGCCTTTCATGAACGAGATCGGTATGCCATCTGGACGCCCCTCCAGTTTGTCTAAAGCTGGCAGGTACCTCTGTGGCTTGCAGCGCAGGCCAGATCACCGTGGTTCCTGGCACGCCAGGCACAGAAGGAACCTGAGGCTATCTTCACAGTCAGCTACTATCACGAATCTTCGTTGCAAACACCTACGTGAACTTCAATCTCTCCGTACCATTCACCCAACTTCAATTGTTGCTGCGGTGAAATGTCCTGGTCTCTGAAGAATACCACACTCCTTTCAGCAATCAACAAACCAAGTTCGTCTTTTTGCTGATCAGTAAGATCTTTCAGCTGTAGACCAACTATCTCAGTTCCAATATGGGACGTGAGGTGGATTACTTCCTTCGCTGCGCCGAGGAGGGCCTTCTTCTCCGGATCAGCTCTGGAACCTGGATCCACATGTTCGCGATCATAATCTCGGATCTTGTAGACATCATCAAGGTACAAAGGCTTGGCCGGCCGGTAAGGGTAGCCATTCGACAAGTCGATACCTGCCTTCTCGAGTCTCTTTCGTGCCGGCTCTGGAAGGCCTAAAGTGTCTTTCCTTGGCTGAACGGTATCCTTCTCTTCGATGTCTGAGTTTATTGGGATTGCTATGGGTGCCATGTTGAAAGGTTGAAGCAAATTTGTGCTTATTGTGTGCAAACTCAGTGGCTGCTCTTATACCACAGGCCAATCCTGCGCCCCCCATCTGATCAGACGACCCTTACTAATGCGTCAATAGATGTTGCAGCTCGGGAACGCATGTTGATGCTCCGCGATGTTGGTGTTGCGGGGTTCATCGATCACGTCAATCCACTAGCCTATTGCGCATATCCATTCACCATTGAGCATCACGACACTTATCGCCGGACGTGCCTCGCTCTTGTAGACGCCGTGCTGAATGCCGGTTTCAAGGGCGTGGGCGTTGGAATCCTTCGGCGTGAGGCCTACACGGAAGCTACATGATGCCATCTCTATCCACCATTGCGCTCTGCTTATATTGGGTCAGCTAACGTAAACGGCGGCTGTCACTGCTCTTGGACGACGAGTGTGCAAAAATATATACAAGCTGCCCTCGCAAGTGTGTAGATCATCTTGATTGACTGATTGCTACATGCTCACACACCTCGCCCGCCAGACATCAGATCATCCAATCTTGGCTCCGCCTGCATAAGACGCATCAAAACCTTCAATCTCTCCTGTCTAAAATTTCTTCCTAGAGGTTGGCATGTCATCCAAAAGTAAGCGTGTAGCCGTCATTGGCGCAGGCATCTCCGGCGTGGTAACAGCAGCACATCTCAAGAACGAGGGTCTGGATGTAACCGTCTTTGAGCGTTCGAAAGCTGCAGGTGGCGTCTGGTAAGTCTTAAATCGACCTTGAATAACCATCTTTGACAAAATCAGGCTCTACGACGAGCGGAAGCCGCTTGAGCCTGCATATCCATCCGTGCCGCCATCAAAAGCTGGGAGCACATACACGAAAGATAACGCCAAGGACTCGGAAGTCGAAAATCTATTGCACGCTCCGCCAGGGTATGAGATCTGCTGCAGGCCGCTGGACTGAATAAGCACTGATACTTGACCATGTAGGCCGTGTTATGTCGGGCTCAGGAACAATGTAGCGACGCCCTTGCTGGAGACAAGCTTGAACAAGTTCCCGCCTGGGACGGAAGACTTTGTCTCCCATAGCGTGTTGAAGGACTACATCCAAGACACCGCAGCTAGGACTGAGGTTGATGCTGTGACGCAATACAACACTGAGGTTCAGCATGTATCCAAGACCGGCGATAAATGGGCCGTGCAGACTGCGACACTGCGGACACATGCCGATGGAAGCCAGTCTCGAGACACATCCACATCCGTAGGCACATATCACTCTCTTATGAACTTTTTTATCTGACATGAAAGCAGGACTTCGATGCTGTCGTCGTAGCATCCGGTCACTACCACGCCGCCAGGGTTCCTGATATCCCCGGGCTAGCAGAATGGAAACGCGCATTCCCAGACCGAGTGCAGCACTCAAAGGGGTACCGCAAGCCTGAAGACTACAAGGGTAAAGTACGTCTTTGTCTCCCCTGCAACTTGACCCAGAAGAAAGAAAATCACACAGAAACCACGACTAAAAGCAGCCAGAACTTCCTTCTCATCGGCGGCTCCGTGTCTGCGACCGACATTGCGCGCGAACTCAGCCCCTTCGCTGACACAATCTACCAATCGCACCGCAACGGCGCCTTCGACCTGTCCGCCGCCATGCTGCCCGAAAACGCCATCCGCGTGGACGAAGTCATTTCCTTTTCTGCGCCCTCTGCAACCTCCACCACCGCGCTCCCACCATCGGCCCCCATCCCGCTGACCCTGACTCTCAAATCCGGGAAGCAACTCTGCGACATCCACCACGTCATTCTCTGCACAGGGTACCACCTTACGCTCCCCTTTCTGGCGCACCTGCACGCCGACAGCACCACCCCGCAGGACGCAGACGACCGCGTGCTGGTCACAGACGGCACCATGTTTCACAATCTGCACCGCGACATCTTCTACATCCCGGACCCGTCGCTGGCATTCGTCGGCGTGCCCTTCTTCACCGCGACATTCACACTGTTCGAGTTCCAGGCTATGGCCGTTGCGAAGGCGTTTGCGGGGCTCGCGGAGCTGCCGGCGCGGAGGGAGATGAGGGAGGAGTATGTGCAAAGGGTGAGGGAGAGGGGGACGGGGAAGGCGTTTCATAGCTTGAGGGATAGGGAGGTTGAATATGTGGATGGGTTGTTGAGGTGGGTGAATGGCGAGCTGGAGAGGAAGGGGAGGGAGGGGTTACGGGGGCATACGGAGAGGTGGAGGAGCGCGAGGGGCGAGATGGTGGAGAGGATTAAGGCACTGCTTGCTGCGCCGTTGGGGAGGCAGAGGGAGGTCAGGGTGAGTTGTCAGAGTCTGGGGGTTGTGGAGGTGGGGAGGGGGTTGGAGAGGGAGGGGACGTTGGTGCAGGCTGCCGTGTAGAAAAGGGGTGTTGAGATGTGTGTTTGTCGAGAATTGGAGTGTCTGTGCAGCCACAACCCGTCCCAGCCTTTCAGTCTCGGCTTCGGCCGTGCCTACCATCTCCTGTACGTTACGATAAGTCTTTTCTCATCGCTGGAAAACACCCAGCTCCTTACTCCTAGAAAGAATCAGTACATACCTCAATACCCTTCCACGGCTGTACTCACCACCACTCGCTAAACGCAACTGTGCTCACATCAACCCCCAATTCTCTCAACTCCCTCGTATCAAGATGGCAATCGAACGGCCTCACCGTGCCATTACCTGCGGCCTCATCCTCCTGCGGCCTCACCGGCTCCATATTCTCAATCGGCAGTCCCGTGATGTCTGCAAAAGCCTGCACAATCTGCCACTTGGTCAAGCACTCGTCGCCAGAAAAGTGCAGCACAGCGGGCAACTCGCGCTCAGCATTCTCGCTACTAAGATACACGGCCGCGATGTCGCGACACACGCGCCCGACGTCCTGGGTGTTGGTTGGGTACCGCAGTGCATAGTCATCGACGTGCAGTTTGGCGTCCGTGGGTGAGAGTTTCTGCGCGGTCCACAGCTGCGACATCAGGACGTTGACGGCACTCTCGCTCGGCTCGTCGCACGGCCCGTACAAGATGGGGACGCGCAGCACGACGGCGCGGTTGCGGCGCAAGGCTGTGGCCAGCACGGCGCGCTCGCCTTCGAGCTTCGTGCGGCCGTACATGTTTGGTGGGTCGGGGGCTGCGCTGGTACTGTAAGGAGCCTCGCCTGGGCGCCCGGAGAAGACATAGTCGGTGGAGATGTAGATGAGGAGGATGTCACGTGCGGCTGTGGCGTGGGCGAGTGCGCGGCTGGCTTCCACGTTGATGGCGCGGGCGGCAGCTGGGTTGGCGGTGCAGGAGTCTGGGAAGCGGTTTGCGGCGCAGTGGACCACGACGTCTGGTTTTACCGAGTCGAGCAGTGAGGTTATGGCGGTGGTGCTGGTGAGGTTCAGGGATACCACGTCAGGTGGGTTAATGCGGTTGAGGCCTGTGCCAATGGCTTTCCATCCAGCGCGGGCGAATTGAAGCTGCACTTGGCGGCCGAGGAGACCGCTTGCTTTGGGGGGAAGTCAGTGGGTGGGATTGGTGTTTTGTGTGTATGTACTGGGAAACGTACCTCCCGTGACCAGGACCGTCTTTGTCGGCGCATCTACCTTTGCGGTGGTGTCAGCAGAGTCACTGGGGTCGCGATACTCGCCCGAGACGGCATCGAAGACGAGGATGGGCGGAAAGGTGGCACTCGATGTCATGGTGAATAGTGGTGTTGTTACTCATCGAGACCAATGACATCAGCCTCGTCGAGCCTAGTCCCTGTGAAAGTGGAGGCCCCACATGCCACCGTTAAGCGAGTCTATAAGAGGCACCATCCCTGTCACCGCCCCAGAGCCGGACGCGCCTGCTGGGGGGCCGACCGTCACGCAGCTCCAGCGGCGATTGCTCGACCACAGCAGCAAACACCATGTCGACAATAACGCAGAACGCGTCCCAGAGCTCATATCCGTACGGCTCCCGCGAAATCAAGCTTCATCGCGCTGACGCCTGACAGCCCCATCCTGCCCAAGGACTTCAATGCCAACCAGCCCACGACAATCCGCCTGTACCCTCTCAGCAACTACACATTCGGCACAAAGGATGGCCAGCCCGAGGAGGATCCGTCGGTGCTGGCGCGTCTGAAGCGCCTCGAGGAGCACTACAACGAGCATGGTATGCGCCGGACAAGCGAGGCCATCCTCGTCTGCCACGAACACAACCACCCGCACATTCTGATGCTGCAGATTGCCAACGCCTTCTTCAAGCTGTGCGTGTGCCGCTATTGGCCTATGTGGACTTGATGCTGACATCCACAGTCCTGGTGACTACCTGCGCCCCGAGGACGACGAGATCGAGGGCTTCAAGGCGCGGCTGAACGAGCGCCTGGCGCCTGTTGGCACGCAGTTCACTGGCGAGGGCGTCAACGACGAGTGGCAGGTCGGCGATACGCTCGCGCAGTGGTGGCGACCCAACTTTGAGACGTTCATGTATCCTTTTATTCCCGCCCACGTCACGCGGCCCAAGGAGTGCAAGAAGCTGTACTTTATCCAGCTGCCGCGGAGCAGTGCGTTCCCTTTCTCTCTCTTTCTCTCACCCTCTCTCACACACACTCTCTCTCACACATGACTCCTTCCAGTGCATGATTTTTCCAAAAGTATGGCTCTTCCAAGCACCTGCTAATCCGGGCAGAGGTCCTCAGCGTCCCTAAGAACATGAAGCTCCTCGCCGTTCCCCTCTTCGAGCTCTACGACAACACCGCCCGCTACGGGCCCCAACTCTCCGCCATCCCGCATCTGCTGTCGCGCTACAACTTCGAGTTCATCGACGAGAACGGCAACGTGGCAGCCACGACACCAGGTGTAGGGCCGCCGGACGGCAATGTGCAGACCAAGGTGCTGGCCGGTGGCGAGGATGTGAATATGCAGCAGAATGGTGATGAGGCGAGCGACGTCACGGTTTCGTAGATTGCGGGGTTGTATCTGCTGCGTGCGCGTCTTTGCGGTTGCATGGTTGGTGTTTGGCGTTCAGCAAGGGTCTTGCGAAAAGCGGTATGGGTTATTTAGGACAGTGTGTGTGCAGAGTGCGGTCACAATTAAGGGTGTTCAATGTAGTCCAGCAGAGTCGATAGCTAAATGATAGTTTCCTCAGCACTGTCACACACACCTAGTTTGCAGAGGATGTGAAGTTTATTAATTTCATTCATGATAAGTGGAGTATGCCAAGTTCAAAAGTCCCCAAACGCCAACCCAACCAGTCGTCATGTCAACAAGACCCATGTTGATGAGGTACATCCACACCCTCACTCAGTTCCAGTACTCAGCGCCCAGCTCCCCACCCAATCCCACATCATCCCCCTCCATGACAATCCTCCTCACCACCACACCCACAACGTCCAACTTACTATTCGTTGGCTTGACATCCAGCCCGCTATCCCTCCGCTTCCCACTCTTATCCTCACCACCTACCTCCCTGACCACCTCCCAGCTCTTCAGCCCCGTATCAACCAGCCGCGCCCGCTTGTAACTCGCATTACTCACGCTACGGACGGCGACCACGAACCCCGCCTCGGGGTTCTCGCGGATCCAGTTCCTAGTGGCATCGTCCTCGGCCCAGATGCGCTTGAGGCTGCTCTCCGGGTCCTTGAGCAGCCTGACGCGCTGCTCCTCGGCCTCAATGGTGCCTGCTTCCTGGCCAGCGCCCAGCGGCTTCTCAACCAGGTGCGTGCCGCCGAAGGACTCGACAAAGTGGCCGCTTGCGCTGTCGAAGAAGATGACGTCCTTGTACCAGCGGGTGCCGATGTCGTCGTAGTCGCGGTCGTGCAGCACGCTGGGGGTTTGCTTGGAGCTGCGTGACACGAGTTGGCCGCAGGGGAGGGCGTCGGTGGGGAGTGGGCTTGGGAGAATGGAGAGTTCGGGGATGATGCTGGGGGAGAGGGGCTCGCTGAGGTGGGAGGGGCGGCGGGAGTATTTGGCTGCCATGTTGCTTGTTGTGTGGTTCAAGTTTGACTTGTGTTTGTGGAGTGCTTGGCTTGAGGTTGCAGAGTACTGCAAGGACTGTGTGTGTGTGCTGAGCTTCAATTGAGCTCGGGGATGGGAGATTGAATGGATGAAGACAATGTCAAGAGACTGCTGAGGCTGTTTTGTAGCTATGCTAAGCTGAGGGGAAGCTCGGTGAGGGGTTACCTCCAGCTCCCCTTTATGTGACTTCATTTGTACCTGTGAGCTGCAGCTTCCCCGCCCGGCGCACCGCCCTGTCGGTGCAAATCCCTCAGGTCACGCACATGTTGCGTCCCTGTTGCGGCAAACGCTGGAATGCTCGCCGTGCGCAAGCAGCAGCCAGCAGTCGGCTCCAGGAACTACAGCTTTGGTGGTGTGACGGATGCACCGTCTGTCGCGTGAGGTGAGAGGTGAGGTTGGTTCCTGCGTACAGGCTCGCTTGATTCCGGGTGGGGCTGTGGGTCGACTGCTCCTTCCCGGCGTCGCCCGATGGTTCCTGCAAGAGAGGCCTGTTGCAGCCTCGTGTTGGCGCCATCATGTGCTGACTGTGCACTGTGCGGTGGCATCATCGGCGAATGCTTCACGTCTCGTGCTCGCTGTTGTGACAGCATCAGCTCTGGTCGAGGTGGAGCGGTTTCTCAAGTTGGCATCGCGACGGCGCTTGGGCGTCAGTGAGTCGTTCGATTGCATCACGAGAGCAACAGCGATGGCGCTTGAGAGTGTTTATATCGATCTTTATTCTGACAGAGTGTGTACACTCCTGCGTTCATAGTTTCACGTACATGCTTCAACTTGGCCATACCCAAAGAGCCGGACGCTGTCTTCGCACGAGAGCATGCACGATAACAATCCCTCCAATAATTCCACGTTTCCTTGCTTCGCTGCGAGGTGTAGCTATCTCACCGAAGAATTTTGACATCGCTTCTCGGAGTAGCTACCTGCTGGCATGGAGGATCTCGAGCCATATTCGAGTAATTAAGATCTGCTTTCCATTGACGCGAAACCCTGAGCCTCGCAGGCCCCATCCTCGATCACATTCAACTCAGTCATCCACTACAAGATGACAAAACCCAGGTCCTATCCTCATTCAAGCTTTCTTTCCCAGCTTTGCATCGTGAGTATTCCCAGCTATTGACATGTGTACAGTAGGACATCACAGCACCATCCCGCAGCCATTGCAAGACCCCAGAACTGGACCCCACTTCAGAACTATCGTCGTTCCTCAATACGACCTGCATGCCATACTGCGACTTTACTGTGTCTGATGAAAACCCTGCATCCAACGACATGTTCGACAGAACATCCATAACGTCCAATCGGAGCGATCCTGGCACTCGGAATGTGCACCGCTTGTTCCGCGCTGTCTTCCGGACTATCTTACAGCCTCCATCTCCTTATCTGCCGCGTGCCATGCGCCAATGGTGTTCTTCCCCGTACTTCCAGCCAGTCTGAGACCTTCTCCGCTCTTATCATTATTGACCATCGGTGCGACGACCCAGAATGGTCTCCTCTCTCTCGCTCATTGTGGCTGCATCTACAAGTGCAATTGAGCCTCCTCTCTGTTCCGGAAACATCAGCTGTCACTTCTTTGCGCACAAGGTACCGGTCGCATTGCAACAAGACTTAGTCACCTTGTCTAACATGTCTTGTGACACTCTTAACAATGCATTGACGACCGTTGGCTACACTTCCACCGAGACCGTACAGTACTAACCAGCCACAACTACTCAAAGCAATTACGGAACAAGCTTTTGATCGTGGAGATGTGCACTAACCCCCGCATTTCACACAAACCCCTGTCGTTCCAGCGAACGAACAGCCAGTCGCAGCCTCAGCGATAGATACCGCACTGCGGGAACATTTCCGCCCTACCTCGTTCAGGCATATCACTATCTACCACCATGCTCACAATAAGCTCCATCAGAGATAGGTGACCAACGTCGACCTTATCTTTCGTCGAATACTTTGTTATCAACATTCATATAAGCTCTTGGCTGCTCACTCGATACCATGACAGAAATCCAACCCAAGCCAGTCCACGAACACATCGAGATGGCCGAATCAGTCGCAGACCGCGATGTGAAGCACTTCGCTACAACCGCAGATGACGACGAGCGTCTGGCTCAACTCGGTCATGTTCAGGAGTTGCAGAGGAACTACTCGATTTGGTCCCTCGGTAGTCTGTGTCTTTGTCTGATGGCAACCTGGGAAGCGTTGTCGACAGTCATCGCAACCGCGTTGACGACAGGCGGTGCCCCTTGCTTGTTCTTCAACCTGTACGTCAAGGCCCTTCAGAGTTGGTTCTCGGGATCGCACCTAACATGAGTAGTCTTATCTCGGTCATTTGTACCATTGCTATTGCATGCTCCCTGGGCGAAATTGCATCCATCTACCCAACTGCGGGAGGTAGGCAGCTTCAGTGGACTCTTCAACCCGTCTCGCCTGACACATGACAGGACAATACCACTGGGTGGCTGCGCTTTCCCCGCCCTCATCTCGAGCAACAGCATCATGGCTGACAGGATGGATCAATGTTGGAGGGCAGATTGTGTTGACGGCCTCTGCTGCGTTTGCTGCTGGCCTTCAGCTCCAGGCTCTCATCATCTTGAACGACGAATCCTACGTCCCAGCAAGGTGGCAAGGGTTGCTCTTCTACTGGGCGGTTCTGCTCTACGCTGCTGCGATCAACATCTGGGGCTCAAAGATGTTACCCACCGCCAACTTAATTTCTGGTAAGTGGATTGCGAGCCAACGCAGCTACAACACACTCACCAAGCCAGGCGTACTCCACATCGCAGGCTTCCTTGCCATCCTCATCACCCTGGGTGTCATGGCTCCCAAGAATTCTGCATCCTTCGTCTTCACTGAGGTCTCCAACTCAAGCGGCTGGTCCAATGACGGCATCTCCTGGCTCGTCGGCCTCCTCTCCTCCGTTTACCCCCTTCTCGGCTACGACGCCGCCTGCCATCTCGCTGAAGAAATGCCTCACGCATCCCGCAACGTCCCCATTGCTATGATTGGCTCCGTGACGGTCAATGGCATTCTCGGCATCGGGTACTGCATCATGCTACTCTTCTCCACCGGCACCCTCGATGTCCTCCTCGCCACACCCACCGGCTTCCCATTCATGCAGATTTTCCTGGACGCAACCCGCTCTGCTGCAGGCGCCACAGTAATGAGCCTCGTTATCACACTGATCGCCATCGCCGCGACCGCTGGCGGTATCACATCCACATCCCGCACGCTCTGGGCATTCGCCCGCGACAAGGCCACGCCTTTCGACCGCTACTTCGCCTACGTCAACCACTCGTCACACATCCCCGTGCGCGCCGTCGTGCTCATCACCATCCTACAGATGCTACTCGGCTTCATCTACCTCGGCAACTCCACGGCCTTCAACGCCATCCTGTCCATGGCCATCCTGGGCATGTACACCTCATACCTAATCCCCATCGTGTACTTTATGATCCACGGACGGCCGCGGCTAGCACCCCACGAATTCGGTTTTTTCAAGATGCCCAAGACCGTGGGGCTGGTGCTGAATGTCGTCTCGTGTGCGTGGCTGGTGTTGGCGATAGTGTTCTCCACGTTCCCGACCTTCATGCCGGTTTCCCCACAGAACATGAATTACTCGACTGTCGTCATGGTGGGCTGGGTCGTGCTGGGTGGTGTGTATTATGTGGTGCTTGGGCGGAAGAAGTTCCAGGTTCCGGTTGTGGATCGTGAGGCGCGTGGGTTTGAGTAGACAGACTTGTTTGCTGTTCTTTGGATGTTGAGTGTGTGTAGCTAGCCATTTTGTTGCAATATGCCAACGCGTCAATGTTATTACCAACTTCATTGTTGCTATTGTTCACTTCAGCATCGACGAGCTCGCGACGTGGCGTGTCAGTGACGTGCATCACAACAAAAACCAGACAACAGCGAAAGAAAGTGAAGGAACAGATTCAATTGCATTCTACCACAACAACCAAACTTTCCTCCCACAGCAAGCTCCTCCCTCGCTTACCGCAGTGACAGCCACCCAACCCGTGTTCCAACCAGCTACATAGACGCACTGATGAGCGCCCCGCCTCGCGCCCACCGGTGGCCTCCTCCGGGCCAAGAGATGTTTTTGGCCGGCTCAGCGCTGCTTTGAGACCTCCCGAGTGGAAAAAAGAATAGGAAGTAAGAAAGGAAGCTGCGTGGTGTTAGTGGTTAGTAGGGGTGAGATGAGGTAGATGCTTACAAGTTCAATCATTACGCGGTCGGTCGGTCAGTCGGTCGGAGACGGTCGTCGGTCAAGTGCGGTCGGCGGTCGGGTGCGATCGATATCGATGAGGGCGGTGGGAGGGGAGAGATAGCAAAAAAAAAGGAAGGCAAAGGTAGTGATCAGGTTGAAAGAAGTGATCGAAGTGTCGAGAGCAGGTGGGCGGGTTGGGCAAGCTTTATATATCCTGTGAGTTGCGCTAGGCGTGGCCGGCTCCGGTAAGCGATGGCCAGCGATTGGCTCAAAGGCATGGTGACGGTGAGTTGGAGAGGGCGACAGAAGAGGAAGTGAAAGTAGGTATGACAGCGTTGAGCTGCTGCCTGAAGTGGGGACGATTGCGTGATTCAAAATGAACTGCGGACTGTCTTGTCTGCGTGTGTGAGCTTGTATCGTTGGTATAGTCATTGTTGGCCTGCTGAGGTGTCAGTGAAGGTGCTGTTCTCGTGACGTGCCATGCCCACGAATCTTTGCGTCTTTCCCCATTCTCATCAAGTGCGGGCATCAAAAGTCACACAAACTATGTGATACATTGTTGACTTGTGTCTTGAAACATACGTGATACAAGAGGACAGTGATATACATCACAGCTCACAAAGCGCCTTCTAGTCCACCATGCTGGCATTGTGCATTCACACCTCGAGCACTTTCCAACTACAAAGGTTATCATAAACTGAAAAACTTTTAACAAGCATCACCATTGACCATCAGAGCCGTTCACACAGCACTCAGCAAACAACCTCACAATCGCTACCCTTATTACATTCACAAGCATCAGAATGCCTCGATCCGCCAAACTCACGCGTGCAAAGACGCCCGCTCCCGGGATTGATGAACATACGATCACGTACCCAGACATGAACTCAACGCACTCCGCAAAATGGACCTGCTGCTGTGGCGAGGTGAACGATGGAGATGAGTTTCCACATCAATGCACCAAGTGCGGACATTTCTGGCAGTCGTGCTGCACAGGCTGATTCGTATTCATTGAGCTTGTCGGCCCTACCGAATGTCTTGTCTCGTGTTTACTGTCATGGATCTTGTTTTGAGTGTACTGTTGGCGGATTTTGTCCAGCGCTTACTGACTTTACGGAATTTGCTCATGAAAGGCAGTCGCCGGGAGCGGCTTCAGCATAATAACAAGGCTCGATCCAATTGATGTTCTCATATCTTCTATGTGCCGGATCACCAGAGCTACGTGGGGTACATCAAGACGATTCGAATGTATTAGTTTTCTTGAGTCCTGTTAGGTTTGCGCGTTTAATAAATTGAGATGTCATGACGAAGAACAAGTAGCTATAATTTGTCCTTCACTTACTTCAGCCTGTCATTGCCACCTTAGATGATACACTTGTGTAAGAATGGATATTGTTCTGAGAAAAGACTGTGATTGCGATCCAGGCCCGGGCCATCGAATTGACTGTTGTTTTGGCCCAAAATTGGTTAAATATGAGCACGTGCATTGTCAACAGCGTGTTATTTCCATGCTGCCGAATCGTGATAGAGCTTTAATCGCGATTCGATTCATCGGGTATCTCAATTCCGTCCACGACTATTTCTTCCCATCAACATCATCATCGAGCCTCAGCCCTGCCACCTGTCTCGCCCCATCAACATCCACATCTTCCAATCCCACCAATCCTACCAATGCCTCATCATCGATAACATCTCTCATCTCGGGTTTCTCCCCGGGCTGCTGCCCGTGCGCAGCCGCCAGCCTCAGCTCCGCTATCTTCTCATCATCATACTTGGTGAACACTCGCTGGTTCTTCTTTTCGGGCTTTGCGTGTTCCTCGGCCTTGAATTGGTAGCCTCTGACTCGTGGACCTTGGCCTGTTTTCTCAGGGAGAAGGGATTCGTAGTATCTCTCGAAGGCGGCCACTTCGGTTTCGAATGTCTCTGCAGAGATGGAGGCGCGAATGCCATCGAAGAATGCGGAGAGAATGGCGTGGTTATGTATCTGGATTAAGACCCAGCCTAGCATTTCCTTCGCGGCGAGGAGATGCTGGATGTATGCGCGATGGTGCTTGGAGCACGCGTAGCACGTACACCCCTCGCTTAGGGGGGCTACAGTTGTGGCGTGTGATTCAGACCACATGTCCAGTCCTAGATCTCGGCGCGAGCTGGTAGTGGTGTCTTTAGTAGGGGCAGGGAAGGAGAAATCCAGCGCGATGCCGGCATCGGTTGCTTCAGTCAGGAAAGGAATGGTGAAGATGTCCATGCCCAGGCTAACCTGGCGAAGGACCTCGTGCGGACTGGCGGGTGCGTGGAAAGAGAGGCGTGGTAGGCGGTGCAATTCTTCAGGGAGGTCGTCTAGGAGGTAGGCATCGTATATGGCTACACCAGAGATCTTGTCTGCCATATCGTCGACCAGGTGTTCTAGATACCAGCTCTGCAAATCGCGATCTATAGGCAGTATGGGCGCGAATATGCCCCAGCTTGGTTCGTCCTTATCCAGCGATGCTTTTTTGGCGATGATGTCGCGCGTCCACGCCTCTGTCCTGTCGCTCATCTTGTCCTTCCTCTTTATCCCAACAGCTTCCCTTCCGAAGGGTATATCGGCCAGACCGACCACAATATCTGGTTGCAGCTTCCTTGCAGCAGCAGCATAGTATTCTGAACTCAGTGCCTTGAAACCTACAGACGTCAAGACGCCCAGCTCTTTGTTGGTGCTATGGAGTGGAGATGGTATGGGAGGATTGCGGCGCGGGCCAAGGACTAGGAGCGTGTCCTGTGGTAGAGCAATGAATTTCCGCAGCGGCTCGGGCACATTGTGTTGGAAAACAGGCGGTGTCTTTTGAGGGAGCTTCTCAATGACTGCGCATGTCAGCGTTGGGCTACGTCATCGTGGCAACTATACGCACAGTCTTCCAATGCGACGTAAACGCCATTGAGATCGAGGGTCTTTGAAAAGTTGTCTTGCGATATATGAGGAACAACTCCGCGCGAGGTATTGCCAATAAAGCAGGGTGTTGATATGCTTTTGCGCTTGGGGAGCGACAGGCGGCCGAGACGCGGCGCGAGTGCGCCTGTGGTTTTGAGGAGTGTGAATTCGAGCATTTCAGGCGGCAGCTGGCCTAGCTTTGGCGCTGGATCTGGGCCTGACAGCAAAGATGAGAGCAATTCCATGGTATGCGGCCGTACTCAAAGCACCAGGGCGCCGACTATCGCGCGCGACTTTTTGGTGTCGCGGGGCTCAATTCACGCGCTAAAATCAGGGTCCACTGAGGCGCGTCATTTCAGCCCATCTGCAGCTCCACCTCACAACCTTAAGTCACTTATCGAAGGCACCTGGATTGGATTCTCGTGTTTACAAATATCATGGTGGCCGTGGACCCTGAAGGCTCAGTAAGCATGATCATACCGTGCACGGACACCCAACGATCGGAGACAACCAACGATCGGGGAACAATAATTACACCCAATTTTGACGCGTAATAACTTAACCACCATGCCAGGAATTAATGATGCGCTTGCAGAGATTTGTAATTTGAACCTAGACAATAAACTTGTGTATACAAAAATTGCGCTTAAGCACGGTGTTGATTGTAATACTCTATCCCGCGCGCACCGCGGTGTGCAGGTCCCTTGACGCGTTGCCAACGAACAGCAACACAAGCTTACGCCACAACAAGAGGAGGACCTTGTACAGTATATAGGAGTGTTAAACACCCGTTATATAGCACCTTCAAGGACTATGATACAGAATTTTGCGTCTAAAGTAGCCCAGAATCCTTGCTCTGATAGGTGGGTTACACGCTTCCTGCACTGTTACTATGACCGCCTTGTAGCCAAATGGACGACCGGCATGGACTCTAGTCGCCACAACGCTGAGTCTGGGTATAAGTACAAGCTGTACTTTGACATTCTACACGAGAAGATCACTAAATACTCTATTAAGCCAGCGAACACGTACAATATGGATGAGAAGGGATTTGCAATAGGGGTACTAGGAAGGACAAAGCGCATCTTTAGTAGGCGTCAATATGAGAAGAAGGAGGTTTGACAGGCTCTTCAAGATGGCTCACGTGAGTGGGTGAGCTTATTGGCAGCAGTCTGCGCGGATGGTACTGCACTGCTGCCAGGCATCATATTTGCGTCAAAAAACTCCACAATCTAGAGCTATTGGGTGGCCGATATAGAGGCTGAAAACCACCTAATTCACGTGGCTTCTTCGCCTACAGGGTGGACAAACAATGACATTAGATTAGCCTGGCTTGAACAGGTATTTAATCGTTATACAAAGGCAAAGGCGCGTTAGAGCTATAGGCTTCTTATAGTAGATGGCCACGGCAGTCACCTGACGCAGGACTTCATTGACTACTGTAATGAGAATCGGATTATACTGGCCGTGTTACCCCCTCACAGTACCCAGACGCTGCAGCTGTTGGACGTAGTCTGCTTTAAGCCACTCTCCTCCGCGTACGCCTCTGAGCTAGATGACTACCTCTAGAAGACTTAAGGCCTATCCCCGTTGACAAAAGGTGACTTTTTTAGTTTATTTTGGCCTGCCTGGGTGGCTACATTTACAGCTGAGCTCGTACAAAACGCCTTTATAGTAACAGGGATAAGCCTACCAAACCCTAACGTTATACTCGATAGATTCCGTCACACAACACCTACTGACTTAGGCTCAGTTACCTCTGGTTCTACAGCCTATTCTGCAGAGGATTGGCTTAGAGCTTGCACTACACTGCGTGCAGAGGTGAAGGATCTGCGCAGTGCAGGTGCCTGGAAGCTTGGCTAAACTATCCACCACCTATCAACCCAGGTTGAACTCCTTTATGACGAACTGGATGGATTGCGGCAGAAGCTATACCTAAAACAGAAGCGTCAGAAGCAACCTAGCAGACAACTAGACCTGCAACAGCATTAGGAGTACTACGGCGGAGCTATGATGTGGTCCCCTAGGGCTATTTAAGAGGCACGTGTCTGCATGGCAGTTACTGAGCGAGAGAAGGAGGAGGAAGAGCTAAGAAAGGTAGAGATGAAGGAGTTAGCAGCTGCTAATAAGCTATATAAGCAGAAGATTGAGGATGAGAAGCGTTAAAAGCGGGCAAGGGAGAAGGAAGAGCGTGCCAGAATGAAGGCAGAGGAACGCCGAGCAATAGAGGTCTGGAAGGCAGCCAGGGCAGCCAGCAAACAGGCTTGTGACTCTGCAAAAGCTATATAACAGCCCTGAAGAGGTAATACTACAACCTTAAAAGCTTCTGCAGTTAAAGTAAAGCCTGCGCGTCGTGCTGTGGGTGCTTGTAGTCACCCAAAGCCTGCCACGCCTCCCCCAGCTCCGCGCACTCACACGACCCGCAGCGGCCGCACCGCCACTTTATATAGATGAAATGTACTCAAAATAATAATCACCCAGGCCTATAGAACAAACCACCAAATTATTTCACGATATTAGCTATTATATGTGGCTCTGCAGCTTCATTTTTGTAGTAGGCCTCAGGGCTCGGAGCGATCGTTGGTTGTCTCCGATCGTTGGGTGTCCGTGCACGGTAGCAGTCTAGGCTTCAGCCTAAGCTCCTGACTCGCTGGCCAGAAAAGAGACTGATGGGTCGACATTTCTCTCATATCATTCCTGCTTCATTCATTGAAATCAATAAGCTGTGCCAATATGCCAGTTCCACAGTGGCTTCAACATCCAATTGCAATCTTCTTCATTCCTTTGATCCTTGTATTCTACCTACCACAGCTCTACAACCTGCTACCCTACAGTATGGATCCATCATACGATATCACTAGACTGGAAAGAATTGCAATCCTAATGGATAATATATATACCGCCCTTGCCAACTCGACTTTCATACCACACAATGCGATAACCCGCGGTCCACACATCATCAACACAACAGCGATCTCGTGCAATGTTGATGCTTCAGTGCTTCGACTCATTGAACTTTTACCATATGTAGATTCGTCACTGGTCCAGGAGCCTGATTGGATTGATGGTGGGTACTTTATGGACTATCGCAATCCACAACATCTCGAAGCAATGTGCGACCCCCTTCGTGGCGAACCTGTTGGGTGGACGGACTACATGGAAGCCACTGATGTGGCACTGACAAATTGGGGTACCGGGGGCTGGAACTCTGACCGCACATTTGTCATGATTTACAACACTGAAAGGGACTCAATTAGAATCTTTGACGGCGAACTATGGGTAGAGCGACGCACAGCTGAACTTGCGTTCGGCGAAGAGTTGGACAAAAAGTGGTTTCGAGATAATGGACAATTAGAGTGGGACATGGCCGACGGCGCACCACAGGTTCTTCAAGCTATTACGAACAATTATAAAAGTCTGAAATGGACACCTTGGGGAACGTCAAACCGCGAGGACGGATTCGATGTCCCTCTTGACACCATCAAAACTCTCCTGGAACGTAATGGTTGGCCAGAAGTATTCAACTCCACTCAGTTCAACATCGACTTTATTCTTGCAAAACACATGCCGCGAGACGGGAGGCCCAACAACGACGCATCAAAGAGTGACGAAGTATCTACGTATCTGGCTCTTCAACGCACTGATGAGGAAGCAAGATTTACGAACACTCACGAAAAATGTGTCCATCGCCTACACTACGAGCCTTCTAATGATCCAAACATGATAGAGAAATGTATGGCAAATAAGGCGACAGAGAGGACATGGCTTGACTTGGCACTTACGCAGTCACACAACGAGGCTCTGAGAATTCTCAAGGGGACCGGCCATGATCTACCGCCTTTCGAAGATGTCTTTCAGCGTGCTCGAAACAAGATTTCCGAACTTAAGCAAATGGTTGCCGATCGCGTAGCAGAACTTACGCGAAGGGGCGCGATACCTGAAGACCAACTACCCGAGTTTGAAACGGAGGCTCGAGATGAGATTGAGAGGCAAGACTCCATGTTGGCGCATTCGCGATGGTTCATTTTGGAGCAGATAGAGACATTAAAGGAAGAAGTAGCGAAGCTGAAGCGAGGTGAGACGGCTGAAAGGGGCCGCAAATGGTTGTTTGATTATGTGCGGGATCTGGATGAGGAGTGATGAGATTGCGGGAAAAGACCGTGGGACGTTTGTGTCAATGCCAAATACATCGATTGTCTGTTTGTTGTCGCAAGCAGCATTTGATTCCGTCACACAGCGTATGCATTGTACTATAAAAGCTCCTCTCTCGACCTTGAGCGTGCGATTGTATTCAGTACCATTTGAGCCCGACCTCGCCATGCCGGATCCTCGGAACAGTCATGGAGATCAGTACATGAACATATTGAAAAGCAATACTGCTCCACTACTAATTATGACTCCAACACAACGCAGACGCATAGATGAGCAGGCCTCGGGTTGTCGACTCTGGTATGAAGTTCTGGTATGCCTTTGCAAATATTGGTCTCAGAAACAGGACCCTCAGCCTAACGTGTCTGAGTCACGCATCGGACACTCTCCTGTATCTCCCTTCCGGTTCTACGACCTCCCACCCGAGTTAAGAAATCGTGTGTACAAGTTTTGCGCCGCTGATGGAGAATCCAGTATCCAGCGATTACAAAAGGCTAATGAAGAAGCTCGTCCACACACAAAGAACAATTCCAGACAATGGCGCTATAAAGGACGTTGTATCACACTAGCTAAAGTGGTGAAAGTAGCCGGTATGCGATTCATAGAGCGGCTCTACGGCGATGGCACGATATCTCAAATCGCTTACAAGTCTTGCTTGGACTGTGTTGGCCAGTACCACCACAATAGGAGTAGTGAATTCAACCCCGACTACAGTCATCCGAATGGCATTGTGATAACATCTAGTGGCGTCCTGCACGATCGTCTGCCTGCTTTCGCTGCCATCTCCCGACAGAGTTTGCGAGAATGCTGGGGTCTCTGTCACCCACCCAACTCAAGTTTCGAGGTTCATATCTTGCATGGAGACTTTTTTCCAGCTTTGCGCTTCCTATCGATGTTGAAGCGGCATGGAATCACGATCAGAGGCATTTCGGTGACCATGATCTACTCATCTGGAAATATCTGTGCGCAAAAAGTGGCCGATTTGATCAATGTCCACTGGTGCTTGGGTGTACCGCTTTGGCACTGTATGACGAGCGAATCAATCATGAAAATCGACGAAGAGGACCCATCTCACTCGCTCTGTGAGTGGCTGTTTTGCGTCCGTCGCATCATCGCTCTGTACCGCATCGATCGTCCCACATGGCGGAAGCTGTCCTGGGGATTCTTACAGCGAGTGGGAATGCTCAATACTCACCTACAGGATGATTTTAACGCTGTAGCTTTGTCCAAGCCGGGAAAATTGTTATGAACACTTGTGAGGAATGGGAAGGTATGGTAGTCTAGGTCTAGACTTTGAATATGGACGCCCTCAGAATTATCGCTCGTAAAATCTTCATTCTTAGAATCCGCAGATGTGTTCTTGAGGTGCACAACAAAGTCGTCGAAAACCTGACGAGCCGGTTTCTGGCTGCTCAAGCGAGCGCTTTGTCTGTCTGTAAGCTCTGTGACTATGGAAGGGCTGGTTAGTAATTGTAATTTCTGTCGTTGCCAATTCTGCTGCTGCCAGTAGAGTGATCCATTGATTGCTCAGCCATCTTGGCTGCTGTTGTTGTAAACTTGACTTTTGCCCCTGCTGTGTTGCAGACAAGGATCGGCCAAGGCTTACTCGAGTTGAATCACCTCGTATCTGATTGAGACAAGTATTCGCATGCTGACAAGCGTGCGCGTGCAAGGCGACAACCAGACCAAGCTTTGCTTGTTCCTACATCGTCGAGTGTTCTTGCAGGTGCACGACTGATGGCACGTTCGAAGATTCTAGAGGCTTGTAGTCCGTCGGTGCTGATCATCGGCGACGCCGGTCGGGTTCGGGACATGCACCTCCGCGCATTGTGACCTTGTGACTGTGTATCTGGATTGTGCCTTTACAGCCGAGGCGTTGTCACCGCCGGAGACTTTGAATCACAGCTTCCGGCGATATTCTGCTGGTGGAGCAGAACTAGCCTCGTCGTTGCGGAGGCATTCCCCGCCAATCAGGCCACCTCGGCCGAACGCACGTGACGTGCTGTGTCAGCATTGCAAATGGCTACCAATCTAGGCGCCTGTTGCTGTGTGTATTGTGGGTGCCTGATTGTGTCGTTTACACAAGAGCGCGCAATGAAGGAAGCTGGTCGAGATGGGGGTAGGGACATCATCGCTCCAGGTCGACGCGTCGAATCATTTTCAACGGAGCATGCCCTGGGGTGGATCAAGTCCGCAAATCCATTAAAGCCGACTACCACCGAGCAACAGTAGTCCACATAAAGTCGCGATCCGCGAATGAATCCTAATCAAAGGTTAAACAGCACTTTGTTTCCCACTCCTAACAACCCTCACAAATCAGCAAGATGACAACACCAAATCTCACCGTGCACCACCTTCAGATCGGCCAGGGTGAGCGCATCCCCTGGCTCCTCGAGGAGCTCAACATTCCCTATCAATTGGCCAACTACAAGCGCTCGCCTCTACTCTCGCCCCCAGAGCTCAAAGCCAAACACCCTCTCGGTGCCTCTCCCGTCTTAGAAGACAACACCGACCCCTCCAACCCCGTCACCCTTGCCGAATCCGGTGCTATTATGGAATACATCATTCACAAATACGCCAATGGCAGATTGGCTCTCAGCCCCTCGCACAAGAACTTTGCGGACTATCTGTACTGGTTCCACTTCTCCAACTCGACTCTGCAGCCCGCGATATTCAGACGCGCCATGCTGCGCGGCGGTATTCCGAACTCGGCAACTGATCCTCGCTACCTGGGTGCCGAGGACCGCGTGAAGAGGGCGTTGAGTCATATGAACGAGCGCTTGCTTTCCAACAAGTGGCTCGCAGGTGAGGAGTTTACGGCGGCGGATGTCATGACAGGGTGGTGTGTGACAACTATGCGCAATTTTGAGCCAATCGATTTGACCGAGTATGAGGGAATCTTGGGATGGATTGAGAGGTTCAATGAGAGAGAGGCGTACAAAACGGCAATGGGAAAGAGTGACCCTGATATCAAACTTGAGGAGACATCGAGCGCGAAGGGACCGGCTCCGATAGAGCTATTTGTCAAGGCTATGGCAGGCAAGATCTGAGTCGGAAATGTAGCACTCAAGTTAATCACAATGTTACATTACTGGCTTTTTCGTTTGTAAATTACGATGATGATGCAGGGAATCAGGATCCAGTGCCTAGTAGCCCAGAGCTTTGGCCCTCTCCTCACCAAGTATATCGACCAGGCTGATCAGCTTGAAGCTTGCCTCCGCACTTGTGCCGCCCTCAGCAAGCTCATTTGCATCGTCATGTGTGACAACCAGGCCGTACGGGAAATCAGCATTCAGCTTGTTTGGAACAGCTGCCAGGCCGTCTGTGTTTGTAACGTGATCGATACCCTTCTCTGCATCATCCACGATGGTGAAGGTCTCGACATACTTGTGAGGCGGTGCACGTTCGTAGACAAGATAAGAACTTATCCCTTGACTGCTCACCATAATGTACCCACCAGTACCGTTTTTCGCGGCGACCAAGGTCAAGCCTTCTACATCAGCATGGAGGCCGTCATCACCGACCTTAGCGAACTGGAACCCTTCGTTTGAACCATCGGGCTCGGCTTCGTATCGCCAGATACCAGACGGCTCCTCACCGAGGAAAATAAAGCCAGCGGCCTCATCGGCGACACAGCCTTCAACCTGACCTCCAGAGCCACCAGTAAAATTGCGAACAAGCGAGGTTTGAAGAGTACCGTTTGCAGTAGCTGACAGTTCGTACTGGAGGTATTCGGCATCTTTGTTGTTGACGAAGAGGTACTGTTTCTTTGACTTGGGCGAGAGGTAAGTGCAAGATCCATAGGGCTCGTAATCTTCAGGGAGAGCTTGTGTACCACCAGTGATGTTTTTGATGGATCCATCGCTGGTCAGCTCCACCAGGCTAGATTTGGTTAGTCGTGATCTTGGACTAGAGTGAAGGGAACGAACCAAAGGGTGTTATCGCCCCTACAGGCAGCATACGCAAGATCGACTGTGCCGTTTCCAACAGGGAGACCATAGATGATATCCACGTTGTTGGGTTTTGGAGCGTGGGAGATTTGCAATAGCTTCCCGGTCAAATCGAAGACACCAAAGCCCTCGCCGCCCTGCGACTTTGTAGTTGTGATGATCCTGCTCTGGTCAGGTTGAGATGGGTGAATCCATATAGCTGGATCATCACCATCACCTCCGTTTGCCTCTGTTTCATACATGGCCTTGATCGCCACGTATGAACAATCTGGCCCTGCCCATCCAGCCTCACATGTACACACATTGGGGCCATCACACTTGCCATGGCCAGAGCAGTCGTTCTGGCAAGTGATCTCTGAGCAATCAGCACCAGCAAACCCGACAAGACAGCTGCAGGTGCTGTTACCCTGTGAGAAACCGTTTTTCGAGCATTTATCAGTGGTGACACTCATGCAGTATCCGCATGGCTTGGTGTGTGGATCGTAGCCAGTGTTTGCTTGGATACCAATCGAGTCCAGAACATTCTTAAGAGAACCGACTGCAATGCCCGTATCATCTTCTCCCTCGAAAGCAAATGCGATAGCGCCCGAGGGAAATGTGACTGAGCTAGACTGCAGGACTGAAACATCGCCTCCAATGGAGAGATCAGAAATTCCCTCCAGGCTGGCAGATCCTTTCAACTGAAAGTTTGCATCGTAAAAGTCGACAACATCGTCGTGCGCGACCAATAGATAATCGCTCGAGTTCGCGTGATAGGCACCGAGGCCTTCGATCTTTAGGTTCTTACCTACAGTGCGAACCTCGGGTGCTGTGGTACTTTCGGCGGCTTGGAAAGAGTACAAAGTTTCACCCTCACCGCCGGAGAAGAAGATCCGACCATTGGAAAACACAGCAGCTGTCTCGCCTTCAACAGGAATTGGGAATGTTTGGACCTAGCAAGATCAGCTTCGACTTGAATTCTTACAAATGGCAGGCGACCGCAATCATACCTCAAGCACTTGCACGTCATTGCCTTTTCCCCTAATGAGAAATTGAACGACCATCTTCTTTCCGAATAGGAAAACGTAGTTCTCCCCACTCGTCTGGCTTCGCCAATTGCGAGCGACACTCCAGTCGCCAAGCTGATACTTACGCGATCCTGAGATTTCACTCCCAGTCTCGACATCGTAAGCTCTGATGATTGAGTTCGGCGAAGGAATGTTGAAGATCACATCTTGCCCTGCGACATCGTAGACCGGAATAGCGATCTTTGTGCGCCCCGACTTCTCATGCGACCGTTCGCTGAACAAAGTTGAATTTGCCGTAGAGAAGGTGCGAAAACCTCCGTCTGCCGCACTGCCATCGTTCGCAAGGAGGATAGGCGAGGATTTGTAGATCAATGCCGCATTATCTGAGTCGAAACCGGTGGCTGCTGGTGTAAGGCTGATCGTCGCATTCTGGGCAAACACAACCGGCAAGAGAGTTGTTGCCCACGAGAGGCTCCTTGCAGAAGCCTTCATTGTGATTCTGGGGATGCGCAAGACCTAATCGATGCCTCAGGAGGTCGTGCTCGCGCCTCGTTCTTATAGACCTGCGCGTGCTGAAGAGTCCCGTCCGACTAACAAACCTGACCTCCTCAACGGTTGCTGATCTGCACATACATGGTTAGCCGCAAATATAACAAGCATTTTGTTTCGATATCGAGGAAGGTGGTGTTGTTAGATCCTCGCTGATACCAACCGTTACTAGAAGGAGCCACACTCCGACGTCACGCTGGCGAATCACAGCGCAGCTTTCCACAACGTGAGACAGCTCGTGCAACTCTATTTGCTATGATCAACGCGCTGTTTCATATAAGCACCTGCATGAAGACAGTGACACAGTGCTTGGTGCTCTGGGCAATTGTGCACGTGGGGCGAACACTCGATCGTAGACCGAGAGAATATCATGCAATCTTAGCATCGGATGAAACTCTGCATTTACGTAGATAGCGAACGAACGTTGACACCAAGCCAACAATACACCCACCGCATCGCGTGGTTCCTGCCCAAAAACGAGGAATTATGGCACATGTCCTTCCTCAGCGTTCTTTGCAGTACTTTCAGGCCTTTTAAGTGCCAGCAGGCTGAGCAAAGGTCGAGCCAATTGGACCGAACCTGATGTTCGAAAAGGCAACGGTAGCGTCTGGGTGGTTCATCTCGACCTCAGCAGGCTTGCCAGAGGTGGTTGGGCAGTCACCACGAGCAGCTCCAGGGATGCTGGGGTCCTTGTCCGTGGGGTAGGTGGAGTCGAGCCACAACATGTTGGCGTAGTGGTCGTCCCAAAGTGACATGACGAGAGTCATACCCTTTGCCATAGCCTGTCAAGTCGTCAGTAATCTGAGTTCAGAGGAAATGGTCGCACTTACCCTGCCCATGGAGGCCATGCCGCCAAACTTGTTGAAGGGGTAGACCTCTTCCGCGAATACCTTCTGCTGGGTGTTGCACCATTCCTGAGTGATGCTGTTGCCTGTCATGCCTGGAATAGTGGGTTGAGGCTGCGGGATAACCTTGCCGCCCTGGATATAGAAGCGCTTGAGTTCCTTGAGGTCGCTGCCGGAGCCAAGGAACTGAGTAACTACGGTCATCTTCTTCGTGGTATCGACAGTCTTGCCCTTGCCGTAAAAGTTCTTGACTCCGACACGGTATGGGTTGAAGTCGCAGCCGTTAGCATCGCACGATCCTTAATGGTCGAATCAGCATCAACTCTCTCCAACGATTGTGTGACTTACCAGCGTATCGATCAAGGGAGTAGGTACCTCCGCACCCGAGGTCCTCGCAGACGCTGTAACCCTCGGGTTCGCAGGAATGAGGGGTCAGAGCTGTAGAGGCAGAGTTTGCCTCCCAAACATCCATCTCCGCGCTGTGGGTGATTAGCATGTCTGTTGAATCACAACCAACTGCAACTTACCAGCACGCGCCGTACTTGCCAACACCAGCATTGATATCATTGGGAGATGGCTTCCAACCATCAGCATTGGCTTTACCATTGATGAATTTCAGATCACGAGCACACTGTGCATCGCAGTATCCTTGAAAACAAAGTGTTAGAGATGAGACGTCTTTTTTTGCCTGAGTGCGACTCACCAGTTCCATATTTGGCTCCTGGGGCTCCTTGCCCCTTTTGGGGCATGGAAACAAAGTACAGGGCGCCGTTGAGACCGCAAGGCAACTGAGAAAGATCGACATCAAAGCTGAACTCATTGCCAATAAGGTTGAACATCTGGTAGTTGTTCGCATCTTGCATAAGATACGTACGAGAACCGATGTTTGTCGAGTACTGTCCCTTCGTGACGAACTTGAGGTTGAGTTGATTGCCAGAGGTCGTGATGCCATACGTTCCTGGCAGAAGTCAGACTTGATGCAAGTCTCAGATAGTCTCGTACTTACCAGCATAGTCGGATCCCTCAATGGCACAGTTTGAAGTGCAAGCATCGTTGTTGGGGCACAGGGACTTGTTCCAAGTATTTCCGTTGAAGCAGTTGGTGTAGCTGTTTGGTGCCTTGTCGTGGAGCCTATAGGTGGTAAGTGGTTGTCGAACAATGGTATAGAGGGCTACTTACCAGCGCCAATTGGCATCAATAACAATTTCGCCATTGACGTTGCTGCAGCTGTTGCCACCCTTGCCAGTGCATCGCTGCCAAGTCAGCTTGGGATGGGTCTCCGTTTGTTGGGTACCAATGACCCATGCTGAGGCGCCAGAGGCAAAGAAAGCAACGATAGTCTTCATCGCAAGTTGGGAAGGCATGTTTGGAGATTGAGTGCGAATCTGTGCCTGTCTGTTGTGACGAGTGAATGCAACCCCTTTATATCTTCTTCACAGCAAAGGATCATTGCCACCATGCATGCACTGCGTCTCCAGTATACAACAGAGTTCTGTAGATGAGCATTGTGCAGCACATTTTCATCAACTGTAATCGAATTTCGGGTTGATCGGACGACGGACCGGTGGGCTTCATTTCCGGCTCTGATACAGCGTCCTCGTGGTCCGTTAGCAGATTTCCATCAGACACTCGTGATATCTCTTGAGCGATCGCTTGGCATTCTGAAAATGGTTGAACATCCGTGTGAGGTGGAGGTAATAATGCGCCATATTATAGGGCCAAGCTGATGAATATGGAACCAAATGCGGGGTCCACAAATCGGATGTCGCGAGACAATCGTCAAGCTTTGTTGGCGCAGGGCTTGGGTTGTTTATTTTTCTTCAGTCTATTTCTGGTGTGACGGCAATTCTCGTGAAGGAATACGAGCCAAGCACGAATGCTCCACCCTGCTTAATATCGGTTGCGGGGTTGTCAGTGCCCGCGCTCCGAGTTGTGTCTTCTTTGGCCAGAAACCAAAATTCTTTCGCGTCTGCCCCACATACTTACTTGCTCAATCCCAACCTTTCAGAGATTCTAGAGAGTACATCGCAGCCTATGGTCTGGTCTTGCGTTGTACAACAGCCTCTTACTACATCGAGCTGGAAGTATCTTTCCACCAACAGGAGGCCTACCAAAGGCTGAGAATGCACCAAAGCTGTCTATAGCAAGCCAAAACCGACCCTGTCAGTGGTAAGCATCACCAGACTGCGCCGATATCAGGCAGTGCTTACGTTTCTTGAAGATTCCAGAGACTGGTAGCCTGTAGGATCACCGTCTGTATAGTTTCAAGGGTTTGTTCTAGTGGACATGTGGGGGTCGTCTCCATCAGAACCAGAAGTCCCTTTACGATAATTGAGTGTTTGTGTTGAACCCGGGTACCTCTCTCCGGTCTCTTCAAGGTAAAGTTTGGTACTCAATCATCCTTGTGAGCCCACCCGGAGTGAGCCAATTATTCATCAAAGAGGCTGACATAGTCCGCCGGCAAGTAAGGGGTAAACCGCTCTGCCCGCCAGCTCTCCTTCCCCTGGTTTGATATGCCAATCTCTCTTAGTAATAAGTCGACATGTGGCAGGCAATCAAACCCCATTTTTGGAAAGAAGGCGCCAGGTACCTACTCTAACGCCACCCTTAAACTGCGTTTCTAGGACTATCTCGTGGACGATCCGGTTAAATCTATGCTTGAAGTCATCCAGGAGTGTGGGCATATTTTGGTCAAGATAGGCTGCAATTCAAAGAGCCTGCCTTTGCACTATGAGGGAAGTCGATGGGCTACGGTAGGCACCCGCAAACATCAGCGTACGGTCATCGATGGATGCAAAATGGATCGTGGGGCGGTAGAAGCGGTATAAGCGATATAGCGCTCGCGACTTTTCTTCCGCATCATCGCTTATAGCCTCCATTCTCGTGCGGGGAGGCTGATCGCGAAGTTTAGGGCGTTTTCCAATAAGGTCGAACTTGCTTCTGCGATGCAAGGCTGCGCAGCCAGTAATAGATGATTTGGTATGTCGGATTTCTTTTTCGCCGTAAACTTGATCTGATGAGTTCCTTTCGTCATGTTCCACACATGGCAACGTCTGCAGTCAGTGCATTACTATTGGACAAGTACACAGCCTGGTGACTAAGTCTCGTGATTCTGCATCGTGTACGCAAGTGGTCCCGTTGTTGCGTACAAAATCATAAAAACTCCCATCCTAGTTCAGGAGCCTTCGATTGGTTTCCGGTGAAGAAACGTCATCTCACGAACGTAGCTTTGCTGTTTCCAGATGCTCGAAGTATGCACTACTCTCTTCAATGCTGTGTTGCATCTTGACGGAAAAGTGTCGGCGATCTTGCGATCTTGCGACAAAGCCAATGTCGAGAGAGAATTTCGAATGTAATTGAAGAAAGATTCCCAGATGCTTGGGCTTAGCCAGTGATGAGCCGAGCTTGCAGCAAGAGCCCCAGAATGGTTTTACATGGCGTCAGTCTTGGGGGAGTCACCCAACATGGTCCTTGCCCAGATCCTCGTATGACCCGGTCAATGCGTGTAGCAGCAGAAGCATGTGCGTACGCAATGTCCTAAGAAAGCTCTGCACCACTTAGTCGAGTGATGGCTTTGAAAGTACTTACTCCGCCCTCAGCATTGAAAAGTCCACTGATGTGAAAAATCCGAGCACTGATTCTCTTTCCCACGGTATCGTGGCATAAGTGGCTCAAATGTAAGACTGGTAGCAATGATCGGCTTTTCCGTCTTGATCATTGCTTAAATTCCTCGGCCGATTGATCTTCAAGCAAGGTCCAGACTCCACTCTTAGGGTAGATTGTTTAGCACCAACTCAACCTTGGTGTTGAAACGCATTTGTTTCATAAGGTCGAAAATTTTAATGTGGCCGTGAAGGCATTAGTTCACATGCCCCCAAGGGATGTGCCCATTGTCGAAGTTGAACCCATCTGTGTACATGGGAAAGTCGCTGAACCTCATAGGTTCTGAGGGGCTGGAGGGTTATAAGATACAAGGGCTGACCTCAAAATTTGGACTTATTAGCTCTTCGTACATATGTTGCATAGTAAGTGAACGTACGTGCGAAAGCAATTGTTTGTGGGGAGTTCCCGGATGCAGCCTATCCTTAGCCCCTCTTACTTGCCATGATCTTGCTTTATCGATGACAGGTACGGACGCGTTTTTGTGGACATCACGATGGGTTGAAACGGCCGTCAAGCTACGGATACCTGTCAAGTGTCAGGAATTGCAGGGCTTGAGTGATCTCAGTAGGCTTACCTGCACCCGCGAAACCGTGTCAAAAGCCACAGGGTTTACGTTATAAGGATTCGGTCTGGGAGTTCGAGTACACAGGCTTGCTACGCGGTGATTGAGGCCTTGAGACTGGTTTCAGAACATTCGACTGCTGAGAGAAACTGCAAGAAGAAGAAGAAGAAGAAGAAGAAGAAGAAGAAGAAGAAGAAGAAAAAGAAGCGAAAGCAACTGATCGTAAGTCTCAAGTCGTTCCGAGGACAGGTCTTTGGACTGGGAGCTTAGCAGATGCCCCTCGTGCTCCCCGAGGTTGTGATGGGCAGGTTGTACCATTGGCTCTTTCCCGTCAGATCTGAACTGGTCATTGAGCTAGTACTCGTGGATGTAGTCTTACCCTGACACCTATCTCGTGGCAGGCTTCTACGGGCGCATCTTCATACAAAGTAAACATCAGTGATCAACAGTGTATCAATCAGCATGTGAAGACCGGTAAGATCAAACCAAAATCATAATGTCTTCAACCCATTCACACAAGTCGCGCCACGACAGCGATTTGTCTCCATCGCGTTCCGTCTACATGACACCTGATCGGGAAATCCTCGACTCAGTCAAAGTACTGCATCGCATGTGCTCTCACATCTTCTCTACCTCAAACAGGCGCAAGGACATGTCCCGAATACGGCAAAAAAAGTACTGATGAGGAATGAGCCAGACATCGAGGGACAGAGGCCGGTAGTCCAGAGACAAGGCTATGAAATATCAAGGAGAGCCCAGCTCGAGACGATGAAGATGAGACGAGGCTAGAAGCGAGCGTAAAGACGCGCAGCTCGACGATAAACAAGACGCCGCGCCAAGCCGCACCCCGCATAACCTGCCCATCCACAATTGTGGGTCACACCCATCGGCCATCTGTCGAGATCCTCTTCTGTATCTCATCAGATCCAGTACCCGATTGTATGAAGAGAGTGGAAACATTTTCGCTGTGTAGATATTCGCAGAAAGCGCTACTTGCAATCAGTGTGCAGTACGATTTGCTTGTGTACCTGCGTCTGCACCGCACCGATCGTCATCAACGGTTACCATTTCCCGCTCCGCCATGCTAATCATCACACGGATTGCAGCCTTTATCTCCGAATCGGCCTGCAATCCACTTCCGATGTTACTTCCGACGGAATTTTAACCCCAGTATAGCGATGTTTTGCTCCGCAATGACGAGAGTGGGGAGCGATAACGGGCGGTGCCTGACTCGGAGACAGTGGCGAGCCTCCGATGCTGATCATACCAAGACTCCAAAGCTTTTGTATATAACTTACAGAAAGTATGCTTGTCATTCCAGCAGTTACCAGTCTATGACAGGCTTTAGCCTTTTATCTGGACATCATGGGGCTTACTGGCATTGCTCAGCGCTACCTTACAGCTTTTGCGATCCTTGCTAGCACAGGCAGTGCATCTACTGTAACACTACCTGGATACGGCACTTTTGCTGGCACGACTGTTAGCGAATACCTAACAAAGCGCCCTCTGCCAGAGACCGTCGATGCTTGGTTCAACATCGACTTTGCGACCCAACCGGTCGGGGATTTGCGATTTGCACCTGTTGGACCACCGGCGCCTTTCTCGGGGACCAAAAATGCTACCGCATATGGCCTTTCCTGTATCCAAGACGCCTCAATGGTACCTTACCCTCAAGATGAGGCGTGTCTCAACCTGAACGTCTTTCGCCCCCAGAACATCTCATCAGATGCCAAGCTTCCTGTATTCATCTGGATTCATGGCGGAGGGTTTGTCTCTGGATCTGCAAGGAGCTTTGATGGGCCAGCTTTCGTAGCAAACTCAGAGGAGCCATTGATAGTTGTAAACTTCAATTACAGGGTATGTTCCATATCCGTGCTATATCTAAACGTAAACTAAATGGTTCAGATCAACTCTCTTGGCTTCTTGCCATCTCCAGTTTTTGACCGCCTCGGTCTTCTCAACCTTGGACTCTTAGACCAGCAACTGGCCTTTGAGTTTGTACAGAAGTATATTTCGGCTTTCGGTGGTGACCCTGAGCGCGTCACAATCGGTGGTCGTTCTGCAGGCGCGCACTCTGTTGGTATTCACCTGTTTCACAACTACAACAAGACCGAGGGAGCATCTCCATTATTCTCCAAAGCCATTCTACAGTCTGGGAGTGTCACTGCACGTGCATTCCCTAACCCCAGCTACCCTCTTTACCAGAGACAGTTCTCGCAGTATCTCGAGCTCACGGGTTGTGGTGGAGCTGCGAATGGCACGGATAGCGAAGTAATCGGTTGTCTGCGTGCAGCAAACATCACGTTGATTCGGGAAGCTAGCAATCTGCTCTTCTCAGACTCAGAGTACAACATCACCTGGCCTTTCCAGCCCACCCGAGGTGGTCCCCTTCTCGAAGAAGCCGGTTCAACGGCTGGCATCAACGAGCAATTCTTCCATGTCCCTACCATTACAACCAATGTTCGCGATGAGGCCAAGTACTACAGCCCAGGAGATATCGAGACCAATGAGGAGTTTTTAAGCTTCTTCAAGAACCTCATCCCTGGTCTCTCAGCGCAGGACGTGTCAGAACTAGAGGCATTGTACCCCGATCCCACTAACGACACCAACGGCGACTGGTCTCCATACGCTCACAGTCCCAACTCCACCCAGTACGACCGCATCTCTGCAGCACTCACCGACTACATGTACGCCTGCCCTGGCCAGGAAACAGCGGTTCGAATGTCCAACGCCGGCGCGCCCGTCTACAAGCTGCACTTTGCCGTCAACAACACCTTCCCGGACTGGAAAGGTATTCCACACACCGCCGACACCAAGTACACTTGGACTGAAGGCAAAGGCACCGGTGGCGTCCAGTATCCCGAGGTCGGCAAGCAGCTGAATACGTACTTTTCCGACTTTGTCGTCTATGGCGATCCGAGCGCCGGCAACAGAACAGATCTGCCCGCCTGGCCAAAGTACGTGTATGAAAGTTATGAAGGCAAGCAAGGATTGCAGTTGCGACTTGAGGCTTTCGGCAACACCAGGGTCGAAGGCGATGCCATCAGGAGAAAACAATGCGAGTGGTGGAGAGATCCAGAGAGAGCCGCAAGGCTTGAGAAGTAGATCGTCTCGACAAAATTAATTGATAGCTAAATTAATATTGTTGCCTATTCATATGGAGGCACTGCGCACTTAGTGACTTGGAAGTCAGTGTTGCTCATACCACTTGAATCGTTGCAGACCCCCGACACGGCAGGTGCGAATGTGTAAAGAATTTCACAAGCTGTTGCACCACGTGTGACTCGTTCGACCAGCGGTAGTTTGGTCATTCGAACGGAAGCGGAGTTTGCTGCCAATGACGACACTACTCAGAGCCAAGTGCAAGTCTGACTCCCGAAAGATGCTAGCGCACCCACATGTGCAAAAGCAGTCTTGTGCTACATAATTGCACTTGAGCGGCCTTTTCAACTGGTGTTGAGATTGCGACTCGAAACAAAACTAAAGCCGGTTGTTTTGGCTTCTTTTGGAAGGCAAGGAAGCTTTTTCACAGTTGAACTTCCCCTGGGGCACCTATGAGAAGATCAGGGTTCTATCTCAAAAGTGCACTTTGCACAGCTGAACTCGGAGTTTACGCATATCTACTGTTCCCCCGAGTGTCGGCCCCAAACATCCAGAATCAGAAGCTGTATAAGTAGTCTCAAGATCCTATCTCTTTTCTTTATTTACAAACATCCAAAAGAAGCCCCGAGCCATGGCGTCACTCACCAAAGAAATCGTCCTCATAACCGGCGGTACCTATCCCCTTCCCCTACTTCTCCCCCAACAAAAACCCACAAACTGACCAAACCCCCCAGCAAACAGCGGAATAGGCTACGAGCTCGCCCGCCAACTCCTCACTCTGGGCAACTACCACGTCCTCGTCACCGCCCGCTCCCCCACCCGCGGCACCACCGTGCTGCAAACCCTCGAGTCACTCTCCCTCCCCGGCAGCGCCTCCTTCCTCCCACTGGACCTCACCTCAGACAAGGACATCGCTGCCACAGCCGCCCACATAACGCAGCACTACGGGCGGCTAGACGTGCTAGTCAACAACGCAGCCATCGCGCCCTTTGCAACTGCCACACGTGACCAGTTCCGCGCCGCGTTCGACACAAACGCCACGGGGCCGTACTTGCTCAGCAAAGCGCTCGTCGCGCTGCTCCGAAACAGCAGGAATCCCCGTATCGTGAATGTGAGCTCTGGTGCTGGCAGTATTGGGCGCAGGCTGGCGGTGGAGAGCCCCATGTATGGGATCCAGGCTGAGGCGTATCGTGCGAGTAAGGTTGCGCTGAATATGCTGAGTACGTGCCTGTGGGTTGAGTTTGGGTTGGGGTTTGGGCCGGATTCGAGGGATGAGGGGGTGGGAGAGGGTGGGAAGCGGGGAGGCGAGGAGAAAGGGGTAGAGAAGGGGGTCAAAGTTTTTGCGTATGATCCGGGTTTTACGGTTAGTAATCTTAGCGAGGCGAATAAGGAGGAGAATGGGGCGAGGAGTGCCGAGGAGTCGGTGAAGAGCCTGGTGGATGTTATTTTGGGGAAGAGGGATGGGGATGTGGGGAGGTTTATTCATAATACTGGAGGGTATCCCTGGTGATTGTTTTAGAAACGTTTGTTTTCAATGTTTTGACAGGCAAGAACGTCTTGTTTGAACTATTTGAATTGGTTTCCGCGGCGTTGTACATAGGACACATGTCACCGTGAGCATGAAAGCTCGTATGCAATTATTTACATTTGTCCGACTTGCGGATCCACCACTGTACTCCAGGTGACGATCAAGCTTTTCCTATATCATTTTTTGACCATCGTACACATCTACTCCTCCTTGACAACACCCCTCGACCTCGGCTTGATAACAGTGCTCATATCACCGACCGGGATGTCAGGAATGGGCAACTCCATAATAGCAACAACGAGCGCTAACAGGAAGTAGAAGCCCAGAACACCCGTAGCAAAAAAGCACGCGCCCAGCCCTGTTGCGAGCCGTGTGCCTACAACGATGTTGCCGCGTGCAAGGTGGAAGAAGGCACCAGCACCGAGACCGAAACCAATGGTAGCGAAGATGAAGATGACGACGAAGACGAGATTTGTGCGGAGCGAGCCGACCAAGAAGATGAAGGAGAGAATGCACATGACCATTGGGTAGAAAGCTGTGAGGTGTCAGTTTGTGCGTTTTTTCTCCGATGTGACGACGACACTTACCATAGCTTGCTGCAAACACAGCAGTCTGGTTTCCTGGACCAGGGCTGCCGGTGCCAGAGCCATCAGGGTTGAAGTAGCCAATGGCGTTGTACCAGGGGATGAATGTTGTGGCGTAGGACAGGAAATGGGCGCCGTAGGCAAAGAAAACCATCATGGGGAAGGTGTTGCCGAGAAGGAATTCACCAATGCCAGCAATGAATAGAAGTACGCCGCCAAACCAGATGTTGATGGTGGTTGTTGCCACGGACGATCCACCAGCTCCTTGCCATCCCACTGAGATTTGTCAACGCGGTGACCAAATCGACGAGCTGTTTATACTCACTGAATGAGGTGGCAAGGGGAATGACACCGACGGAAAAGCCAAGGACACCGATGGGTGTAGGGTTGCCAAATCGTGCTCGGAAGTCACCAGCGACCTGAGTCTTGGGAGAGATGAATAGCCTCTCATAGAGCTCTGGTGTGAGTGTCACTGTCTTGGCCAGCTCATAGCGAAACTTCTCCTCGGACTCAAAGTGGGTGTTGACGGAGTGATGATCCTGGTGGTGATCGTGAGATGCCATGCTGAATGCTAGTAACGGGACAGCTGCTGTCAAGGACCAAGGAGACTAGAGTGAGAAGTGAGATTCAAAGTTGATGACTTGATGAAGAAAAACGTGAAAGGAGGCAGCGACAGGTCTACATATAACACAAAGCATAGATCCAGACAGTGAATCTAGCCATGTCTACTCCGCAGTGCATCGACGCCAGAATAGCGCCAACTTCCAAACGTCCAGCTCCTATGCGGAAGACGACGGCATGTTAGACAGGATCTTGTCTGTCGATCTGGGCAGTGCGTGGCAGGTTGCAGCACCAAAGCGCCGTTCTACTGGAAGCCATAGGTCTTGACTTGCATGAATCTGGACTCCAGCCTCGATGAGCACTTACCAATACCAGCCTCGACAACGATAGCCGATGTCTGAGAAGTAGGCTACATGCGGTGCACCACTCATATCCCCGTAATCCTTCCGGGAGCACGGATGGGCGCGTGTAAAAATGACAGTCTGAGCCAATCAGGTGTCGACGGATCCCAGACCTGTCCCGAACGCAACCATCAAAGGCAGCCTTTTGTGATCTGGGGAATCAACGTGGGGTGCATATTGAGCTCACACTAATTCCAGCCTCGAAAGCTTGAGGTGAGGTTGCTCTGAACTTGATAATGGCTGCTTCTGTCGTATTGCCTGTCTGACAATTTGCACTTTCCATGCTTGTGGTTACCAGCTCGTTGCCTTCTTTTCCAGTTTTCCGGACAGCTGTATTATTGTTGATTTGCACGCAGATTTAGCGAGCTATTATCGTCGCTGTCCCCTCTTTGCGGAAGCTGCCATGCGAGGCTAGCACCTGGCAGAGCGTTACGTCGTCACTACGCATCTTGTTCCGCGCCGTGCGGAAGAGGCGTGCGTAGCCGCTGATGTCACGAGCGGATATCGAGAATGATGGCACTTCTTCATGTGTAGGCAAATTCAGCGTTTACTCGCCGCAGACCTGGTTCAGTGACCATTACTCTCGATTGTTGCTCGCCTGCTCGCGAGCAGATGGCCAGAACTATCAGCAATGGACTCTGAACCATACCTGGCGACACTGCATAAAGGCCTAGTGAAGGAAGCAGGCGCTGTCAGCGGTTAGCCGTGTGGCAAGGACTGTAGTCAGATACGTACGGTTGAGGAGATTAGGGGCATCAGCAACGCCTGAAGGCAGTCATGTCCAAACTCCATCGTAGGCAAGGGAGGAAGACAGGTGAAAAGTCATGCTGCTTGCACTTCATCTACCTTGTAGTTCTGACCGCGTCTTGCTGATGTACACCCGAGCCGAAGTCGCCTCTTAACGACGGTATCGACTGGATTGAAGCACAACAGGGTGGGACTGCCAACTCGGACGACGACTGGTGCTTAGTCATGCCGTGGCCAACATGGGTCGAAGAGGATGATATTGCTGAGGGAAGATGTTTCCCAGCGCAATTCCCTGATCAATGCAGTCTGACTGATTTCTTGCTGGGTCTGACGGACTTGGCTTGGCTATCTGGTAACACAAGCATGGTCAAAGGCAATGCTCAAACACTTGGGCAGACTGTGTTCACGATGCGTTTCGAAGCTGTACACAGAGTTGTCTTTGGGCCATATTGCATGTGTTGTAGACTTGCCTTCCATGCTGGAACGAGCTGGATGAGTACCCGCAAGTCAGAACGGCAGTGGCACGAGTCACGACTGTCTTTTCCAGGTTGTCAACAAACCATCGAAGCTCAGAAGTGCCTGCTGCCGGACCCAGCTCAGAGAGTCAGCTTGCGAATGATTTATATGATGTTGTGATGCTGTGCGAACTCCAATGCACAAAGGGCTTGATGCGCAGGGCCCTGAACGATCAATGTGTTGGGTTGAACGGCCATGGTTGAATTACTGAGTACCTACATACTGCGTACGGAGATGGTTGGCGCGCTCCGCATGACAGCGCGCTTGCTGTTTCACATGACGTGTATATCCCAGCGTGGTCTGCCCGCTGGCAGCACCTGCAGGCGCGAGAGGCCGTGGCAGATACGTATTAGACGTGCTAGGTTGGATGCCAGAGCAGGTGACCAACTCGCAGCCGCAAGAAGACGCAGTGCGGGTGCGGCGGGGCGTGATCAGCGAGCTGATGGAGAGGTCGTGATAAGCGGCGGCGATTACCTGGCGGCTCCACCCGAGCGAGCGAGCGAATGCAGCAGCCTGCCTGCACTTGCATGGGCAATGCTCCAAGACAGCAACGCTGCAACATCTCTTCCACACAACTTCGCCTATCCACCCTTCTCTCGGCCTCGCTGTCCTTCTGCTTGTATGTTGGCAGGCCGCTCACAGCTCGTGCCTGCCAAGTTGGAGGGCTACATGCAGGCATCATTGCTGTAACCACTCAGCTCCACTCTGTGACCCAGAAGCCGCAAGCTGCTCTGCCACCGCAAGCTGCTCCACCAAGTACCACGGCCAAGCTCGCCAGTCGACGCCCGTGACCAGCTCCAGAGCCACCTCTGCTTTGCCTCCAGATCCTCGTTGAGGTTGCAGGCACGCATCAGGACCACCACACACCGCCCACCAACCGCATCGCCGCCTGCGCTATCCCTCTCCTCGTGACCTCGCCCACGCTTCTCCACCACCGAGCTCCCACTGCCCCACTTTGTTCAAGATACACGTCTGCGAGCGTTTGACAGGCTCTCTCGCTGCACCACCGGTCCCGGTCCTGCTGCCAGCAGCTCTCGCGTCACCAGCGGTCAACCTGCCTCAGTGTTCGTCCTGGCAGACGCAACCACCCCAAACCCTAATTCCCCAATCGCCTCCGACCGCCCAGCCACACCGAACCCCCCAGCTTCTCCTTCCCCCAGAATCTCTGCCCCCATCGCTCCCTCCGAGCCCTCCTCAAGTGCTCCCGAGCAGCCAGCCACCGGCCCGACCACCGACCACCGACGCTTCGAACAGCCTGCAGGAAGGAAGCGCAGACACTGCGAGTCTGAGAGCGAAGAGGAGTTTGCGACCACCGAGCAGCAACATAGCTCAGCAGGGCCGTCTCGTCGCAGATTAAAGCGCAGGCGCGGACACGACGGGACGATGCGCCTCGACAACGACACCCCGAGACAGCCGCGGTCGCCCTCCCAGAGCTATGCAAACGGCTCCTCACGCTCGTCAGGGCCCAAGTCGCCACGAGGCAAAGTCACAAACGGAGAATCGCGATCAAGCGTGGAAAGCAACGGCTTGTATACAAACGGAGGCTCGACCGCAAACAGCAGACCGATACCCACAACCTACTTTGGGCATGATAGAGATGAGGTCACACGAATACTCATACAAAGTCTGACGGATCTGGGCTACCACGATGCGGCGGGAGCGCTTTGTAAAGAGAGTGGCCGTCAGCTGGAAGGCCCAACCGTGGCATCGTTTCGTCGATCAGTGCTTTACGGCGACTGGGATCTCGCAGAAGAACTGTTGTTTGGCACTGTGACGCAAGACAATGGAGGAGGTGTAGGACTGGATGACTCGTATGGGAAATCATGGGGCAAAATGCGGTCAAGGGCAAACTCGCAGCGCTCGGGGGGCTTGACGCTGGCTGAAGGCGCCAACCAAGACGAGATGCTATTCTGGATGAAGCAGCAAAAGTATCTTGAACTTTTAGAACGACGAGATCTGGGCAACGCGCTCACAGTACTGCGACAAGAGCTTACACCACTACACCGGGATGTCAACCGGTTGCACTTCCTTTCCAGGTGAGCAATGCTGATCCGAGTTCCATAGCCTTACTGACCGTGGAAGTCTTATGATGTGTCCATCTGCAGAGGATTTGAGAATTCAATCGCAGTGGGACGGCGCCCAAGGCGAATCTCGAACACATTTGCTCTCTGATCTCTCTAGTAGGTCATAGCCAAAAATAACAATAATGTTGCAATCATTGTCTAACGTCGAACAGAGTCTATATCTCCAAGCGTCATGATTCCAGAGCACCGTCTGTCAGCTCTTCTAGACGAAGTAAAAGGCAGTTGGATCAACGGCTGCCTCTACCACAATACAACAGAGTCGCCCTCACTGTACCTGGACCATAATTGTGAACGAGACGATTTCCCTACCAAGGCTGTCTTGGATCTCAAAGATCATACAGACGAGGTGTGGTATCTGAAGTACTCGAATGACGGTACGAAACTGGCATCGACAAGCAAGGACAACACGATATTTATCTATGAGGCCTCAAGCTACAGCATTCTGCTTCATCTTGAAGAACACCAAGGTTCTGGTGTAACACATGTGGCGTGGAGCCCCGATGATTCCAAGATCGTCACATGCTGCTCGCAGCCTGAGAACTCTGCGAGGATTTGGGACGCCAATACTGGAGCTTGCATAACATACATTAGTGAATTTACATATCCTTGCACGACGGCAGCATGGGCTCCCGATGGCAAACACGTAGTCATCGGATCGCAGGATGATAAGCTAGGTTGTGGCATATGGGATCTGCGTGGCCGCCAAGTACACAACTTCTGTGAGGACGGCTCGAAGCTTCGTGCGAACGATCTCACGATTTCGCCAAACGGAGAACGTCTTGTCGTGGTCTCTGAGCACTCGATTGTGGTCTACGACTTTGTTAACCATAAGAAGCTCTGCGAGTGGCATCCTGAGGCCAAGCTGACCAGCATCACTATCAGCCAAGATTCGCGACACATGCTGGTCAGCATGAACCCTGACACGATCGCGCTCATGGAGATCGACAGCGCGGAGCTGATCCAAAAATTCGAAGGGCACCAACAGAAGCAGTTCATAATTCGCTCGACATTTGGAGGTGCTGACGAGAATTTCGTAGTCAGTGGCAGTGAAGGTATGCTTTGTCAACACCGGTACCCTATATCATAGCTGACTTGCACCCCAGACTCAAAAATATACATCTGGCGATCTAACGGGCTCCTCGTCGAAGCCCTCGACGCACACTCCGGCTGCGTCAATAGCATTGCATGGCATCCCAAGGACCATAGCGTATTCGCATCAGCCGGTGACGACCACAAAGTCAAGATTTGGAAACCCAGCCGCACTCCACTCGTAGAGTCCAGCCGAAATACATCCAACGGTTTCACTCGGTAGCGAACACTATTCATCACAGGGCTCAGCCCATCTCGGTTTGAATTTGAGCTTCCATGGTTGGCGTAAGGCGGTAGACTCATTGGTGTTGAGGTATCAAGGCGGACTACGAATGGGCTCGCATTCTTATACATGTTGCATATGGATCGCACAGGATGGTTTTTATGTACATGTCATATCTAACTACACTTAGTATACGATGCAAATGGCACAGGACCATACCATTCCCTTATCACCGTAGGGTAAATGCGTTGGAAAAACCTAATTCTGGTGAACTCCATCACCTTTATCGTCGCTTCTGGTGGACAACGGTCCGTCCGTACCACAAGTCTCTTCGACACACTGCCTTCGATCAGCCTCAATTGACTTCTCATGCTGTGGCCCTGCAGAAATCCAAGCAGCAACTGAGAACTTCCCCGCCTTCCAGAAATGGCCACATCCACCAATCACGGCTCGGGCGACATGGAGTCTAACCGGGTTCGGCACGGGCAGGACTGGGATTCACGCTCCGCCGAGCTCTCTGCCCATGACGTCTTCGTAGTTTTCGTCTCAGTGGTATGATCGGTGTAACTTTGTGCTGAAGCTATGAATTCACCCGCAGGCGACGAGGCTTGGGTCCGTCTTGACGGCCTTAGTATCGTGCTTCCATCCAGGCATTGACAACACAAGAGCGCATCGCCCCACAGCAACCATTCCTTCCAGCCGAATCTGACTATGGCGAATGCGGGGATCCCAGTATTCATGTCCAGATCCATGTCTGCCGAGACACGCAAGGACGATGAACGGGCGACGATGTGCGAGCAAGCAAGAGAAGAGCAAGAGTGTACATGAGCTACCCTGGTCTTGTGCAGCTCCACGGAAGGACTCACTCCCTCTTTAAGTACTGACTGGTTCCACTTCGATTTTCTCTCAAAATGTCTATCGAGTTTGCAATTGGGTCCAAAATGGCTCATTCAATGCCTCTACTCAGTCTGCTAGCAGCTCTCGCCCCCCTGGCGCACGCCCAGTACAGCAACAGCTCCACTCCAACCTTCGCCCTCCCCTCGGGCTACTCAACAGCGACCTATAACAATTCTGAGCAGCCTACCGCATACACTCGTACAGACTTCTCCCCCAATGCCCTCGCCTCCTTGTGGGACCTTGTAGGTCCCGTAGCCACCGGCCCCGTCACCAGCACTGTGTCACCTACTCCAGAGCCCACGGCATACCCTCAACCTGATGGCGAGCTGTTTCACCGGCTTGTAGGTAGCAGCTACCCTGAGGTGAAAGACCTGAAGTTGCCACCGGGGTTTAAGTGGGGATTCAGTTCTTCTGCGTATCAGATTGAGGGTGCGGCGAAGGACGAGGGCAAGGGACCGAGTATTTGGGATTTGCTGTCTCATCGCGTGCCGAACTTTGTTAGCGACAATACGACTGGAGATGTCGTCGCAAGTAATTACTGGCTGTACAAGCAGGACTTGGCGAGGCTGAAGGCGCTGGGTATTCCGGGTATGTATCTGAAGATGTTATGGGCATGGTCTGGGATTGACCTTGCAAAGCGTTTAGCCCCAGCTTCTCGTGGCCGCGCTTCTTCCCTTTTGGCCACGGTCCAATCAACGATGAAGCAGTTCAGCACTACGATGACTTGATCTCTGAGATGCATGCTAATGGCATTACGCCCGCTGTCACTGTAATATCTTCCATGTCCGTCAAGGCACGCGCTGACACACCCAGCTCTTCCACTGGGATACACCTCTTGCCCTATTCGCCGAGTATGGTGCTTGGACCGACCGCCGTATCGTCGACCATTTCTTCAACTACGCCAAATTCGTCATCTCGCGTTACGACGAGTACGTCGATGAGGTAAGTCCCAGCATTCCCCTCGCGCTCCCCACCGCGGCACCAACTCACATCTCCAGTGGTTCACCATCAACGAGCCACAATACTGCAACTGGCAATACTCGGGTTACCCAGCAGGAAAGTACTACCCAGCACCCAACAACATCACGGGCGGCGTAGAAGCGCGCTTCCTCTGCGGCCACCACACGCTGCTCGCGCACGCCAAAGTCGCAAAATGGTACCACAACGAATTCCAAGGCCGCCACCGAATCACATTCAAAAACTCAGGCAACTACTACGAAGCCAACTCGACGTCCGCGGCCGACGAAGAAGCCCGCCAGCGCAACTTCGACTTCAGCATCGGCTGGTTCGGCGGGCCCTGGCACGACGACGGCGACTACCCGGCCTCGCTCAAGTCGACGCTCGGCGACCTACTCCCAAACTTCACCCAGGAGGAAAAGGATCTGATAAAGGGATCCTGCGACTTCTACGCCATCGACCCATACTCGTCGTTCCTCGCGTACGAAGTCCCTGGCGGCCTCGACGCCTGCGTCTCCAACCGCTCGCACCCTTCTTTCCCAGACTGCGCGGGCTCCGTCTCCACGGCGCCGAATGGGTTTCCCATTGGCCCCGCCGCGGACCCCAATATGAGCTGGTTCTACAGCGCGCCGGGGGGCGTGCGTCGCTTCCTCAAGCACATCACCACGGTGCTGTTCCCCGCGGTGCCGGACATTGTGGTTAGTGAGTTTGGGTTCGCGGAGCCGTTTGAGGCGTCGTGGGGGAATCTGAATTCCGCGCTGTGGGACTTGAAGCGTGCGGATTATTTTCAGCAGTACTTGGATAACATCCTGCTGGCGATTCATGTCGATGGGGTGAATGTTACGGGGGCGTGGGGTTGGGTAAGTTTCCCATTCTTGCTTCACTTACTGTCGTGATGAGATGTGTTTGACCCTGGCTAATGATGAACAGGCCATCTTCGATAATTTTGAGTGGAGTCTGGGTACCAGTGTGAGGTTTGGTCTGCAGTATGTGAACTACACTGACTTGGAGCGGACACCCAAGGCGAGTATGTTTCAATTCTTGAACTGGTTCAAAGAGCATGAGGACACTGGGAATTCGACAATGAGCATGATCTAGATCGATGAAGACCTAGATTTTGTTGGGTTCTAGACCCGGTTTGGGCCCTAGAGTCCTTGGCTACACACGACGATCTATATAGAGCATATGAATGAACGGCCAGTATGGATGAAGAACTGATAAGACGGTTCCGACCTCTTCGTATACCTCTAAAACCAAGCTACTTACACTACGATGCGCACTGATCATACTGCGAGTCACCATGATGCTTATCATAGTTCTTGTCGCGGCTCTTAACCTCCCGCCAGTTCATGGCAATCCATGTCAATACGTCTTCTCTGTTCTTTTCACCAACGTGGCTCGACCACCTGAAGTAATCTTGAGATAGTACGGGACACTCGCGGATGATAGGTTTGCCGTTCTCGAAGAAGACCCAGCGTCGTAGAGCCCTAGCCGCAGACTTCTGCGCCTTATCGTTCGTCGGTAGAATGGATTTGACCTCGAGCCAGATTTTCCTTTCTTCTTCTTCCGCGTCGTGTTCACCTATCTTGTATTTGTACTCTGCGTGGACATCGAACCGCTTGATAGCTTCGTGCAAGACTTCCTGCCGCGTCCAGATCTTGTTGTCGGATCTGTTTTGCGTCGGCATGTAGTCTTCGATGAAATGACGATACATGGGCCGCTTAAGCTGTCTTGACTTGTCGGTGGACCGCTCCACGCGTTGCTCGAATACCTGGGAGGAGAAGAAACGACCCGAAGCTACCCAGTTGAACAACTCGGTCTCGCTTCGAAAGCCCGCATTGTACTGATCAGTGTCGAGACCATAAAAGTACATCGCTTGCACTGGGTCTCGTGTCAGGAAGAGCAGAGCTTTCTGCTTGTCGTATGGCTCTATCTGTTCTATACGGACGTGAAGACCCCGGTCGTTGCAGACCAGACCCAGCGGGCGGTGCGCAATCCCGACAATCTGCAAGAGGTCGGCGTCGCCTTTCATGAATTGCGTCCATTCGAAAAGATCAGCTGCACCAAGAGTGCCCTCACCGGGAGATAGCTCAACGTCAATCTGCACATATGCGCCTAGAATGTCGGGATGCGGTACGGCGTAGGATTGTGACTGGCCTCGCGATTCACGGTGATCAGCTGCAAACACGCCTTCTATCAACTTCCAAAGTTCGTCGCCTCGAGTTGAGGCGATCGTGCCTCCGACTAGGAAATCGATGTCGCCATGATCTGCTTTGTTGGGGGCGTCTCGAGGGACGACAACCTTCTCGAAAAGCGCCTCAAGCTTCGGCTGATATTCAGCTATCATCCGTCGGTAAAGCTCTGGACTCAACCTCGGCACTGAAAGGTTCAGATGGTTGAATACTTTACCACCCATGACTGCTATTGCTGAAGATGCTTAATAACGAATGAAAATTACGCGATACGATGTAAAGGATAATTGGGCGATTATCCCAAAAGTGATGGATGTTTATGTTTCTGGGTCGTACGGAAGAAGAGTGTGATGTTGTGGCAGTGCACCTGCCTTACATAGCGGAGTCAGAGGACAGTCGATGCTATTTGACACGTCTAAGGCAACGACCACCAATGCCGCCCTTTGTAAAGCCTGGGGACACCGGTGGTAAGTATCAAGAAGCAAACAGTTATCGGCCCTAATGAGTGTCAACTTCACCATGACATTGTTTGACAAACGGTTGTTCCACGCAAGCATTTGCCCCACAGTGTGATACTAGTGATGGTTCGGCAGGAATGAGGTAGTAGGATCAAGCTGGACAAACGTAGCGATGGCCTGACGAAGCGCTTGGATGCAGTCCTCACTATCCGAATGTATTATCTTGCAGACGGGCATCCAATAAGAAGAATACTTAGATGCAGCTTCCAGGATGCAGCGTTGTTGAGGGCGATGTGAGGTACTGATGGCGAGCTCAAGCGCCACAGGTTTCTTATCGATATGAAGTACCCACTTCCAATTGGTTCCTGCTGACGTAGGATAGACCCTGGTCAAAATTTCAAGTGAGGGCAGCTTTTGAGCTTCCCAACAGCAGCCTTTCCACTCACACTTCAGCTGCATATCAGCATATCTATACATACATAATGTAAGCCACATGTACTCTGCGATCACAAATCCAGCCTAATCATGCCTTTTCTAGAGACTACAATTGCATATCGCACAAACAAGATGCCTCACGATCACTCTGAGCACGAGCAGACACCGGAGCAGCTCGAGGTCCAATTCGAGCAGCTCAGCTTGCTTGAGTCGAAATTTGAGGATGCCGAGGCTGAAGTCAGTAAGTAATATCGCATTGATCACAGCACCAATCACCACTGACCATTTTCAGTCCGCAAGGCTGAGGCCATCAAGGCGCCTCTCTACAAAGAGCGCAGCGAGTTTGTTGCCAAGGTGCCTCACTTCTGGTCGCTGGTCTTCGAGCAGTGCCCTCCAGAGGTCGAGAACTTCATCCAGCCCACCGATTCTGAAGTCTTCGCAGATTGCTTCGAGACATTCGAGGTATCTCGTTTCGAGGTCGACGACCCAAAGGGTTCACCGCGCAGCTTCTCGCTCAAGTTTGGCTTCTCAGAGAACGAGTGGTTCACAGATAAGACATTAGAGAAGAAGTTTTGGTACAGACACACCAAGGATTGGGATGGCCTTGTCTCTGAGCCTGTCAAAATCAACTGGAAGAAGGGCAAGGATCTCACTGGAGGTTTGACAAACGCAGCTGTCAAGCTCCATGAAGCAAGGAAGAACACCACAGACAGGAAGAAGGAGGTAGCCCTGCCCGAGTACAAGGATCTTGCCAAGAAGATTGAAACCGCGACAGATGCCTCTGTCAGCTTCTTCGGACTCTTTGCTTTCGTGTCGGGTTATCGCTGGGTCACCGCCGAGGAGTCTGCTGAGGCGTTGAAGAAGGACCAGGAGGCGCTCGCCAAGATCAAGGCTGGCGAGAAGGTCGAGGAGGAAGAGGATGACGACGACGAAGATCCTCAGGACTACCAGGAGACTGAAGTCTTCCCTGGCGGCGACGAGGTTGCGACAATCATTGCCGAGGACATGTGGCCCAACGCTCTCAGATACTACAGTACGTACCTCTTATTCTATCTGTTGGATTCCTGCTGACTACCCACAGAGGCCCACTTTGAAGAGGACGGCGAGTTCGACGATGAGGAGCTTTCGGAGCTCGATGTCGACATGGACGAGGACGATGAGTCCGGCGAGGAGGTCGACATCCGCGCACTGGTTGGCAAGGGCAAGAAGGGCGACGAGCCGCCTTCCAAGAAGCAGCGCAAGGCTTAGAGCAAGGAGTTTCTGAGCTGAAAGAGATTTGGAGTAGCTAATCAGTCGCGACTTATGCGAATAACGCTTTTAAATACCAATGCACAAAATCAAAACATTCACACAAGGATCGTTCCCGAAAGGCGCATCGCAGCCTATATCCGCATCAACACGCCGTGCGCCATCATGGTACCCAAGCAGCATCGTAGTGCGTACTGTGTAGAGCAACATCACGACCTTTATGCAAAAGTCACAACTTGAACCGCATAGCATCGCCCACACGGCAATGCATCGCGCACAAAAAAAACACATCCGCTTGCCGCGCGACCAACTCACCTCAGGCCGCACGTGTACCTCCTCCATCCTCTCAAATGGTGAATTTTCACACCCTCATGACGCAAGCCCACACAGTGCACACACAGTGCACCCACCAAATCGGAACCTCCCAGCAACCCTTTGTCATAGGAACGCCAGCCACCCCTACCTACCGGTACCTAGCCAGCATCTTTGCGGAAGAAGAAAATTTTTCAATTTCGAAGGGGTAATAGCAACCTCCGCACTGCAGTTTCCAAGGGGTAATACAAAAGTCGCTATCACCGCATCACCGCACTTGGGGCGCAGAATGGCAGTTTTGAAGGGGTAATAGCGTGTCGTTTCCAAGGGGTAATGGGTTGCTTGCGATAAGTGCTGATTGGCCCCGCCACCCGCGCACCCACAATCGGGGCGTATTGTATTTGTACCTAGGTAGGTAGCCGGCCGCGATCTGGGAAGTTTGCAACCGGAGGAGCGATGGAATAGTGTGATATGTATTGTAGTGAAGCGGGCTTTTGAGCCGTGGTGGGCTGGGACTGGGAGGAACCTGGTAAGGTGCTGAGGTTTGGGCAGGTGGGGAGAGAGTCTTGTTTTGGTTTTTTTTGGTGTGCAGCTGTGCGCTATGCCTCGTGGTGCGCACCGGCTTGGTGCGGTGCCGAGCTGGGGGTTGTTCTTCGGTCGGGGATTTCGGAGCAAGTATGACGCTGCTGCGATTCTCGATTTCTCTGGTCTGGGGTCTCGTTATCGGGCTTTTCTACTTTTGCTGTCACGCTCGTGCCGCTGGTTTACTTTTTTTTTCGTTGTTCCATTTGTAACAATCTACAACTGAGCTGTTGTGATTTGAAAAGAGATAGTTTTGGGTCAAAGATAAGCTGCGTGAGCTGTTGGATTTCTATTGGTATCGAGTACAGTACCGAATAGGTATGGAAGACAACGACTTTTCGGAGCTCCAGCTCCCAGAGTCACGGGTTTTGATCATCATCACGGGTAAGCAGGACTCTTGTTTCTTGTTTACAATCGGGCAGCAAGAGCGTGCTCGGTACTTGGATGCGAGGGTGGAATTTCTACTATCGCGCTCCCCGCGACGCGATGCACGATGGCCATCCTGCTGACCACATACAGGCGGCACAATGTGCATGCGCAAGTCCAAAGATGGTCTTGTACCCGCGAAAGGCTTCTTGAAGTCGGGTCTCGCACCGCGGCCGGTCTTCAACGACGGCTCCTACCCGGAACCACTTGAAATTGTGACTGATGCAAAGGGCACGCGCAAGGCGGTCCAAAGCCTGCGTACACCCGTCAGCACATACGAGCGCCGAGTCAGATATTGTGTGCTTGAATTCGAGAAGCTGTTGGACAGCAGCTCAATTAACGCACAGGATTGGGATCAGATTGCAAGGACTGTGCAAAGAAATTATCAGCTGTTTGATGGGTTTGTCATCATTCACGGTACAGACTCGCTTGCATACACAGCAAGCGCGTTAAGCTTCATGTTTCACAATCTGGGGAAGCCTGTCATCTTGACGGGAAGCCAGGCACCCATGATGGAACTGCAGACAGATGCCCAGGATAATCTGCTCAACTCGCTCATCATTGCCGGTCACTTCATGATCCCGGAGGTTTGCCTATTCTTCAACTTCAAACTGTTCAGGGGCAACAGGTCAAAGAAGATCTCGGCAGAGAGCTTTGATGCGTTCGGCAGCCCGAACATGGTGCCGCTGGCTACTGTGTCATCCACCAGGACGAATGTACTTTGGCATAGGGTTCATCGGTCAACTGACCTCAATCCCTTCAGTATACAAGAGAATCTGGATACAGCACACGTCGTCGTGCTTCGCGTTTTTCCTGGTATAACACCAGCCATGGTGGACGCGGTGCTCCATCTGGAAGGTCTGAAAGGGCTTATCTTCGAAACATTTGGAGCGGGGAATGCGCCCGCAGGACCAGACGGTGCCATGGTCCGTGTTCTAGGGGAGGCCGTGGAGAGGGGGATTGTGATTGTGAACGTAACGCAGTGCCTGAGCGGCAACGTCAGCCCGACGTACGCGCCGGCAACGATTTTGGGCCGGGCAGGAGTTGTGTTTGGGCAGGATCTGACCACCGAGGCAGCTCTTACCAAGCTGGCTTATCTGTTGTCCATTCCCAATGCGACCCCGGCAGACGTTGCCAGGCAGATGATGATCTCGATCCGGGGTGAGCTGACCGAGGCTACGCGGACGCACTTTGAGCATCCACAGAAGAGCGGTCTGATGACTCCAGAACTGACGAGCTTGACGGCTCTCGGGTACGCAATCCAGAAGGGCGATCTGCAGGAGACCAGGGACATCATCAGGAGCGAGCCTCGTTGGTTGCTGAATGACGCAGACTACCAGGGCTGCACGCCAGTGGTAAGTGAGATCTCTATCCTAGACCTACCTTTGGGCGCCGTTGGACGTGCCCAGCCAGTGCAGTGCACGTGCTTGTTGAGTGCAGTTAATCTCAGGCTTCCCGGTGCCACGGTCTTTATCTTTGATAGAGAAGTGACCCGTCGGCACAGCATGCTAGTGAGCCAAACAGCTCGCGGTACCGTAGCTTACCAGCTGAGCGGGAATGGGTGGCACTGTGGCAATGGCTTATCAGCAATGCGGGCGATGGAGCTACTTTGTTCCAGGATGACGTGCTGACACTTAGATGACAGCACCTTGCAGCGACATGCAACAACGTCGACATCCTCCGCGACTTTCTCGCGCAGGGCGCATCGGTCCATCTGCGCAACCGGGCGGGCAACACGCCGCTGTTCCTGGCTGCGGCAGCAGGACTGAAGGATCACGTGCAGACTCTGATCGATGCCGGCGCACATTTGCATTCTGAGGAGCTCAGCGCAGCAAAGCTGCATGCCGCAGAGGGCGACGGCGACAGCAAGGTCTGGCGGCTTGTCATTGGCTGAGGGTGGCGCGCATGCTGCACAGCTTGCACGTTGCAGATGCTGGCAGTGAACGGGTAACTGTGGCTCCTTTGGGAAGCGCCAGGCACTCGTTTTGGGCCAGGGTGGGTGATTGACGCATGGCGTTCCAACATGTTGCCATGGTTGGCGTGTCAAGCTCCAGGGTCTGGTGACGCACTACTGGAACCCGCCCGACGTCGTATCCAACGCCTTCGAGGAGAGTGAATCATGGCAGTTACGTGACGGTTTTGTTTCAGTGGCTCGGTCGCGCTGTTATCGACGGCCCGCACGGTCATTGATGGGTGTTGGGAATTGCGGGGAGGGGGCCATGGATGTCGTGGGGAAGGCGACGGCGACGATGATTGCTCGCAGATTACCGGTAACCCTACCATGTAGAGCCCTAGAGTGTAGACAGCCTCGGAATTGCTCCCGAATTGCTTGCCCAGATGAATGACAAGGATCAAAAAATACTGCATCATAGTCCATTCAACATTGTGCCTTGCTGTACCTACCTATTGTATGATTGTTGACATTGATTGGACACATGGTGGGGGACGGCAAGGCACCGGCGTCTACACAGAAATGCGTCTAATGCCTGGTCCATAGCCATGATGGTGACCCACGAGTCCAAGACTTGTGCCAGCAAGCAATTCCACATACTGTATACGGTGTGTACTGCCGGCGGCCTGCTCTCTCCGGTCCGCGCGCTTCCCTTTGACTTCCCGGCGGCGCATCATGCTGTCCCTGGCTTTAGCGTGCTCCCCCGCATCAGTGATCCATCGCCCTTCAACCAAAGTCCTAAACCCCTCTCGTTTGCATCGCGAGCAGAGTTTTAGGTGGGCCCCCTGTCCGCCGCCTGGGTAGCCTACCAGGCCATCACGGCCATCATCGCCATTCAAGATTCCACGGCGCCCAGCTTGTGTCGCACGTTCTGGCTGCGACTGGGGTGCGATGCAGTGATGCACGCAGCCGCCGCCTGCTCTCCCTGGTCGTGTCTCGTATTGTAAAGACGGTGGTATGATGCCATTCCGGCCAAATCCTTCACAAATGTGCCAGCCGTCGGTGGGGAAGACCACGAACCAGACTCTGATAGATTGCACCGTTCAAGGCGCGCTCCGCCCAGCGTGAGTACTTGCTTAGCCTCACCGCTCCGATCAGGTGCTCACAGGAGCACATGTTGGCATGCTAGATGCATGCTATTCGTCCCAAATCGCCAGCCATTAGGTAATTCGTGCCCAGCGTAACAAATGACGACCCCAAACCTGGCCCGAAAAGTCACACAGCAAACCGCTCGAATTCGCCTTTCTCCTGATTCTCCGACACGCGTCATGCCATCTGGACGACGTGGTGTTTAGGGTTTCTGTCCGTGGAGCCTACCCTAGGCAGTCCTCTCTTCGGCACCCATCCTTACAACAAGCACACTAAAGCAGCCCTTCCCTGCATACCCACACACATACGAAGTACCCGCGACTCACGTGCACTTCCTAGCCAGGCTATTAAAAGTCGATATCGAATCTCTTTGTGCGCCGTGAGCACGTTACCTATTGCTGCCACCGCGCCGAACAGCGACATCTAAACACCCATCTGCCGCCTTCACTTCGGTGCCTTCCTGGCTTTCTAGTTTCTACTCTCACAACACCTTGCTGGCTTTCACCACATCAATTTCCACTCTTGACCACTTACCTCACCTGCTTTAACCCTAACCTTGTGCGCGCTTTGCAGTAGTACAATTCTGACTTTTAACCTCTCGCTACTTCTACCACCACCACCACCACCACCACCACCACCGTTGTCGCATGCCAAAACGGAAAGGCTGCCAATTCAGGATTCGATTTGTCCTTCTCGCCTGTAGATTTTGAATTCGGGACCTCTTCCTTGCACCCACCAAAATTTCCGAATGCAAAAGACTGTCGTTACCATCAACAGCAATGGCCGCCAATCGGCGAGCTTCATTCGCGTCGCGTCCGCGCTTGGCTGGCAGGTGCGCGCGCAGATGAGAGACCTGAACGGCGTCGTAGCGAATGAGATATCTGAACTGGATAATGTCACTGTCTACATTGGACGTCTGGAAGACCGAAAATTTCTGGACGATTTATTCAGAAGCGCGCACTATGCGTTCATCAACACTACGCACTGGGGCGACGAAGTTGCGATTGGTCGGTCATTGGCCGATGCCGCAAAAAAGGCCGGAATTCAGCACTACATTTACTCGAGCATGCCGGACCATTCCATCTTCGACCACTCCTGGAGGTCGTTACCACTATGGGCGCCAAAATTCACCGTGGAACAGTACATTCGCCAGATTGGACTGCCTGCAACTTTTGTGTATTGCGGCATCTACCACAACAATTTCACCGGTCTGGATTTTCCTCTATTCCGCATGGAATGTCAAGATGATGGCAGCTTCACCTGGCAGGCACCATTTCACCCCGACATGCCTCTCCCCTGGCTGGATTCGGAGCATGATGTAGGGCCAGCCATTTTCCAGCTATTCAAGGAAGGCCCACGGAAGTGGAACGGCAAGCGGTAAGCGTCCTTTTACATCTGCATATTCTTCTCCGCCTGAAGCCGCCATTCCCCACAGTCGTTCGGTCCTGTGGCCTGCACCTGAAATTCTCTTGTTCAATGCGGTCCCACTCTGTTTGACCATCTGCAACGACGACAAATTTTCGACCATGTGCTGATGAGATTACGTACTGACAGGCCTAGGGTGCCCCTAGCATTCGCATCAATGACCCCCAAGGAAGTTTGCAAAGCATTTAGTCGAGGTCTCGGAAGACCCGTCCGTTATAAGCGGGGCCCTGTGGTGATCAATGTGCCAACACCTATTGGCTACCGCGAGCATCTCTCCGCACTTGAGTACACCCTCGGCGAGAAAGGCGCTCCTTACTTCGGCCCGGACATCGAACCCGACTGCCCAGATGCGGCTCTGGAGTTGTGGGAAGGCAACCGATCCATGGAGGAGTACGCACGAGAGGTTTTCCCTGTAGAAGAGGCCGCAAATGGCCTAACCTGGATGGAAGAGGTAGAGACGCCACGCCGAGAGGTCGAACTCGACCTGCACAACGCGATCAACTGCTGACTTCTGGACTTGTTTGCGCAGGGTGAACTGCAACCGCACCATCAATACCCCAACAACATCGGCACGTACGGCATCAACGGCATCAGTGGTCTCGCCGACCAGCTCAACCAGGCACGACTTTGATCTTCCCCACTCTGGCACATTTGTACCTTCCAATTTCGTTGGCGTCTAGCGGCAGCATTGCGGCGGTGTCCTGGCCATCTTTCTTATCTGCATCTTCCCCGCAGAGCGAATATCGGGAGCGAGGAAAGCGGTGTATGCATGACTTGGCGTGCTCAAGCGGCGCGACTACAGGGAGCGACGTGTCTGCGCCAATCAACCTATCTCGCGTCTCAGCATGGAGTTTTGGATTGCATTCAAGCATGGTCGTTTTACTTGCGGGATTTGGTGGGGATCTGCATTGCATGGAAAAGTTTTGATTATTATATACACGAAAGACTTGAAACTACGAATGGCATCTGCACGTGGTGCTAGCTGCATTACGATGTGGCCAAGCCGTGTAGCCTGCAGCGTGCATGTCGCAGAAGCGTGTGTATCACACTGAAAAGCAAAGCATTAAACAAAAATCAAACATATTATGAATGTACAATAGTAATCAATGTAAGCTCGTAGCCTTCAATTGTACGAAGTACATGAAAGATATTGTCGCGGCGCTCAAAGGGTGGATGATGACTAAGCAATACGGTGCAACCTCAGAAAGTTTCCCGTTCATCACGACACGCCCAACGCCAGCTATCGCACCCAATGTCGGCCGCAATCTCCTGCACAAGGGCCGCGGTGCCGCGCCTCGCTATCCGTACATTACGATTCCACCGCTACGCTAGCACACAGGCCGTCCAGGCTGTGGACGCCGTGTCAGAGAACCGTGAAATCGTCATCGAGACAGCGCCTGTCGCCAAAGTCACGACTGCAACACCGGCTGGCCTCGGACGCAAAAACACGCGCGCGCCCACGCTTGCAGAGCGTATGCACAAGGCGCTGTATCCGGATCTATATGTCAATGGCCGGCCGATCGAGGGCGTGCAGCAGCCGAAGGAGCGCAAGGCGGCGAATGCAGAGAAAAAGCCTAGGAGTACGTGTCCCAGCCAAACCTATGCTCTCGATTCTGCAGCCTGTAGCAATACGCCCAGCTCGCAGCTCAGTCGACAATGATATTACGTTAGACTATTGTAGTACTAACACCAACCCTCTAGACAAAACCCACGGCCTCAAGATCGTTGCCCCTCGCCCAGCAATCAAGAAGACCTGCCCTATCCCCGTCGACACCATCACCAAGAAGTCCCTTGCCGTGCTCGACCCCACAGGCGCCCGCACCCGCCTCTTCGACAGGATGAACCCCGAGTCCGCCAAGCTGGGCGACATCCTGCTCGTGCGCCAGCGCACCGGCGACCCCTTTGCCGGCGTGTGCATCAACATCCGGCGACGCGGTGTCGACACTGCGATCTTGCTGCGCGGCCAGCTGACACGCGTCGGCGTCGAGATGTGGTACAAGGTGTATTCCCCGCTGGTGGAGGGGATTGAGGTTGTGCAGCGGGCGGCGAAGCGCGCGAGGAGAGCGAGGTTGACGTACATGCGCCATGTCAAGCATGATAGGGGGAGTGTGGAGAATGTGGTCAGGGTGTATCTCAGACAGAAGGCGAGCTTGGGCGTGGGCGAGAAGAAGACGGGTGCGGAGAAGCAGAAGGCTATGCAGGGCGGTAAGAAGAAGGGGGGCAAGAAGGCGATTAGGAGGTGAGAAGTTCGGTGAGACGGTGTGGTGTATTATATTGAGGTGGAGATGCTGGAAGAACACTTTGTACCATATGTACGAATGCATGTTGGAATTTTGGATCAAAGCAAGACGTCACAATGCACACGGCGCATGCATAACATGGCCCGTGAAGCCTCCACTATCAAACCCCGGATATCCATGCTCACCACACCCTCCCCATCCAAGCCAGACAACGACATACAGAGCCCCCACGCCAAACAGTCCTCCCAAAAACCCCCCAAATCACTGCCTCCTCCGCGGCTGCTCCCCACCAACCTCAAGCCTATACCCCTCAGCCCCCTTCTCAGTCCCCAAATCCTTCTTGTCGACCTTCTTCCCCAGCTCAGGAAACTCAAACGCCGCACTCCTCCCACCCTGCAACCCCTTCCACGTACCAACAGTCCGCCAATTCGTCCACGTCAGCGCACCAACCCAGGGCTGCACATTCCAGCCCAGCTCCAGCGTGACGTTACCGCGGTTCTGCAGTTTCCCCGTGATATCCGTGATTTGGTATTTGGGGCGTTGCTGCTTGAGATGCAGTTCCCCTGTGGGGAACGGGGAAGCGGGGTTCTTCTTCTCGGCGGCGAGTGCTTTTTTGGATTTTTTGGGGAGTTTCTTTGAGGGTGAGGGGTGGATGTAGTGGTTTTGGTGCCAGGGGGCGGAGGATGAGGCGAGGATCGCGTCCCAGATTATGGCTTCTGATGGGGGCTCCGTGGGGGAGGACCCGGGGTAGACGGCTTTGAGGTAGAGGAAGACTTGCTTGGTGTTCCAGTTGAAGAGGGAAGAAAGGTCTGGTGCAGGGAGGTGTTAGTTTGGGTGTGTGGGTGTTTGGTGGGGGAAGAGCAGGGGGAGGGGACGTACCAGTGTCGAGGTCGAATTTGATGTGTGCGTATTCCTCCTTCTTGTAGCTGTAGTAGTGCGGCCTGCCCTTTACGACCTGCACATTGCGCAGCTGGATGTCCGCGCTGGGCGACTGGGGGGATATGAAGCTGCTGAGGGCAATGACTGCCGCGACGGTGAAGGCGACGGTGGTGAAGAAGCCAAAGACATTCTGCAGGCGCACCAGTGCAGAGTGCATATTGGCGGTGTTGCGAGAGGGTGAGGTTGTGGGTTGCTTGCACGGAGCTGCGTTCTAACACGTATGGAGCTTGCGGAGAGCGGAGCGGGATTCAGCCCTACAGAGTCCCTGTGGCGCTAGTAGTTCTAGCGTGTTGCAACGGTTGCTGAACGACGACAACGAGCTGCACGACATTTTATTTTGACGAACAAAACTTCTACTCGCCTTTCTTGATTACTTGTATGAAGTCTGGGTATGTGGCCCATCCTCATCCTGGCTAAATAGGAGCTTTCACGTGGTGGAGATTGCTTCCCATACCATCCACACACATTGTCCGCGCTTCTCTGCTAACAACGTGGCTTTCCGTAATTGAAAACACTTTAGGGTACTATGAGGACAGCCGTTTAGCCAAAATTATGTGCCTGTCTGTGTCACGTAGTTCACAATATCCAATATCAATCAGGACACACTGATTCGCAGGTGATCATCCTGGGTGCCGAGGCAACATGTGTATGATCTTCCTTCCAGAAGTCAGCTCTTCGTGTACATTTGTTTTCCAGTGTTGTACGAAATGGCGGATGTTCAAATAGCCATTCATCACTTTCATGGTTTCGCTATTACGCTACCCCGGCCGTCCATGCCAGACCTCTCTGCTTCACCTTTCATACGCATGGTTACGATTGGAGTGATGTGAGGGGATGTCCTGTTGGTCATGACGTGCAGAGCTGAGCTTGACCAGACGGAAAAAGATCTACTCCTAGCTCGCGAGGCGAAGGCCAGATTCGTTCAGTGACTTCTCCAATCAGAGCAGTCTGAAACTCATCTTTTGTATATGTTTCCATCCTAACCTACATTTATTTCGAGTTTTGTTGCTACGATTATGCGTTGGAGCGGAAACGACGACTCTGAAACGGCACAGCAGATCGAAACATACTCGCGTATATATCCGCTCAACCCAAACAAGAAGTTGCAGAGAGCTAGCAAAGATAGATATCCTGCTGTTCACGGACTCTGGGCGTCCCATCTTCATCATCACTATCATCCACAGCATGATCCTTGCTTGTCGCACCATTTCTTCGTGGCGGATCTACCCACGGATTGTCGTAGGACCATGCTGGCCCGACAAACCTGAAATGCCGTGCCTTCTCTGTGCGCCTGAGGATGTAGATGGAATTGTCTGGTATGATCTTGCATCCGTAAAGCATGGCACAAATGTCGCCCTTACGCGTTGTAGCCGGGGCCATGCCTATGTGGCCACGTTTAGTTATCACGAATCTCTTTGCGTTTGCAAATTCGGTGATGCCGTGATGCACGCGTTGTATATGGATTCGCTGCTGTTCACTATTCTCATCCGACTCATGCGGTTTTCTTCTGTTCGATGCATGTGCCGCAGACCCGTTGAAGTGTCTCTCCAGTCCTTCCACGTATGTGTCTATGTGCTCCCCAGTGTTATTGGGCCCCGGCAGCCTGGTGTGTAGTAAAACCCAGATGAAATGACGGACCCCGTAACGAAGCCGAGGTCGGGGTCCTATGTCGCGGAATAACGTCTTGACGTCTTGCCAGGTTTTGTGGACAAAGGCGGGTGTTGTGTCACCCCAGAAGATATCGGAGACATAATGTAGTTGATCCAAAACCGTTCCTTTTATCTTGAGGATGTCTCCAAGAATGACTTCTACTTTTTGTGGGTGCTGGTGGTGTTCCAATGGGACCCTCTGCCAAAAGTGGTCATCTTGAGACTCCTCAATTTTATCCCATCTTGGAACCCAGCTGGGCAAATCCATGTGCATGGTTGTCGTATTATGCATGACATAATTCAGTATCGTCGAGTCCCCCGTAGCGCGTATGTATTGTACAGCAAACGCTTTGTATGTCTCAGCAACTGTTTTCGTATAATCCGGAATGATCTGGGCACTTCTCAACGAACTGTCTTGGAGATCAAGAAATGCATAGATATTGTCCCGGCGATCTTTGAAGTGTAAATGCCTCCCTCTTCCAAGATATCCAAGGAACCGAGTCTCCTGCAGAGATATATTATGTACCCCATGAGGATGTCGATGCTGATAAGCAACCATATGCACATGAAGGGAGGAGTATACTCCTCCAGGTGGACCGCCCATTATCGCAACATCTCTGTCAACAACCCAAAGCATGCTATGCATGAGATCTGCCCAATGAAATTGGCCTTGACCCCATATGACGAGACCTTCGACTGCTAGGCCGATCTCTCGAGTGACCCACCCTCTTGTAAACCATGGCTGGTGGACAAGAGCTTTGAACGACAACCAACGCAGATCATCCTTGATCGAGTCCTCGGTCCTGTCAAACCGACTCAACTTGGCTATCTGCTGAAGAAAGTCGCGCATATCCCTCATCAGCGAGGCAACCTTCAAACCATGTCCATCAGGGTCAGGACCCATGTAAACGAGGACCCGGCTTGCGCTGCTGTAGATATGACCCATCATCAGCACCTGGTAGCTCTTCTCTTCCAAATCATCCTGATTGATGCACACCGAGTCTGCCCACAGACGTCGCACTTCCACCGGACTACGCAGTCTACGCAGCGCCTGGAATAGGTTTGTCGTGATTCTGACTACTTTGTCCTCGCAGTAGATCCGGCAGTCCTTGACTTCACTCCCCCATACATATGACAAGGCTTCGTAGTCTGTACCGGCAATTGCAGAGGTGTGGATGCTGCATTGCAGTGGTTCGTCGTCAGAGCCAGGCTCCAGCGCGAGGCTTCGGAAGAATTTCCCAGGTGGAAGCGGGCTGTATATGTAAGGTTGTTCACAAGCGAAATACACGTCAATCGGTGACGGGGCAGCTGCTTCCATTGTTGGCATGTAAGTGGAGTAAGAGGGACGCTTGTGGTTGAGTGTGCAGGGCTGTATGCGGGGCTGCTCTTTCCAGGCTGCGGCAGGATTCAGCCTGGTCGCTGCCACTTTGCGCATGAGGTGTGTAAGCATGCAGCACGCCTAGGTTCGAAGACCTCTTGATGGCTCAGGGCTTAGCCAGTCTGGCTGCATGTCAAAGTAATACAAGTTGCGACGCAAGACGGAAGTTGAATCAAGTCAAAATGCATTGAAGTAAACAGACGCCACAGCACGCAGGAATGGCTAGAGGCAAAGCAGAGCAAAGCAGAGGTATCCGTATGTGACCCAAATTAAACGCCAGTCCCGTCCCTTGTAAATCCCGCTACACCGGCCCAGAATGAAGATGGAAGTCGAACGCCAACATTGTAACAGCATCGCGTCGTGAGGGAGTATTAAAATATGTAGAAACGCAGCAACGATGCTGATTGGGTTATTGTGATCCGGTTGCTGTCTCAACCGTGTCGACTTGTGATGTTGAGACAAGACTTGCTGAGGCTAATGGTGGTGAAGAAGCAACTGCCTTACTTCTCGTGTCTGCCACGTGTGAGACGGCTGTCACTTCCCCAGCTGCGAGCGAAGACTTTGCGTATTTCTTCACTGGATCAACGTTCTCGGAAGTTGAATCAACGTGAATGTCCACCTCCTTCGATAGCCGCGATGGCCGCTCGATCCCCGCATCGACAGTGACGTACGAGCTAGCATCGCAACCGGCGCCGTAGAAGTCGCTCGGGTGCAAGTCGCCCAGCGGTCGACGGTCTTCGTCCATGGAATCCTGGGTGGCCTTGCGCATGCGGGGCTTTTTCACAGGCTCTTCAATCTCGGTCTCCTCGCCGTCGTCGAGGACATTTGCTGATGCTGAGCGAGGCTGTGTGAGGGCAAAGTCGGGCGGTGGAACATTCTCCTTGCCCCGAGACAGTTCGTCGAGCTTCGCCTTGGTTGCGGCGTCGTCTTCGGAGCTGATATCAAGCACGGATGCCGAGTGCTCCATCAAATTGGCAGCCTCCTGTTCAGGCGTGTCTTCGTGAATCTCGAAAAACCAGCCCTTGGGCATGGACTCGTCGAGCGCCGAGGCTTGCTGGGGCGCTGCAGGCGGGGGCGCTTGGACGACAGGCTTAGGTGTGTATGTGGAGAGAGATCCGCTGAGCGCTGCATCAATGGAGAAGGGCAGCGCGCCTTGCGAGAAGGAAGGTGGGTCCACACGGCGGAAAGGAGAGCTGGATGCACGGCGCTTGGAGACGGCAGCAAGGCGCTTGTTCTTTGGCGACCCACGGCTGTGGTTAATGGGAGTCGATCGGGTAGTGCTGGGAGAAGAGACAGATTTGCGGGCAGATGACTTGGAGGTGGCTGGAGAGGCGGTGAGAGACACAGTGGACCGGGCAGGTGAGGCAGCCATGGCAAACCGGACAGGCTTCACTACTACATCGCTGGTAGTGCGCGATTTCTTGGTGGGCGAGCTGAAGACAACTGGATCTACGTTCTCGCAGTCTTCATCCTCGAAAATCTCAGACTGGCGCTGGCGCTTGCCGATCGAAGACGGCGCGCTGGCCTTCAGCGGGCATTTATAGCTGGGCGTGCTGGGCGACAGGGCTGCGCAACGCGTTCAGTCTCTGTCATGGCTCAAGGAGCGCATTGTCTTACCGTTCTGTCTGTTCTTTGAGCTACCGAGCGCCTGCAGGCGTGATGTTGTGATGTCGCCGAACGGCTGACGCGTGAAAGTAACCATTTCGGCTGTTTTGGAGTGTAGTAAATTGGTAAGAAAGAAAGAATAGTTCCTGGCACTCGATCTCTGCGATCGCAGTCCTACACGCGCGCGGTGATGCCGGTGAAGTCGAGTCGTATGTACGCTGACGACAAGCGGGGTCCAGTCTGGTTCGAGTCGAGGGTGTTCGCGACTCGGCGGCTCCAATTGTCATAAACGGTCGACCAAGCAACAGGCGGGTAGATCGTCAAAGTTTTGTCGCCTACGAAAATCCTTTGGTATAGCAAAGCAGAAGAGATAGCAAACGTTCAGCAAGTAGATCGAAGTACAGCTATTCAAGTCGAGTCAGCAAAAGCTCTCTCCTCGCCCTCGCGGGGGCCACCACTTCTAATCAACCCAACCGCCCCCGACGCGTCCAGCACGACTAAGGCGCGTCAAGACAGCGCTCCACCCACGCACGAGCCGGCACCCCCGTCCGCAAAACCGGGCACTTGCGCGCTAGAACCTGCAATTTGTGTGCCAGAACGGGCATCTGCTGCACGCCACGCTTTATGCGCGGCGCATTGACTGGCTCGCAGTGTCGCACATGGCGGTTCATGCAAGGTGGGCGCTGCAAGGCGGGGTTTGAAAGTACCTGACATGACAGGAGTCGCATACCGTGGATGTGTCGCGCGCGCGCGAACTTCGTGTTCGCGCTGCTACCCACTCAGCTACTGTACTTGTGTGCCTTGGTACGTCTTGGTGGGGAAGAGTGTTTCGAGGTTGGTGTGGTGTGGAGGGGGAGGTTGGGGGAGGCGAATTGTACCATGTACATATGCATCGACGATGGACTTGACTCGAGAGTGGGAAATAACACTATGGAGCATGGCCACTCCTCACACCACCCACTCATCAGTAGGGATAATGGCTCCACCACCCTGCACCAGCGCGTGTTATTTCCTTGAATGCAGAGACGTGTGCAGCGAAGCGCGTCGACGCTCCGCGTTCGCGTTTTTGTCACGAGACCTTTCCTCATCTGTCGATATGATCATTGACCATATCGCATACTATACACATGCAGACAGCAAGTGACACTCAAATTGGCTCCCCTCCCCTCCTACACGTCACGTCACATCAAAACACACCGAGGCCGGCCGCTGCAGCCTGCAAGACGCGGGTAGATCGCGATCAGCGAGCGGACCGTTCCTCCTCGGAGTTTTGAGCGTGTGAGGTGTTCTTCTCTTTGTTTCCCCAGTTTTAAAGGAAGGGCGGCGGTCTTGATGTGGCTGTATGGGTGGGGCCAGAAAGAGACAGGGGGATGCGCCCATCCGCGCTCGCGTATACTTGGTTTGTGTAGAGACTGGTGGTGAGTGCGTTGTCTGGTTTCCTTCCCTTGAAGAATGCTCGTGGCTTGCTGCGCCTTCAGGTCTTCAAGGTGAGAGTAGGCTTGCAATAGATTGTGTTATACTGGACACCGTAGTGGTGGCCCCTCTCTCTCCTTCTGCCCTTATCGTATCGTGCTGTCTCGTCTCTTTATCTTATTTCCACGACGATCGGCGAATGCAGTTCCCCCATAATCCAGGTCCTGCTCGCTGCTCTTCCTACCACGTCTGCCCCTCACCTCCACTGTCCCAGTGTATCACGCTGGCGCCTTGCGAGCGCGATTTCCCATCCTCCCAGCCACGGCCATCGTTTCTGTGTCTGCTGGACACGCGCGTGTGCACAGAATGGTGGTCGTGGGCGGGATAGTTGTGGTGACTACTAGCATGATGACTTGCTGGCCAGCTTTCCTGACTGACTCGACTGACTCGACTGCGCGACCCGTGTTGACTGCGTACGGTCCCTCCGTAGACACTCACCTCGCTCCCACTCTTTGGTCGCTCGTAGCCATCCCAGTCTTCTGCTCGACTGGGAGTCTGGATGTGTTGGCTACAAACAGAGTCAGTCCAGCCACGGACGCTTTTCGCGGTGCTGTCCGCGTGGCTGCCCGCTTTACTTCTCCCCCAGTCTGAATCTTGTGCTGAGTTGCGTGCTGTACCTCGTGCTGAAGCATCCCAGCCGAGATCCGCCATGTCTCGCTTACGGCGCGTGCGGTGACTGGACTTTGTGGGGGCCGCATCCCATGCTCCTACCTCGCTCTGTTCTCTTGATGCATGCAGGCTTCTCACACTAGGCACATTGACGCCACCCCATCCCATTTGAGACTGCGAGTACGACAATTCCCCCGGCGGCGTCTCATCGTAGATCACCTCCACGAAGTCAGGCGGTTGATACGCGGAACTTGGTCTCGGTGCCGAATTTTTGACTTCGAAGATCGAGACAGAGGAGTGTCTGCTTCGTTTGGGCCTTGCTTGACTAGAAGGACGACGTGACGCTGAAGTCCTTGAATTGCTCCTTGAACATGAGGAGGTGGTCCATTCTTTCGTCAATGTTTCTTCTTTCTTCGCTCGAGCTCTCGGTTCTGCCGTCGTATCCCACGTAATCGCGTGTGGTACCACGGGTGAGTGCCCTTCTGGGGACGCGGTGCGCGAGGGCCAGCCGCTAAGACCGCCGGTCATGAGGAAGTCTGTTGGTGAGGCGAGAGGGGAGAGGGTTGCAGGGTCGGTGGGATCGGTGGGATCGGTGTCAGAGTCAGAGTCGCTCTCTGGCTCCTGATTTGGCGAAGGTGGTCGGACATGATGCGAAGGGCTGTGCTTCTCGTCTTTGCGTCGCTCGCGTCTGGTCGATTTGTGCGCTCCAGATGTCTTTGCTGTAGTTTCCTTGCGAACAAGATCAGTGGGCAAGGGTAGCGTGTTGGAACTGAGGGTACTCGCGGCTCTGACCCATCTCTTCGCTCCGCACATTGTCTCTTCTTCTGCTTTCTTCTCCACCACACAAACTGGCCCAGAATCCCACTCTCCCTCCTCGTCCACAACGACAACCCTCCCATCATCTCCTTTAATGACAAACACACCCCACTTCAATGGAATTGGAACAAGAACCACGCCTTTCCTCTTCTGCTCTTTCTTCCTGTCATCCTCACTCTTCTCGCCATTCTCATCACCAGCATATGGTCCTTTCCTCACCGCAATACCGCCTAATTCCTGCAGCCTCCCAAGACTATGCTGCACATCGCCAGTCACTGCACGCGCGATATCCTTGCTCCAGACTTCTCTGTCGCCAGTCTCGCCATCATCGCCTCCCTTCCTGTGTCTGCGACGTCGGTGCCGGTAGAACTTTCGATCGACAGCTCCAAAGCCATGACCTTTTGCAGGAGGCAGAAGGTCTAGACCGTCATCGATGTAGCTCCCGGTGTAGGCTGAGGTAGACGAAGGAGCAGGGCGGTGGTGTTGCGGCGGATGGGGGAGGCGGCGGCAGAAGGAGATACCGTCATCGATAAAGGAGGGGGCCGTTATGGTGCTCATTGAGTGTGTGGGAGATGTGTAGGTGGGGTGGTTGACAAGTAGTGGAAGGGCTTTGAATGTGGTGTGGTGCAGGCGATGCCAAAAGTGAAGGTGAGAGGAAGCTCGATAAACAAGAGTTATAACAACAAAAAAAAAAGTAAGAATACGCCGTTACACAGCATGTACTGCCAAAAAGGATATCATACCCATCAAAAACCTACAAGCATAAGCTGTGTCCTCTTACAACTTCGCCTTCTCTTTCTTCTTCGCCTCCTCCCAGCTTAACTGCACCCGCCGCATGTTCCACCAACTCCACAGCCCACTCACCAACCCCAGCGGCGGCAGCACCCATAGCAGCTTGCCCCACCACCAAGGACTCCTCCTCCTTACATCCTCCATAATCCTGCTGACCTCACTCTCCAAATGCTTCTTATCGCCATCATTCCACACAACGACGCCTCTCCCCTCGCCCCTCCTCAAACACCTCTCCGCCTTCTCTCTAATATCTCCCTGACTCATAACACGATTTCGCGCATCCTCCTCCGACAAATGCGCATCCCTATCCCTTAGGCGCTGAATCTGAATCTTGGGATCGCTGACACCAACAACAACAATGCTCCCACAGTAGCGCTCCCACCCACTCTCGAACAACAGCGGCACATCGAGCACCACCGCCCAGTTCCCCCTCAAGTACGCCCAGATTATCTGCTTGTACATCTCCTTGCGCACCGCGGGGTGTACGATGCCATTGAGCACCTTGCGATCGCGCTCCTTGTCTGGGCCGGCGCCGAAGACACGGCGGCCGAGGGCGGGGCGGTTGAGCGGGCGGGGTGCAGACGGCGAAGGGGCATCGAGAAGCAAGTCAGGCGTGCTTGGTAGGAAGTACGAGACGATTGCGTTGTAGCCTGCGGTGCCGGGCTCGACGACTTGGCGTGCGATTAGGTCCGCGTCGATGATTGGGAGCGAGTAGGGTGCTTGTCGTAGGAGAGAGGAGACGGTGGATTTGCCGGTTGCAATGGAGCCGGTTAGGCCGAGGAGAAGCATTGTAGCGGTGTATGGGTATGAATGTTCTCGTGTCGTGGTTGTGGTAGTGGTTGGGGCTTGTGAAGGTTGATTGCGAATGACGAATGCGGGGAGCTTGAGCTTGAGCTCGGACGTGGAATTTGTACCTCGGAGGTAGCTATTGTGTTTGGATGGCGCTCATGGCAGGTCACATTCACAAATTAAAAAGGGCATTAACAGAGAATACAATTGCGACTGAGAGCTATGCTGCCCTGGGATATCCGTTTTGTGCTCCAAACGCCTGTCTGAACTGGTCATCTAAACTTCTCGAGAGTACTCCAGCGGGTGACCTCTCCGCCTTTCGACCATTGACGATAAATATCTTTGAACTTGAATTTGAGTCAACACGTGGACGAAGCCGAGCTGCCTGAAGAGGCAGAGGTGCTCCCATCCGCGGAGTCACGTCTTCTTCGCTGAAAGTCTCGCTACTATCTGCTGCCTACGATTATATGTCAGTCATAGGTATTGACATGACGTGGCTCTACTCTGAGACCTCTCCGTGGTGGACAGTCTGCTCGACGGGCTCGACGAGCTTGCGTGCGGGACGGAAGATTTGCAGCTGGTTGTCTTCGGCCGCGCCCATCATAACCCACGGATCGTTCTTGTTCCAATCGAAGTCGCAGATTCGGTTTGTGAAACCGCCATGCATGTAGAGTCTAGTGGCGTTAGTATGTCATGTCAATGTTTATGCAGGTACGACCTACAGCTCAGGTGGCCCATCCTCAGCCTCCTCCTCCGTCTGCTCGTCGCCAATCTTGCTTGTGTCCCATAACAAAATGCGGCGGTCGTAGCTGGAACTGGCGAGAATGGCGGCGTCCTGCGGGTGCCATTGCAGGCCGATGACGTCGCTGCGGTGACCTTGCAGACTGTGCAGCGGCTTCTCGAAGTTACGCAAATCCCAGATGCCAATAGTCTTGTCCGCAGAACCAGTCGCTAGCAGCGAGTCAAACTCGGGGTGGAACGCAATGCTGTTGACAGCGTCGGCATGGGCGATCTTCCTCCAGAGTGCCGTCTTATGCGACTCCTGGCGCGTGTCGATGACTTGCCAGGTGAGATCGTCTGAGGCGGAGCCAATAAGGAAGCTGTGAATGGGGTGGTACTGCACGTCATTGACAGTGGCGCTGTGAATGGTGTACGAGGCGGTGGGGCTGATTGTCTTATTGGACTTGGAGAAGCCGCTCTTGATGTCCCACGTCTTGACGGTAGTGTCCTCTCCACCGGTAGCCAAGTGGCCTTCGTGGAACGGGCTCCAGCTCAGCGCGAAACCCTCCTTCTCGTGGCCTACACACTCAGCCTCGAACTGGACAGCGTCGCCCTTTGGCTGCAGGGGGTGTTTTGTGCGGTCGAAGATGAGGGCCCTGCCGTCTGTGCACATTGTTGCGATAATGTCTGGATTCTGCGGCTGGTAGCGGGCCTTGTTGACCTCGCTGGGATGGTTGATCTTCTGCACAATCTTGAAGTCGAAGGGCCGTTTGGCGTGGCCGTGGCCGCCAACTTCATCGCGGTCTTCACTGACCTCAGACAGCTCGGGATTGCGGAAGTCGGGGATTTCGCAGTGGGCGATCTGGAGGTAGTTCTGGGCCTGGTTTGAGGTGTGGGTGCCGAGGATGACGCGGTGCTGGCTCATGTTGGTGCCCTCGACGCTGTAACACCAGATTAGCTTTCCTGTGCTGCTGGTAAAAGAAATGAGCAAACATACGGCTTCTTGTCAGGCAGCCATTGTGTAGTGAGTGTCGGCCACTCCAAAGCGCGCCCGTAGAGCATGTCGTAGAGGAAGACCGAGTTCTTCTTCCATATCTTGTACTCTTCGTTGATGATCTTGTGCTCAGCCTCCTCCTGCTGGTCCTCGTGGATCCGCGACGAGTGTTCTTCGCTCATTGTCTCATCCATGGTGGCGATGGGCAGTGTACGCGGTGTGCAGGCGTAGTTGGCGCTCTTCAAGTGTGTCGACTCCAAGAAGCTGTGGGCCGAGACGCTCAGACGCGTGCAGTCCGCGTTCGTGTTGCGCTACTGGATTGTGCCCGCTCTCACCGCCCGACACACTGCGGCGAAACATGGGTCATCGACTGCGGCCGCCGCCACTTGTCGGTCTTGGCGCTGGAGCATCATATCAAGCCATCTGCGATGCGCCCTCCTGCTCTTTGAAGACCCCAGCGTCGAGAACCATCCCCTCTTGTTGTTTGCCGTTGCGCCTACAAGCGCTGCCTGCGCTTCCTTCTTTCACCACTTTCAACTTCATCGCTCGCTTTTGCGACGCACCTCCAGCGCCCTTTGCCTCCACGCATCACTACACTATCGCTAGACAGCAGCAGTAATCATGGGTGTTCCCAAGTTCTTCAGATGGATGTCCGAGCGGTACCCGGGCATCTCTCAGCTCATTGCTGAGAACCGCATTCCCGAGTTTGACTGTCTCTACGTATGTTCTTGAAACAGTTGGCCCTCTGACACGGCTGACCCGTCCGCAGCTCGACATGAACGGCATCATTCACAACTGCACCCACAATGACTCCGACGGTCCGACCGCCCGTATGACTGAGGATAAGATGTTCATCGCCATCTTCAACTACATCGAGCATCTCTTCGGCAAGATCAAGCCAAAGCAGCTGTTCTTCATGGCTATCGATGGTGTCGCCCCACGCGCCAAGATGAACCAGCAGCGAGCTCGCCGTTTCCGTACCGCCCTCGACGCTGAAAAGGCTCGAGACAAGGCTATAAAAGAAGGTGTTGAGATGCCCAAGGAAGCGCCTTTCGACAGCAACTGCATTACCCCGGGTACCGAGTTCATGGCGAAGCTCACACAACAGCTGAAGTACTTCATCAACAAAAAGGTCTCCGAGGATCTGGACTGGCAGGGCGTGGAAGTCGTGCTGTCTGGCCACGAAGTCCCCGGAGAGGGCGAACACAAGATCATGGAATATATCCGTCAGGCGAAAGCCCAGCCGGAGTATGACCCGAACCGTCGTCACTGTCTTTACGGTCTTGACGCCGATCTCATCATGTTGGGCTTACTGAGTCACGACCCCCATTTCTGTCTCTTGCGTGAAGAGGTGACATTTGGTCGCCAGAGTAAGACCAAATCCAAGGAGCTGGAACATCAAAACTTCTACCTGATGCATCTCTGCATTGTTCGAGAATACTTAGAATTGGAGTTTCAAGAACTAGAAGAGCCCGGCGCTCTTGGCTTTCCATTCGACATGGAGCGTGTCATTGACGATTTCATCCTTATGGCTTTCTTTGTTGGTAACGATTTCCTTCCTAATCTTCCTCATTTGCACATCAATGAAGGCGCCTTGGCCCTCATGTTCAACGTTTACAAGACGGTTCTTCCAAAAGCGAAGGGCTACATCAACGAAGAGGGTGTAATAAACATGGAGCGATTGGCGCTGCTGCTTGACGAGCTCTCCAACATTGAGAACCGTCATTTTGAATCTGAAAATTCAGACGCAGCCTGGTTCAAGGGCAAGCGTCTCGAACGCGAAGACATTATGGAGAAGACCGCGCGACGCGGTACAGTCGTCATGTCTACCCAGCAGAAGGAGTTGTTCACGAAGGTTAAAACCTGGGTTGAGAACCATCTGCAGAAGGTTACCCAGCCTCCTCTCGATCTTCCTGTAGACCTCAAGGCCGAGGATCGTAAGTTTGTACAAGAGCTTGCCGACAAGCTCCACTTGCCGTGGAAATCAGTCTCCGACGAGGACGGCAACCGCCATCTGCAGATATCAGCTCCGCCGAAGCTAGTAGAGAGTGACGACGACGATGAGGACGAGGTCGCTAACGATGAATCCACAAAGGCAATCGTACGTGTTGTACAAAAATACGACCAGGCCAAGATTGTTGACATCTCGCCTGAAAAGGCACAATCGGCTATGCAGGCTAAGTACGACGAGAAATTCAACGCTTGGAAGAACGACTACTACAAAAGCAAATTCGACTGGGACCGCAGCAATGAGGAGGAGCTTCGCAAGTTGACCGAGAACTACGTGCAGGGACTGCAGTGGGTTCTTTACTATTATTACCGTGGAGTAGCATCGTGGCCGTGGTTCTATGGCTACCACTATTCGCCCATGATCTCGGATGTCAAGCGAGGATTAAAGGCCGACATCAATTTCAAACTTGGCCAGCCTTTCAAGCCTTACCAACAGTTGATGGGTGTGCTGCCGGACCGCAGTAAAACCATCGTACCAGAGGCATACCACCCTCTCATGACTCATGCCGATTCTCCAATCATCGACTTCTACCCACGCGATTTCAACCTCGACATGAACGGGAAGAAGCAGGATTGGGAAGCCGTCGTCAAGATTCCTTTCATTGAGGAAGATAGGCTGCTCAAGGCTATGGCCACCAAAGAGCATCTGCTTACAGAGGACGAGAAAGCTCGTAATTCTTATGGCGTTTCGCTGAAGTTTACTTACTCCAAGGACGTAGACTTTGTTTACCCGTCCTCCCTCCCAGGAATCTTCCCAGACTTGCCAAACTGCAAGTGTATTGAGAATATCTTCGACCTCCCTACTATGGAAGGGCTTGAATACTACGTTGGCCTTATGGATGGTGTCAAGCTGGGAGCCTCGGCTTTGGCTGGCTTTCCCAGTCTCAAAGTCTTGCCTTTCCACGGCACGCTCGAATTTGCCGGCGTCAACGTCTTCTCGCAAGATAGCCGCAATGAGAGCATGGTAGTCACACTTGTGGACACCGAGCCAAGGACCTCTATCACATATGCTCAGAAAATGCTTGGAAAGGCTGTCCACGTTGGTTACCCATTTTTGCACGAGGCCAAGGTAGTCAAAGTCTCGGACGAGCTCTTCGACTACGTCCTATCCCAGGATGGCGTGTCTGCCCCTCTTGCACTCGAGCACGGGCCCACAGAGATCTCTAATTGGAAAAAGATGGCCAACCGAATTCAAGAGACCTACGGTAAACGTCTGGGAATCATCACTGGAGAAGTTGAGGCTCTTGTACATGTAGAAATGCTCAAGGGCCTCAAGAAGACCGACGAGGGTGCTACTATCAAAGAATACGGCCCTGTTCCTGGTCTCCAAGCCGATTATGCGGTCCAGACCATCGTCGAGGAAGTTGTTAGTCCTGACCAGCGTTTCATCGAGAAGGCAGCACTTCCGATCGAGGAAGAATTTCCCGAGGGCTCGCGTGCTTTCTACCTCGGTGACTATGCCTATGGTCGCCCTCTGCAGGTCATCGGTCATGCAGACCACAAGGCTAGCATCATGGTTGCCAAGTTGAAGAAGGCAGAGCCAGACTTTGGTCACCAGATTGTTTGGCAAGCTGAGAAGAGCACTCCGTACCTACCATCCTACGTTGTTGCTAGGCAGCTGAACATGCCACCTCTTGCTCTGTCGAAGCTGACGTCATCTTTCAATGTCAATTCCAGTGGTCTTAAGCTGAACCTGGGATTGAACCTGAAGTTTGAGGCAAAGAAGCTGAAAGTCTTGGGATATTCGCGCAAGTCGGCCAATGGTTGGGAGTACAGCCAGAAAGCAGTCGCTCTGCTCGCGCAGTATATGATCAAGTTCCCTGAATTTTTTGCAGGCATCATCAACAACCCAACAGGGGATGGCTGGGAAGACACAGACTTTTATCCTCCCGAGATCGCGAAGCAGAAGGTTAAGGAGATCGGAGCTTGGCTCAAGGAGGTGCAGACCAAGAGCTTTGAGAAGGTACCACTCGACGCGGAACAGCTCGATTCTGAGACTGTCAAGACTATTGAGCAGGCCGCTGATGCCAACCTTGCGTTGCTCCAAGACGTAGAGATGAAGAAGATTGGCAAGGTGCCACGTAGCGCCATTCTCAAGCCTTCAGATGCTGAGCAACGCCTTGGCCACCAACAGTTCGCTATTGGCGATCGTATCATCTACGTCCAGGACTCTGGACGAGTTCCTATCGGATCGTCAGGAACTATTGTCGGCAAGACCAGGACTGCACGCAGCTTGCTCTTGGACGTTGTTTTCGACGCAACTTTCATGAGCGGAACATCCCTTAACGACCGATGCTCTCCCTTCCGCGGATCAACTGTTCCTTCCACCTCTGTACTCAACCTCACAGACAAGCAGGTCGTCTCATACTCGACTGCCGGTGCTGCTGCTGCCGCTGCTCAACGCCAGACTCAGAACTCGGGCTACTCCATGCCTCGCATCGGTGCGCCTGGTGGTCCTCAGCTCGTCCCTGCAGCCGCTCCAGCGCCTCTCCAGGGTTCCTACCGCGGCGCTTTCGGCAGCGCCAATGGCACTCGTGGCGGACGTGGTGGCGGTATGGCACCGCGTGTAGGTGCCTCATCTGCGAATGGCACACCCCAGCACCCCCAAACTATGCCCATTCACGGCGGCCGACCACGTGGCGGCCGAGGAGGTTTTGCTCCGCGTGGTGGACATGCCAACGGTCACGCTTCTCAAGATCAGAACCAGCAGCCCAATGGCAACGGCGCTCCGCGCGGCGGCCGTGGTCGCGGCGGTGCGGATTTTGTGCCCCGAGGTCGTGGCGGCTATAACAAAGCTGGTCGTGGAGGTTTCACGAGCGTAGACAACAGTGATCCGGCCGAGGGTGTTGTCCAGAACAATCCCAATTTCCGCCCGCAGAACTACTCAAATGTACCGCCGCCTGCTGGCTTGGACGCAGGGCGGGGTAGGGGACGTGGACGTGGTCGCGGTGGAAATAGGGGCAGGGGCGCGCCAAGGGGAGGCGCGGCGCCTGCTGCCCAGTAGAGCGTAGATAGTTACTGGAAGAAGAGAGATGAATGAAGAGTTGTATGGGTTTGACCCTTATGTTCGATATAGGTGCTACCAGCTTTCTGCCACATTACTGAGTATTAATTGACTAACAGGAAGCGCTACCTTAACATGATTATCATACACAAGCCGAAAACATGCATTATCTATGTCTCACAATATCAGAAAAGGGGTATCTCGTGCATGCGCAAACATCTCACTCCCTCTTTAAAACATCCACAACCCAATAAAACCCCTCTTTACCCTCCCTCAGCCGATACGGGGCCGTCAGCACAAAACAATGCATCTGCTTCGCCCAATGCAGCCACTCCCCCTTGACCCCATACTCGCTCAGCTTATTCCGGAACACCAATCCGTCCGGACTCAACACATCGTAGCCCGCCGTCACACCATTCACTTGTATCCCAGAGCGCGCGAGCAGGGTAAAATTAGCGTTGATGGGCGACACGGTGGGGTGTACAGGGTCAATATCATCAGCGACCCAGGCCTTGGCCGTAGACCTGATAATGTCCGGGGAAAGGAGGGGGTCAAAGTCGCGGAGTTTCTCAATGTCGGGGTTCGTGCGAGTCAGGTCCGTGGACGGGCTGATTGTCATGATGGACGTGGGGCGCGGGCAGTCTGCAAAGCCCGGGTTGCCGGCGGCTTCTTGCGATAGAGCTTCCATCACCAGACACAGCACTATGTTTGCGCCGGATGAATCGCCCATCCAAGTTACGCGCTCCCCTGAAGTAGAGGCCTGGTGCATCAGCTCGCGGTATAGGCGCAGACACCACGGGAATGAGCTCGAGGCTGGGTTGTTGGGTGCCAGGGGCGGAGACACCAGCGAAATGATGGTATTGGGTAGCACCGTTGCAAGCTGCGCGCACACCCACCAGTGCTGGCCCGAGGGGGCTTGTTGCCAGCTGCCACCCGCGATGTAGTAGATGCGTTTTGAGGGTTTCTCCTTGGGGACCTCAGGCGGCACAATATCGTAGATGTGAATGTCGCATACTTTGCGGTGGGAGGTCGTGCAGGGTCTGATGCGTGCTTTGGGGGATTGCAGTGGTATCGAGCCGTCCTGGTGATTGGGCCCACCGGCGTTGAGCTGCTTTCTGAAGAGGCGCACGACGCGCAATAGCATGCTCATTACTACTGTGCGGTCATTGCGTTCGGTGACTTTTATGGATGGGCCGTCGTGTGCGGCGCGTTGTTGAGTCTCCGACATGGTGGTCTGCACTCGAAGTGTGAAGTTAGGAGTAGGACGGGGATAACGCTGCGCCTGACTGCTTGACAGGAGGTGTGGAAGTAAGGGCTGGGGGCTCCATGTCATGCAGGGCAAAAAACTATTGTCTATGGCTGCACACAGATCTGGGTGCCATCGACGCGTTCGTGGATCGTGGTGACGTCAACGTGCGGGAAGGAGTTGGATTAGTCCACATGCGTGCTAGATTTCAAAGAACTCTGCTTTGAGATCACGCCTGTCACGGCATCATGGATTATGGGTGTTTGCCTGCTGTTCAGGGTGTGATGCAGTTCGTTTGGCAAAAAACGAAGTATCAGTAGTGGGTGAGCTGAGATTGACGTCACCAGCCAAGCACTTGGTCTCTCGGCTGCCTCCATTTTCATGATTATTGTCGCGACAAAATGACTGGATTGTGAAAGTATTCTGCAAACAGATTTGAATCTGGATCCTGGCTGACGTCGAAATGCAGCAACGTTAACAGCGGGATGCTCGATCTGAGCGCTCGATGAGCGAGTTGGATGTCGACGAATGTTCTCACGCTACATGAAGTATGCCTCGATATCGTTCATGAATCAAAAGAGCGCGGAGCTCTTGGCCGCCACTTGTGTGTGGCTTTGCCCTGGGCGGAAAGTACGCAGGGATGGCAGTTCCGCTCCGCCAGCCTCACCCGCCGGCACCACATCCGGCTTGAGGCTCTTGTCATCTTGGTATTTTGTGTCGAGACTCTTTTCTAGGCATAGTCTAACCCATGTGGTCTCTGGTGCCAGCCGTTATCTTCTTGGCGCACGTATGTCCCCAGTTTGTTGTTACGCCAGTTGGTTGTATATATTGGTGATATAAGAGAGACTTGAGCCACATGTGGCACGTCAATTGACTCGACCCACTATCCCCACCCCTCGATTCGATGGCCCAGCAACAGTCCCTGACAGATGCGGAGATAAAAAAGTTCATTGAAGATCTCGACCACGACAACAATGGAAAGATTGACTACTGGGAACTAGAACGCAAGCTCGACCAGGTGCACCAGGAGATTGCACCAAAAGCACAACCACACCACCTTCACCATGAATCACGGACAGAGGCCCGACACGAGTTCCTTCGAAGCGTCATCGGAACCCGCGAGGACCATATTGACGATGCCAAGTTCACAGAGACGGTGAAGAAGTGGGAGATACCTTCGCTGGAACAAGACCGAAAGGAAGCAAAGCAGGAAGATGATTACTGGAAACAAATGTCGTTCTATAGACGAGCGCGCGCTTACTGGGCTGTCAAAGGACCCGAGATCGCGTTCCTAACCTTGGTCGCGTCTTTCATGGTAGCATTTGGTGTCTGGCAGCTCGTCAAATACCTCACGTACGATGAGTACACGCCAGCATTCGGCTGGGGCGTAGTGGTCTCGAAGACGTCTGCAGGTGTGCTCTATCCAACCTTCTTCTTCCTGATCTTATCCATGTCGCGCTGGCTTGCGACATTCCTTCGACGATTCTACTTTGTCTCCCGGTTCATCAACTGGGATCTTTCGCAATCGTTCCATATCAAGATGTCAATCGTAGCTTTGTCTTTTGCGACACTGCACGCCATTGGGCATCTTTCCGGGTCGTTCGTTTTCGGAAGCATGGCTCACCGCCAGGACAGCGTTGCTGTTGTGCTAGGTGCCGATGCGGTTCCACGCTCTTACATTGATTACATACGGACCCTGCCAGGATGGACAGGTCTCACAGCTATAGGATGCTTCTATCTGCTTACGGCTCTGAGTATGCCTCAGTTTCGAAAATGGAGTTACGAAGTGTTCCAGCTGGGCCACTTGCTCATGTTCCCCATCATCGGCCTGATGATTGCCCATGGTACTGCAGGCCTCCTGCAATGGCCAATGTTCGGTTATTGGCTCGCAGTCCCCACATTGCTCGTTGTCTTTGAACGAACCTGGCGAGTTATCCTTGGCTTTCGCCCAATCACTGCCGAGCTCGAGTTGCTGGACGAAGAAACAACAATGATTACAGTTGAGGTCCCTCATAAGAGACCCTGGGATTACAAGGCTGGACAATATGTTTTTGTGCAGGTGCCGCAACTCTCTCGCTGGCAGTGGCACCCTTTCACTGTTTCGACCTGCGTCAACAACAGGATGCAAGTGCACATCAAAGCGGACGGTGATTGGACCAATGAGTTACGTGACATTGCCAAGAAGGCAGGCAAAAAACAGTCAATCAAGGTCGGACTTGACGGACCTTATGGTGCACCGGCGCAGCGCTTTTACGACTTCGACTACAGCATGGTCTTTGGGTAAGTTATATCTTCAAACTCAAGCACTAGCACTAATGCGATGCAGCGCTGGCATCGGCGTCACACCTTTCTCAGGTGTACTCACTGACCTCCAATACCACGAGCTCGAGCGCACGAATTCAGGCGAACAGTCAGCCGAGTCTGGCTACGAAAGCGGGAAGGGTTCTTCGCCATACGAGGACCACCGACGTGTTGATTTTCACTGGATGGTCCGCGACAAGAACAATCTGCTCTGGTTTTCTGACCTTTTGAATGAGGTGTCTCGTGCCAACCAACTCGATCGCTCGCATCTCGACATCCGCATCCAAACTTATGTCACCCAAAAGCGCAAGCAAATCTCTGAACATGTGTTTCGATGGCTGCTTGAGAAGCACAGGACCGATGAGCACCCTCAATCCCCCATCACAGGACTTTGCAATCCGACACATTTTGGTCGGCCGGACATACCGTTGATTATGGAAGAGCATTACACAGATATGTGCAAGGTATTGGGCAACAGGCTTAAGGAGAAATCAAAGAAGAAGGATGAGATCAACGTTGGCGTTTTCTTCTGCGGACCTCCAGTCATTGGACAGCAGATTGCAGATCAGTGTTCACAGATGAATGCTAAAGCGAGAAGTGAGGGAAGGAAGATCGAATACCGGTTCATGATTGAGGTGTTTGGTTGAGGTTCGGTTCATCAGAATACCCATGTAACGAATATCATTGAATTTAATTTGCAGGACCGATGACATTCGTGTATACGTAAACTCTACTGCATACAGACCGCGACCAAGCTGACAAGACACGGACAAGACACCGCCACATTTAGGCGTGCCGGTACTTCCTTCCTGGTTGTCACTAATCCTGTTTTGCACCACCTCAGCCCCGATTACCCGTTCGCAGCCACACCGGCGGGCGTCGATACCAACATATACATAGACATGTAGTCTTGCCTTGCAATCGTTGTCGCTTTCATTTTTCTCCCTTGAACATGGACCTTCTCAAGATGTACGACGCGACACAGGATCGACAGAAGTGTGCTTCGAGCTACATCAACAATAACGGCCCCAGTACCACCACAGTCCTTTGCACAATTTTGATCGTCTTTTTCACGGTTGTCCTGGAATTTGCGGCGCATAGTTATATGAATTGTTGCAACACGATCAAAGACGAAGATGTGTATGCCGCACTTGGCAAAACGCCAGATGAAGAAGAGCTGCTGCCACTAGTCGTGGTAAAACAACCCCAGTTGGAGGCTGCACCTCGACCCGATGTGCCACGAGACGATGAGCCTGAAACAGATACGGCCGAGACACATTCTGAAGAAGCGCAAAAGAAGCCACCGCCTTTGCCAGATTGCTGCACCTGCTGCGTCCCGAACCCATCACCGAACATCAGAGCGAACCGCTTTGTAGCCGCCATCTTCTTATACACGGTAGTTCTTACTGCTTTCTCAATACGTATGGACAACATCGTCCATCCGTATATCAGTCTCCACTGCCGAACCTACTTCACTAGCTACGACGTAGCGGAACCCAACTGGTGGGCTGTATGCCTACTAAACATCCTACCTTTCGTCATCGCAACTCTCGGCTTCTTGCGAACGGTGGTCGATTGTCTCCTGGTGCGCTGGGGCCGCAATTTGAAGTATGTTGGGCAGGATGGCGAAGACGATTGGACAACATGGCCGATGTGCATGTCGTGCTTTCTGGTTTTCGTGTGCATTAGGGAGGCTGCTAGGCTGCCAATTACCTTGTTGATGGGAATTCCGCGTAGCGCTGCGGGAGCGAGGCATAACGGGAGAACTCAGATGGCTGAACACATCCAGATATGTGACCCAGAGATGAGAGGGTTAGCTGATGGCATTGAGGAAGATAACGCTTGTAAAGGAGATCAAGGTGGGCCTCCAGCATACAACGACGCTGTACACGACCAGGAGAACATTCGGACTGGTCCAGGCAAAGGCAAATAAAGATCGGTGGTTGCTTGCGCTGTTACCGTTTAAGGCTCCTGAAGGGTCGATGCTGCGGTTGAGAGGGTGGTGCACAGTGTCAGTCATGGTCGTACGTCACTACCAGCTTCGTGCAGACCTTATTCAGATCCACGTGGTACGCTCTGTAGTGACGAGAATCGAAATGAACGAGTAAATCGTGAGTTCTACGGCTCACGTTGAATGTCGCAATCGCTTGCCTTGCAAACGTCATCAGTGTTCGACCTCACAAACGCTGCGCATCCAACTGGCAACACCCCTACGGGCACCTGCAGGCTGTAAATTGAGTCTCTAAGAAGTGTCGCATAAGGAACATGCAAGAGAGTAGGGTTTTAAGACTCCTCTGCGTGTTACGCCTGTAGAGTAGAGCAGGGTTGTATACCGTATTCTGTTGGGCAGGAACTTGGGTTCCTAGCATAATAGCACTATTTAGCTGCTAGGTAGCGTAGACATTAGCACTCCATACCCAAATAGTCGCCCGGGGCTTGGGTTTTGAGCTGCTCATCAGGCGCAGATGGTACTGATACATGTACGATCGTGCAGCACGAGCCGCAGCTACCCGCCCGCATGACCATACCTGCCTCTTAAGTCACCTGGATCAGTCGACACGTGTTGCGGGACATAAAAGTATCATTCGCGTTTATCCCGTACTAGCCTGCGCTTCGTTTATACTTGACCCCGCCGTCTAACCCTTCCGCAGCGCAATCACGCCATCGCCGCCAGTCCACAACCGCACATCATGGTCCAGGTACGCACCCTTTTCGGACGCCTGGCCTTTACAAATTACTACAACAAGCAATCTGTTGACTTCGAAACACGCTACTAATAGCACTAGCTCGAGTACTCAGTTAGAGAGCCGCTCAATCGGGAGCCGGAGCTCGAAAAGCTTGTCTCAAGGTAGGTATTGAAGCCTGCAAGACATTCTTACGCACCTAGCAACAGGCATCTGTGGCTGACGAGGCCCTAGCTTTATTACAAAAGAAGGCGGATATGATCGCAACCATGGTCCTATCCCACACCTTGATAGGGACACGCATCAGGTCTGCGTTTATGGACTTGTGAAGAAGGAACTCTCCCTTCATGTCAAAGACCTGCAAGCACTGCCCCAGCATAGTGTGATATGCGCATTGCAATGTGCCGGCAACAGACGCCACACCATGCGCACGAAGCTGAAGGAAGTATCCGGCATTGATTGGTTCGACGGCGCCGTCATGAACTGCAAGTGGACCGGGCCACTTCTGAAAGACGTTCTTGACAAAGCCGGCGTCAAAGTCGAAAATGACAAGTGGAAAGATGCACATGTAGCATTCTCGTGTTTTCAGACACCGACCCAGGATGACGAATACTACGGCGCCAGCATACCTTTGTCTCGGGCCATGGATCCTAATGGTTCGATCATTATAGCACTTCAGATGAACGACAAGCCCCTACCGCCTAACCACGGTGCACCAGTCAGAGTTGTCACGCCAGGCATCGCTGGCGCAAGGAGCGTCAAATGGCTTGACCGCATCACAGTACAGATGTGCGAGAGCAGCAGCTACTACCAGCAGCATGATTACAAGATACTTCCCCCAGAGGCCGACTGTAAGGAGAAAGCGGAGGAATGGTGGGGAAAGGTTGAGGCAATCCAGGACATGCCAATCAACAGTGTCATTGGCGTGCCGAAGAGTGGTTCGACGGTCCACCGCGACAACGACGGGACCATAGAAGTGAAGGGCTATGCGCTGCCAAGTGGAGCCGACGGGCCCATCACGAAAGTTGAGGTCAGTACTGACGGAGGAGACACGTGGATAAATGCAGAACTCGACCAGAGCCACGAAGACAAGGACGCGGACCTGAAGTGGGCATGGACATTGTGGAAGGCGAGAGTCAAGGTCGAGAAGGACAGAGACGTGACGATATACAGCAAGGCAACGGATCGTAGTGGGTCGACGCAGGAGAAGATTGTTGAGTGGAATTTCCGAGGTGTTGGGTATAATGCATGGGGAGAGGCATCTGGTATCGAGGTGGTCTAACATCGCATCAAACCCCTCACTGCATCGTCCTCAGTCAACGTAATTCACTTGTTTCAATGACAGCATATCCCGAGTCTTGGATTTCTACCATACGCCGTATCCTGATTGTTGATGATCCCAAACACCCACGCTACGCTATGCTATAACCAAGCCCCATCCTCGTCCCTCAGCCACTCCTCACAAGCCCAAGCTCTTCCTGACATTCTGCCGCACAATCTTCTCATACTCGTCCCTCTGATTGCGCCACATCTTTGCCGCATCGATATTCGCAGGACTCTCGTCGTTCGGCTCGGCCAGCATGCTCATCACACTAATGAGAATCTTCTCGACGCTTTGAATCGGCGACCAGCGCTCGGACGCTTGCTCGTACTGGTGCGGATCGTCACCGGGCGGGTGCAGAATCGATATGCATACTTCGCCGCTGTTATAGACTAACCAAACCACTGTCAGCGCCTATCCAATGATTCACACATCCCACTCCATATGCGCCCATGTGCAGAAAGCGGGTTATGGACAGTGAATGTGTACCGTTCGGATGCCACATCTCAGTCAGGAACTTCATCTTCGGCGGCGCGAGTGGGTAGTCTTTTGGGAACTTCAGTTCCGCGGGGAAGACGCCGCCTTCGAATGGTGTCCCTTCGGGTCCTTGGATGAGTGCTTCCCATAGGAACATGTCATCTTCGGTTACGGGACCGGCATTTATGCCTTCTGGTGGGTCGGAGGAGAGGGATTTATATTCCTTGAATAGACGCTTTGCTGCTGGATTCGACATGGTGTGATAGATGCGGTAGCTGTGGGGTCACGGCGTGGTAGCTGTTCGGTTGGGCTCCGGAGAGTGAAGGGTTCACGGGTATATATATGCTTTATGTGGGATGCGATGTTTTCGAATGGGGAGATGGTTCGGCAGATCTAGGATCTTTGTGCACGATGTTTCTGGAGACATTCACAGCGGAGATGGACATACAAGGTTCCGATTGTTCGGCTTTCGGCGATTGAAATTAGCGTCCGCACGGGCCTTCAGTGACATAATTGTTCTTTGGGCTGCATCGACGCGTCTTTCACGCGCTGAACACTGAGGGGTGGCCTTTGGCGTTCTTTTTTTTCGAGTTCTTGGTCTTCATGGAGAAGCTGGCATTTTTGAGGGCATCAACATAATAATTTTGAGTAGCTTGACAGGACCACACTGTTCAGGTGAACCAAAAATGAGCGACGAAGTCCTTGCGATTGGAGTGTTTATCGTTTCCCCCTTTTCGATACGAAGACTCTGTTTATTTCTGATCTGTGGTATAGAGACAGATCATATGCCACCTAGGTCCGTCTTGACTATCATGCTTGAGGGACTTCATCAGCCCATGGTATACTCGACTGCGCACCAGCCTTCTGCACAGTCATAGACGCAGCGCGATTGGCGTGTGCAATCGCCGCATCGAGATTGAAGCTCGAGCCGCGGGAGATGGATTTCCAGTGAGCTACGGCAACGGTGTAGGCGCCAGCGAATGTATCGCCAGCTGCTGTTGTGTCCACAACTTTGACCTTCCGCGCAGGAACAATGCGGCCATTCTTGGACTCGGACTGCTGTTTAGCGGTCTGGTAGAACACACCCTAGTAAAGTTGTCAGCGTGGTTCTTTGTTCAAGAGGGCTCGAATTACCTCGCCGCCGAGAGTGATGATAACATTCTTCACACCACGCGCAATGAAGACTGCAGCAACTTCGTCCCACGACGTCGGATTCTCGATGCCGGAGAGAATGGCAGCTTCCGTTTCGTTGACAATCAGGTGACCAAGTCCCTCGTATGCCTCTGCTGGGAGGGGGATTGCTGGTGCTGGGTTGATGATGGTCTCGACGCCCTTCTGGCGCGCAGTCTTCATGTTGTGCAATACCTTGGAAGTGGTCAACTAAATTTCAATCGGTCAAGCTGTCAAGACAATACGTACAACTTCCATTGGTAGCTCGAGCTGGAACAAGGCAACGCTTGCCTCATCATCGACCAGGTCCTTAACTTCAACATCATAGTTTGCACCCGGGCAGAACATGATTCTGTTCTCTCCTGTGCTTGTCTCGACTGTGATGACGGCGACGCCAGTCTTCTTTCCCTTCAAGATCTTGACAGCATCTGTCTTCAGACCATCCTTATTCAGACTCTTCAAGAACCCCTCATGGAACTCATCATCACCGACTGCACCGACCATCCGGACCTCAATGTCAGATGCCTTCCCCTCGGATGCCTGCTGCTGTGTTCGGGACAAGCGTGCGCACGCGACAGCCTGGTTAGCGCCCTTTCCTCCATAACCGATGTCGAAGGACTCGCTGGTCAATGTCTCGCCTGCCACAGGTACACGTGAAGTGCGGGTGACGAGGTCGACATTGAGAGATCCAATGACTGAGATGACCGCTTTTGAACTCATTTTGATATTGTGGGGAGAGATGGAGGGAGTGGGATGATCGGAGTGCTTCAAATTTGGGGTTGCACTAGACTCAAATGGAGTAGCGCAGCCGACGTGTCGGGTAGTCGCGCTATTACTTCATAATACGAGGGCATCGTCCTTGCACGTTCTGTTCTTTGTCGATTGACACACAGATTCTGCGAGTCCAGCACATCTGGCATCAAATAGAGGCAGACCCAGACTGGTAGTATGTAATGTTATTGATCTCAATCTGATGTGACAGTAGCTTCTACAGGTGCTTTCTCTCTCAATGATATCGTCCCATCTCCAAATTGTGCTCCACGAGTTCTCTCTGCTGACAGCATCAGCACACGGAACCACAGCACTACTTCTTCACCTCAATAGTCTGGACGTTATTTGCCCCCTGTCCCGGGCCACCCTTCACACCCACAGCAACCTGAACTTCAAAACCCCACCGCTTCGCACGTTCTTCAGCCAGGTTTGCAGCTTCCTGCTCGAGTTGAGATGCTGCCTCTGCGAGCTTACCGCCGACCTCAGTCAGTTCGCCACCAAGCTTTGCGAGTTCTCCTGCAAGAGCAAGAAGGTTGTCAGGTGTTGTCATGGCGCTTCTACGAATTGACAAGCTCGCGGAAATCCTTGGCAAGTATCGGGCTTGTTGTGAAGCAGAGTGGAGCTCGTATTTACCCGCGAATATCAGTACTTGATCCAAGGAGAATACAGAGGCTTGTTCCAATTGTTGTGCTACTGAGTGTGCTATTTGAAACACGAAGACAGACCGAGGGTTATGAATGCCTGGCGCTGTCGTGCGATTGCATTTTGAGATCCTCTCATTCTTCACATCGGTATACGTGAACCTTCGACAGCGCGAACTGACAACAAAAGAGACAGGCCGATTGGTCCATGACATAGTGCCTGTACATTTGGGAGCTGTGTTTTCAATGCACGTTAAATGTCTAATCTTGGCTCGCAAGGCTCTCATGTCACATCGCAAACGGACGCGCTCTCTTCAATGTTGATTTTCACATCGACCACGCCTACAACCACAGGTCTATGAACAGTCAAAGGTACCTTCTATTCGTGTCGATGAGTGCCGCATTGGGCATAGGAAGTGGTATGGTGTGCAACGTCAGCGCAGATCTGGGATTATCTTATGATGCCAGCACAAAGAAGGTCTCGCAAACATCCACGAATACAATCTTCTTTGCGATCGCAAATCTAAGCTGGCCAAGCACGTATAATTGCTACTACGAGTATGCTCTCACGCCCAGTCCATACTTGAGTAGGAGAAGGACATATAGAGGAAACAGGCCAACTTTTTTTTCAATTTTTGCACCCGGAAGGAACTCCTGAATGAGTCCAGGACGTGCATGGAAAGAGCAACCAAGATGGTATCACCACTAACTCTATCGATCAGTTGGGCTCCGATTACTGATCTAGCTCTCTCCGACCGTCCGCGCATTCAGGCCATGGACACTGCATTGGCCTCTTTGGCCGAAGAAGTCTATTTGATCTGCATTATCAATTTATTTTGCGGAGCAACCGTACGCATGTGAGTAAATCATGGCCACCTTTCATATCAATTAACCTGCAGATATGAGGTTTCTCCAATTTTTCTCAGGCATGGTCTCAAAATCGCTCAAACTTGTCGCTGTGCAAGGTCTTCTGGGTCGACCTCATATCTTTATGCTCTGGAGTTGTCTCTCATCTGCGCCAATTCACCTAACACCCTCTTTTTATCCCATCCTCCTTTCAGCCCCTTGATCAGCAGGTCCTGCTCACTTTCTGGCGCCATGCCTGCGGTTTCCGGAATCCTTCTATCGAGATTGGTCGGGAAGGGGTAGCCCTCTGCAACGTTGCTTACGAAAGCCTTGACCTCCTCACTCAGACCCTTCTTTCTATGTCGCTCCGCCAAAGCATCCCAAGTCCTTTCTACCAACGGTAGAGTATCAATCATTTCCATTGGCTTTCCAAAAGCGCTCGATATCTGCAGCAGATTCGCAGCTCGCTGAATATCAGCCGAGGTATTGGAGCCGGCGGCATGGAAAAGTGCAGGATTGAAAAATAGACCGTCGCCTTTTTTCAAAGGTATGCTGACATATGATTTCAAAAAATAGTCTTGAAAATCTTTAAGGCGGTAAGCCATATACCCTTCCTCGAATTTCTGGCTGAATGGTAACAGTCTCGTTGGCCCTGATTCAAGTGGCATGTCACTATGCGCCACGGCTCCCTGAAGAGTCAAGAACTGACTGGCAATCTGTAACGCTTTCGGAAACTGCTGACATGATGTCGCACTCTGGAAGCCGATGTGGTAGTCTCGATGACTAATCTGTGCTTCACCGCCAGGGCGTACGATGTTGACCTGCGCTGTGAGGCGATGATGAGGTCCCAACCAGGCCGAGGAAATAAGTGAAAGCCATGGGTTGGAGTAATATTCAATAAAAGTGGTAGGATCCGCAACGCAATGCTTGGAGAAGGAGTTCCAGATACGGGAGTTCGATCCGGACGTCGCAAAGTGGTCGCCTTTTTTCCCAGATTGTTGCGACTCTTCTCTGACAATCGAGGAATACACATCGTTCACATTGTCAATAAGGTGAATATCGGTGTACATATGCTTTGCGGCAAAAACGCCAGGCCCATGCAGGAGGACATGGTACCATTCGTCCTGCAAAGAGCAAAGCTGATGTGTGGTGTAAGATGAGAAGGCAGACAGGTCATAGATTGGGACATTATCGAGAACCTTGCTCGCTAGCGGATAACTTAATGGAGGGTGATTGTTTGTCAAGGCTTGAAACTCATCTAATGAGGGAGGTTCGTCCGTGGAGAAGTTTCGCGGTCCGATGGGCGGCGTAGCCTTGTTGCTGTTGGCTCCGTCATCGCGTGGGCTTTTTCTGTTCATCGGAGATTCCATGATGTAGCGTAAGGACTGGAATTCATAAAGGTAAAGTAGAGGTTTTGAGCTCTGGTGCCCTCTTTTAAACTCGAGACTTGATGGATGAAAGGCAACTACGCCCGCTCTGACGTCGGGCGCTCCTGCCTAATCGAAACATGCAATGTTGGCATAAGTGCCAGCTTCCCCGCATGTTTAGTCGGTTTTCAAATGGCAGCGCACACATTGAGCTTGTTCTGACCTCACATCTAGTCGCAAAGCCCGATGCAGGTAGATTGGGGAGATGCGGCTTCTTCGGGATCTTGGCTCAAGTAGCCGAGCCGTGACCCAGTGCTTTTCGCACCGTCGTACCGACACTGCGCAGCCATTGAAATGTAGGTATGACCTCTGAAACAGTGACAAACTCGCTTTTGATGTCTCAGCTCGTCTGCTGGCCAGACCGGCCGCAGTAGTACATGCCTATTGGTGCAACTCGAACTGGAAGTGGGGGCACGCCACCACAGCTTCCAAGGCAAGTAGGTGTCGTTGCCCTTCAATCAACCAACTAACTTGGATCGTAAATTTCTCGCCAAGCTACTTACTCTGACATGTAATGGTCTGTCAACGCTCTACCGCAGGTTGAACAAGTCTGCTTGTATTGTTCTGTTATCAGTCACGGCGACTCTGTACAATGGCAAGCGCCACTTCGCTTACCCTTGGAAAGTCGAAATATTGCCAGGCCCAGGCAGGCAACGTTGCGCATCGAATTCTTCAATTATAAATATGGCGTCTTGACTTCCCTGCAGCAATCAAAAATCTCATAACCTTTCCACCGCCATGGCAAATATCACCTCCTCATTGTTAACAGCCCTTTCTAATCCTGGTGTCGCCAGCAGCTTTGCAAAAATGGTGGAGCCCCATATTGATCCACCATCTCGCGGTCGATTTTGCAGTATCTGTATGCTTCTTGATGTCTTGACAGGCATTTACGGGATCTCGATGCAGACACAGCTCCAAGAGAAAGCGCAATCGATCACTGGCTCAGGAACAGAAATTTTTCGTGACCTTGATCTTGGTCGACGAGCCGACCTGATAGCGAGAAGCTCCAGTTGTCTCACATGCAGCGCTATACTCTCATGTGCAGATGAAAAAATCGCTATCAAAGCCCAGGAGGATACGTCCGACTTTACGACAGATTATAGCTTCAGTGCTCACCTGATGGATGATAACCCTGTCCTCGCAATTGCGTTTGGTCCGATGTCAACAATGACAAACAACATTGGAGATAGACGGTTACACTTCGATCAGCTTATAGTTATTCGGTTCCTTGCAGCAGAAGGAAATCTTCCTATGAGCGCAGGCCCGTGGCCTGAAGGCTCGCCTCGGCTTTACAAGCCAGAGCATGTCGATACCGCACAAGTTCGAGGGTGGCTCGATCGCTGTAGCCAACTGCATGGAAGTAGGTGCAGAGAGCTCAACGCCTTTTATGTGAGTTCTGAAGCGCGGCCTAGCTTCATCGATGTGGAGCGAGAGTGTATAGTCACCCCTGAGCACATCGTTCCCTACGTAGCCCTGAGCTACGTTTGGGGTCCAGTTGAGACTTTGCAGGCTCTGAAAGAGAATATACATAGCCTAGCCAGTCCAGGAAGCTTGTCGGAATCTGGTGCATACGATGTCCCCGCAACAATCCGAGATGCGATCAAGCTCTGTGCCCTGGTCGGTCAGAAGTACCTTTGGGTCGATCGTGTGTGTATCGTGCAGGATGATCCTGAGACAAAATATAAGCAACTCGGCGACATGGCGTGGATTTACGCAAAAGCCGAATTCACCATTGTTGCCGCCGATGGTAGTCATGCGGATCAAGGTCTGTCCGGCCTTGGCCAAAAAGTCGGGCAACGACGAAGACATCTTTTTCGGTTCCCTACAAAGTCTATGATCCTAGCTTCGGATGAAGTTGTGCGAAAGAAAAGAATGTCAGATAATGTCTGGTCCTCTCGTGCGTGGACATTCCAAGAGCATGTATTCTCCAGGAGAATCTTATACATGGACACGTTAGTGAGCTGGATATGCTACTCGGCAACCTGGAACGAGGTATGGTCCCTTCCGCCTGCACCTGTTCCGAGCGAAGAAGAGCGTGTTGATCAACATGGGAACGGAGAGAAATTCTACACTGTTAATTGGCCGTCGTTCTCCGAGTATGCGAATATGGTCGAGCAGTATAACTCGCGCGATCTGACCTATGATTCGGACATACTGAATGCGTTCATCGGTGTAATCACTCAGATGCGTGTGGGATTTCCCGCCGGTTTCTACGGTGGTCTTCCGGAATTTTACTTCACACTTGGCCTGCTCTGGCAGCCAGGTGCTGGTCTTCGACCACGGTCTGCTCCTCTCAACTGCGCCCCAAGTTGGTCCTGGCTTGGGTGGTCGGGTAAATTAGACCTCACCATGTGGAAACATAACACAGATGCCCAACTGCCACAAGCAGAATTCGAGACGACCATAACTCCATGGGTCAAGTTCTTTAAGAAACCAGATCGTACTGACAGGTGGTATGGTAAGGTCGACGACACTTTTCATACTGTCAGAACGCATTTCACAGTCAACAATGCCGCTCCTCCTGACCGCTGGGAGAAGCATCCAGGGGACGCGGAATCAAATTTCGAAACCTTCTACACGTACATGGGATATACCAGTCCATACTCGTCACACATAGACGTCAAACGGCGGTTTCGATATCCCATACCGCCTTTTCAACGTCACAGAGATATTGAACCTACCAGTAAAGATGAACAGAAGCTCTACTTCAGCACACAGCGTAAGTTCCTTACTCTCGGAACACCGGATGAGCAAAGCTTGTGGCGATTTGGTGAGCACAAAGACGGAAAATACCGAGCTGTCGACGTGCCAATTCTCGATGGGAACGGAGCCTGGGCAGGTTCGATCCGCGTAAACGGGCGCGTTGATGAGAAGCTTCCTAGTGGTGAGACTGCCGAACTGATCCGGATCGCAGAAGGCTCTATACCTATCGCAAGTAGCAAAGCGGGGACTTGCTTAGATCCAGATTCTGATACTCAACCGACACATAGTGCCTGTCATCCGTTCCAGGACTGCGTACAAAGACCTGCTCTCAGGTCAAATTCGCACTACAACTTCTATTTTGTGCTGTGGATTGGAAGAGACGGGGAGTTCGCACGACGCAAAGCGCTTGGTACGATCTTGAAGCACACTTGGGATGGCAATGAGACAGAAGAGGTCGATATTGTGCTTGTTTGAACGATGTCCGTGACGCTGCAAGAGCCGGAGACAATTAACATTTTCGGTCTCGCACTAAGCCTATCTGGGAAAATGACTCCTTAAAGCTCGACGAACCCGGACTACAGCAGGCACACGTTACCTCAAATCATTGTTCCTTTATGCCCATGTCGCTTGGACTACCAATTAGCATCCTGTTTCTGGTGACATCGTCGCTTTGACTCGGGCAGATCATATCTCACGATCGCTTTTTGCCGGGCTTGACAGCCAACGGCCGTGTCAGGCGTTTAAGATATGGCGGATTGAACTGGACTCTAGAGCGGAGCAACTTCAAAGTCGCCTGACACAAACCCCGAGTAGTCCGACTGCACGATGTAGCAATTCACGGACGATTCTTCATTACTTCCACGTTGAAGCCTCACCTTGCCTTGACATGGTATTTAAGATGTCAGGACCTGCTTGCATGTCATCCAGATCACTTCAACACTTGAGAGCTAGAAGTTACGAGATCAATTCATCTTTTGAAAATACACAGTCCCTGGATCTTGCTTTTCTGGTCAAAGGACCCCAGTAAAGATGGCCGACAAAGGTGCCACGCTCGACATGTCTTTGTTCTTTGGAACAGCAGATCAGAAGTTGTTCTTCTGTAATGAGTTGCTTCGTCTGTTGAAGTTAAGAGGAGGTGTCAAGATTCAAAATCACAGCATTCCAGATGAGGATATCTCCCAGTTATTCGACATGGTGAGTCCACCCTTCGTTGAGAGCGAGGTAGAAGATACACTTACGCTCAATGCCAGAGTAAAAGGTTTTTTTCTTTGCCATTAGAGACTAAGATGGAGGCCAAACATCCTCCTCAAGCTAATCCCAATCGTGGATATAGCTTCGTCGGCCAAGAGAACGTCGCCAACATCAGCGGCTACGAAAAAGGTCTTGGTCCGGGAAAGACACGCGATATTAAAGTAAGGTATCGCAATACCCGGCTTTTCCTACTAATACTAATATTTTCAGGAAACGCTTGATATGGGAAGTGCTCAGGATAGCCTCGTCGATAACATCTGGGTCCCCGAGGACAGCCTGCCTGGCTTCCGCAGTTTCATGGAGTCATTCTATGAGAAGGCTTTCAAGACGGAAATGCAACTGCTTTCTGCGCTTACTATAGCACTCGGAATATCCGAAGACAACCTCAAAGCGCTGCACAACCAAGCCGAAAACGAATTTCGGCTTCTCCACTACCCAGCCATTCCAGCTTCCGAACTGGCCGACGGCTCAGCCACTCGAATCGCAGAGCACACAGACTTTGGTACGATTACTATGCTCTTCCAGGACTCAGTCGGTGGGCTGCAAGTTGAAGATCAAACCCAGCCTGGCGTCTTCCGCAGTGTTGAGTCATCCAAGTCAACAGACATCATTCTGAACATCGGAGACTCTCTGCAACGCTTGACGAATGACACATTTCGTGCGGCCTGTCATAGAGTCACCTATCCACCTGCTGTAAAGGCTGGAGACAATGTGAACATCCCCGAAAGGTACTCGGTTGCCTACTTTGTTAAGCCTAATCGTCAGGCCTCTCTGTTTCCACTGAAGGAATTCATTACAGATGCAACACCTTGCCGCTACGATGATGTTACAGCATGGGATTGGAATAATCGAAGGATTGAGAAGCTCTTTGGCTGAAACGATTGATAACACAAGACACTAGTCGGCTTCTCGACATTTCCATAATATAACAGATTTATGGCCTGACAATGCACGAAACTCGACATATTCACGCATGCATAATGATGCTTGGTGCTCTCTCATTCAATACATGTGAATCTGCTGTTCCCCGTCTGAAAGCTGTCACGCGTATATTATTGATGATCGACTTTGAGCGCATGGTAGTTTAGATACTGTTTTCAGAAGGATATTAGACCCACCAAAGCGAATTACTGGTGACTGGTCATGTGTTACAGAAGTCAGAGGAGCACTGTTTACGCAGGGAAACAATTAATATCATCAATATTCGATTGTGTTTAATGCTTAAATTCACAATAAAAGACTTATACGTTCTTGTACAAGTTCCCAATGAGGAGAGACCTATCCTGCGCCGCATGCGAAGTTTCATACATCTTGTTCTTCTTATCATACCAATCCATCACGTTGTAAGTCTTCCCCTCAGCATCAGTGATCTCTGTATCATCACTCGGTCGCAGGAAGTAGGTTACCGAGTACCTGTCCGAATGGGGAAGAGGAAGGACACGGTGCACAGCTGATCGAAGTCTATCGTGCGTCAAGAAGCGGAGTGCGTCAGCAACGTTGACGATAGCGCATCCAGGGCGCGGCTCCACGTATTGCCATTCAAAGTCTCCCGCTCCTGGGCCCACCGGTGTCATCACCTGCAAACCCCACTGTGGAGCAAAGACAAGAGTCAATGTACCATAGTCTGTATGCATGTTGTGGCCTACATTACCTCCAGTAGGGTCCATGGGAATGCTATACAGAAAACAAAGTTAGCCTGGAATCAAGTAAAGATGGTCTGTCGTGAAATGAACTGACTGAAGCAGCCAAGGGGAATGACTTACTGGGATCTAGTTAGTAACATCATCTGGTAACTGCCTGGACAATGTGTAGAGGACTCACCTAATGAAGACATGCCAGTGCACTCTTTGAAGGACAATCGTTTCGATGGAATCGATTGAGACTCCGATCCCCCGTCATATCCAAAGCGTTGGAAATACGATCAAGTATGACTTTTGTCATATAGTGACATTGCGTTTGAAACTTCTCAAAAACTTCGTAGTTCTGCTCAACAACCGGCGAAAGACCCCACCGACTTTGCATCTCGAAGCGACCGGTCTGTCTTTGTATCAGCATCTCTGAACGACCGATAATTGATGAAGAGTGGCAAAATACCTTTAAGACTTCCCATCCATCTCTTCCTCCATGTGTTCCAGCTTGGGAGCCAATCGGCTTGTAACTGAATGATATCATCATAAGAAACTGAGTTGTGAGACATGTATGTGATTACGGGTTACTTACCCGTGGGACGCCATACTGATGGCCATTTGCTTTCGTTTCATAGACTCGGGCTGGGCGAACCACTCTCTCATGGCTGAGTTGACATGGTCCAGATTCTCTAGCATCGTAGCGGAGTACTGATCCGAGATGTCGAGGTAGAAGAACCCGACGTTTTCACACGCTGACATGAGCTTGCTGACCTGTTCTGGGTTGCGGTCAAGTAGCTTGGAGAAGGTGACAGTATCAAGCTGAGCAAGAGGCTCGTAGCTTTTAGGAGCTACAGCAATCCTTTCTCCGTCAGAAACAGCCATGCTGAGACAGTACGGTCTTGTAAGTGGTAAGAAAATCTCTTAGAAGATGAAAGAGCAAGTTGATAAGTCTGGGATGCCAGGACTTCGAGGATGAATGTCATCAATTTATATCTCTCAGAATGCACCTGCACCTGTAGGAATACTGGATTGGACGCTCTAGCCACTGTATAGATCTTGCGTACTACAGTCATCAGACATTCTCATTATCCAATATGTCCACGCACACGGTACCCCGCAGGCTCTGGCTGGAGCCGACTGCACAGCAAATGAAGGCCAAGAGTTTGGGAGTTCCTTCTTGATCTCGGCTGCGGGCCTTGATCCCCGAGCTGTAAAAAGATCACAGCTTATCAGAAATGAGCCAAATCCTATATTAGCAGCTAGTGTCAGGCTATGCTGCAGTCGCCTGGTACGTTTGTTCCGTCAGCGACAGCCCAGGTCGCGACAGTCCGGGTAGCGACGGCCCGAAACCAATGGCATTCAGGGGATGGCGGAGAGCATGCATTACACTATCGTTCGGTGGGATCTTACAGACCCGCTTTGGTATGCATGCTGATTTTTCTTGAGTCTGCTGCAACACCATCTCTCTCACCTGCCTCTTACATCGCTTCATGCAACTGGAACAAGGCACGCTAGATCATGTTTCCTCGGAGGCAGCACCCACACCTACACGCGGCCCCATTTTCCGGAACTGTTCAAGTGCTGACAGGTGAACGTAATGTAGCTATCTGAGCAGCGTTTCACTCGTTACAATTTACCCAAACTGTTGTCGAGAACCCCCCTTGTGCCCATGCACCTGTCTGGGCGCGCAAAGACGCTTCCGCTGCACCATTTACTTGTTCTTCAACGATTTAGGCGATCAATACCCGGTTACTTCTTCGGAATGATGCTCGATAAGAAAACGTTTAAATGTGTCCCAAGTTTTCACATATCGCTCTCAAATTGCATTCCCGAGTCTCAAGACTGACTTTACTATTGTATCAAGCATCATGCTCCAAAATACGCTCGCAATAACCTTGCCAGAATCCCAATTTGATAGGCTGGTAATAGCCTTGAAAAATTCCCTTGGTTCCTCAGGGTTGGATTCCAACGACATCGATATCGGGCTGCTCACCCGTTTGATGGAGAAGTACCAAAGTTGTGAGGATGAGTGGAAGAGATTCGCTCTTGTAGATCCAAACAGTGGCTACACTCGAAACCTGATAGATCAAGGTAACGGGAAGAGTAACCTTGTAAGTCTGTACTCGGCCACTGTCAACGATCACAGGTTGACCAGATAGCTACTCCTTGTGTGGGCACCTGGCAAAGGCAGCCTTATACATAGCCACAGTAATGCACACTGTCTCATGAAGATATTATACGGTCAGCTCACTGAAACTCGTTATGAGTTTCCGGATGAGGCATCCTCGTCGACAGATCACGAGAGTATGACTGTTATATCAGAGAAAGTTCATGGCGAGAATCAGGTGGCTTACATGAACGATGATCTGGGTGTCCATAAGATGTGGAACAACGGCTCAGACTACGCGGTTTCTTTGCATCTCTACACTCCTCCAAATATTGTGAGGCATGGTTGTTTCATTTTCGACGAGGTAACCGGACAGAGAACCCTGGTCAAAACTTTTCAAAACTTCTCTTTCCGGGGGAAGCGAAGTTGTAGCTAGCAGAAATTGTCGTGTGAACAATCGATCCGTTTTGTAGGTTAGAGCGCCGCCTATTGTGAGATAAATCGCACAAGAATCGCACAAAGTCAGTCAATTCAACCAAAACTCTCATTGAATCAGCATATCGTGTCCTCAAGATCATGAATGAAGATTTGACACCTAGACCTTAGCAAGTTGAGTTGCTAAAAAAGCTCTGATTCCACTCGTATCAGTAATTTGTCGGACTTGGGTCCTAAGGATTAGAAGTCCTTTTTCGGAGACCAACAGCTCCGACGGTGGCTGCAGTCATTGTCGTACCAAGTAGAATAATGAGCGTACGCCACTTCCCAGCCCCGTAGCTAGAGTCTACCGGAATGGAATCAGACTGCTGGAGCACTGCCGCCGCAATATAGCCAGAAATGACACCCACAACTCCTCTGGTAAACAACAGCACTCCAGAGACGAGTAGTTCTTCGGCTGAGCGGCTGCTGTCGTTCACAACTATAGCGGCCATATGGCTTCGCAGCACCATGAAGCTGAAGGCAAATGCGCCGAACAGAAGCGATACGATAACCATAGTCCAATAGGCTTTACCCAAGCCCCAGACCACAAGGACCGCAAAACTACTGACAAGGGTACTGAGAAGCATGGGTATTAGGGGTCCGATCGCGTCTCTGTTTAGAATTGAATCAGTGACTTGCGAGAAAATGCAGTGTACGTAGAGGTATTACTTACGTAAGGGCTCCAAGAGATACCTGGCCAATTATACCAGACAATGATAGGTATGTTACCAGTAAAGCCGCTTGGGTAGAGTCAGCCCCAAGATCTGTTGCATAGCTTGGGAGGTAGTTTGCAGGAAGATTATTGGCTAAGCTTTGAACAGCCATTGAAGCCACGAATAGCCAGAAGTATGGGCTTTTAAATGGTCTGAGCGTAAGCTTCTGTTCATAAGCCCCAGTGTCGTTGAGAGTAGCATGTACGCGACGAGGACGTATGCAAAGTATTCCAAGGGATATGATGACGGCGATGAACACCGTCCACCCGATGAGTGTTGTACGCGGCCCGTACTGTTTTAGAAGTCGAGCGAAAACGGGTGAGAGCGCAGCCGAGGCAATATTCGCAGAACCGAAACTTCCATGGTTAGCAGTCATTTCCGCGTTAATCGAGGATGGCTGGCGGCCGATTACTTACAATATACCATTGGCAAGACCGCGACGTTGGAAAAACCATTCGTCAACGAAGCTGATGCAAGGCGCGAACAGAAGACCACTCGAAAGGCCATACATCATTCCTTGAGTCATAATCACCTGTAAAGCCTAGGCGAGATGTGAGCCGAGCGAACGAAACGTAACATATGCTTGACGCCTACTGTAGTAGAGAAGGCAGCCCCTAGAGAAGAAGCTACAACCAAAACCATTCCAGTCCACATCATGTAGGGCCTGAAGTGAGGATAACTGCCAATCATGGGCAACAGGAAGGGTGACAATGATTGAAGAATTCCCTTGAATGTGTTAGTCTTACTTCTCGCTACGAAGGTAAATTAAAGTCACTTACGACAACGAGGAGCCCGATAGACGCGACGAGCTGATTTCCTTGAAAAGGTGGGTTGTTGAAATAGTATTCACGGAAAACACCTTGAGTGGCGCCAAACCCTTCCAAAAAATGTTAACAACTTATGAACCAAGCAGAAGACTGGAAGAGCGCACCCCATGTGGCCATGGATATGGCGGAGATAGAAATGAGACAAGTCCAGGCGGCTCTGCCTTGATCTCGTGGCGGCAACCCTTCTTCATCATTGTCGTGTGCTGGCTCAGGTGAAGAAGAGACTTCTGGTACAGTCAATATGTCGAGGCCTGGTGCATCCTTCTCGGATGATTGGTGTGCCATTCGTGCCAAATAAAGGTGTTCGCAATGGGGAGAATGTATAGTTGGCAAGATTGAGTGCGTCCTTGTGGCGCAAATTCAGTTGCAGAATCTGAGGATCAGGACAGGTCCTTTCATTCGCTATGTGAACAGATGAGAATCTCAGGTCAAGGACTGGCTTCTACCCGGTGGCAGTGAGTGAGATAAGCAATGAGGGAAGGCGCAGGTGCCTAAATGATCTTTTGTCGAATCACAATGAATGTGGTTGTCATCGCGAAGAGGCACATGTCTTTATGGCCTTACGCACAAACCTTGGACTCGGGCTTGCGGCTCCATAAGCTTCTAAAGCTCGCCGCCCCCTTGCTTACTGCATATTGCTAGCGTCTCTGCATTCGACGCCTGGCCGCAGCCCCAGAATTGCTGTCCCGCATGGGCTTACTGTTTCTGTGCATTGTTCAAACGCGGGCCGGTAGCACTCTCGGCATTGGAAAGATATTGCCGTTTCCAGCCGACCGACATTGTCTTTCTGCCAAGTCTAGTGGCGTGGAAGTATGTGCGGTGACCATGTTGCATGGAGAAAAGGCTAAGGAGACGATCCGATCCGCTGATGAAGCACTATGATAAGCCTTGCTGCGGGGCTAAGCTTGCAGGCAAATACCCTTGCTATCTATAGGCCACGGATGTATACTGCATTGTTGCCGTGAAGGGTGCAGAGGGCGCCTGGGCGACAAGCCGGATGCGAGCCGAAACACCCGGCTCCACGCCCGACGATCCGATTTGGGTAAGAGACTGTAGTATCAGTTGCGCCGCAATTTTTCTTGAAGTGAATGATTAACTGCCTAGGATTGCACACGAAATAGACTGATGAATATACTGAGAGCACCACAAAAGCACTCGATCTTAGCTGTGCTATCGCTGGGACATTAATGCATCCGGTGGAAACTGAGGGACCGCATTAGGCCCAAAGTAGCAGGTGGCTGCACGGATCGTTGTGGCTGACCAGTACAGGGACCTCTGGTCTCCTTACAGTATAGCTAGAACCTCAGTCGATGCTCGGTCCAAAATTTGACTCGATCTCCGAGTTGCTCTTCGCGCTGTACTTACTGCCCCACGTTCTCTGCCTAACTGCAGGGCTGCCGTACCACATTGTCTTGAATAGCTCATCTTTCGGATTAGGATTCAGTATGTTTCTGCCTATAGGCCCAAATGTGGGTCAGAAGCACCTTCATTGGTAGGCTGTTTTGGAATAGACTCGCTTGAGCAGCTGGCGGCTTGAATGCAAAGAAAGTAGAGTGTGCTCCTCGAACGCTCGTTGTTCCTGTTGTAACTGTGTAAGGTGTCCTCGCCCTTGAGGCCGGATCCACTCGACATGCAGTTGAGCATGTTCTTCAAGATGCAAAACTCTCAAAGACTCATAAGCAGGATATTGCTCAATATGGAATGGCCATTGCCCCTTCGGCTCCCTGTGATCAACCTATCTGATGATCTGATACAAAATACCTTGCTGCAGAGCTGATCGAGACGACACTCACTCGAGACAGAGGAAACATGGTTTTGTGACAAAATTTGTGTACAGTCGTTTCCTCGTTGCGCAACTATTTCGCAGCTCGCTGTGCAATTGGTCTCTTGACCTCTTTCAAGTTTGCAACTTTTCATTCCAATGTGACACAAAAAATCTCCCGCCAGCCCACGGTATGAAGTGGCCATCTGCCTTTACTATGACTCTTTTTGTCACTCTTCTTGCGAATCATTCAATTCCTGTCCTTGGCTTGGTGATCATAGCTTCGCTCCTTGAGTTTGAACTTGGTCGAAAGAGAGAACATCATCGGATCAAGACTCATGGCATCCGAGGTATAGATGCATCTTCTTGCTCAGGGAACCAAGGTCAACTTTCAGTGCAAGCGGCGAAAGCTATTTTCATGGTGTTTGGAGCAGGTAATAGTAGAGAGGATATGATTACAAGCACCGGCTCGTTTTTGACAATGGTCGGAGCTACTAGGGAGTCTATCTTAGCTGCTAGCAGAGTTGTTGTAAACGCCCAGACTATGTCGACTCTACCAAGTACATTGACGTTCGTCATTTTGGGACGCGCTGATGACATGTTTCAACGGCAGATGATCTAAGTACGCATGGCAGGAGAGATCATCGAAACAGCTCGTCAATCGCAAACTCAGATGCTCAAATATAGACGGCATAAGGGTTCGTACGGTATACTTATAAGTGCCTGTTTACAGTTGTATTGTTGATGCAAAAGCTGAGGTTCATGTTGGGTATTCCTACCATTGGAGAAACACATGTTCGCCATCAATCCGAGCAACGATGGAGATAAAGCCTCCGACAGCTGCCGGATAACATACTACATGAGACGAATGCTTTTTGCATCTGTAATTTCAAAAGTGAAATTCAACTGAATGAGTTGGTTTTCTTGCTGACATTCGCAAATAATGGACTTACCTCAATAAGCGGCTCCTACAAACCATCATCTAAGTATTTCAATCTGAGGAATATTTCCTGCCTATAGTCTTGCAATCAAATGACAACTGTCACTGATCATAGAACTATGGCCTATCGATCATGAATTTAAGATCGTAACAAATCGCACGTAGCCAGGCAGGTGGTACAACACGTGGTACACAGCCTGGTCAAGAACACTGCACTAAAATCAGGTAAAATACACAGAAGGAAGTCCCTTAGAGACACTATATATAGGATGTATCTTACAATGCAACTACGTATATTTATACTGCATATGTAGTGTTTGTACACTATAGTATTATTACGCTATCTACACTATATACGCTGTCTACGCCGTCTACGCCGTCTTTAGATAGAGAGAGAAGAGAGTAAGATAGAAATAGAGATAGAGATAGAAATAGAGATAGAAATAGAGATAGAGATAGAAATAGAGATAGAGATAGAGATAGAGATAGAAATAGAGATAGAGATAGAGATAGAGATAGAGATAGAAATAGAGGTAGAGAAAGAGATAGAGAAAGATATAGAAGAGAAATGACAACAGTATATAGTAAAAGAAGAAGAACTGGCTAAGCTAACTGAATATTATCTATAATTAATTAATGTATGCACTATGTAAGATACACTGTAGAATTAGGTAAAATACCGAGATTATAGACTTTGCGGAACTTTTACCCAACGTTACAGTGTAATAATACTGCAGCAATATTATCTACACTGCAGCGGTATCGCAGTGCAATAGGAGCGTAGGGGCCGGCACTAGATCAGCCTGCTGATTGGAGAAGCGTGGGTTGAGTTTGCATAGCCTTCGGAACTTAGACTCGGGAAATACAGTAGGATTGAGTTCAATCCAATTAATCTCCGCCCCATCTGCTGGACATATCGCTAACTGCAAGGTTGTTCGCAAAATGGTGCTGAAGCAGATGTGACCGAATTCAGGAGTGCCAGCGAAATCTGGAACGCAAAGCTTATTTCATGCCATGTCGCAGTCAAATCCACCGAAGAAATATATGGTGGCGCTGTTGAAGTATTGTAATCATGGTTGTCCCAGGAAAATTATGACTGGCTGGTCGCACGCAGCGATGCAATGATCAATGCGGGACTAGCGCAAGAATTCCAGATACCCCACAACCTTCACCTACGCCATCACCGGTGTCATTTGCTCTCCGATATCGAAGACTCTACTTACGATGCTCTCATCCTTACAATATCTCTAGTGGCACTCACAGTCCTTAAATTATTTTGATAACCCAAACAATAAAGAAACAGCAATTTTTGGCTCGTCGTGCGCAGTGGCTTACTTTGCCTGGACACCACTGCTAATATTCACAAAACGGTATATTCACAAGTATGCAACAATCACAATGGATAGTGGCTTTATGAGCTTAGCTCAAGGCCCTGTTTCACCCTCTGAAAGACCCCGCAAGGTTATACGTGACAGCTTTACAAGTGTATGTTCACACCGCTTCCTTCTCCTTTCTTGTCGCTTCTTTTCATCAAATCCTACAAACTGCAGTTCGTATGTGCACACTGATCTATTCTCATATTTTTTGAAAACGTCGTTACTTTTGATATGCATTGTCGTTACTCGCGCGTGATTCCATGGCCATTGTACTTGCAACAGCTTCGTTGCGTCTGCTTCATTCTTATACAACCTCATCAGTTGAAACTGTTATCCCCGAGAGCCTTTCTGAATACAGGTAAGTCTCTTGCCGCGGCATCGCTAACCTCCTTGCGTATCTACTCAAGCTTCTTGGCCGCTCTTGGCCTCAACGAAATTGTGTCTACTAAACTTCGTTTGACTACCAGTCTAAGCAACATGATCAGCAGCCGCACGCGAGACGCGCTCGAAACACGAGATATCGCGCACGCTTCACGACTCGTATTGCAGTATCGCTCCACATAAAATCCATTCAGATTGCTTCTCCCGATCTTGGCGAAAATGTCTGCAAGGCCAAGAACGATTTTTAGGGTAGCGTCCGATTGCAGTGTGAAAACAGGACCGATTATCTGATTGATAAGATGTAATCGATCTGGCATGATATTGCAATCTTCCCATCAATCTGATTGCAAATTGCCATGTCTTCTCATACATATTCTCGTCAGGACAATGCTGGACCTACCAAAAGCGGACTCAGCGTGGCCGCAGCTGAAATCGAGCCTGTCCAGGATATGCAGACTGATCTTCAAGACGCCAAAGGCCCCCCCGAACACGCGCGATTAGATTTCAACTCTGCCGCCTACAGAATCCCCTGGACATACAAAGTTCTTGCCTTGATCTGTGTTGTCTCTCTCCCTGTTGGTCATACTTGGACTGGTGCTAGCCTTGGGCCACTCAAGAACACGCTTCGTAATGAACTTGGCATCACCAATACCCAGTTTGGTGTTATCAGCTCATCTGATGCTATTGTTAACTCTATATGGCCCATCATCGGTGGTCTCTTGCTGGATCACTTTGGCCCGAACATCATAGTACTTTGCTGCACGGGCGTCGTCCTACTGGGATCTATTCTCGCTGGGCTAGCCGTCAACCTTGGGCTGTGGAGACTTCTTGCCGGTGGTCACATCATCATGGGCTTCGGTATTGCAGTCCTTGACTCTGCAACACAGAAGTTCTTCTACCATTGGTTTGGTGTTGGCGGCTTAGCTCTAGCTTTCGGACTAGAGAGCGCTGTGTCTCGAACTGTTGATCTTGTTGTGAGTTGCGAATCTACCTTGATCTTACTGAGAGTGTGCTAATTCAGTTGAGGGTGGCATGGTTGCAATTCCTATCCGAGATAGCACTGGCTCTTACGTCTGGACATTCTGGATCTCCGTCGTCTTCTGCGGTTTTAGCTTCGTCGTCGCGATTGCATACATCCTGTTTGAGCGATTTGTTGTACCGGCGGATATGCGTCTCACAACAGCACGGGCTAAAGCTCTTGCTCAAGGGCTCCCTGCAAAAGTATTCTCCTTCGACGCTATCATGACACTTCCGTGGGCGTTCTGGATGCTGCCCATGACCCAATTGCTCCAGTCTGGCGCAGCCGGTGGTTTCAATACCAGCTCAGCTGATATTATTCGCATGCGCGGTTTCACAGAAGCAGTTGCAGGATACTTATCGAGCGCACAAAGTATTCTTCCTATCATCTTAAGCCCGCTACTCGGCTTTTGTGTCGATAGATATGGTCACCGCTTCCACTATGTGGCTCTAGCACCAGTGCTGTGGATCATTGCTTGCAGTTTACTTGGGTGGACAAATGTTCATCCCCTAGCCGCTCTCGTCTTCAGCAGCCTGGCGGGTGTAATCAACAGTATGCCACTGCAGATCTGTATTCCCCTCCTTGTTGCCGACCAGAACAAACTCGGAACCGCGTTCGGCATTTGGCGTGCTTTCAATAACTCGGGTTCAACTATCGTTGATATAGTGTTTGGTGTTCTCCAAGATGGTAAGTTGATCAATGACTACCGCGACTCAGGGTCAAGTTGCTAACTTCAGAACTTAAAGACACTGAGGGCAATGGTTACACGCGAGTCTTGTCTTTCGCAATCGGCGTAAAGGCACTTGCGTTCGTTCTGGGGCTTACTTATATTCTCGTGGACTACAAAGCTTTGGGTAAAGGTATGACTCTCACGTTGAAGCAGAGAGAAAGAAAGGAAAAGAATATTGACGACCCGACGTCTGATCCTCTTACTAGGAGGCAGCACTTTAAGGCTGTGACCTATGCAGGACTTGCCCTGCTTACCTCGATTATCATCACAGCCTGGGTGGTTTTCATTCGTTACTTGCTGTAGCGTCCTATAGGCTTCGGAAAATTGTTGGAGCTGTCTACTTCTTGTGGTATGTTCATCAGCATGCGTATGTCGCGGAGGCAGCTACACAAGCCGCTATGAATGCGCGCAAATATCAGCAGTCCTGTAACAAAGGTACTATGCTACACATATCATGTAATGGGTAGGATCGTTGTGTTGGCAAAATGACCAAACGGCATTTGCGATTGGAAAGTTGAGGCGTTCAATACGTTTTGCATGGGCAAAGTGGGTGTGTGATAGACCGCTTTTCAGTGAATTCTACAGCAAACACGTTCTAGTAATACAGGTATCGAGGGGTTGTTCCTCGTACAGATGGGGTTTTGGTGGGGGTGCTCTCGTCTTGCCGAGAAAATGCACGGCGATATTGACTAGGTAATGGCTGGGACGCTCAAGGTGGCTACGCTTGCGACCTGAAACCCAGCAGTCAATTAGAGGACTACCTTGACCTCTGTCACCCGGGAAAATTCTGTAAGAACTAAAAGTGCACCCTGAATATGATTGCAGCAAACGACTTCGTTTCTGGCAGCAACTCAATTCTTCAGAAATACACCAGGCAAGGGTAGTTGCCAAGTCGCTGGAGCTGTGGCGCCCAATCGAGTGCCTTGGCTTTCTCTCCGTCGGGAAACGCTATACCTTGGCTATAGGGCAGATTTGTGACGCACGGAAGGAAGCGCTCAAGTTATCTATTGACTTTTTGATCACCACTGCTAATTCATCGGGACCTGGAAACATACGATTGACAAGCTCGACCGCGCAGTCGCAATGAGCACAACCCAAACGATCATCGCACCTGCCACTTCCAGCGCTTTCCATGTTGAGAATGGCTCGGCGTTCACATTGCAACCCCTCCATAGCCGAGGCAATATTGAAGCTCAAGACCTGACAGCTCAACCTCAAGACGATCAACAGGTCGACGACGTCTGGGACAGCAAAGAAGGCTGGAAAGCTGTTGCGGCCGGTACATCTGTTTTCTTCGTCTTTTTAGGCCTCGTGTACTCTTATGGCATTGTCCAACTCCATCTGGAGAGAAGGCAGCTCTCAAATGTTCCAACTTTGTCATTCATTGGTTCAGTAGCAGTGAGTCTATCAGTGGTATCAGAGAAGGAATCTTACAATGAAGCAGGCGTCTGTGTCACCCTTGACGGGGGCCTTTGTTGCGCGTGTCATCAAGCGTATTGGCTATCAATGGACTGCAGTTGTTGGAAGTTTTCTTTTGGGATTGGGTGAATTTACTGCTGGCTTTTCAACGCACTCTGTGCCTGCGATGTTCGTCACGCAAGGTTTTCTATTTGGTATTGGATCAGCTCTTCTGTTCCTGGTATGTGCTTCACTCATTCTTTCAGGGAGAACGTGTTGGTCCTAACAATCCAAAAGCCAGCCGCTACTGTTCCATCCTTATGGTTTAAGAGGAAGAGAGGTCTAGCCACGGGTATAGTGTACGGTGGCGCTGGTGTGGGTTCTGCAGTCATTGCCCTTTCGCTGGAAAAGTTGATAGATGCAACTGGACTTGAGACTGCCTTGAAGATCCTAGGTGCATGTGCATGGCTCATCTGCATACCTGCATCCTACTTTCTGAAACCCCCCAGAGGTTCCCGCCGAGGCGTGTCAAAGATACAATGGTTGGTATCTCTCCATTCACCATCTCTTGATCCGATGCTGACATAACGAAGGCGTCTTCTGAAAAGTCCTAAGTTCATTTTGATGCTTCTTATGGGAGCTGTAGCTACATTTCCTCTGTTAGTGCCCCCATTCTTGTTGCCGCTTTTTGCGGCATCGATGGGCTTGTCCGGACAAACCGGTGCTGCGATCCTTGCAGCTTGGAACTTTGCGTCCGCTGTTGGTCGAATTGGTATGGGATTCGGAGCCGATGGAATTCTTGGTCCTGTCAATAGCATGATCTTATCTTTGCTGCTTGTTGGGCTTTCAGCATTGGCACTCTGGCCCTTTGCTTCGAGTTTGGGGCTTATCGTCTCCTTTGCCATTGTGAACGGAGCAGGGTCTGGCGGATTCTTCAGTTTGATGCCTTCCGTTACAGGCGTTCTGTTTGGAGACGACATCACCACGGTCATGTCCATGCTTTCAACGTCTTGGTTCTTTGGCTACTTTATGGTAAGTGGTTAAAACAAACTTTGAAGATGCGACTGTGAGGATTAACACTGGTTCAGGGAGCGCCCATCGCTGGCTACTTGCTTGACGCCTACGGCGGCCCTTCAGCGTCACTTACTGCGTACCGACCGGCAATATTCTACGCTGGTTCATTGACCCTTGCAAGCGCTGGTCTATTGTTGTGTGTTCGTCTGTTGATCTCACAGAAGATTTTCGTCAAGGTATAAAACGCACGAAACACACGCGGCCTAGTCTCCTCTTTAGAGCTGACAAGCGCGGCTCATAGGAAAGGCCTCATTTTTTCAACCTCTCAAAGGAAGTACCACTAGACAAGGAAAGTCTATATGAACTCCTGTTGAGGATTTCACATCTATTATGATCATGCAAGTCCAGGAAAAAATCTTTTTGTTGTAATTACCCAATTAGAATCGAACTTCCCCCTCTTACGTTTAAAGACATTATCTAAAATGCCCATAAAAATCCCAAACCGTCGTCGTAAACTGACCTCCGCTGTAGAACTTGGTTTTCTCGGATGCTCGTTCCAAGTAATATCAGCGACTCGTATTGGGAAGAAGAAATTCCACTTTCTAGAAGAGACGGCGATCGTGCATGAGGAACGTCCAGACAACCGCGACCAGGGCGCCACCATGATGTGATGTCATAGGTCAGGTGCTACCTAAGGTCTCCCAGGTACAATAGGCTGCAACAGTCCGAGGATGTTGGTGGGTACTGCTTGCACAACACTCGTAGGAACAACAGTTGGAATCTGCGTGACAAGCGTTGAAGGAACAAGCGCTGGCACCGGTCTAAGAACAGTGGTCGGGATCGCCACCGGAGTCACTGGTGCTGCAGATGCTACTGGAGCAGCGACCGATGTAGGTGCTACACCGGGCAAGCTGGGCAACAAGCCAGCTGGGAGACCCGTCAAAATGCCGGACAGAAGGCCTTCCAGAGGGTTTGTACCAGGGAGAGCGCCCGGGAGATTACCAGCAAGGTTCGGCAAGCCACTGGGCAGAAGACCGCCGGGAAGAACACCGCTAGGGAGCAGTGCTTCGAGTGGGTTTCCAGTTGGGAGTCCTGCTACAATGCCAGGCAGGGCACCGGGAATGAGTTGGCTGATTGGGTTTCCAGATAGGATCGCTGCCGGTAGACCGGTCAAGACGTTGGTCAAGGTTTGAGCCAAGAAACCTGCAAACGGGTTGACCGCAGTGATGGCCTCTAACAGTTTGGCTTGTATGTCTGTCAAAGGGTTGGCCTGGAGGTTCCCCAAAAGCCCTCCAAGTGGGTTGGTGGGAAGCCCATTTGCCCCTGGCAGCGACAGCCCCGGGAGATTCAAGCCTGGTAGAAGCTGGTTTGTAGAGGGCAAGCCGCCTGGTACAGCCGCAAGTCTTGCGGCAGCATCGTTGGACTGATCTTGGCCAACTATGTATCGTTAACAAGGTGAGTTGATTGCGAAATTAGGAGGGTTTTCTTACCTTCAGCCACCATGGGCAAAGCCACAGTGACCGACGCGAAAGCAAGCGCAGAAAGTGTAATTGTGTTGGTCCGCATTTTGCTATGCTTGATTAAAATGCACTGCTATACTTAAAACTAGTAGTGCGTGGAAGAGAGCATCTATTAATACCTTGCCATGGGAAAATTTGTATTTGCGAAGTTCATCTGCAGAGAGATGGAATGTCCCGCGTTGTCCAGGTATGCTGTGCACTTCGGAATGCCATGAGCTCAACGGAATGTCGTGCCCACGTATCGGGATTCGCCAACTCACATTTCCAACCTAGTATGGTGCAATACTGGCTTGTGAGAAGCCTTTGTAACTCACCACGCAATTTCATGTGTTACTCACCGTGAACCGCCCCGGTGTCCGTATGCCATCCAATGACACACCCATTAAGACTATGCTGCAGAATTTCGGCAGACCATAATCTTCTACTCACATGACAAACCTTACTAAGGCTTCGCTGGCAAGAATGTTGAACATGTAATTACAGTAAGGTGAAATCTGATGATCCCACATGCGGCTAGCAGCCTTCTGATCCCTTGATGCAGGCACCTCATGACGCCGTATCCGTGCAACACCAAAGGAATCTCCATGCTGTAAACCATCCAAATCTAGGCATTTAGTAGTTACATTTGCGTTATATTCGGTTGTTCAAGAGGCAAGACGGAGTTTCATCACTTTGAGGGTCAGCGCACAAGGGCAAGGAGCCAATCACGTATTGAGCAGCCCTATCTTTCAGTCAAAAATCACGTGGGGTGTACGAGATGCATATGATAGCTCATGGGATTTGCGCGGGTATCAATGTGGTAGTTGGAGACAAGTACGTCTGGGTCTGGGAAGCAGCGGCTTGAAGAGTTCTGCCCTGAATGGATGACAGGCACCGCCCTGCACAGCACATTCGCGATAATCATTTCAGACTTGTTGAGCATGCAAACTTGTACTTTCAAAGAGCGGTCGAATATACATTAGGTATTGCATTGATGAAAGGAAATCTAGAGAAATTAAAAATGCCTATAAGTGCTCATGAAGACAGACGATGTATCTCATTCTGTCAGACCCCCCTTGATTTGAATGCTTCATTAAGGGCGTGTTGGAAAACTTCCACATTTTCCTGCCTCAAAATGGTGAAATGCGTACCCTGAACACGATGATACCGGAGAGGTCCCTCTGACTGTTCTGTATCTACGTCACGTTGAGACGCCTCAGAGACATGGTTCTTCCATTTTGCCAGCCAATCGTGGCGCCACTCGTCATCCGAACAGTTGTAGTGCGGTAGTGGAGGCACCCAGAAGAGGTCATACTTTGACACCGATCCTGTTGGCTTATACGACCTGGTGATCTTTTGCATGTTGTCGTTAATGCGCTGCCAGGTCTCGACTTTCGGGACACTGAGGTCGAGATTCTCGAGGGTGCCGTCAGGGAAACGGGCGAAAATCTCCTTTGTAAACGACTCATCAGGCACATTCTCCATCTCTTCTTCCCATCTCATAGCTGTTTCCAGATCCAGTAGCTGGAAGAAGTGCAGCAGATCTATGATGAAGTTCCGAGGATTTGCGCGGACCTGGATACGACTGAGGTCTGCAGGGTTGTCGATGCCGCCACAGAAGGCAACTTGCTCACCAGCTGTTTCGAAACGCTTTCCAAGCTCAAATGCCAGCATGCCGCCGAAGCAGAGCCCAAGAAATAGGTAGGGGCCCTTTGGTTGGTGCTTCTTGATGCCCGTCACATATATGTCGAGCATCTCCTCAAGAGTATCGAAAGGTACCTCAGATTTGTGGAAGCCGCGCACGCGTAGTGCATACACGGGACGATCTGGGATGTATTTCAGAAGAGTAAGCCAGGTCAGGAATTCACCTCCACCAGGGTGACAGAGTATGATTGGCGCTTTTGTACCAGTCGCGACTAGGGGAACGATCGGATCGTATTCAGTCGTTGTTGTTCCAAGAGAGAGGAGCATGGTGTCCATCTCAGCGATTGTGCGACAAGAAAGAAGCAGCGACATCGATATGGCTTCCTCACGGTCCAGGATTGTCTCCAACGAGGACTTGATGCGGAGGTAACCCAAACTATCGATGTTGAGATCTGCCAAATTGACTTCCAGGCTGAGATTCGACTCTGCTAGACCTGTTTCCTCACAAAGGACAGTGGCCAAGACCTTCTGTAATGGAGTTGTAAGTTGGGTTCCTTGGTGTGCGCTAGATCCAGGTAAGCGCTCTGGAAGCTTGTATTCATCAAAACGACCAGCGACAAACGACTTCTTAAGCTTAGCGCGTGACAACTTGCCAATTGTCGATTTTGGCAACATGTGCTTTGGTAAGGGAATGACCATCGCAGGTCGTTTTCGACAGAAACGGATAGCAGCCTGATTGATTTGTGCAATCGTATCCCGGAGCTCAGCAGTGTCTCTCGTGGAGTCGCTTGTAGGATTGAACAGAATGACAACTTCCTCACTGTCCGACTGCATATTCTCAATCCAGGTTGAGAAAGAGGCGGTAAAACTCTTATTTACGCCAGGGATATTCGCAGACTCAATCGCATGCTCCAGTTCGAATGAAGAGTAGTTTTGGCCGTTGATAATGAGTACCTCTTTCGAGCGACCGACGATGCTCAGGTTGCCTTCGACATCCAACATCCCGATGTCACCGGTGTCGAACCAACCATCTTTTGTCATGCAAGCACTGGTTGCGGACTCGTTGTTGAAGTAACGCTTGAAGATCAGTGGCCCTCTAATCTGAATTGAGCCTTGTTCATTTCGCTTCACCGGTTTGCCGGCCTCATCGACCAATCGGAGCTCGTGATCTGGCAGGTGTTTGCCAGCGGAGGCGAAAACGTAGTTGTGTCTCATGTCATAAGCCGGAGCCTCGAGGTTGTAGAATAATGCTGAACAAGTCTAGCCGCTGATTAGTATCGTGTTATTACACTAGCTGAAGTGTCTGGCAGGCCTACCTCACTTAAGCCGTAGCTTGCTTTGATACTGCATTGAGGCGCTCCATATTGCATTAGGATCTTCTCAGCAGCCTCCAACGTGGCTGTCTTATTTGCTTCACCTCCGCACATGATGACACGCAGCGAGCTGAAGTCCAACTGCATTGCCTTTCTGTCGCAGGGGTCCATTTCCATGATCGCCCGGGATGCGGCGGCGATGAAGAAGTTCGGAGCGAAGGTATACGAGATCCGGTTATCACTAAGGGCTTTCCAAAAGCGCACAGGACTTTGTACAAAGTCTATAGCCGGAATCATGACCTGATTTGCGCCAGCGTAAAGAGCGTGAAGATGGTTCTCGCAAAGAGCCGCACTGTGGTCAAAACCTATTGCTCGGGTGTTAGAAATATCACCCTGCAAGAAGAAACTTCAAGTCATGTGATCACTTACTGACCCAAGACATGAATGTCTTGTTGGAGTCCATGTGGTGAAAGTTGCATTTCAGCCTGCTCGAGACGACGAGCTGAGAGCCCGTATACTCGATGCCTTTAGCGAAGCCTGTACTTCCGCTGGTGAACAGAACCATTGCAAGATCGTCATCTTTGCCAACTGGTTCACTGGCTGTCGCGTTCGCGACATCTTTTCCAATCTTAGTGTCGGAGACAACTTCCACGGTGACAGTTGTCAAAGATTCGTGAAGCTTGAAAAGCTTCGCCAGATGCTTGGATGTCAGTACCGTCGGCCCTCCAAAGAGCTTAATGACATTGTTGAGTTCTCCAACAAGTGTGATCTCGTTACTCGACAGTGGAGACAGCAGAACTGGCACGCCACCCGCAATCACTGTCGACCAGAACCAGATCACATTATTGCGATGCGTATCGAAATATGTGATCACGCATTGTCCCGGTGCGACGGTATTTGAGGCCCGAAGTTTCGAGGCGTTGGACTTTAGATTGTCAGCTGTCACTACCACATTGTCTGCAGGCCGAATTCCTTACTTGTGCTGTTTCCAGTAACTCGGCATAGGACATGAAACTGGCTTCTTGATCCCAGCCTTGGTCCTTGAATGTAATGCCATTACTTGGCCATAGTCTTGCTGCACGTAGAAGTAGTCCGAAAAGAGTCGTCGGGTCCTCACCAAGCTCCTTGGCTAATAGTTCGTCTTGACCATTTCGCGAATCGAGGATGCGGATTGACTGGAGCATCTTTGTAACGAGAATCCTTTGTAGAACTGACTGGATGTACCTACTACAACGTCTCTAGGGTACTGTACATCTCAAATACTCTGAATCGACACTCGGTATCGAAGAATTCTGATCGAACCCGGCCTGCCATCCATTCCGGGAATATGTCGGAGTTCAATTCGATATCGCTTGTTCGCTGCTCTCGTCATAATATTGGTGGAGACACATCGTTCCTGACGTTGCATTGGAACGCCAAGATGCCTCTTGCAATTGTCGAGAAAGCAATGTCGTGTGTCCATGGGAAGGTCCATGGCGTTGGAACAGAACGTTGATTGTTTTCATACTCGGCCCCAGGCACCCACCAATGGGACAGACACGGGTAGCCCCACCAACGGGAGTGGTAGCGGCTCTCCCCCACGCTAGACGCAAAACAGCTACGCCTAACCACCAAAGGCCGCAAGCGTTGCCCACCGTTCCTTCCAAGGGATCGCGTCGTGTAACGGCCGGATTCGGATCAGATACAAACGAGCCGCAAATTCCCTTTGGTTGAGAATCTTGTTGATAGACTGAAAGCAGACACACACAAGAGAACGAACGATATTCTAAAGCAGGATTTCTTGCAAAACTCGTATTTCTCCTCAGAATGCTACCGTCCACCGGGATTATTAGCGAATCCGCGTTCTCAACGACTCTTGAGCAGCCAATGAGATTCTGTATACAAAGAAAAGACAAAGGAAGTACTGTTACATTTGTGCCTGTTGGTTTCCTCAACGCGAGAGGATGAAGTGGGCTATCATGTCTCTTCGATCCGTGGAGCAACAGAGTTTCCAACAGACCAAAAGGCGTGCGATTACGCACATACCCAGGACTGCTTCCGGTACTGTGGGTTCTTGAGCTTGGTGTTCAATACGGGCATTCATGTAAAAAAGAACTATACCGGCCTGTTTCGAACGCTCGAACAATCTTTTCTCTGTCCCTTGCGAATTCGCTACGTGAACTCTTTCACTCCGTTGATTTTCACTTCCTTGTTGTGAAGCATCAGTCATTACGATGATTGGAATTCAGAAGCCGCTCGATATCCTCATCTTCGGCACCGGAGGTAAGCGTCTGGCCTTGAATCATCTATTCGACAAGAACATGTCATGCTAATCGTTTGTCACAGCTGTTGGGTCCACAATAGGATGGAGGTTGGCACAAAATCCTGGTGCTAGACTCTCTGTCGTCTGTCGATCCAACTACGACGCCGTCAAGCAACATGGGATTCAGATGAGAACGAAGATGTGGGGCAATGGTGTTTTGAAGCCTTATCGTGTGGCTCGTTCTACACAAGAGATCTCAGATATGTCGTTCGACTACGTTGTCTGCGCCAACAAAGTGACGAGCTCTGGAGGGGCTTCGTTCACTCGAGATCTGGTTCCAGTCGTTTCAAACACGACAACTCTTGTGTCTGCACAGAACGGCGTTGGTGTCGAGGCACCTCTTCGACATGCTTTTCGAAACAACACAATCTTGTCTGCTGTATGCTACATCAGTTGCCTTCAGCCCTTCCCGGGTATCGTCGAGCAGGTCTCTAATATCCGCCCACACGCCTTTCATGTCGGAGCATACAAAGCTTCTGGGGCTCACAGCCCCGAAGTGGAAGAACAGAGACTGAAGAACTTTGTAGCTCTTGACAGCAAGTTCAAGGAAATTGAAGATGTTGGAGCTGAACGCTGGACGAAGCAAATCTTTAACGGAGCCTGGAACCCAATGACAGCTATCTCTGGTCTTGAGACGCACGCGTTGCTTGCCTCGCCATATCTGGGTACCGTGCTTGAGCTAGCGAAGGAAACTTTCAACGTCGCTGTCAAAATGGGCGCCTCACTTCCGAGCGATCTACCACTCAAAACAATCGAGGCGGCGAGAGTCAGTCCATCCCTAGCACCATCCATGCTGCAGGATTTCCGAAACAAGAAGATGATGGAGGTTGAGTCGCTATGTGGTCAGTATCATCTTAGCACACCTTGATAGCCAGCATGCTGATTTCTCACAAAGGTAACGTGGTCAGGAACGCAGACCGAATGGAAGTGCCCGTACCTACAGTCAGGATGGTGTACCACACCCTTTTGGAGATGAACAGGAAAATTCAAGAAGCGGCCATGCCTCTGAGAATTCCCGAGGAAAGGTATCCTCACAACGAAGTTGGTGTTCTCCAAGCTCTGGCCGCTTGAAGAACGCGCACATCACCCATCAAAAGATGTATGACCTCAGTTGATCTGAGCGATGTGCTCTTTAGAAAAAAGCCTAGTGATCATGTCGATCAGGTTGTATCTGGTCAATAATTTCTAATAGCAGATAGCAAATGAAGAATGACCATCATGTGATTCAACGTTGTAAATGCCAGAAAACACATGATTTGAGACACTGAGCACGACCCAATCGCACCATCTCTGTGGGAAATTCTCCCCTGGAACCGACAGTCCGGTATAGTAACTACGCTAGTGAATAACGTCATGGTGACAGGCGGCACCCAAAAATTCTTGGAAACCCAGCTCTGCACGAAACGTTCTTGAATTGGAAGACAAAGTCACGCAACGCAGTGGGTGAACGGAAATTCCAAGGCCTACACATACGTCGAGCGAGACAAACCCCGTTCTACACCGCTGAACGCCATGGACTCCCCACCCGTGAGGTCTCAAAGATCCATCCCTTGCAGGATAGCAAGCACAAACCCGGCATGCCGTCTTACCCGAGTCTCCATTCTCTAGCTGCGTGCAACCATGTATTGAGGTAACACGACGTGATGAAAACAACACAACCGTCTCCCACATCTGTCGTTGTCGAGAGGACCGAGTTACACCAGTGGGCGGGAACCACGTATTCGGATTCGCACCGTTCATGAGTCTAGTCTTCACTAGCTTCCGTTTGCGATCTGCGATGAGAGAACTCGCCTCTTCAGTGGGGCAGCATGCGCTGACTGCGGTGCTCATGCGTGCGCCCAGTGTTATGCGGGGCTGAGGTGGTGGGTGTGTGCGACCTGAGGTACTCACCGTGACGGTGTGAGTGTCTTTGCCTTCAAGGATGGTAAAGTAAAGGGCTTGCACACACATGTATCAACCAGGTCCCTCTTGAGATTCAGAAAAGCTTGCCAACTCTGCCAACTGAATCACAGACACTCCTGGAGCTGGATAAACTGCAAAGAAAACACTGATCATCAAGATGTCCCTCGACGCTAAGCCCGGAGACATAAAAGACTCCATCTATGTACGTGTACACCATGGTAGTTGGGGCTTGAAGTAATTTTTGACAGCATTTGCATGATGTCGAGTCTCGAACGACAGACCATGCTTCCCAAAAAGCGCTGGTCAGACGACAAGATCTCCGCATCCTTCCACTGTCTGCTCTCTGCTACTTCATCCTGAATATTGACCGGTCTAATGTAGGCAATGCCAAGACCATGAACGCTGATACGCAGGATGATCTGCTCAATGAGATTGGCATGACAGAACATCAATACGTTGTAGCGCTTATGGTCTTCTTCATCATCTATGCGTAAGGTAATCCATCAACAATCATTTTGCATGGCTGAGTCAGGACAGGCTCGCTGAAGTGCCATCGAATTACTTGCTGAAGAAGTTTGCACCCTCAACATGGATTGCGTTCCTAATGTTCTCCTGGGGCGCGATCACAATCGGCATTGGCGGGGTCAAATCTTTCGCTTCTTTCACTGCTACCCGTTTTCTATTGGGACTTTTCGAAGCAGGTGCGTGTGACTAATGCCATCCAAGTGTCAACACGAAGTAATCATCACCATAGGCCTCTTTCCTGGAATCATCTACCATCTCAGTAAGTCGTTACAAATTCCCACTTGAATCCCACATCCCACTCACCGCAGTCAGCCTTCTGGTACCGTGCCGAAGAACGCAGCCTACGCATTGCTCTTGTCCTGGCGAGTGCGACCCTCGCTGGTGCCTTCGGCGGCGCCATAGCCTATGGCGTCGGACACATGAATGGTATTCGCGGCATTGTCGGCTGGCGCTGGCTATTCATAGTTGAAGGGGTGCCGACCTGTCTTTGCGCCGTGCTAATCTACTTCTGCCTGCCCAACTACCCGGAAACCGCATCGTGGCTATCGCACGAGGACAAGGAACTTGCCGTGATCCGTCTCGAGGGATCCCAGAGCAGCGTGCGACTTACCTGGAAAGACTTTAAGGATGTGTGTGTCGAGTGGAGGTTGTACGCTCATTATGCATTGTATTTTGCCATCTGCTGTCCATTTAGCTCGCTGGCATTTTTCACGCCGACGATCACGGCTGGACTGGGTTTTGCGGGGCTGCAGAGCCAGTTGATGACTGTGCCGCCGTATGCCGTTGCCTACGTCGTCATGGTGTTTGTGTCGTGGTCTGCGGACAGGTTTGACGCGTGAGTTAGCCTGACCGTCTGATGCAAGCTTCGCACTAACGACGAAGCAGCCGCGCACTACACTCTGCTGGGCTAGCCTTGATTGGAGCTTGTGGCTTCCTGGGCTCTGCGATACTACCTCCGGATGCATACAAGGTACGTTGTTTCCAGCACGCACATTGCTACGTGTCTCCTCGGAGGCCTCTGACATCATTGACACCAGGCCCGATATGGATGTCTTATCGTTGCCACAAGTGGTGCGTTCTCGTGCATTCCACCCTTGCTGGGCTGGCTATCAGCAAACCTCCACAACACTGCGCACGTAGGAATTGCCATTGCATTGAACATCTCCTGGGGCACGCCTGGACAGATTACTGGTGTGTGGATCTATAAGAAGTCCGAGAGAATGCAGGGTTATCCTACAGGCCATTGGGTGAACGCTGGACTCTTGTTCTTTGTTGTGGTGGCTAGCTTGGCCTTGCGATGGTACTACCAGGTGCTCAACAAAAGGGTCCTACGCCAGAATCCAGCGGGTAAGCTATCCCGTTGTTAGGCAATGATAGCAAGGGCATTCAGCGTCGAAGCTATTCCATTATCAGGCAACGATAGTGAGAAAGCGCGAGGTCATTGCTACGGTCGCAGCGAGTGGGTGAATCGTGGGGGTCTTCCGTATCAAGAAAGACAGAAATCACTTGCACGGCTGATTAGTGCAGCCGTGCTGGCAACTGTTGATTGGAAATTTCCGAGTGTAACCCGATTACATGTGGAATTCCAACTACCTGTGCTGTTTGCACAACTCCATATAGACTTTCCGTTGTGAAAACCATGCTACCTACTATTGGAAATGTAACACTGCTTCGAGTTCTTTGGTCACACTCTTCACTACAGCTGCACAGGGATTGATTTCCAGTGTCGAACCTCCCACTTTCCAGCCACTTTAGGAGAAATCTTATCCTTCAACTAATTCGCAGCTAAAGACAAAACGTGAAGAGATTCCTGTAAATATCAAGTAGACTTTTTACCCACAACCCGCACAACAACAATCACCCAGCGGACCGACAACTCCGTCACCGCATCCTCCTCCACTTCCTTACAAGTAAAGCCCCAGCTGCCACCACCGACACCTCTCATTATCACTCACATCGCCCCTCATCTGCGCCCCCTCCAGACTAAACCCCATCACACTCTTCTCCTCGCCCCACGTCCCCCACCCCTCACCTGGCACCCCACTCCTCGCAAAGCGCAGCCAATGATTCTGAACCCTTGCTGCGAGTTCCTCATCAATCGGCCTATAGAACACATCCCCCCTCTGCCCATTGTAAAACACATAGTACAGTTCCTGTCCGTGCAGCGCCGGCGGGACGCTGAAGATGTAGCTGTAAGAGCGCCCGGCGAAGGCGCGGTTGATGTGTGCGACTAGGCACGTGATTACTGTTTCGGAGGTGAAGAGGGCTTGTCGGCCTTGAGAATCGAGGTAGCCTGTTACGACTTGCGAGGTGGAAGAAGAGGGGTTATAGAAGGTGGGGAGGTCTTCGGTCGTGGGGAGTGTGGGCGGGTAGAGGGTGGATGTGATGTGCTTTCGTGCCGCGGCGGGTGCGTTGGGGTAGGAACGTGCGATGTATTCTGTGCGGTTTGTTGTTAGAGTGTGGCTTGTCGGGAGCAGTGAGGCGGAGGGAAGAAGATACCTTCAAATGCAGTGGTGTTTTGTAGACTGGGAAACCCAAAGCCTTCGTTTCCGTTGTGGCCGATTAGGACATTGACGGAGCTGTCGAAGCGACCATGCAGTAGAGAAACGCCGGGGTGGTCCGGCACAAAAGTGCCATCTACGACAGGGCCTGTAGTTACAATGTCAGTCAAGATCATACTCTCTCAGTCTAAGAACTATCGAGGAATCGTACCATACGTCCACGATCCTGCCCTTGAATTCCTAACCTGGAACTCATTCGCCACCTGCAACGCCTGCGTATCCAACGCCCTCGCCTCTGCCAAAGTCGACACATTCAGCAGCGCCAGAAACTTTTGGAAACTGTCTTCTTGTTCGAACTTGCCCGTCGGCGGCGTGAATCCAGGACTTTGCATGATAGCCTGTTGGAAGGGCGCGCGGCCCTTTTCGCCACCAAAAGCAGTGAGCTGCAATGCAATCGAGCCGCCGCCTGCAGACTCGCCGAAGACAGTTATCCGCGAGGGATCTCCTCCAAAGCGATGAATATTATCTTTCACCCAGCGCAGAGCAAGGCGTTGATCGTAGAGACCCGCATTGGGCAGGCCGTCTGTTGCGAAGGAAGGGCCGGATAGCCATCCAAAAGCGCCCCTGGGTCATGTCAGTATCAGTTTCGACATCAGCATCCAAACACCACCTTCCCACCGCGAGCATAGAAAGGAAAGAACTCAACTTACAGCCTATAATTAATAGCCACAAATACCACCCCCTCATCCCCACCCTCCTGACTCCTCTTCAACAGCCCCGCACTAGGGACATCATACTTTGTGCCAGCACCATACCCCCCACCATGAATCCACACCATAACAGGCGCCCCCTTCCCCCTCCGCACCGCTGTCCTCCCTTCAAACACGCCCCTCGGCACCATGACATCCAAAAACAAACAGTCCTCCGTGGCCCTAGGATCCTGCGGCGTATTACGCGGATAATCAAACCCGATGGTTGCGTTTTCGAATCCGTCCAGGCTCGTGTTGCCCGTCTGGCTGTAGTACGAGTTGTAGATGTTGTTTACAAAGGCGCCGAGCGGATATGCTTGTGGGCAGATGCGGGCGAGTGCGCCGTCGTCGATGTTGCGGCTGCGTTGCTGGGGTGGGATTGAGGCGGTGAAGCGGAGAGGGCCGAGGGGAGGTGCGGCATATCGGATGTTGGAGAAGTTGAAATAGTTGCCGGAGTCCTGGGGGAGGGGTTAGAGGGGAGAAGGGGAGAGAGAAGGTGCGTACGTTGAAAGAGGCGCGGTGGATGGTGTAGCCTAGGTCTACGAGCGGGAGGGAGGCGTTGGTGCTGAGTGCGTAGATGGCTGGTGTAGCGCAGAGGAGGAGGCGAAGGAGTGGAAACATCTCGAAACCCCGGTTTCCCGTTGCAAAGACCTGAAACTTTTCTCTTCGTCGAACCAGTTGTAGATCGATAGTTGAAGAAGAAGAAATGATCTTTCCACGCTCTTACTTATCCCTCAATGCAGACAAGATACAGCATGTACATACCTCCACCCCAACCCAACTCAAACACCCATATATACCCTAACCCAACCCCCAACCCGCCAGAAAGGATCCCCCCGAGACCCACAACGAGAACGATAAGAAGCAACGCACATGTACACACCAGCGCACAACACCTCAAGGTACCACCGACCCACGCAGTCGATTCTCTCGCTGCAGCAAACAAGCACGTCACGACGCATCAGCGGCGTCCCCATCAGAGCACACGACTCCCAACCCGTCTCTCCACCAGTCCACCACGCCTCAAACAATTCCTGCGCCCCAGCCTGCAGCAAAACTCGCTGTGCGGTACTCTACCTACCGCAAATACAGTCCTGTAGCCGTTCATAAATTCACCACCCCATATCATATAGGCACCCATCCTCTGCCCCTCAACCCCGCAGCACACGCGCATGCGCAAGCGCAAGCAATAACGCAACAACCCGCTTTCGAGCCAAGTCCCAAGTACGCCAACAAAAGTACAATAGGGCTCGGAACACGTGCGTGCGTGGCACAGAGCCCGGGAGCTGTCGTGTATTGTACTCTTGTGTTGTGCCTTGTCCTGGGTGCGGTCCATCGTAGACCCACCACATAGGTACATACCTATACGTACCCCACCCTACCACACCACTTATAACTCACATACACAAGCCCAGGCCGTTATCGCTACTGCGCGCGTGTTATCGCAGTGCATAAACAACGCAGTTGCTCGGAAGTTGAATGTTTCGCCGAGGCGGGGGCTCGTGTGACGTTGACGTTGACGTGAACATTGTCGTGGGGCGTTAATATGTGTATCGCGTGTTGTTCATGTGTGACCTGCTTCCTCCCCGCGGCAAGGAGCGTATGGGTAGGTACATTAGGAAGTAGTTGTAGCTTTTAGTAGGTGGTTTTGCTGTGGGATGTGAGTATTAAGAGACTTGAGGTTGCTTGTTCAGGGTTAGTTGTAGAGGCCATAAAGGGCCGTGTCTATGTTAATACCCATGTCCATATGTATCTTAGGGCTAGGATTACGCAAATAAATTATCGTACAGTATTTCCTTATAAAATGTGTCTTTGAGGTACTATGAACTAGTGACCAAGATTGTGCAGAAACAATCTTATTTATAATTTTTAAGAATAACGTTAAGGCTTAGTTCTTAACTTCTTACATGTAAAACCTTTACCGCTTATAGCTTAAGTTAGGTGCTTAATAGTTTAAATAAAATGACTTAAATAGAGTAGTAGATTTTAGGTGCAGCTATCGTTATTTAGGAACAGAGACAGAAGATCTTAGGGCCTATAATATACTAAGCAAGATAAATGCTGTTATTTAAGAGTTATTAAACACCTGTTCAAAGCTACGGGTATTATTAAGCCACACAAAGTTATAATAGTAGGGATCCAAGAGATTAAACGTCAACATTCTACTACAGCAGAGAAAAAGCGCTTTTCTACACAAATTTTTTTTTGCACAAAAATCATTCATAGTCCACAACAAGTCATTGTAACTATCACCCAACTACTGTCTACATACACCACCGAGATGCAGAGATCCCCTTACTAAAATTACATCATCATCATCCGTCAAAAAAAAGGTACAGCAGGGGCCATGTCGAAACTTCCTAGATATCCGCGGGGGCGTGTGCGTGTGGGTACGGTACGGTACGGTACGGTACGGCACGGTACGGTACGTGTTTGGTGAGATGTCATTGGCATGCACTTGAGATGCTTGGTATGATGGGTTTGGGATGTATTTTGTATGGTTCAGAGCGAGCAAAGATGATGTACAGTGGTGTGGATGATGTACAGTGGCGTGGATGTGTACATGTGTATGTATGTGTGTACGTGTATTGAAAAAAGGAACACATACAGAGTTATTATCTACAATACAGTTGCGTGTACAGTCTCATGTACAGTAATTTCCTCCACCTCTGCTCTTCTCGGCAAATTTCTTCGTCGCTATTCACTATTCTACACACACGCTTGGAGGTACGTCGCTATGTCTCTCCCCAGCCCATGCCATGTCATACCATACCATGCTACACCGCCATACCGCATCACGCCTCACACATATCCAACAAGACACGTTTCTACGCGCCCAAAAACTCCCACAACCCGTCTCCCTTGACGAAATCCCCCCAGATGACATTAACCAACCAGACATCATTCCTCGTATCGCGGAGCAGACGGCCGGTGGGGCTTTTAGTGGGGTAAATGCGCTGCCACTCCTTCCAGATGCTGAAGGCCTCGTCTCTCCAGCTGCGGAAGCTGACGGCCTCGATGATGGTCGGGGTGACGATCTCTTTGCCTGCAAACGTGCCCCACGTGACGGGGTTGACAGCGTCTTCGGCCGAGGCCTCGAAGTCGCCGGCGGCGTTGCCGGCAAAGTAGGTGATTTGGTCGTGGGCGTCGAGGCGGGGTTTGAGCTGTGCGAAGGCGGCGGAGGGGATAAAGAACTCGACAAAGGGTTTTTGGAAGACGTAGCCGTTTTTGGGGCCCCAGCCAAAGATGGGGTCGGTGGAGCGAACGCCGTTGACGGCGGGCTGTGAGGCGACGGTCCACCAGCCTTTGGTGTTGAGGGCGAGGAGCTGGGGCGCGATGGCTTGGGTTTCCTCGCTGAGAGTCTGCTCGCTCCAGGGGAGCGCTTCGAGCGTGCCTTGGACATGGCGCTTGAACAGGTCGGAGATGTCGTCCTGGGTGACGGGGTGGCCCCAGAGCTTGAGTGCGGTGGCGTTGGAGACGTGCAGTGTGGGGCCGTAGCCGTCAATCTCTCCAAAGGCGGGCGAGCGCGCGTCACCCCAGCGGCCGTTGGGGAAGTCGTCCCATGTTGCCTCGCGTCCCAGTGAGCCTTCGCCTTCGGATATGGCAAGTGTGTTTGCGCGCGTGTTGACTGGTCCACGGGGGATACCGGCTTCTGTGTCCGATGTCTCGAAGGACTGGTTCGACTTTGATGCCGACAAATGCTCTCTGATGACCCTGTTGTGTGGACTCGAGTTTAGGGACGACAAGCGCCGTCTCTGCTTGTTCAGCGGTATGCCGTTCGGAGGCTCCAGGTTAATCGCTGGCGTGATCTCAATCGCATCCTCATCGTCGTCCGCAGGCATCTGCCCAATCAAATGGGTGTCTTCCAGAATGTGCGACACTGCTTTTTCCAAGTTGAGCGTGTAGAAATGGAAGCCTCTCTTCACAGCACCTGGCTGCGCCTTGATGTGCTCCACCATCTCGCCCAGAATCTTAACACCGACCTTCTTGACCAGCTCGTCGTCAGCCTTGACGGCGTCCAGCCTCGCCAGCAGATCCGCAGGCAGGTTCGCGTGGCTGAGTTTAGTGGTGCGCCTCAGGATGGAGTAGCTCTGGATGGGCATCAGCCCAGGAATGATGGGTATTGTCTTGAAGACGCCGCTCTCGTGGTTCCTCAACATGGCCTCGAACCTGTCGTACTTGTCCACGTCGTAGAACAGCTGTGTCATGATGAAGTCGGCGCCGGCGCGCGTCTTCTCCATCAGATGAGGGACATCGTAGCTGGGGTTCTGGTGCTCCGGGTGGCTCTCGTCGGAATGACCCTCCGGGTATGCCGCCACACCAACGCAGAAGTAGTCACCGTAGTACTTCCTAATATAGCGGACCAGATCAATAGCCCAGGTGAAGTCCTTGTTGGAATCCTGCTCGGGCGACTTATCCTCATCTCTGTACTCGTCGCTGCGGGGGGCGTCGCCGCGCAGGGCGAGGATGTTGCGGATGCCGAGGACCTTTGCCTGCTCGAGGGCGTCGTCGACCAGGGCGCGGTCCATGTTGGTGCACGTCAGGTGCAGGCACGTGGTCAGGCCGAGCTGGCGCTGGCAGATCTCGGCCAGCTCGAGCGACTTGGTGGCCGTGGAGCCGCCAGCGCCCCACGTGACGGTGACGAACAGCGGGCGCAGGGCCTGCGACATGCGCTCGAGGCGGCTCTGCAGGTTGGCGAAGCCCTGGGCAAGGCGTCAGCATCAGCAGGCGCACGTGACAGGGACGTCGAGGCAGAGCAGCGTACCATGGCCGTTTTAGGCGGGAAGAACTCGAGCGAGAAGTAGTTTGCGCCATCGGGCAGCGCTGCAATTTTATCCGTAATCTTCTCCATGGCAGACGGTCGTGCCAGCGGTCGTCCTGGCAGGAAAGCGGTGGTGGTGCGAGGAGCAGGGAGTCATGGCAAGAGGCAAAGGCACCGTGAAAGAGGGCAGACGTCTGGCAGAGAAACGCGCATGTGGGGCACCATGTCCGATCGCCGGCTGGATCTGAATGCCTTATCTGGATGCATCGTAGCGTCATCGTCTGGCTGCCCTGCATTGGACATGATTCAGACAGGGAATCGCATCCTAATTGCGTTGCACCTGGTCAACTATGCACGATACAGACGTGCTCCATGTCACGTGTGTGGATGTCTACCTACTGTAGATACTCTTGTGTTGACGTTGAGTAGACCCCACATCACTCCGCCGCCCCTCCATGCCCCTCTGTGCCCCTCACCACCCCTGCTCAGCCCGCACGCACCACACAACTCGCCTGGCTCCCCATCCCAGACCAAACCAGACGGCAGCATCGCAGCACGTGAGCTGACTGAGTCCAGCATGTGAGGTCAGAGTTCCTGCAGCCAGGAGTTGGCGGACATGTTCGTCGTGCAGAGCGGGGTCCCGAGAGCAACTATTGTCCGGCGTGCTATTACATGACAATACCTAGTGTATTGGATATGACCGTGTCTTGGGTGTGAGATATTTGTATTGCACTGCAGCTTTATATCTGCATCTTTTTATTTTTTCTAGTGAAAAGTCCAAAGGTACAGTACGGTTGAACCAGTTGACTAGCTATCATTACACCCAGCGAATACTTCAGCTTGACAAGTGATAACTGGCACAAGGTGAGCTTCACCATGAGCACCCACAACAACCCACCATATTGACAGTCCCTGCAGTCCCTCCAGTCCCCTTCTCGTCTCATCCCCGCCATGTCCCTTCCTGCTAGAATAGACCTCCCTACAAGAAATGGCCTCCCTCCAAGAATAGACGTGCACTCGCACTTCCTCCCCCCCTTCTACCGCACCGCTCTGGCCGAGCACGGCCACTCCCACCCAGACGGCATGCCCGCAATCCCGGAGTGGACGCCCGCCGCCCACCTCGCCATGATGCAGAAAGCCAACATCCGCAAATCCATACTCTCCATCTCCTCGCCAGGGACCCACATCACCGCGGACAACCCCACGCTGGGCCGTACCCTGACGCGCGAATGCAACGCGTACGCCGCGCAGCTGAAGCGCGACGACGCAGAGAAATTCGGATTCTGGGCATCCTTGCCACTCCCGGATGTTGACGCCGCGCTGGAGGAGGTGGACACTGCGATTCAAGATGCTGCGGATGGTTTTGCGCTGTTGACAAATTACCACGGTACATACCTCGGGGCGCCGGCATTCGACACCGTCTTCGACAGGCTCAACAAGCTCGGTGCCACCGTCTTCATCCACCCCTCGAAACCGTGCGTCCAGCTGGGCGACGCAACTAGCGCCCACACCGTTGATGCTACGCCGTTTGGGGCGCAGTACCCTGTCCCTGTGTTTGAGTTCTTCTTCGATACTGCGCGTGCCGTTGTGAATCTGTTTGGTACGGGGACGGTGGACAGGTGTCCGAACGTGACCTTCATTATTCCCCACGCGGGAGGCGCGCTGCCGCCGCTGTTAACACGTTTTGTGCAGTTTTCGAGCATGGTGCCGGGTGGGCGGGTGCTGGATGCTGCCCGAGTGCGGGAGCAGCTGGATCGGCAGTTTTACTTTGATCTTGCGGGGTTTGTCTTTGATGGGGAGAGTGGGGGGCAGGGCCAGTTGAAGGCGTTTGTCGAGGGGTTTGATATCAGTCATGAGAGGTTGTTGTATGGTAGTGATTTCCCCTTTACGCAGACTAAATTTGTGGACATGTTTGCGCGGAGAATGAAGGATGGGTTGGAGCAGCTTTTTGACGCGGAACAGAGAGATGCCATCTATCAGGAGAATGCGCAGAGAATACTGAAAAAGGGTGAGGAAAACACGGCAGAGGCCCTGTCGTGAGAAGAGAAGTAGAGACAGGAGAAATATGAAATGTCTAATAATACTACACGCGAGCTTATATGTACTTGTACGGGTTCATGATGCCCTTCTATTACGGGGTCAGCATCTGCCAGGGAAGGGAGAAGAGTGCGACTTACGGGATCGTACACGTCCTTGATCTGCTTCATCAACTTCATCATCGTCTCGTTCTTGCTGTAGCTGACGTAGGGCTTCTTCGTCACGCCGAGACCGTGCTCAGCACTGATACTGCCGTTCCTCTTCTGCACCCACTCGTATACAAAGGGTTCCAGCTTCTTCTCCACAGCCTTGTCGAAACGGCGTGTGGGGATGTTCAGGTGCAGGTTTGCATCACCCATGTGACCATAGCCGACGACATCAACAACTGGGTAGTCGGGGCCGTCACCAACGAGGCCAGCTTCTGTCAGGCGGTCCCTGGTGTCGTTCACAATGTCGTATAGCTCCGAGATGGGTATCGACAAATCGTACTTGTAGACACCGCCTTCGTGGCCGAGAACCTCGGTGATACCCTCACGCCACGACCAGAGTTCCTGGATCTGGGTCTGGTTGTCAGCCACAGTACCGTCTAGGACAATCTCAGTCTCCATCACGTGCTCGAGGAAGGCTTGCAGTTTCTGTAGACGTCAGTCGTGAGATCAAGACTATCTGGAGGCTGTCAACGTACCTCAGCGTCATGGTCCGTGTTGGACCCGCTTGTCTCGACCAGGCAGTAGAAGGGGTATTCGCCCTCGAGAGGCATCTTCTTTCCAGTGATCCTGTTGACAAGCTTCTGTGTGCGGCCGTCCATCAGCTCAAAGGCAGACAAGATCTCAGCCAACTGGCCCTTGGCTGTGCGATATGCCTCCTGCACCTTCTCATAACTTTCGAGCCCAAAGTAGGCAACGTTCACTGCCTGCGACCGTGCCGCACACTGAATCGAAACAGCGGTGATGATGCCAATGGTACCCTCGGCGCCAATGAAGAGCTGCTTGAGGTCGTATCCAGTGTTGTTCTTGCGCAGGGTGCAGAGATCGTTGACGATGGTGCCGTCAGGGAGTACAGCCTCAATACCTAGTACATTGCCGTGAAGACTGCCATATCGCAGGAGACGGAGACCACCAGCATTGGTCGCAACGTTGCCACCAATCTGGCACGAGCCCTTGGCGCCCAAATCGAGAGGGAAGATGTGGTTCCTCTCAGCCAGGTAATTGTCAGCATTCTCAAGGATGACACCAGCATCAGCAACTAGGATTCCAGACACTTGGTCGAATGACCGAATCTTGTTCATCTTCTGCAGATTGATGACAATCTCGTCAAAGACAGGTACGGAGCCGCCGACAAGACCAGAGTTGCCACCCTGCGGCACAACAGCGAGCATGTTATCATTGCAGTACTTCAAGATCTTGCTGAGTTCCTCCTTGTTGCTTGGCTTCAGGACTAGTTGGGTGTGGCCACGGAACTTGCGCATCCAGTCACTGTTGAACGGCTCAATGTCTTCAGTTGCATCCTTGGTGACACCATCAATGCATGCAGATTCCGAGCCCAAGATTTCCTTGAAGTATTTTACATGCTCTTCTGTGAGTTTGGCAAACCTGGGGTCCCTCTTAATGTCAGGGTATCTGCTGAGGTCAGATATGATTTTTGAGACTTGATCCTGGCCATTGCCACATACGACTCTGAGGTGAATTTGATAGTTTTGGCAGGCGCTGGGCCGTCCAAACCGCCTTTTGAATCCTGCTGGTGAGGTTCCGATGTCGCTGAAGTTATTCTTCTGACTTGAGGTGCCAATCTCAAGCATTGAGTCCGCGGCGCGACACGTGCGGACAGCGCACTGCGTCTCAAAGACGATACCAACCGCGCTGGAGCCGCCATTACGCAAAAATAGAGGGAGAAACTGAAGAGTGGGGGACGTTTTGAGATGCGCCTCGTTGAAGATTCATGGTCGATGACATAAGACAGACGAGGCACGAGCCACATGCTTGGCGCGGGCCAGGCAAGAGCAACGACGCGGACAGCTAGAGCTCCGACCATTGCTTGCCGCCGCTCTCAATCCACCACATTACATCGAAGCCGCTCTCTTTGCGTACTGTCATATACGAACTACATATAATCAAATCACAACACCCGCAAGATGGCATCCGGCTACGATCGCGCGCTCTCAGGTACAAACCAGCAGCGTGTATGGTACTAGTCGCTGTAGCTAACCCAGGCAGTCTTCAGTCCGGACGGCCACGTCTTCCAGGTCGAATATGCTCTCGAGGCTGTCAAGCGAGGTATGACGCTGTTTGATTCTTCAGCAAGACGTACCAAGGCTAATGCCGTGCAGGAACATGTGCCGTCGGCGTGAAGGGTGCTGACATTGTAGTGCTGGGCTGTGAGAAGAGGTCAGCCATGAAGCTCCAGGACACACGCATCACGCCCTCGAAGATTTGCCTCGTAGACAACCACGTCGCCCTTGCTTTTGCTGGACTGAACGCCGATGCCCGCATTCTCGTCGACAAGGCCCGCCTGGAAGCACAATCACATCGCCTTACCGTCGAGGACCCCGTGTCGATAGAGTACATCACCAAGTACGTTGCTGGAGTGCAGCAGCGGTACACACAGAGCGGAGGTGTCCGACCGTTCGGTATCAGCACACTGATTGTTGGCTTTGACCCCAACGACAAGACCCCGCGCCTGTACCAGACTGAGCCGTCTGGCATCTACTCGGCATGGTGAGCTGTTTACAGAGTTCGTAGTAAGAGTGTGGCTAATGTCCAGCAGGAAGGCAAATGCTATTGGGCGATCAAGCAAGACAGTCCGCGAGTTCCTCGAGCGCAACCACAAGGAGGGCATGGGCCGGGAAGAGACGATCAAGCTCACGATCAAGTCGCTGCTGGAGGTTGTGCAGACGGGGGCGAAGAACATTGAGATTGCCATCTCAGCACCTGGCAAGCCGCTCGAGATGCTGCCGGTGGAGGACATTGAGAAGTACGTGGAGAACATCAACACAGAGAAGCAGGAGGAGGCAGCGAGCAGGAGACCAGGACGGCCTGCAGGCAGCGGGGCGCTCCCCACACGTCCGACGCCCGCCGACGGCTCCGGTTCAGGTTCTGGGGCTTAGAAGGATAATGACGAATGATGGCACCTAAACGAAGAGCAAGGGTGCCTGGGTGGTGAAGTGATAGTCATACTCATACTTGAACTCATGATGACGAACTCGTGCATTGCACATGAATGCTAGCACTTCGATACATGGCCTATCTAGCAGGTGGGCCCGTCTCCATTACCATGTCCAGACCTGTCTCCGTCTCCATGACCATGTTCAATTGCAAGTGCCTTTTTACGTATGGGAAGTTCGGCTCGGCTCGGCGCGGCGCGGCGCTGTCTGTCTCGTGTGACGTGTGACTGGATGTGTGTGTCGTGTTCGTGTGTATGTGTGTGTGTGAGTGCATATTAGGCACTAGCTCATCCAAGCTTGTTGGGAGCCTCCTCGACGTCGAAAATGGTGCGCATTTCCTTTTGCCTCTGGCGCTCATCCTTGATCATCCTATTATCGACACGGGCGTCTTCCCCCTCGACATTCAGCGAGGCCTTGGGCGTAAGGGCGTCGAGGACAAAGTGGTTGTCGCAGTGAGGACAGTATTCGTCGCTATATTTCCTCAGTCTTGTTTTTAGCAAAACACGCAATATCACATCATCATCATCATCATCATCATCATCATCATCATCATCATCATAAGCCGGCCAATCTCAGCTGTAGGGATACTACGGTACGTACCTATCCTCAAACTCACGGGCGTCCTTGCGAAACGCCTTTTTGCACTTTTTGCACACAAAGACCATTTCGAAGGTCTGGAGGAGGGCGTGGTCGGCCGTCTCGCGGTGGCATTCTGCGCAGTCGAACCATTTTTTGCAGCAGGGCGAGCGGATGGCGACTTGGGCGTTGAGGACGTGTTTGCTGGCGGCGCGTGTGAGCGAGGGGAGGGAGGGGGAAGGGTTGTGCGGGGTCAAGGGGGAGGAGGGGAGGAGGGAGTTGGAGTGATGTGGCTTACCACATGCTGCTAGGACTGGGTGTTGGGGATTGCAGGTGGGATTTTGGTGGCTAGTGGCTAGTGGCCTGTTTGGTGGTGGCCTGTCTGGTGACGTGGTTGTTGACGGGCAATTCGAGGCGTCTCGGGAATGCGACGGCCGGCCAACGAGCTGACGACGCCGCCGCCGCTGGTGCTCCTCAGGCTTGCTCGACTGGCCACTGGCACTGCACTGCACTGCACTGCACTCTGCAGGTACCGCCGCTCCCACGGGCGCTCTCCCGCATAGGCATAGGCACATCCACATCCACATCACATTCACATCCACCCACCTCGCATCTGGTCGTGGTGGACTTGGCCTGCACAGCCACCTGAAACACGCCCGCTACCACCGACTCCCCACGCTGCAGCCGGCGATCCCAGCATTCTTAGCAGCCCGTCTACACCGAATACGCGTCGCTCGCCCAACAGACACGGTCGCTTGATAGGGCCCTGCCTTGACTGCCCCCGCCCTGACCTAGCACTCACACCCTAATCCAAACCACGGCACCACCACACTGCCTGTCTGTCTGCCTGCCTACCTGCCTACCTACCTACCTGCCAACCCACCTGCGTACCACCTGCCTACCACCTGCCTGCCTACCCGCGCCCAATGCGAACACCCCCCCGGCGGTCGATGAGCTGCTGCAAGGTCCCCTCCGGCCCCGGCTGATCTAGGAGGACCCAAAGGAAAAGGATCCCAAGCAACACACCATGGCCACCCACAACGGCCCGGACGAGCCCGAGTCCATTGTACGCCAGCTCGCCCCCAGGCCTGCAGCTCATCTCGGTGCTCACGCTGACTCCCCCCCCCGGCAGAAACCCGTCTCCTCGCTGCGCGCCCAGTTTGAGAACCTCCTCAGCGCCAACAAAGCTCCCGCGACGCCCACAACCCCCCGCCAGCGCTCGCCCGGCCCTGCAGACCGCCTCGCCGCCTCCGACAACACCCGCAGGGCCGACGGACGCATCTCGCTCGACATCCCCAGAGACTACGCCGACCGCCCCTCGCCCACCGTCACCGACCTCGGCGCAAATGGCAGGCCCACGCCGCGCTCTTCCACCCTGCGCGCCCCTTGGTCCAGCTCCAAGCCGCGCCCGACCTCCATGGTCGCCTTCTCTCCCCCACGCTCGCCCACGCGCTCGCGCACTCGCTCGCCCCCCAAAGTCACCGTCCAGTCGCCCAAGTCGCCGCCTGGAGGCTTGACTGCCCCCATCCTCTCGCCGCGTCCCTCGCGACCGACTGCCCACGCCGCCCTCGACTCGCCCGTAGCCTCCAAGGCGTTCAAGATTGCGAGTCGCAATGGCACGCCCGGCACAGAGGTCAAGTCGCTCTCTGCGACGGCCACAGGGTCCAGCACCTCTGGCGACTCGCGCAAGAGCGACAGGCCAACGGCCTCTGCGCCGCCAGTGCCGCCTCCCGTCAACCGCGCCGGCAAGCCCAAGATAGCAGCCAAGCCGCAGCCAGTCGACACCACCGCGGCAAAGCCTAGAGCAAGCCTGGAGCCGGTAGGCAAGTCTGAGGACGAGCGCATCTCGCCCTTCAACACTCCTCCCAGCAGTGCAGGTAGTGCCAAGGCTCCAAACCCATCTCCACCCACACTGCCCATGGCCTCGAAGCCAAAGAGCATCCTCAAAGACGGCTACTTCCCACCGCCGCCTGTACACCACGCCGTGGCCGAAAAGCTGCCCTCTACCGATTCGAGAATCGCAAATCAGCCCCCCAAACGCACGTCACCATCAGCGAATACCTCATACAGAAACGGCGACAGCCAGGAAGATCGGCCGGCTTTGCCTGTGAGACGTGAAAAGGATACCAGGGATCTGCGCAAAAGCGTGCAGATGCAGCGCCCTGCTCCACCAGACGTGCCAGTGCGCCGATCTTTCGACCAAGGGCGGCCTCTTTCGCTCATCAATGATGATGGCGCGAGGGCGATGCCTCCACCACGGCGGACGAATACTGTAGCCACGACCATGCCCGCCCGGTCTCTCGGGCCGCCAGAGCCCCCACCACCGCGCAAATCTGGCGAGATGAGGAGACCGACGCCGACGCCGACGCCAACGCCGACGCCTCCTCCGCAGCAACCGCCACGCAAGGTATCACAAGCCTACACCCAGGACTCGGACGAATCCGAAAGCTCGCCTGAGAAGCAGCCCACGACAGCGCTGACCGACTACCCCGACTCGTCACAAGCAAATCGAAGACCGCCCACGTTTGCTGACACGATAGGAGGGATACCCACAGGATACGACACAAAGCTTTTTGCCGTATGTGGGGATTACATCTGCACAACAGGTTACGTGACGAATGTGTGGAATGTGCTAAACGGGCGACTTTTGATGAGCCTGAGCCATGGCGACACTGTAAAGGCTACAGCGGTTGCGTTTCGACCCGCAAAAGACGTGGAGAACGAAGGCAAGCGGCTATGGTTGGGCATGAACACGGGCGAGCTGCACGAAATCGACATACCCACCCAAAGCGTAGTGTTTACTAAGAATGCTCATTCGCGCGCGGTCATCAGTAAGATCTTCAGATATGCAGGCGAGATGTGGTCGTTGGATGAGCTGGGTAAACTTCACATCTGGCCAGCCGATGAATCTGGGTCGCCGTCGCTGCACCAGGCGCCTCTCACCTACCAGATCCGTGCAGGTCATACGTTTTCGATTGTCTCTGGCTCGCAACTCTGGGTCGCTTACGCGAAGGAGCTGCGAGTGTACAAACGAACAGGAGATGGCAATCATTTCCAACAACTCACCGAAGCCGCAATATCCCAGCTCAATGTTGGAGACGTCACTTCTGGCGCAATCGTCAGCAGTCAGCCAGACCGCATTTACTTTGGCCATATCGACGGCAAAGTCACAATTTATGCCAAGAAAGGATTCGAGTGTCTGGGCGTCGTCAATGTCAGTCTGTACAAGATAAGTTCGCTTGTCGGCGTCGGCGATTACCTCTGGGCAGGCTACAGCACAGGCATGATCTACGTGTACGATACCACATGCTCGCCGTGGAAGGTTTTGAAGGACTGGAAGGCGCATGACAAGCCTATCGCCGGCATCGTTGCCGACCGTACCAGTATCTGGAAGCTAGACAGGTTCCAGGTTGCATCTTTGGGCACGGATACGATGTTACGCGTATGGGATGGAATGTTGAAGACTGACTGGCTCGGTATGACAAGGTCCTTGACTCGTGAAAATAAGCGCTAACCATGCCTAGAAACCTTGATGCAACAACGCGACTCTGAGTACTGCGAGTTCAGAGAGCTCTCGGCGCGAGTCATGACGTGGAATGCGGGCGCTGTGAAGCCAACAACCTTGCGGCAATCGGGCGACCGAGACTTCCTACGCGATATCATTGAGCCTGAGAACCCTCCCGATATTCTGGTGTTTGGCTTTCAAGAGCTGGTAGACTTGGAAAACAAGAAGATCACAGCGAAGAGTTTCTTCAAAAAGAAAAAGCAGAAGGAAAGCTCGGAGCATGAACACATGTCGCATCAGTACCGTGCGTGGAAGGATCACCTTATACGGGTGCTGGACGAGCATGCTCCACGGGAGAACTACATCCTACTGCATACTGCCAACTTGGTTGGACTTTTTACGTGCGTCTTCGTCAAGTCGTCAGAGCGCAACAATATCCGCGACGTCAGCGCTGCAGAGATCAAGCTAGGCTTCAGTGGCCGTGTAGGCAACAAGGGAGCGCTTGTCGTTCGCTTTTTGCTCGACGACTCGTCTCTCTGCTTGATCAATTGCCATCTGGCGGCCGGGCAAACACAGACTACACATCGAAACAACGATGCTGCGTCTATCATGGAGGCTGCACCACTACCAAAGAACCGCTCACCTTCAGACTGTGCGAACTTTTTCGTTGGCGGTGGTGATGGCTCGATGATCTTGGACCACGAAATATGCATCCTCAATGGCGACCTGAACTACCGCATCGATGCAATGCCTCGAAACACCGTCATTGACTGCGTACGGCAAGGCAACCTCGCCAAATTGTTGGAGCGCGACCAGCTCCTGCTGTCCCGCAAACGCAACCCCGGATTCCGCCTGCGGGCCTTCAACGAGATGCCTATTGAGTTTGCGCCGACATACAAGTACGATGTTGGCACTGACAACTACGATACTTCTGAGAAGAAGCGCTCGCCAGCATGGTGCGACCGCTTGCTGTATCGAGGGCTGGGTAGAATCAAGCAGCTCGAATACAGACGGCACGACGGCGTGAGAGTGTCCGATCATCGACCTGTCAGTGGACTTTTCAGGTTCCGCGTCAAGACAATCAACTCGAGGAAACAGGATGCGACGCGAGACAAGGCGGAGGTCGAGTTCGAGGCTGTGCGGCGTCGCATCTCGAACGATATCAGTAAGTTGCTCCGTGGTGTTGTAGTGATATCTCCCTAACAAGTCGACAGAGCAGGACTATCTTATCAACGTCTTTGGGTTATCTGCCAAAGAGGCTCAGCAGGCGCTCAAGGGCGCCTAAGACAAAGTGCGGGACGAACCATGTCCACAGAACCAACATAATGACTTATGGCAAAAGCGCGCATGAAAAGCATTGCATTGCAGGCGCATTGGGACTCGATTGTACGCGGTTTGGCAACACGCGAGGTGCGACGTAGGTGTTGATGATTCGAAGATCTCGACCCCGATTGAGATAGGTGCGTCGCGTGGAGTGTAACCGTGACGTCAAGACAGCGACGCGCTGAGGTGCGATCAAGACGTCACGAATTAAACAATCTACTACTGAAGCACTTCATTCCTCAATTGCTGTTGAACAATTCCCCCCATTCCCTACTTCTTCACCTCACAACTTTATGTCTGCATCGGCAATTGCTCTTCGACGTACACCACTGCTTTCCAATATTTCTGCCCTTCCTCGCGCCCGCCTACTAGCCGCGCACCTCACGCGACCACAGCAACTCCCCAGCTTCTCCACGACGATATTCGGAAGAATGGACAAGGACCAGAGCCGCGGCGAGTCCACCACCGGCATCTCAGAGTGGAAGCAGCGCCCTCCGTACCGCGTGCACGAGAAGGTCGACGACTTCGATGTCAAGTACACGGCTAATTGCCATTGCGGCAAGGTCGAGTACCAGCTTAGCCGCCGTGAGCCGCTTGACAGCAAGCTCTGCCATTGCACGACGTGTCAGACTCAGCATGGTTTGTTTCCCAGTGTATTCGTGCATATTTGTTTTACCTTACTAACACCTCTCCAACAGCCGCCCCCTTCCAATGGGCCGCCATCTTCCACAAAACCGACATCAACTTCACAAACGGCCACCACAACCTCGAATGGTACGACCCATCCACAAAATCCATCGAGCACAAGCTCCCCTGCAAAGTCCGCTGTTCCTACTGCCACAGCCCCATCATGGACGAAGGCCGCAACATGATCCTCCTCTTCCCTTCCTTAATCCACCTCAAGACCGACAAAGATAAAGCTTACTTCAAGCCCCGCTGCCACATGTTCTATGGCCAGCGCGTCATGGATATCCCCGATGGCTTGCCCAAGTGGAGCGGGATTAATAATGAGAGCGATCTTGTTGAAGATTCGCCGCCGGAGAAGGTGCGGGAGCTGGAAAGGAAGCGGGAGAGGGAGAGGGAGGAGCAGATGGGGGAGGATCCTGAGGAGGTGACTAAAGAGGGGACGAGGCAGGGGGGGAAGAGTGGAAAGGGTGCTAATACTGCGGGGGAGAAGAAGTGAGGGGTGGATTGCGCGCGTGTGTTGGTTGTCTGTCTGTCTGTTGGACCTGGTTCCGCAACAGATGAGGAGAATGAATAGAAAGCAAAGGAAGAAAACAAGACGAGAAGAAACGCATTCAGTTAGGGATACAGATACTGCACAAGTACGCATCACACCACCGCCCACCCGTGTTACAAACGACGTATACTGCTTTCTGGCTTCTGGGCTGTGGCTTTCTATCTATCTATTTACCCTGTCTTTGTAATGGGGCGGTTTTTGCCGGTGCTGGTGGTGTGTAGTTGTGATTGTGGTTGTGGTTGAGGTAGTAGTAGTAGTAGTAGTAGTAGTAGTAGTAGTAGTAGTAGTAGCCATACACAGAGATTGGAGGCTTGGTTGACTTCTATAAGTAATGTGGCCACCTCTTCTTCAACGCCATGACTGACCGACCGACCGACCATGGGATTGAGCGGGTTTGATGCGTATGTATGGTTTTGGGTCTTGGCTTGGGGGAGTAGATGATCTGGTATTTTGGGATTAGGGACTGGGGGGTGGGACTGGGACTGGGACTGGGACTAACTAGACTAGGGAGGTGGCGGGAGCGAAAAGGTGAAGTAAAGTAGATGTTAAAGTGAATACGGGAATTTCAGCAGAGTAAATGTAAAAAATGCCAGTCGACTGTGTGTGTCCTGTTTCGGAATCGTCAGTCTGCAGTAGCGGCTTTTAAGCACATTGTTAGTTCCTGTGAGATATTGCTGTTGGGTAGCTTGCCCTCTGCATTGGCTACAAATGACAAGCTGCTCTTCTACACCGCGGCACGCTATTCGACCCCAGAGTCCTTGGGAGCAATGCGATACATATTCCCACCCAAATTCCTCGCCTCTCCCTTGGAGCACAAATCCTGGTCTGCAAACGTCTGCGACACGCCCGGCATGAAGGTGCCGTTCTGCAATGTGCCGCCCATGTACTGCTGGTGGAAGTTATACGGGCTATTGGTATTGCGATGGCCCAAGGCATTCTGATTGACAGCCAAAGACGCCCACCCGTCGCCGCTGAACTCGACGTCTGTCCGCCGGCCACACTCAAGACCCAGCCGGAACGACGTGAAGACGCGGGCGCCCCGCGCGATGCCGCCGTCGTTGAATGTGATTTTCAGCGCGGCGCCTCCGTCGAGGACGTCGACTACGCCCGGGAATGTAGGCACGTCGGTGAATCGCGCTTGGGGATCGCTTTTGAAGCGGATGGTAACGTGGCCTACTCCCCCTGGGGGACTCCATGCAATCACATGGGGCCCGAAGCCGTCCTTGGACCGGGGGATGACGCGCGCGCCTACCCTGTAGCTGATGTATTCGTTCAGTGCTTTGCCGATGCTGCTTTGTTTTGGGTCGTCGCTGAGGCTGAGGAAGTCGCCCAGGGGTATCGTGTCCATGTGGACCAGGGCCTCGTAGCCCAGGCCGCGATCGCCACTGGACCAGCTCTTCGCCAGCGAGGAGTCGGTTGGATTTTGTCTCAGGGCGTCCTGGTGTTGGGGATTGCCTCCTATAACGGCTGTTTTTGTCTCGCGCGAGCTCTGGTAGTCCTTCCAGTCCTGCGAGGCCTTGACGCTGGCATCGCCCGATACTCCAGTGAAAGAAGCACCGTACTCGGCCTGGATGCAGGCTCTCATGTCCACGAATTTGCCCGTCTTGGCCCGGGAGTAGGTCACGGTGAACTCGAATCTCGTGCCATACGTCGCGTGCGTGACGAGATGGGTTCCCCACAGCGCCACGAATTTCTCGAATTTGTCATGGTTCCCTTCTACCGTCGTGGGCAGAGCCAGCATTGCGTTTTGGAGGTCAGGCTTGAGGTATTTCCAGATCTCGTTCTGATTTCCAGACAGCGAGATGATGTAAATGTCGTTGCTGTCGTTGAGGAATCCATACTGCGTATCCTCGGAGAAGGTGCTTTCGTATGCAAAGCTTGCTCCAATTTTCGCCGACACGGCCTGCAAATAGGTCAATCACGTTGCTAGTGCACTACACCCACGGGAGGAAGTTTACCATATAGCGAGCAGAGAGACTCGCGTCGGTTCTGAGCTTTTGCACCACTTCGCTTCCTCTCTCAGCAAAGACACTAGTTCCAGCGCGGCTGGCAGCATAGTTGACCGCGACGTTGCTGGGCTTTTTATATGTGTGGTTGTCTTGGGACCAAGTATCATCTTTGTCCCATTGAACCGCATCGATGACATTGCCTGCGGTCAAGATGCTCTTGGTGGAACAGAGATTGACTGATAGATGTTAGATTTAAGAGTGTCCATAGACATGGTTGGCGTGTACTCGCCATCATGTTTGCTGCAGTCAATGACGCGGCCAAGGCACTCTTTGTATGGTAGTTCGCGTTCGGACATGATTTTTCAGATGGTTCTTCCTGCGGTGGTAGTAGTGGATGTTTTTGTATGATTGCTGATGAGAGTGAATGCCAAAGACATCAGCTCTTTAAATACTTGAATAGACGACCGACTATCAATAGCAGTTATCGTTGTCTAGGTCTCTAGATGTAACCTCAGACGTCAAAACCTGACACATAGTCACATCCATTCTCGGGCGGTGCTGAGAGATGCATACACAGCCGGGTGAATAGTATTGAAAAGTGCAATTATCTGGCACAAACTTGCAGGCCGCGCGAATAGTGTGGCATTAACCCACACCCTCGCCAGCAATAGCAGCTGAGAGCCCAGCTGAACAGTATTGGCGCAGCTTAAGGAAGGGCTTGGAGTTCAACAGAGAATGGCGCTAGGAGCGCCATGCACAACTCACGACCAAACGGAAGGAGCTGCGCGCCTGCAGGTCAGACTGCATAAGGCTGCGTAGGGCTGCGCAGACTAATGCGGTAAGAATAGCGCGAGGAGAGTGCAGCTGTTATTAGCAAGCTATGTGCGCCTACTTGATGGTGGCGCAGCTGGTTGCCCATCGCGAGGCTCGATGATGATGGTGACGATGATCAAGCATTGATGAAGTGGGTTCTTGACCACGAAGCTGCTGTGCGTACCCGCCCTCAATTGGCTACGTCGTCCGGCACACAGCAGACGATACAGCTGCGATGGATAGTGTCTTGATGGACATCAGCTTGCCGCATGCGTGATGTGACATTTTTGAGGCTGGCTGGGGCTTGAGAGCTTTAGATTCCAGACCCCTGATCTGCTACTCGTAAATCTCCTCGCCCTGCCTCATGTTAGGTGCTCATCAAGCCATGTTGGTGTCAGTCGTAGCTCACTGGGCCACTACGCCGTGTACATAGGTGGTGATGCACACACTTGGAACGGAAATGGAAGCAGGGCCGGCCCGATTGCCTACCATCATCTTTTTCCGGTCACGGAGCTGAGCCGCATCTCATACGCTAACCAGCAGCAAGGCGGGGTAATGTACGTTAAACCTATTCATGTGTATCTTATTGCATGAATCATAGTCCATTCAGATCAGATTCGTCGATTCGGAAACTACCAACATCGTCTATGTCTAGTGACAAATTTCTCCAAAAGAATCGAAGATATATATATCTACTCTAGATCAGTAGCGGTGATTCCACAACGAGGCATGCCCTTGAATTTTCGAAGTCACGCAGCACTCTTCCGATCAAACGGCCAATCATTGAGCGGCAGCGTTCCAACAGAAGTCTGGCGAGGTGACCTTCGCAAGCAACTCTTCATTGCGAGACTTCTCGTCGGCTCATGATTCTCGAAAAAGATTTGCAGGAGAGTATTGCCACTTGACATCTTAGGGTGGGTTTGGAACAAGCTAGTATTGGCAATGTGAAGCTGGAATCGGTGTTTCATGCATTGGAGCTTTAGAACCCGCTATCTAGATTCTCAATCCGTCTGCTTCTCAGATCATGATGCAACGTGCTGTATTAGATGCATTACCATCCTAGATACTGTTAACTGTAACAGTCTTCAGTATAGCGCTGATTTTTGGGGAAATACACATCTATAACACAAAGTGTGACATCAATACATAAATAGATTTGATAACAATTATCGTAAAAGGTACATCATTTCCTGAAAAAATATGGCCACTATCTCTACTCACGAATTCCTTCGTATGGATGCCAGTCCAGTTTCCAGTAATCACCTCCAAACGAATCCGGAGGTGTGTTCCTTCCACCAACACCTTGCCCACCTTCGCCGCCGCCGCCTTGCAACCCCTCAGGGTGATCTTAGATAACCCATTAGTCCGCAAGTGACAGTTCAACGAGCTCAAGGACTTACGAGGGCCATCAGGAGCTCTTCTGGTTCCCGGTAGAGAGAGTTCGCTAACTTCACTCAGCGACGTTGTTCGTACTTGCACTGGCTCGGACCTACCCTTCGTCATCCACTTGCGTAGCATACTTATCTGCACTACTAGCTTCCTCGGATGACGATTGTTCTGCTTCAGATAATTTTCGAAAGACTGCTCGTTTTTGCACGGGTGAGTCCTGAAGTGAGCTACACTCGGAGACCGCAGCAGGCCTTTGCATCCAATGGGGGCTTTGAGATGCGTAGGGAGCTTGCGGATGCATCGTTGCTTGTCCAGGATTAGTGTAATATGACGTTGTACCAGTAACGGACTTACCAAGACCGTGTGAACTACGAGCATAGTCTAGAGTGGAGTTCTTGTTACCAGAGGTAGACCCAGCTCCCCATCCGCTCTGATCATAGGGATCTTCGTCCTACGCAACTCCGTTAGTGGGACCGACCCACTGACGGACTCCAGTGCTATTCTAGACATAGCAGTACTTCCTACTGCTACGATATGTTAGACCTTTGGCTGACAAGGCGCTTAGGCAGTATTGTTCTGCGCGAATGATCCCCACTCACTATTTGTCCCAATGGACAGTCCAACCAGCGGGTAAGCTTGATGGGTCACGATTTGTAGGCTCTGTACTGAGCTGCTGATAGTCGATAGGCTTCTTATCGCCAGCGTTGCCGGGTTGGGTGTTAGGTACCATTTCGGTGGCGTGTCTGGTGCGGGAATGATCGCCGTACCGACGGTCTATCCCATGGCTACATTGATGGTTGTAGGCGGAAAAGAATGGATCAGGAGAAATTGCAAGACTCTGATTGTGACGATTCCTTTCAGCCGGGCACACATTACCATAGGCTGAGCGGTCATCGTTCGTTCTCAAGTCACGGGTTTGCCTTTCATGCTCAACGTTCCCGCCATATGTCTTCTGTCGTTCAATAGGCATTGTTCTCGAGTGTTTGCTGTGGGATCAAGTGGGGGTGATGAGTCGGTTGGTAAGGTGCTACAATCAGGCTGAGATTGTTTGGATAGTGTTGGGCTGGCACGCGCAAGTGGCGTCTGACATTCTATCACGTGTCGCGCCAATCATATCGTCCTGCTCGAAGATTACCACAGCAAGCCACGGTGAGTCCTGATTCGAGTGATTTGCTAGATCCCCGCAGTATCATCGAGGAGGATCATGGGACCTGTGTTCTGCCTTACGAGGTGTCGCACTCGAACGGCCTCAGCCTGGTAAGATGGAGGGACACTGCACTTTTTGGAAGCTCGGGAACGTTGCCTCAGAGATCAAACTGTCTGTTATTGAAGATGTTGGGCGTTACTATCTGTAATTTGGCATGAGCCTATTGTGAGTGCGAAGCTGATTAAAGGTGGTTCTGCAGAAACCTATGTATATATATCTGACTTTGAACCACTTGTTCTAATTAAGCAGATGGTAAGATGTAGGAAGCATAATACTAACTATCACCTCAATCTCAGGGTTCATGATGCTGTTGCACCATGTATTGTCGCGCAGCCTGACCACATCAGTGCCCAACATTGGTCACGTGTCCAAACTCTTCGAAGGCTCAGCCTGACCGCTTGCAATACACCTCTGCATACTTTCATCCAGACAATAACTGTGTGATGAGACACCAGAAGCAATCTTGAAAGCAAGATGGACCCGCTTTCAATCGTTGCCAGCGTTATCGCTGTAGTGACTGCATCTGAACACACAATGAAAGGCCTGAAGAAACTGCTCGATCTTCGACACAGAAACGAGCAGTTTGAACGTCTCTGGAACCAGGTAAACGTGACCCAACAGAGACTTATGGCGCCGCCGTATTAACGCTCACACAGACAGATGGCTTGCGCATGCTCCTGGCAGCGACAAATATCGCGCTTGGCCATATCAAAGCAGACAAGAACAATCCAGAGTCCATTATTTTGTGCCTGGCACATATTGAGCGTCTCGTTATGGATGCAGGCCAGGTGTTCGACATGTTGGATCGAACGTTGCAGAAGCTGAAATCGAAGGGGTCTACTTCAAAAAAAGTATGGCTTCTGCGAAAGTCGAGGTTGATTGAGATGACAACACAGGTTATCAATATTATGGCTTCTCTCACAAAAGCACTGGAAGTTTTACAGAGCTTCCAGATATCCAGGCAAGTCCATGTTGTCTTGGAGGAAATACAGTTGACCGGGAGCAACTGTACGCAGATAAAACAAAACTCAGACTTGGAGCAACAATTACTGGCTGCCTTGCATCGATTCGAAGAAAGGGGGAGTGAAATATCCAAGGCTTCGTTACCAAAGCAGACTGAGAATGTGACTCTGACACGGCGGTCGTCCACGGCGTCTTTCCACTCGGCTCTATCCAGCTCTTCGGAGTCATCAGGAACACTCGTGTCCTTTACAGGCTCACTAGATGATGGTCCAGAGACCTGCGACACTTTCTGCCCGTGTGGTTGTCATTTGAACATACAAAGCAAGACGCCCTGGTGGGTAAACCAGATGTTAGGAGCCATGACTTTACACGGAAACGCGTCGTTCCTTCTGAACCGGACCCGCTGCGACTTCAAGTCCTGCCAAAAGAGCGGCAGTGCTCGCTTTGAAGTCTCATACGTTGCTCCGGCATGGTCATTTTTCAAAAGTATGAAAATCTTGTACACGTCTGAGTTGACGGGACAGGGCCCTGCTCAGTGGCAATTTCGCACACACAACACCATCCCCGATCAGGCCCCTGTATGGGCGCTGATAGAGCTTGGCAACTTGTCCAAGATACAGGATATGCTGAGCCAGAAGACAGCGTCGGTGCGTGATGTATCGTCTCGCGGCGTCTCTCTTTTGAAAGCCAATCCTCGGGATGCGAGACTTGCGATTATTCTCTGACCATGCTCAGTATGCTGCAGTCAAGGGACAGAACGAAATTTACAGCTGCCTGTTGGCAGAAAAAGCCGATGAATTTCTTCGAGACGAAGAGGGCATGAGAGTTGACCCTTTCAAAGCTTTTGATAGGAATTGACGCTGTTCACAGAATGGCTGCCCAGCCCGGTGTGGACCGTACACTCAGCGGGGCACAGCTTGACCGCTTAGGGCCAAGCGACATGTGAATTATTCATCAAAGACAAGATCATGGACCAGCAAAATTCCACCCTCTTGCATCTGATCATTCTGGGCCGGCGATGTCTAGACCTGGAAATGGTGCTCAGACACTACCGTATCGGTATCGACACTACAGATGCAAACGGCCAATCAGCATTGCTCTGGGCTGCATGGCAAGGAGATGTCAACAACGTCCTTCTTCTGCTCAAATACAAGGCTGAAGTTGACCTGGCGGATAAGCAAGGCTGGACGTCGTTGGCGAGAGCTGCGAACGCCGGCCACATTGACGTCGTGCACTGCCTCCTAGACACAAAAGCTTCACTAACAACGGCAACAAAGCATGGCTTCCAACCGATCCATCACGCCAGTGGGAACAGGGTTCAAGGACACCTCGTTGTCGAGCTGCTGCTGTCCCACGGCGCAAATCCCAATGCCCTCGACATCTGGGGTGCTACACCGCTCCACAATGCTGCGAACCGGGGCTCAGTGAAAAACATTGAGCGCCTAATATCTAAAGGCGCAGACATAAACGCCACGAATAAAAGCGGCGACACTCCCGCGATGATCGCCCTCATGTGCTGGAATGAAGAAGCCTTCATGCACCTCGCAGCTTCTGATGCCCGGCTTGATCTCTACGGCGCACACACCGTTGTGCAGATTGCTGTTTGGACGGTGTCTACCAAGGTGTGTGATGTGATTTTATCCCACAGACAGCGCGGGTCCTTGAAGCATGTTGATCTTGACAGAAGGCACGACGGACATGATATACAAACGTGTTTCGAGACTTGCCGAAGGTCTTGGTACCCCTGTACAAGGGATAGTCAGACAATTACAAAGGAGAGGACGAAACTGATCAAGATGCTGCAGGCTTTTGCGGGTACATAAGTTGTATCGCGAGGTTGTCGTTACGTCACATTACGCGAGTGACAAACGGTTTTTTGCAGTGCTCTTTTCTTTATTAGAGGGTATGGCCTGCTGCTATGTATCAAGGTAGAAACAAAATAGGTAAGTGGACACAACGCTGTATTGATGTCTTCTTCCCTTCGTGACAATTCGTAACAAAACAATATGGGTATAACAGCATCCAACCTACTCCTCATCATCATAGCTAGCCCCCACTTCGGCCCATCCACACTGCCATCTCCTCCCTTCACCCTCACCACCAATCCGTAGCTCCCGCGCTTGGCTGCCCTCCATCCAGCGCCTCACGCGATGGTCATCACTAACGCTGACTAAACTTCCGTTTTTCGCCCACGACACACTGGTGACCTCCGCATCGTGGCCACGTATGAGCGGCGTACCGTGCTCATAGATGGGAATCGTGTCTTGGGAACGACTGCCTGCACCACGTGACAATGAGGGTCTGAGGATAGACCGCGGTGTGATATCAGGAAGGTCATCCGCGTCTTCGTCTGTGCGGCGCGGCTCGCGCTTCAGGAACGTCTCGTCGGTGGGAAACAGGACGGGACATCCGTCTGTGCTGCCAACAGCGAGTAGCTCAGGCTTGTCATCGAAGGCACGTCGCAGCGAGGCTTTCACGTAAAAAGAGCCGGCGTGGAATTTGGAGTGGCGGAAGCCGTAGATGGGGCCTAGCCCTTCCTGACCAACTTGGCAATATTTCTGCTTTGATGATGAGGATACCGAGAGCTCGGGGGCGGTGCCGAGGATGAGATGCGAGGTGGAGTAGGCGTAGATGGTATTGTCCTTGCTGAGTGCATAGAGGCGGGATGCGTCGCCATTGAGGGTCAGCGAGTTGATGGCGAAGTGACGGTGTTTGTTGTGAGACTCAGGATGCCTTGTTGTGGCGATGGGTATGGCGGGGCCTCGCAAAGAATATCGGCCGCGGATGTCCCAAAGCTTCACACATGTAGAGGCGTCTGAGGCAGTCAAGAGAAGGTGTTGACGGCCTTCAGGAAGGAACGATAGTGCAGTGACAGAGACGTCGTTGCGTCTGTTTATAGCCTCTGCTTTGCCGCTCGAAGCGACCCGGGTGGTCGTGTTGGATGACAGACCGAGGTCTGCATGTGCTGCTGACAATGTCCGGACAACACTGGCATAAGGAGCATCTGACCCCCATGCCGAATGTGTTGTAAGGTCTCCACCTTTGCATCGCAGATCCCAGATCTGAACTGCGCCATCTCTGCTAGAAGTGGCTACAATCTTGTCGTCACCTGGCTGGAACCGAACCTGTTTTACTGACGACTTGTGTTTTGCAAGAACGCTCAGAGTCTGCTGCGTCCGTACATCAATAATCTGTGCTGTCTGATCACCAGACCCGGCAGCCAGGTACGAATCGTCGGACGAAAACTGCACATCCATGACGGCATTGGAGTGTGCTTGCCATGAGATGTGAGCTTTGGAGAAGTCACCCTCAGAGTCGACCAGGTGGATGTAGCCATCTTCGTCGCCAATAGCCATGAGGGAGTTTGTGTTGCAGCTGGCTGTGCAGAAAGGGGGTGCGTTTTGTGACAAGGAGTGGACGTCGTCTGAGCTACTGTAGAAGTCGGCCGTCTGGTCCTGCCATGTTGTGCAGTGATCTCGTCTGAAGCCTCTGCCAACGCTTAGAATCCCGCCAAATGACCGCTGGAGTCTCCGTGATGTTCCTCCCAAAGCACACATTCGGCGAATAGGGGTAGCAAAAACCGGCGGCTCCTCGATCTCAGGCTCATCTTCGAATACCTCGACTGGTTCGGGCGTGACGTAGCGTGAGCGCTTTGAGGGCGATGAATGGAACTGTGCTGGAGAACTCTCGGGCGAGAGGTATGGGTTCTTTCTCTTGCGAGTGCCCGAGGACGGCGTCCGTGCTTGGGTGATGTCTATGTCGACAAAGTTGACCGTCTTACGTGGGGTGGTGCGTGTCATGGCATGGCTGCGGTTGATGGCGGCGCGGGTAATGTCCTGCAGTTGGCGACCGGAGCTGGAGAGCGAGGCGCGCGAGGAGCCATGTGTGGAGTTGCGGGGGGTGAAGAAGCGTGTGAAGCGTTTCGGCGTGATTGGCGGAGGTCTCTTCTGTTTGCGTGCAGCTGCTGTGGGTGCGGGCGGCGAGGATGAAAGGAGCTCAGGCGTGGGCTCTTGGAACGCGACTCGAGGGGCGCAGGGCGAGGAGGACATGACGAAGATGTGGGGCAATTAACTGCTGTACATGTATATACAGGAATACAGGAATATAGAGGCCAATTGAGCTGCTACCTGCCGACACGCAGCATGCAGAGCCGGACTCGGAACTGGGATATGGACATGGGACGAAAGGAGGACGCAGATATAGCAGCAGTATGAGGGCGGAGGCTGGCTCGGCTAGCCCACCAGCGCGTCACGTCTCGCGTTCGCGTTTAAGTGGCACGCCGAGGACGCCGCCAGCGCAGTTGGAAATATCCCTGATCGTCGCGGGCAAAGTCTCGGTTACAGTCATGGGTAGACCTGTACGACCATGATATGGCCAAACAGACAAGAAAAAACCGAGATGAGTTCCCAGACTCGCCCTCCGTATCTTTGTTCTGCCTGCCACTTCGTCTTGGAGCGCACCCGCCACAGGGCCGTCGCATGCTTTATCCGAGCCTAACCACTCTGAGATTAGCTGCACAGCCCCACTTTTAACTTTCTTTTCGAAGGTCGAACTTTTGGCAGCACGGGCAGATTGCTGCCGTTGCAAGCTTCCAAGAGCTCCACACCACCATAATGGGAGCCGTGAAAAGAAAAGCAGACGCCTCGAGCGCGCCTGCCAAGAAGGAGAAAGGCGCATCCAGCGACCGCTCGGCGAAGCGCCCTCGCAAATCAGATGGCGCCGCAGAGTCGCCTGCAAAAACGAAGCCTGAGAAGACCGAGCGAGCAGCGCCCAAAGCCAGTGTCTTCAAGGACGAGGAGACATCATTCCCCCGTGGTGGTGCCAGCGTCTTGACGCCACTCGAGCATAAGCAGATTCAGATCAAGGCGAACCAAGATGTGCTCTTCGAGCAGACCACCGCAAAACGCAGCGGAGGCGGCGACGGCGAATTCGGCGACATGGGCTCAGAAGACGAGGGCAAAGTCGCCAAGACAGTTAAGAGGCGTCCACCGAAGAAGGGCAAGAAGTCGCACGATGACGAAGAGAAGGAAGATGTTGTCAAAGCAGCTGGTCTCAACTACAAGAAGCTGTCGCCCGGCACGTTAGTCCTCGGACAAGTCACCGACATTACTCACCAAGACATCGTGCTCGCCCTCCCAAACAACCTCGTTGGTTACGTACCCCTCACCGCCGTGTCAGACAAGCTCAACGAGAGGCTCGAGAAGCTGCTGAAGGAAGACGAGGATGAGAAAGGTGAAGACGAGGAAGATTTCGAGGATATCGAGCTGAGAGACATGTTCTTCATTGGGCAGTACCTGAGGGCTTGCGTCACATCCACCACAGATGACTCGGCGCGAGCACGGAAGAGGCTGGAGCTGTCCATCGATCCTAAGCTCGTCAACAAAGGCGTGCCCAAGCGCAAGATTCCAGTCCACATCATGCTGCAGGCCTCGGTCCTGAGCAACGAAGACCATGGTCTGGTCATGGACCTTGGTCTGCAAGACTCCAAAATCAAGGGCTTCTTGCCAAAGGGTGAGCTTGGCCCAAAGGTGCAACACTCCAAGGTGCAGGAGGGCGCCGTCTTCATGTGCCTTGTCACTGGCTTGAACTCGGATGGAAAGATCGTCAAGCTTTCTGCCAATCAATCCAAGGCTGGAAATTTGACCAAGGGTAACACCTTGACCGACGCACCCACCATTGATGTCTTCCTTCCTGGCACCGCAGTCGACGTACTCGTCGCTGACACCACCTCGAGCACACTGGTCGGTAAGATCCTTGGCCTAATCGACGCAACGGCCGATGCCTATCACTCAGGGGCCACCGAAAAGGGCGCCGACGTGGCGCAAAAGCACAAAATCGGCACAAAGGTCAAGGCGAGAATTCTGTTCACTTGCCCAGATGCCGAACCTGCAAAGGTCGGCATCTCATTACTGGATCACGTTGTCTCGCTCTCTTCACGCATGTCTGGAAAGCCCAAAGAGCGAAAGGACCCTCTTGAATACCTGCCCATTTCCACAATCGTTGAAGAGGCAAAGGTCATCAAGGTAGCACCAAGTTTGGGTGCATTCTTGGAGCTCGGTGTCCGTGATGTTATCGGCTTTGCCCATGTGTCTCGCCTGGCGGACGACCGCGTAGACGTGCTCGCCGAAGACGCCGGTGCTTACAAGCTGGATTCAAAGCACCGCGCACGTGTCATCGGTTACAATGCAATTGACGGGCTGTTCCAGTTGTCGCTCGAGCCAAAGGTTCTCGGACAAGCCTTCCTTCGTATCGAAGATGTCAAGGCTGGTCAGGTCGTCAAGGGCAAGGTCCATAAGCTCATTGCTGACAAAAACGGCGCCGCTGCTGTTCTTGTCAACCTTTCTGAAAGCATTACCGGGCTTGTTTCAGAGCTTCATCTCGCAGACGTCAAACTACAGCACCCTGAGCGCAAGTTTAGGGAAGGCGTCCCGGTCACCGCTCGTGTTCTCTACACCGACCCGGCAAGGCACCAAATCCAGCTGACCCTCAAGAAATCGCTTGTCAACTCAGATGTAGAGCCTTGGACGGACCTCTCAAAGATCAAGGAGGGCGCTACTGGCCCTGGTATCCTCGTCGATGTCCGTCGCCATGGTGCTACCGTCCGCTTTTACGGTGATGTCAAGGCCTGGCTCCCTGTTGCTGAGATGAGCGAAGCGTACATTGAGGATGCTGGCCGCCACTTCACAAAGGGCCAGGTTGTGAATGTTCGCGTGCTGTCTGTCAACCCCGAGGAGCGCCAGCTGCTCGTGTCGTGCAAGGATCCCGCCGCCGTCGACACCAACAAGGAGGCTGCTTTCAACGCCTTGAGCCCTGGAGACATCACTAAAGGTACTGTGGTCGACAGGACTGAGGAGCTAGCGACACTCGATATTGGCAATGGCGTCAAGGGTCTGCTCCGCATTGGGCACCTGACAGATGGTTCAGAAAAGAAGGACATCTCTACGATGAAAAAGATTCGTGTTGGTGGTGTTCTAGAGGACCTCGTCATCCTCAGCAAGCAGCACAAATCGAAGAACGTCACAGTTTCGAACAAGCCCAGCCTTCGCAAGGCTGCGCAGTCCGGCAAGCTCATCACCGACTTTTCCGATATCAAGGCTGGCGCAACTGTGTATGGTTTCGTACGAGGCATTCTTCCAGAGAAGGTGTTCGTTGAACTTGGCAACAACATCAGTGGTGCTGTATTCAAGTCTCAGCTTACAGACGAAATGCTTCGATCACCCAACTTTGGTCTGCGCAAGGACCAATCTATTACCGCAAAGGTGACTCATGTTGACGAGTCCAAGGAGCTCTTCTGGCTCTCGATGAAGACCGATGCCGATGTCGATATGGAAAGCACGCCAAAGGCTACTGAGGTCGTGGGCGAGGCTTTGGTGGATCCTGTCGATCCTAAGATCAAATCCACCACTGATATCAAGTTCGGCGTCACCGCCAACGTCCGTATCAGGTCCATCAAGAACACACAGTTGAATGTCGCACTCGGTGAGAATGTGCAAGGACGCATCTCCGTTGCTGAAATCTTCAAGTCGTGGGATGACATCAAGGACAAGAAGAACCCGCTAGCGCAGTTCAAGATGAACGACACCATCAAGGCGAAGGTGCTCGGTCGACACGATGCGCGCAACCATCGCTTCCTGCCGATCACACACCGATCAAGCAATAAGACACCAACGTTTGAGCTGACCGCCAAGAAGGAGAAACTGGCCACCGAGGGCGATGTTCTCAGCCTTGACAAGATCAAACCAGACAGCACACTGGTGGCCTTTGTCAACAACATTGCGGATCGCTTTGTCTGGGTCAATATTTCAGCCAACGTTCGCGGACGTATTGAGTTCCTCGACCTCACAGACGACCTCGAGAAACTGTCTGCTATCGAGGAAAATTTTCCTATTGGTTCGGCCCTGAAGGTGCGCGTCAAGTCAGTAGATCCTGCCGCTGGCCGTCTCGACTTGACGGCGACATCATCTGTCAGCGGCAACAAGCTCACCCTCAAGGACCTCAAAGTTGGATATGTGCTGCCGGCTCGTGTCACTAAGACACACGACACCTCCATTGTTGTACATGTTAATGAGAGCATCGCTGCACCCATCTACCTTGAGCAGCTTGCCGATGACTACGACAAGGCCAAGCCCTCGGAATTCAAGATCGGCGATGTTATTCGCGTATGTGTGGTCGACATTGACGTCTCTAATAAGAAACTTGGTCTATCAGCCAGACCTTCCAAGGTCCTCAGCTCGTCCTTGCCCATCAAGGATCCTGTGATTAAGGACAGGTCTGATCTGAACGTCGGCCAAGTCGTCCGTGGTTTCATCAAGCAGGTTGCTGATAACGGTCTGTACGTCCGTCTTGGTCCCAAGGTCGAAGCCTATGTCCGCGTCAGTGAGCTCTCCGACGCTTACATCAAAGACTGGAAGGCCGCGTTCCAAGTCGACCAACTCGTTACTGGAAAGGTCATCTCCAACAAAGAGAACATGCGCAACCCCCAGCTCAGCTTGAAGACTTCAGTCATCCAAGGCGAATACACTGAGCCTACCGGCTGGAACGATCTCGAGGTTGGCCAAATCGTAACGGCCAAGGTTCGCCATGTTGAGGACTACGGCGTCTTCCTTCTTGTTGACAACTCGAACAACATCAGTGGTCTCTGCCATATCTCCCAGCTTGCTGACACGCAAGTCGACAAGGAGAAGGTAAAAGAGATGTACAAGAAGGATGATGCTGTCAAGGCCAAGATCCTGAGTGTCGATCCCAAGAAGAGGAAGATTGGCTTCACGTTGAAATACTCTGAGATTAAGGGCGAAAGCGATGAAGACGAGGACATGGATGATGCGTCAGACGCCGAGGCTGATGACTCGGAGATGGAAGAGGGAGGCATCGAGCTCGACGACGATGTTGATATGAGGAGTGTGAAGAGTGCGGACAGCGAAGATGAGGATGACGCTGCTCAAGATGACTCCGATGATGACTCCGATGCTGAACCAGCCAAGGCTTCAGGTCCAGGTTTGAGCACATCTGGCTTTGACTGGACTGGCGCAAACCTTGATTTCGACGAGAAGAAGGCTGCCTCCGACTCCGACTCCGATGACGAGCCGGCCAAGAAGAAGAAGAAGAGCAAGAAGGCTACCATCAAGGAAGACCGCACTGGCGATCTCGACGCCTACGGTCCCCAGTCAGTCGCAGACTATGAACGCCTTCTTCTCGGCCAGCCCAACAGCTCCGAGCTCTGGGTGCGATACATGGTTTTCCAGCGTGAGTTGAACGAGATCGAGAAAGCACGCCAAATCGCCCGTCGCGCGCTCGCCACCATCAACGCACGCGAGGACCAGGAGAAGCTGAACGTCTGGACCGCGCTGCTGCATTTGGAAAACGAGCACGCCGGTGACGAGACAACCGAGTCGACCTTCAAAGAAGCCTGCCAGCAGCAAGACGACCGCGAGATGCACGAGCGCATGATCAAGATCTACATTTCCTCTGGAAAACTCGACGTAAGCCTACTTCTCCCTTTCACAAGAGAAAAAAACCCCTATAGTGAAGACCGACTAACCCCCCCGCAGAAGGCAGACTCACTCTACCAATCCATGACAAAGAAGAAGTCCTTCACCCCCGACCCCGCCTTCTGGCTCGGCTACGCCACCTTCCTCATGGACGTGCTTTCCCCACCGTCACCCACTCGCGCCCGCGCACTCCTCCAGCGCGCCACACAGTCCGTTCCCGCGGCGCAACACCGCTACCTGACGCAAAAGTTCGCCGCGCTGGAATTCAAATCTGCCAACGGCGACGCCGAGCGCGGCCGCACTATCTTCGAAGGCTTGGTGAGCACGTACCCGAAGAAGGGCGATGTGTGGGATGTGTATATTGAGCTTGAGCGGAGCCATGGTGGGGAAGAGGCCGTCAGGGCGCTTTATGAACGCGCGGCAAAGGTTGGCGGCAAGGGAAAGCGGGTTAAGAGTGTGTTTGGGAAGTGGGCGGAGTGGGAGAGTAGTCTGGGAAATGTCAAGGGCATGGAGAGGGTTAAGGCGCTTGAGGAGCAGTGGAGAGAGGAGAGGGCTGGGAAAGACGACGAGTAGATATATTTCGCTGTCTGTGGGTGACGACGAGGTGCATTGGGTGGCGTTGCATATCTTGCTTGCTTTATTCCCGTCTTACGTTACAAAAGAATGTTGATCGCTTTTCTCTTTCATCTTTTTGTGTTGTTTCCTTTCTCGTCTGTTCAAGTTGGGTCTGGGATGAAAAGTCGGGTCGATTGTCCTCCCCGGTCTGCTGGACGCATTGTCCCTCTCTGAGGGCACCTTCTCGGAGCCGCGAGCGCTGGTAATCGACCATCATAAGGGGCACATTCGTGTGAGACCATACCTTGTATCATTTAACACGCAAAAGTACCATCAACGGAGCTAAATATGCGGTTCTGCAAAGTTACTTGGTCTTACAGTATTCTTCTGACAAGCGTTCGAAAGCTGGACTCCGTGCCTTACAGCAACCCGAATAACCCGCCCTCCCAGCTCTTAAGACGCCGCACGAATTGCTAGTCTGTGTTTGCATACGTAGCAACTCGCTGTTCAGGAGCGTTTAAAGTGGCAACATACCTGGTGTACGGATGTTGACAAAGAGCAGTGCATCTGTGGACTTCAAGCATAGTTAGTAATGCCGATTTCCGGGCCTTTGGTAGTCAAGAAATGAAAGGGTCCTGTTGCATGATCGATCACTTCCATCTATGTGTCTAGCATGCAAAGCTACTCTTGCAAGTGGGTTGTTGTTTTTGGTCAGTAGCTTTGTTAGTCTGGGTACTTCGAGTTTGGGAGAGATGGTTGAGATTATTTTCTGAGGCGTTGTTGCAGTGCATCATTGGTTCTCGCCTTTGCTTTGTATTGCGAGGAGGTGGCGTGGCGTACAGGGTACACTCAAAGCCCCTTCAAGATACATATCCGAGCATACGATTAGGCACATCAAGGATGGTGAACCACTGCCACCAGGTCATGCACGTTAGCTGGACAGCAATGGTTTGGATCGTTGCGTGGGTGCAATCCAAACTACAACACATTGACACGGAAATTCAATGAGACACAATCTCCACGACGAATACTTGTAGTTGCGCGAATACGGGCAGGTGGGTTATTCCGCTATTGCTGTACTGCCGCGATGATATTGCTAGCAAGGTCCGGCAGTGAATCAGAGACGACATCAGTCTTCCCAAAGACATCGTCAAGCGGTTCCTTCTCCAAGATCTAGCAATCTTGTTACCTTGTTTCCTCTTACTGGCCGAAGAATTGTCACTTACCGTACAATACGCTGTCTTGAACCCAGCCCTCCCTGCCGCGCTCACGTCCCACCCGTGCGCAGCCGCAAACCACAATGGTTCATATGCACTTGCCCCGATCCTCTCTTTAACCTTTTCGTACGCTTTGAGCTCAGGTTTCCCCACCCCGACATCATCACAAGTAATAACATGTTCGTTGTCCACAGCAATACCACCTTTGTCGAAGTAACCCCTCACTCGTTCCCGGTCCCCGCTTGTAAACGCCCACACCGTCCATCCACTCTCGATCAAACGATCAATACACTCTTTAGCCCCCGGTCTGACCAGACAATTCTTGTATTCCTTGATAAAATACTCGACATCTGTCTCAGTCGCAATGCTCCTCGGTTCCGGCACGCCGGCGAAATGCAGCACACGAAAGAACAAAGCCTGGAATACTTGCGCAAAGGGCACATAGCGGCCCGAGAGTGAGAGGTAGGTGTACTCGCGTTCTGCGGTTTCGAGCCATGCGTAGCCTAGAAGGCGTCCTGAGATGTTGTGGGGCGCTAGAGCGGCACCTAGTCGTGTGGTGATCACGTCGTAGAAGTGCTCGTGCGAGACCAGAGTCCCGACGATGTCGAATACGATGTGCTTTGGCGACATGGTTGCAGGTGTCTGCATTATGGTGCGGGAGTTGTCACCGGGCAGTGGTGTGTGCTGTTGGCATCAAGATGATGGAGCCCGCCATTGCGGTGCTCGATGTGCACGTCCTGTTGTCGGTTTGCCGATGGCGTCACGTGTTGCGAGCATGTGGAGAGATGCTGTGAAATAGGTTTCTGTGGAACAAAAATGTGGGCATGCAGTTTCGTCTAGCTTTGTGACTGTATTGACAAGGACGACATCGACAGTGTGGAATGTTAATGGTCATCGCCACAATGGGTGTGTTTTCCCAATCCGGCAGCTCACTAGCGGCGCTATCCCTTTCTCGGAATGCTCTTCGATGGGCAGGCCTCGAATGGGCGGGGTCAAGGTTCAATGCAACATTACGATGCATGAGTTCAATGCTGTTGATTTACGAGTTGGTGGGTAGGAGACGCTGTATGGCGAAGGTGAGAATCGCCAGGATGTGAAGTTCACAAGTTAGTGTTGAAGCACCAACAGGTGGATAGACAGAGTGATGAAGAAGATTGCTCATTTTGATCATGGATAAGAAAATCGCTACAATGAATGGCGGAATCGCCAAGGAGGTCGATGCCCCATGCAAACACCCAAACTCCATCATATGCCTCATCAACCATCGCTTTTACCAAGCCAGCTCGCTCTTGTCGTTATCATTACCACATGCCAAACCCTCACAAAAGGCGACATCCTCATTGCTGATGGCCGAGTTACCATCTTTCTCCAGCGCCTGTCTAGCAGGCCAGATCTGTTTACCGGCCGCTTTCTCCTTTTTCGCGTGCTCCATGACAATCTCGCGGCAACGTTTCTGGAAGAAGAGAGGTCCCTTCTCCATGTGCGGGTGCAATTCACCATTGATGAAGACACCAGCGTTGATGTTTTCCTGGGCACGCTCGCAGAGAACTTTGTCCTCGGCCATGACGCGCTTGTAGACGATGTTGAGGCGGTCGAATTCCTCGCGCGTGCTGTTGCGATTCTTCCAGACTTCATAATACATGACGCAGCGGTTGGGGCCTGATGGCATGAACTTTTGCATGAACATGAAGTGAGGGCTGGGTGATGTTAGTCCCTGTGACATGAGCAGTGGGCTATTGATGCTTACCTGACAGTGTAGGAAGAGTAGGGAAAGAGATATGTGGAGCAGATGTTGAGGCCCTGTTTGACTTGTTCGGGATTGCTCTTGGGGTCGTGATCGATGTGATCAGCTGAGCACTGCACATCGTATGTCTCGAGATTGGCGATGGCAGGTAGGTCTGGGTGTGTTGTCTTGCAGTGGTAACACTCGTTGAAGTTATCGGCAAGAATCTTCCAGTTGAAGTTGCCTTCCATGGTGTAGGAGTGGTCGAAATCATAGTCGTCAAAATCGAACTGCTTGAATCGCTCCTGCTGGTCGGTGCCTTCGAACTGCTCGTCCCATGAAACCTCGGGAACTTTGTTCGAGTCCATGTTGATGTAGATGAAGCCGTTTGGGTCGATGTGGACGTGAATTGGGAACAGCCCGTTCTTGGCCTTGTCAAAGCTGTCAAGCCCCTGATAACCAGGGGCCTTTGCCAGCTTACCATTCAAGCCGTATGACCATCCGTGATACTTGCAGGAGAGTATTTTGGAGTTGCCCTGATCCTGCTCGACAACGGGGTAGGCTCGGTGCCTGCACACGTTGTGAAAGGCGTGGATTTCGCCATTACGATCCTTGGAGACAACAAAGTCGTAGTTGGCACAGTTGTACCGGAGCCAGTCACCAGGGTTCTGGAGACGTGACTTATGTGTGAGGATTAACCATCGCCGAGAGAAGATGGCACGCCTCTCCAGTTGGTACATCTCCTCTGATGTGTACCAGTTGCCTGGCAGGGCACGAACAGCGCCATTCTCTGGTGGTGGTGGTGAGCTTGAAGTAGCACCACCGAGTCCGATGTAGCTTAGAAGCGATCCGACCATGGTGAAGTAGATGTACGCGAGGCTGAGCTGGATAGTATCAATTACTGTTGACAAACTGAAGAATGCTTTGTTCTGTAGGGATGACATTGGCAGTGATGATTCGTTATGTTAGGGGTAGCTGAAGCATACATATAAGACACGATGACTACTACTCCTCACCCTTATCGAGTAATTATGATCCTACCCCATATGGGGAAGTGCAATCCATTCATTGTGTCGATGGCTAGCCACTGAGTAGGGCGGACGTAATCGGATTGCAACCAGTCGTCATGCGCCACGGCTGCCATCGTGATCAAAGCCGTCGAATCAGGGCCACAACAAGCAGAAAATCTGGGGTCAGCCATGGCGTTCGGTTGAGGATGGCCCAACTCAATCAAACAATCCATTGGCGACTAATGCAACGGTCATTGTGAGAGAACGCGAGACTGGTCTGGTTGATTGCCCCTCGCGCTGGCACGGACCTGGTTTCATCGGTCGTGGATCTGATGTCCAAATTCGGAAAGACAGAGTCAACGCTCCGACCATCTTATCAGCCACAACCAACACGGGGTAAATGCGGTCGCAGGTCGCACTCTGCAACTTCTAAATCAGTCATCGAGATTCGCCGAGAAAGTCTCGATCGACTTAGCATGCATTTGACAACAACAATTGTCACTAACCAAACACCTACTGAAGCGGAACCGCTGCGGAGCCGCGTTCATCCCGCGCGGGTCGACGAAAGAGAATTCGTAAGTCAAGTCGCAGTGGCAATATGAGAGATTGGATTTCATCTTTACCAGACGTGAGTCTTTGTGCTAGAGGCATTGCGTAATGAAATAAGATTTTGATGATTGTTCCGGCACTCTCGTCAGTGCAACACAGAATTGACTTACCGCTAGATGATCATGCGCCTCATTGTACGGTCTTACCCCACATTGTACTATACTGCTATGTTCGGTGTACTCGGAGTAAATACGTGTTTTGACACGATAGGCGAGGCGGTGACAGACCAAGACTGACAGGAGCTGTGCACATCTGCTGTGAACAGGCTCGGTGAGTCTCGTATCTTTTGTGTCGTGCTTCGATTTCTGATCATGCGCCGTGCTCTTATCGAGAGACAGTTTATGAGTGTTGGGGTGACTGCCTTCAGGCCATGCTCTGGGCATCGTCCCCACGTGAGGGCACGGAGTTTTGCCTTTGATTACAGGCTTCGACGAGAAGTGCTCCGCAATCAGAGGACCATCAGACTGGACATCGAACATCTTTATGATAGCTATCGCAGGATCCAAGAAGAGGCTGATGATGAATGGGCCATGGGTAGGCGATGTTGCAGGGCTTATCGCAGGGGTTTGTTGCAAAGGTACGCCTGGGTTGATTTGTCGCTGTGGAATTCACACACCAGAGGTGCCTGAGGAGCTGTTGGCGATAAACATTGATTAAACGATCTTTGGACTGTGGTATGTTCTTATGCACTCTCTGGGGGCATTGGGATTGCAACGTTCATTGTTGATGTCTCTGTAAAGAGCTGGACAAGGGGAGACTACGAAGCAGCGGTGCTGCACAGCATATACTGACCGATCAAGCAATACTTTCTTTGGTGAATTCTGGTGTCTGCGGATGCGGTAGGAGGTGTGAAGGAAGCAAGCCCACGCACGCGATGCGGGGTCGTCGCGAGTTATGAAGCGTTTCGAGACCTATTTCGCGAACGAGTCAGTCTAGTCTCGATTTGGCATTCGGGACCCTACGTCCACGCTTGGAAACCTTCCCCACCAATGTCGTAAGAGCCGCATGCGGGGTGGTGAATTGATCTTCCCTAGCACCGCGGTTACATGCCACCATGGGAAAGCTTTCGCCATTTTGAAGGTCTTATCCACGCTTAGTTGCGGCGCTCGAGCTGCGGAGCACGGCGAGATGGGTCGTTATCTCGAAGTGCGGCCTTCTTAAGACGTTGCAAGTCCGCTGGCTGGCATGGTCAATTATACATTATCTCTCTCTTCCACGATGTCGACTTCGCAGCGTGTCGTGATCATCGGCGCTGGCATCGTCGGCACTAACCTTGCCGATGAATTGGTCTCGAGAGGATGGAACAACATCACTGTTGTTGAGCAGGGCCCGCTGAGCATGCCGGGAGGCTCAACATCACATGCGCCTGGTCTTGTATATCAAACCAATCCTTCAAAGACCATGACTCTTTTCGCAAAGTACACAGTCGAGAAACTGCAATCATTAAAGAAGGATGGGCAGAGCTGCTTTAACCAGCTGGGTGGTCTCGAAATTGCGACAACACAAGAGCGCCTTGCAGAACTCAAGCGCAAGCATGGCTATGCCCAATCCTGGGGCATTGAAGCGAGTCTGATCAGCGCAGAAAAGTGCCATAACTTGTATCCAGGTCTAAATAAGGATCTGGTGTTGGGAGGCTTTTACATTCCCACCGACGGACTTGCATTAGCAGCCCGCGCCACGCAGCTGCTCATCGAAAGCACACGCAAAGCCGGCGTCCGATATCTCGAACATACAGTTGTCACTGGCATCGAACAAGTCGATGGTCGCGTGACAGGGGTCATCACGAATAAGGGCAGTGTGCCTGCGGATATTGTCGTGTCTTGCGCCGGATTCTGGGGTGTCGAGATTGGTAAAATGATCGGGCTGAAGGTTCCCCTGCTTCCGCTCGGCCATCAGTATGTCAAGACGACGGCTGTACCAGATCTCAAAGGTCGCGAAGTCAACAAAAAGATCAACGCAATGAATGCTGAATACCCAATCTTACGGCACCAGGACCAAGATTTGTACTACCGAGAGCACGGAGAACAGTACGGCATAGGATACTATGGTCATCGACCGATGCCCGTCAACGCCGGAGAACTTGGCGTCACCCCTGAAAAGGTCGATGAGAAGAATATGCCGTCCCGGCTGGAGTTCACTCCCGAGGATTTCGAGCCAGCATGGAGGGCAACGCAGGAGCTGCTGCCAGCACTACGAGAGACGGAGATCGCAGATGGTTTCAATGGTGTCTTTTCCTTCACACCTGATGGCGCATCGGTCGTAGGGCAAGCGCCAAACCTTGACGGGTTCTATGTCGCCGAAGCTGTGTGGGTGACGCACTCTGCTGGTGTTGCTCGAGCGGTGGCTGAGGTGCTGACGGAAGGTCGCTCTAAGATTGACATTGCCGAATTGGAAATCACCCGCTTCGAGGAAGTTCAGCTCAGCCCGGAGTACGTCAGCGAGACGTCACAGCAGAACTTTGTCGAAATCTACGACATTATACACCCTCTAGCACCGAAGGAGCTCATGCGTAATCTCCGTATCAGCCCATTCCATGCCAGACAATGTGAGGCTGGCGCCTTCTTCCTTGAAGTCGGAGGATGGGAGCGACCACATTGGTATGAGTCGAATGCTGAGCTGGTCAAATCGCTTCCCCATGAGTGGAAGCCGGTTGACCGTGATGCCTGGTCTTCAAGATTTTATTCGCCGATCGCGGCAGCAGAAGCTTGGAAGACTCGCAACGCCGTGGCAATGTATGACATGACTACGTTCCACCGCTTTGAGGTCTACGGTCCTGCGTCTGTCGACTTGCTCCAACGTCTCACGACCAGTGATGTGACTAGAGCTCCTGGTGCCATTACTCATACTTTACTCCTCAACGCACACGGTGGAGTTCTGAGCGACATTTTCGTGTCTAGGCTTGAGGATGAGGTTTTCCAGATCGGCGCCAATACCGCCACCGACCTTGCTTACCTCGCGCGAGAGGCTCGTCACCAGTCAAAGATCACACCGGGCCAGTGGGTACAGGTACGTGACGTGACTGGAAGCACTTGCTGTCTTGGTCTCTGGGGGCCTCGAGCGCGCGAAGTCATCCAAGATATCAGTGCGGAAGACTTCTCAAATAAAGGACTGCCATACATGGGTGTTAAGAAGCTCGGTCTCGCTGGGATCCCAGTAACAATGTTCCGCAAATCATTCGTCGGAGAACATGGTTGGGAAATTCAAACAACACCAGAGTTCGGCCAGCGTTTGTGGGACCTCCTTTTGCAAGCTGGCAAGACTCATGGCATCATTCCCGCCGGTCGTGCTGCTTTCAATGGTCTGCGTCTAGAGAAAGGCATTCGGGCTTCTGGCTCAGACTTCTCATCCGAATATAACCCGTACGAAGCGGGCGTCACATATGCCGTTCAGAGAGACAAGAAGGTAGACTTCATTGGGAAGGCCGCGCTCGAAGCTGCATCAAGACGCACACCTACAAAGCGGCTGAGATGCCTAACCGTCGATGATGGACGGTCTATGATACTGGGGAAGGAACCTGTGTTCCACAATGGCAAGGTCGCTGGCTATGTTACCAACGCGGCCTTCGGCTACTCTGTCCGCAAACCTATTGCGTATGCCTGGCTACCGAAGGGCGTCAATGAGGGGGATTCTGTGGAAATTGAATACTTCAGCCGCAAGATCAAAGCGACAGTCGTGGCAGACCCACTGCACGATCCGCAAGGTCGTCGCCTGCATGGCGATGGTCCCTCGGAGAAGCCCGAACTGCAGAAGCGTTTGAAGGCACTCCTGTAGCTTGCAGAGCGTTGAAGTCCAGAAACTATAGAAAGCGATGACGTTATGATTGGAGCATTATAGGGTTGGCGCCTGGCGTTGAGGCTATGAAGGTTGCGTATTTCACTCTTGATATCGATCGAGCGTATTTCCTATTATTTGCACTGATATCCTTCTTGTGATGTAGGTGAAATCTTACTTAAACAGAAATGAGCTTGCATTAATGCTTGTGCACTGTGTGATTACTAATTGCCACGGTACCTATCGATAAGAAGATGGATTGGTCGCGTTGATGTCATCTCCTCAGGCCTCGGATGTATGTCAGCGACAACAACTCCAAACCTCACTCATGAGCTTCGTCATTGCTGCAATTAGACGCGCAACAATTCGGCCACTGCATTTCCCAATTGTATGAGCAAGCTTCGAAAGGTCCTAATTAGTGACTATAAGCTGATCACCCGCAGTCATCCGTTCCCCGCGCCATGCATATCCAATCAATACCTATGTGTATGAGCACCATGATGAGTGCGTATCGACTTTCCACTAACACATGTTCAGGGGAGGGCTCAGGCAATAACTATGCCTACCTAGTATCGGACGATAAGACACGTGAGGCCGTGATTATCGACCCAGCAAACCCAAGCGAGTGGGTCTTCAACGATTTCCATAGCTTCTAGCACGAAGCCGAAAGACAGCTACTTACCTATCCAGGGTCCTCCCGGTTCTGGAAAAGGAAACAAAAGGCGGTCTCAAGTTGACAAAGATTATCAACACTCACCAGTAGGCATTCGTGATCATTCTTTGGCAGATATACTGACACAGGGACAGCCATCATGATCACGCAGGAGGAAACAATGAAATTGTATGCAGAAAACACAACGTTCACATCTGATATTTCATAAGCGCTAATTCGTTACAGCTCAAGCACCACAAACTCCCGATCGTTGGCGGCCGCGACTGCGCCTTGGTAAACAAGACGCCTTCCCACAAGGAGACCTTCAACATTGGTTCTATCGAAGTCACCGCTCTCCACACCCCATGTCACACGCAAGACAGCATCTGCTTCTACTTCAAGGACGGAGAAGACAAGGTCGTGTTTACCGGTGACACCATGTTCATTGGTGGCTGCGGGCGCTTCTTCGAGGGCACAGCGGAGGAGATGCACAAGGCGCTAAACGAGACATTATCTGCACTTCCCGACGACACGAAGGTCTTCCCTGGTCATGAATACACAAAGGGCAATGTCAAATTTGCGAAGACTGTGGCCAAGGATAATGAGGCGGTGAAGAAGCTCGACGCTTATTCTCAGGCGAACAAGGAGACGCAAGGCAAATTCACTATTGGTGATGAGAAGGTATGCATTTGCACGAGTCTAGCAGTCAACAACACTGACGATTCCAGAAACACAATGTCTTCATGCTGTACGCAGATCCCGAGATTCAGAAGGCAGTTGGCCAAAGCGAACCTATCGAGGTCGTCCGCGCGCTGCGCGCATTGAAGGACAAGTCTTAGGGAAATATACACAATCTCTTCTGACATTGGAACAAAATGCAAAGGTCAAACAGCTCTACCTCCTTACGTTTCCACTGCATGTTTATCCGGGCAAGTGTCAACATACCGATAAATAATGCCTAATTATTCCTTTGTGACCATCTGCCTAGCTGCGGTAAGGAGGTGGCTTGACCTCGTCTAAGCATCTGGTATGTGACGCGGTGACTGTGCCGCCCATAAAGACAGCTCGAATTAGTTGTTTTGCACTAGGATTTGCTGGATTATGGTTGTGGTGTACATTTGCTGTAAGGAAACGTGTCGCAACCTTGGAACAGCAAGCAGGTCGATTAGTCTGATTCTTCTTTTCTTTAAGGAGAAGAAGGGGATGACAATGCGACCACGGACAGTGTCAGATTATATGATAACAATCATGGTTTGTAATGAGTGGAAGTTTGCCTCATGTTCCACACTATGCGTTATATTCTGTACTTTATAACTATATCATCAATACATGTACCCATCACTCCACATCAGCATCAACGATTAACTCAGCATCCTGCATCCTCTCATCACTCCGCTCCTCAGTCAGGCCCTCACTCCGCTGCGTTCCAGCCAGGCTCTCGCTCTGCAGCGTACCCGTCACGCTTCCTTCGCCCTCGCCCCTCCACCCCATTCCCGCCCAGCTACCCGCAGTCCGCATGACCAACTCGAAGTTCAGATCGGGGTGGAACCATCTCTCACGCCTCTTCATCTGACGCTCGCCGCCCTCAACCGCGGTCCTCGCCGCCCGCGTCGTTCTTCCCCTCTTCGCTCTTCCACCTTCGCTCAGCAAGTTGCCTAGTCGGATCCTCTGCGCTTCGATGGATAGCTCGTGCGCAACGATGCTGCGTACGTAGGGCGCAATGTCGAGCGTTGTGAGGGAAAAGGACCTATCAAGAGATGTAGCGAAGAGATTGTAGGATGAGCGATTGTCGATAGCGTAGTCATATGTATTGAATGCGGAAGGTGGTGTAGCGAGGATGTCAAGGGCTGTGGAGAAATTTGAACGAGACAGCGACCAGGTGTCGGGAGCAGTCTTGTGATGGAGAATATGTTTGGTGTAGGTCTGCTCCAGAGATTCATCGTGCGTGTACGCTGGCGGATAGTGCAAGCTGAGATCTGGAAATGCGCGATGGCAGAGTAGATGTGTTGTTGTCGCGAGTGCGGTATCGATGTTGAGAAAATCTGTTTGCGGGTCTACTTGTAGGAGGGGCATATCGACAGTGTAGCTTAGACGCTCCTTAGGTATTATTTCGGGGAGGGTGGGATCCAGGGGTCGATCGTACTCGCTATCATACGATGGAAGGTCGACACGAGAATACAAGTCTGCGGCACTCAGAGCATCGGACAGACTAGCCATGCCCTCGAGGGTATCGAGATTGGAACTTTGGGGAATGAGTTCGGAGCAGTAAGAGTCTTTACCGGACCGGTTTGTAGCTTCGCATCTTGTAGGACTGATGGCCCAGTCATTCCACACCTCTGTCAGTAACTCCTCTTCCTTGTCGAATAAGACATTGTTTTTGCTTTCAAAAATATTGTGTGACAGCCAGCCCATCCCAGAGTGATAGGCTCCCCTACTCGCAACTCGCAACAAACGTCCGTTGGCATCAACATCCTTTCCAGGTGGCCAGCGTTGGTACATCCACTCTAGCCCCCCTTTCTTATCACCAACTGACATCTGACACCAGAAGTTCAGCTCCGCGATGCTGGCTCGAAGATCATGATTCTTTGATATGTACAGGTCCTTGATGGCTTGGCGCTCCAAGATGTGTCCTTCTCTGCCGACGAGCGCCACCAAGTAATCGGTTGCGAGTTCAACAGGAGGAGCAGTCAGACGCAGTATTGCCGCCATTGGCAAAGCTTGAGTGGGTATTTGCAGCTCAGTATTACAAGTAATGACGATCGGACGCTTTGACTGCGCAGCCAGCTTTATAATTTGCGCCCAGAAGTTCTGATCCTCCTCGAAAAGTATGTCTGCCTCTTCGATAAGAATCAACGACTGCTTTTGAGACTTGCGAGATGTGCCTGCAATTGGTAGCATGCCCTGGGCAGCTGGTATAGTTCTGATCTTGGCAGGCGACTTTACAATTTCCCGGACTCTTGACTTCAGGTCTGACTTCTGCTTGACAGCTGGCTTTACTGTGAAGAACGACATCATAGTACCCTGCCTGCCACTGTCGAGATCCTTTTGGAACGCTGCATCACGCTCGTTGTCCGTGTCATTGTCAGCTGCGGCGGCAGTGGTCTTAGGATTGATAGACACTTCGCTTCGCTGGTGGTTGACCAAGTGATTGGCGGTCATGTCGCCGACTTTGTCTTGGATATCCTTACCAGAGCGACGAACACCTGAGTGAAGCTCAAAGACCTCAAAATCCAGTTCTTTCGCTACCGCGTACACCGTAGCGCTTTTACCGCAGCCGTTGGGCCCACTGAGAAGTACAACATTCTTACTTCTTGTCCAGCGTGAACGTCTCAGTGAAGGCTGCTGAGGCGAACCACATATGTTTTTCGGCTCAAGCTCGATCATCTGTTCTTCTTCATCCTCTTCATCTGAAAAAACGATGAAGTCGTCAGGTGTCGTTTTACGCTTCTTTTTCGCAGGCTTCTTGCCATCTGTCGTAGATTTTCCTCTTGCAAGGTCTTGCGCAGAACCGACAGCCATAACTTTGAGATTCTTCAGCCAGTCCTTGAGTGTAGCTGCTTCTGCTCCCGATTGTAGTACGTGATCCGCTCTTTCAGGCCTGTACTTCTGTGCCCAGACCTGAGGCTCACATCTCCCTTCGTCAAACGGTGTGAGAGTATGCTCAATGTCGTCGAACAAGCTCGTGATGGCTGGATGTGTCTTGGCATAAAGCCTTTGGGCTAAAGTTTCTATTGGTGCCTTTATGTGAGCACGCACCATGTGCTGAATATCAATGCCAGTGGTTAGCAAGCGTGTCGGCAGACGCACATCATCGGACGGAACGAAGTGTGAACTTTCCGCGCCCGGCTGCACACTTGGTTCTTCTAGTAACTGCCGTGCTAGTTTTGTCACAACCTCTTCGTTTGTGGACAATACATGTGCGTTTCGCTTGCGCTTCGCACGCTTCATTGCGGAGCTTGCAACTGAGCCTTGGACGTGCAGATATTCTATGCGCTCATGCTGCAGATTCCGGACATGTGCAGTCTCTCTGGAGGGCCACAAGGGTTCGTGCAGTCCAGATTGCTTTGCTTGTCGACTGATGCTTGAAGGCATACTAAAGGCTGTAGAATCTTTCTCGTCTTGCTCCTTCATCCTCTCCGCTCTTAACTTCCCTGGTGTGCAAGCACTCTTTCTAGGGGTTACAGGTCGACGTTCGGCTTTCTGGCTCGCAGGTTCTTCGGTCTTCTTTTGTACGGCCTTTCCTGTAAAGAAAGGATGATGAGCCTTGGGAGGCCCAGCAGGCTTCGATGATGCAACAGACTCGTGTTTTGGTGCAGATTCATTGCCATTGAGAATGGCATCGATTTTCCGCCCGAGAGCTGACCTTGATAAGCTGTCTGAGCCGTACCTAATTACAGTGATAGTGGACGACATATTGATGTTCTTGGCCACCTTTCGCGGACGCCCCCTCCGTTTTGGTGTGGTCGGTATCGAGGGTTCTGTCTTTTTCGGAGGACTTGAAACCAGTTTCCCAGTCTTCGTAACTTTGATTTGTTTCTTCATAGCAACCTTAGCGGTCCCACTATGCACGCTCTCCATCGCCGCCGTTTCAGGATTATTTGCACGCGCGCTGGTTTCTGGTGGCGTGGCGGACTGCGAATCACTCTGCGTTAGTTGTGGGAGTGAAGACTCCGGTACAGCTTCTTCGCGTGTACTTCCAACAGGGGGAGGCGGTGATCCGGGAACCACATCTTTTGGTGTGCTTACGACCAGCGTGTCAACCATGACATCGTCAATGACATCCTGCGTTGTCGTGGATTCCGCCTCGGCCCGCAATTGCTGGTAGAGTTCTGACGGCGTCTCTGTTGCGGTCTCACCCTCCTGAACGGAATGCACGGAAGGTTCTGGTGGCGTTGTTCTCCTTCGTTTCCTTCGATCCAGATTCAGATCTTCCTCCAGCGTCGGCTCACTCGCAGCAGCAGCCACGTCCACAGCCACTGAATCATTAACATGTCGACGAGCGAAGCTGTCGAGTGATGGTTGATTCTTCGAGCATGTCGTCTTCCTCGTGCGACTTTGTCGCGGTCGGGAAGCATTCGGGCTGGTTTCCAAGGCGCTGTAGGTCAGGTCATGATTCGCCTCGTCGTTGTTCGCGTGTAAATTGCTCTCAGGCGTATCCGAGAATTGAGCCTCTACACAGCTGTCAGCGCCAGCTTCTAATAGTTGAACTCTTGTACGCACTAGAGGCTTTGCTGAAGAATGGATGTACATCCTTGGGTTGGTCAAGATGCATGGCAGTATGCACTGCAGCGAGAGCCATTAACGTTGTGCTCCGTCTACCACCTCATGACGATCAGTGAACTAGAGATGTGCGAAGAGGGCTGTGAACCATGGAGGTATGATTTGGGAAGTGAGAGACGGTCTGTAGAGGTGTGCCGGGAATGTACTGACGTTCGACGCGGGTCATGTACACGCGACGCGCCTCGAACGAGCTAAAGTGGTTGCAGGGATCATGGCCGCAGCCTCGGCCACAGCCACAGCCACAGCCACATCATCGAGCCACAGCTTAGTTCGGACCCACTATTCTTTTTATCTCGAAAGTTGCAGGCGCGACCGGGCAGCGACAGAGCAGCCTTCCCACAGCACAACAAGCCCAGCACACACAATGTCGTCTGATAAGGAAATCGGCGCGCCATTCACCTTGGCGTCGCTGTCGAAGCCTGTCAGCTCCAGCAACGGGCGCATTCACGCCAACGGAGTCTGCAGCATCAGCGGCATCAAGAAGAGAAAGCGCACAGAGATTGTCGTTGGCGTCGAGGGCGAATGTATAAGCATATACAGCGTATGAAAGCTTCCATACGACTCAAGACCCTGAGCTGACCTCCGACAGCTACAAAATCCACAACTCATTACCTCATATGCGCTTCCGCCCAGCGCATCTTTCACGGCCGCCCCATACTCAACTTACCGCAAGGGCTCGTCCAAGACACCCGCTCAACGATTTACCTACGCCTCTGTCACCGATTCGACCTCAGGCGCCAAGTCGCAGCTTGTCTGCTTTCACGAGACGATCCTCGGCGACAATGCAGAGACTGCAAAGACCTCGTACGCACCCTCGAACGGCTCACAAATCTCCAATATTGAAGCGCTTCCTGTCGCAGGTAGCGGTTCAAGCAAGGATTCATCTCATGATGTCCTTGCAACCTTTGAGAATGGTGACGTCCTTTGCTTGTCCTCAGATCTCTCGATCGTTCGCTGGGTCACGAATCTGAGGTCGGTTGGATCCCAGAAGAATGAAGACTTCAAAATTGAGATTATTACCTTGTCGACTGCTCGCAACGTAATGCGAGGCCTGTTGCGTAATAGGGAAGATATTGTAGCTTTGCTAAGCTCTGAATCAAACGAGGCTTCGGATCTTCTGGAGCTCACTCAGGTCCTTTGCGTGATCGGACTGAGTACCAATGGCACCAGGGTACTACAACTTCTTCAGATACAGCCTCGAATTGCCGACCTCCCTTCGACTCAGCTACAACCTCTTAAGCATCTGTTATCAGTTAGCTTGCCAAAGCCATCAAGCATATTGCTTCGCACAGATTCGGCTGCCACGTACTCTCTCCATACGACAAGCGGTGCGCTGCATATTCTGCTTGATGGTGGCATCATCTCGTATGATCTCTCAGGAACGGTACCGAAGATCAACTCTGAGCTTCTGCTCAACGAATCCAAGATCGACTCCTTTTTGCGTATATCCCAGGACATTGTATTCGCCACATCGCCGGGCTCTTGCCGTGCATTCGATGTCAAGTACAACTCCCTGCAGGCATATCTACCCCTGGACGCTGCCCCGATTTCGGACGATGCAGCGTCCAAAAAGCGAAAGCACGCTCAGTCAGAATCCGAAGCTGCCGCCACACCGCAACTGGTTGCATACTACGCTGAACTCGGCCTTGTCGTGGCTTTGCGTGACGACGAGCTTCTCGGCATGCAGTATGGGGGCACCAACGCACGCAAGCGCGTCAAGACTGAAGGCACTTTGCTTATCGATGCGCTGGGCAAGGGCCTTGCAAAGTCAAAGGCTGGCACCGAGTCCGCCAAATGGCTAGATAGGAAAGAGAAGCTTGACCGTTACGCCTCAAAGGGCAAGATCGCTAAATTCGAGGGTGTTCTCGCCTCCTGTCTCGGCATTCCCCTAGAAAAGAAGACAGACACACATACCAAGCAAGAGAATGAAGTGCTCGGTGGTCCTCTTACCAACGGAATTGGGCCGAGCATTCCTAAGGAAGATGTTATCGCTGTTGAAAAGGTCGACGACGAGGCAGCCGAAGATCAGCTGAGGAAGTGGAACATTCCCACAGCTATTCCAGAGTCGCAACGGCAACTGCATCGCCAACATGCATTGTATGCGCTTAGCAAAATCTTCGTGTTCGAAGGGAACATACTGAAGGTTGCTTTCTTCCCACCCAACGTCTTCCAGTGGTTGCTACAGATCGGTCACCTGACCAAAGAGTCAATCCGACGTGCCCTCCTCGATGAGACACCAGAGTCAGCTCATGTTGTCCCCAAGATCACAGATGGTGACATTGTTAAGTCCATCGTGACGTTCGATCCGGAACTGCACATCCTTTCCGCTGTACTCAACCACAAGCACTTCCTACCCATCGGCGAAGTCGTCGAAGCCCTGCGACTTCTCACGCAAAGCCTAGATGACAAGCCATTAGCGGCTGAGGATACGTCCAAGGCTTTGACGAACGAATCTGCTGCAGCGGGGTCTGATATGGATGTCGACGTTGAGCTGGATGCTGCCACAACAGAAGTCGATCACGCTCTGACGGTCCTGTCGAATGGCGTCTCCATCCGCAGCAATACTCTGCGCCCGGCACTTACCCGCCTGCACACCTTCCCCGCGCCTCTCATTAGCTCAACACTGCGCTCCGTTTTACCACGAAGGGATCTCGAATCACTCATCCGCCTCCTGCATTTCGAGCTCAAAAACGGCGGCTGGTCATCACAGTATGACTTCGTCGACCCGGAAGCCTCCGCCGATGACAGCCCAGATGACCATGCAGTAACCATTATTGCCTCTCTGCTCTCCAACGTACTCGACGCCATTGGCGCGGGCGCCTGGCTCGCCTCTGTCGGGACCCAGACCGATTCGGACTCGGGCAAAGATACCATCGACGCCTTACACGCCGACTGCTCCGAAGCACTCAATGGATTCTGGGAAGCGCGCTACATGCGTGGCCTCCTAGGCGAGTTCCTGCGCTACGCGACCAACATGCCTAAGAGCCAGAAACCCTCCACGAAGAGCCTTGAGAACCAGGGCAAGCCATTCGCGGTCGCTGGTATCAAGGATGAGGACCTGCCTATGCTGCCACTGGGTGGCAAGGGCGATATGGGCATCGAGAAGACGAAGCAGGGCAAGGGCGGAAGAAGGGAGGAGAGAAGCAAGCGTGAGATTGGAATGTTGATCAGCAAGAAGGTGCCCAAGTACAGTTTTGAACGCATTGTGGTTTAAGATGTCAAAGCTGGGAGAGGGTCGGTGTACGGCAGATGAGTGTTTCGATAACAAATGAACAACTCTTCTGGATCCATTTTAATCCATGTTTTCTCTTCCATTGAGCTGCCATATCAAACACCCAGAAGCTTGTGTTACGCTGTTCCATAATCAATTATCTCCCCAAGGGTAAACAATCTGTCTTTTCACAGAACCGACAATTAAATGTGAAGCATCCTTACGTAAATTGTATCCGTTCATTTCCGTTCAATATCACACAAGACCGTCCATTCATCATTACGCTCTCTTGTGATTAGCAATCACTCTTCTTTCCTCCTGCCACTCCCAATTTTGACCAGCGTCTCGGCGGACGAAGTCTCGCTGCTCGTACTCGTACTCACGACGTGGAATGAGAAGTCAAGTTCACCAACGAGTTTCTTCACCGACCTGTAACCCGTTAGCATCCTTTCAAATCTGCGAGGCCTTGCTTCTGCTAAAGCCTCGGGTAACGCACTTCAGTAGCTTCTCAATATCCATACTGATGCATCTTGTACTAATGGCCATGACCGCAAATGCTGCGTATCCGGGCTCGGCAATGTGCCTCAAGCTCAGGATATCGCTGTCTACGGCCTCCAGCTTACGACTCAGCTGGTAGCTCTGTGGCACCTTGAGATACGGCGGTAGCGGCTGCCCGTTCTGGATCGACGACGATAGTAGCGATAGTAGCGTCGTGATTTCGTGCGACGTAACGTCCGCGTCCTTTATGATGCGGCGGAAATCCATAAACCACTGTGGACTCGCCTGAGCTGGGAACCGGGTGCCGGCCCACGTCGATTTGTCGTCTGGCGTGTCTGGGTTAAGGAATGGGTCCGTAAAAGCCTGCGATGCGTAGCCGAGTAGTGCGGTGTACTGAACAATGTTTTCCACGTAGCCGATGATGGCCTGGTACTCTTTGGCAGGGAACTTGCCGCCAATGGGGAACTCGAATTTCACAAAGGCGGAATGCATTCTCAAGGCTTGCAGGGTAAGCATCTGCTTGGCGAAGACCTTGTTGCGTGCTTTGCTTAACATGTAGCCGGGGGATTTCTTGTCGTGCTCTTCATCGCCGGCGTCGCCTCGGATGCGTGATAGCACGTGCTCATGCATGATGGAGTAAAGATTTGCGCTGAGATAGAGTGCACCGCCCAGCTTCTGTCGTAGGGCAGAGTGCTCAGTGATAGGGTAGGGAAAGATAGTCCAAAAGAAGGCGACTGCGAGACCGCCAACTACAGTCGCAAGACGGTAAGGCCCCAATTGGTAGATTGGGTACGCCGGCTGGCCGGTGACAGTTGCTGCTGCAACACCAATCTTGCGAACCTGGAGCTCATAACCCACAATCATGGTGGCAGTGACGACACTAATCATACCGACAATAACGAGGTCCATGCGTTTAAGCGGAATATAAAAGCCAAGCGCAACAAAGAACCAAAGAAAGGGAATAATGCCGGCCGTATGTTGGTTGGGTAAGTACCATATCAGCCAAGCAACACACATGGCAACAAATGTGCCGGCGATGCGAAGCATGAATTGAAAAATTGATTGACCAGCAGTCGGTGTCATGGAGATAGCGACCATAATCATGGCCCATACGAGACGATATTCGACAAAGAAGACTTGCGTATCGCGCAAGAAGGCAACGATGCCAATCGACATAGTCGCGCAAGCGGCACGGAAACCAAAAGACGATTCAGGGGAGCGGAGAAAACGGGCCGCCGCACGAATCATGTCGCCAAACTTCTCCCAGGCGTTCCTAGGTGGCAGATGCTCGGGGTCTTTCTTGCTCTTGTATGCTTCGCCCATGTAAATGGTGGTACTGTTTCGATCGAAGCCAGCAATGGTAGTCTCGTCGTCATGGCTAGTGTCTTGAGTCTGAAAAATGCTCTTGATCCACTTCTTCAGACGTCTTCCACCGGGGTTGATTATCTTGTTCTTTGCCGTGGCTTGGTCGTGCTCATCGGCAAATTTGACGAAATCAAGAATAGAGCGGTTGATTGAGTTGAGCAGGAAGATAACATAAAGAAGAGTATAAAGTTGTCGTTGGTCTCGTTTCCTTGTAGTAATGCTAGGGAGGCGTTTGAGCGTTTCATCGTCAATCTGGTCCGGACACGAGAAGTAGTCGGCGCTCAGCTTAATGCCCTTACTCTCTACCCAGTGGCGAAGGGTGGGTTCTTTTGAGCTGAAAAATTTGTCTGCTTGCTTCTCCATGTATTCTACGAAATTTTTGTCACCAGGCTTTACAGTATCGCCCTTTGCTTCTGTGTCGTCCTGATTCTGGCCTTTCTTCTTGGGAAGCTGCACGAACTGCATCTTAAGCATGATATGAGTGAGACCCTCGTCCATTACTTGCAGAACACCATCAAATGGCTCGTGAACAAATGAAAACAGCTCGTTCCACTCGCTGATGCTTTTCTGCTGTAGTTCGTGGTCATGCTCGGTCATATTTTCGCCATCCCAGTGATTGATCTCCGCTGCCCTTTCGAAAAGATCCATCACAGAGCCCAGGCCAAGAACAGGTAGCATGATGGATCTTAAATGCTTGAACATAGCTTCAAAATCATCCGGTGTTAGCTTTCCATAAGCGACCTCTCTTTTGGCAAAAGCGAGGTCGGCAGTCAGCTTTCCGTGCAATTCCTGGATAGCGCCGATCGCCTTTTTCACTGCTGCAACTTCTGGCTTGACTTTTGGTTTCTTTGGCTTGTCTGCGTTGTTTCCGTTCTCAGCTTCGGGAACATATGTCTGTCCGAACATATTTGAGCCCTCCAAGGTATGAATGTAGCCTTTATGCGCTGCAATTGCTGCTTTCAGCAGTCCAAGGTACCCAGTCATCTCCTTTACGACCACCGTTCGGCAAGTAACAGGAAAGATAAAGAAGCTCACACCAGTAGCAAGACCAAATCCGGTAAGGAAAGCTACAAGTAGCCGCCGAATGAAATTCTCGCATTGGGCGGGTGTGGTAAACAGAAAGCCGGATGTCGCAGCAACATTGACCAGGATCGAGTAGATGATAGTTGGGAACGCCAGCTGCGGAAACTTTGCCTTGAGCGCGTTGACAATGTATATTTGGAAGAACAGCCATACGCCGAGAACTGCCGATTGAGAAGAGTTGTATCGCGATGGAGGAGCACCAGGGACGGTTGTGTGTTCGCGCGCCTTCACAGCGGACCATACCATCAACATGGCGAAAGCGGAGCCAATACACGTGCTAATAACATTCATGATCATTGTCTGAATGAACTTCGCTCGAGGCATGATGCAGAATCCGAGAATAGATATAATAGAGACCAGATATCCGAGGGTCGAGTATAATTGAGCCACCGCATCCGCCTCGTACATCGCGAGTGCAATAGTGGGTGGCAGCGCGGCTTTACCCATCATCATCATGGTAGGGGCATCGAGCCCTAGCTTGTCCCACATCTTCTTGAGTTTCCCAGGCTCTTTCTTCTTCGTTTGCTCTTTTGTGTCGTCTTTTGATGTGATATCCTGCTGGTATCCATTCGACTCTTCACGTGCTGCGTCAGGCCTCGCGGTCCCATCATCTGCCTCCCCATTCGGCGAATGGCGCTCGGACGCCACTCTTGCCATGATGTATCAGGTTATTGTCACGGGGTCGCGCAGAGGAATCCTTCAAGATGGTGGCACGTTGGGAGATGGGGACATGGACCGAATACATGAGAATATGCAATTGATCAAGGCCCAACAAGCGTCAATTGAATGGCACCGACGCTCCGCTATCTAATGGACCCCGGCATCTTTCCGGCGTGCAATGACACCATTCGCCGTAATGTCACTGGACAAGCAAGACGCCAAGACGCTACTCATCGCTTAGCTTCGTACTCAGCTGCGGAGGATCGATCTGCTTTGCATGCATCCTCAGGGGCTGCCTATATCGGGCCGTACACCTTAGATCTCAATGACGCTGGAGGGTTGGTTCACAGTTGTGGTAACTATATAGTCTGTACGAGTCCATGCGGCCACATCCTGCAGAGGCATAGTCAGCATCTTGCTAGGCTCGCCTTTAAACTGTTGCTTGATAGTACCCGGGTATTCTGTATGACTAGTTGCCCTCCTGATATTAATTCGAGCAGGCAAAACCCTTCATCAACATGCACACGTCTCCGCAAGCATCGCCAGTTGGAGATTTCCGGCATGATTTCGGATTGAATGCCTCGATCCCTTTGCTCGAATCTAACTACTATGATGGATAGTGTTGAAGGCAGTTAATTCTTTTATTTTTGCCGGTTATTTGCATCTCAAAAGAGGCTCTTTGTGCCTACATGAATTTAGCGTGGACAAGACTGAGGTTTTTTTTGGGTATCGCAGAGCCTGCTTTAAGATATGCATGTTCTTATTTCGTTCGAGAAAAATACTAATCCACACAAACACACGCGCGCTCTGCGGATGGCATTTGTGCTCATTCAGACGTCTATTTCGCCCTCTGCATCTACATCATTGGCATCATCTGCATCCTGCATCTCAATATCAAGCTCCGAAACGATCTCGGCTTCGGCTGTTCGCATCTCGCCTACTACTTCAAGATCAGCAGCAGCGGGCTGAGCTTCTTGCTCTGGATCATCTGCGGACTGGGAATGGTTGGTGTGTGCAGCAGTGGCGATGTGATCGCGCGCGATCGCATACTGCTCCTTCGGGCGGCGCATTATATCTGTGCCTGTAGTAGTTGTACCCTCGAGCTCGTCATCGGTAGGCATATCAGACTCGTCAGAATCACGATTGCGGCCACGGCTCGTAGAACCTTGCAGGGTAGAAAACCTAAGGTGATACTGTTCACGCCACTGCTGTTTTTGGTGCTTCTGGTGCTTCCGTTGAACGTGTGTATTCAGCCAGTCGTTGTCCATGTCATGCAGAATATCACCGAACACAGCCCAAATTCCTGCAAGTGTGATATATCCACCGGCGAGAGTCTTCTTGACTGCGTTGACCGATAAAAGCCATCGCAGCACGAGCTCTATCTCGAATACCTCGGTTGTGTATTCGTCGCAATTGGCGTGGAGATCCTCGACAGTCGCGCCCGGTTGAAAGATAAGAGGCTGTAGGACAAGGTTTAGTATGCGGTACCACCATGGCCAGATTACATTCTGTCCATCCATACTGCTCCAAATTGGCAGCAAAGCGTTTGAATCGTCTTTGCCCGGAAGTGGTGGGCGCGGGAGCGGCGACCAGACAGTTGAAACGCCTGCTTGGCTGCTGGGTGGCGCAGGCTCTGGCTGTAGTGGATTACCATAGTTGTATGTCTCTGTGGGGACAACATGTATATCCCAGAAGAGACGCTGCCTATCAATCCCTCGGTGGACGTAGTCGCCCTCCATGAATCCCCAGATGGACAACCGTGGCAACTGAGCGCCAAACTTGTTATTGACGGAAGGAATCTGAGGGGCGAACTTCACTTTTCCCTCACTAAGCAGCGACATGATGGCCATGATAGCGCCGTCAGGTTCAGCACGAGAAATAGAGTAAAGCCGTTTTTCTGGATCTTCCTGAGTAAAAGCGGCGTCCATCTCTTTCTTGATCTTGACGGCAGCCATGAACTCATCAAAGTCAAAAGTGCGCCCATACTTCTTGGCAAGCTTTGCTGTGAAGGTGTAGTTTCTGCCAGGCAGGAGACGCTTGAGTCTACGCATGCGCAACATTTGTCGTTCCACATACTCTCCCACGACTTTTGTAAGCACAGGGTTGCCCAGGAGCTTGAGCTTCTCGTGAGCCGTGTGGCTGTCATAGAGGGATTGCGGCGTAGCTGTATTTGCACGGATCCACGAGCGGGCCTTGACTTCTATCGCATCAATAGCGAGACGAGACGTGTCCGGACGCAAAGGTGCAGTGTAGGGATGTTGTAGCTGCAGCTTTATGCGTACTCTGTCTGCAATCTTCTCACGGTGCCACTTGGGTCGGTCCAAAGCTTCGAAGCTCGAAAGGTCAACACTAAACTGCTGCAGTGCTTCTCGATAAACAGGCAATGAGAGTTCGGGGTACGCGCAAGTATGCATCGCCCACCCAACCAAGTTACTCCAGTTGTAGGTTGAAGGTTCCCCGATAGCGGCAATTCTGTCACTCTCGTATGCCTCGATAAAGCGAGCCTGGAAGTCAGCGGCCAGTTCAGTTATTTGAGCCGCCATATTAACCTGCAGCCAAGCCCAAACAGCCTTGAATTTTGCAATACTGAATCCTTTGCAGCTGTAAACCTTCTCTACGATACTCCAGTCTACTAGGCCGCTTTCCCAAGCCATTGAAGAAGCAATGGCAAACGTGCAACAAAGCTTCTTGAATTTGTCAACCGGATCTTGGCTCTCAGAATATTTGTGTTCTCGAAGTCGTCTGTTGTTGCGGACTTTCTTTCTGTCATTCCACTTCCGGTAGGTCTTCTGAGAGGGCAATCTCGGTTGAGGTGGAACATATGCCGAATCATTGGGATTGCCAGTAAGACCAGTGAGGCGTTCAAGGAGTGTAGGCGGGGGCTCCTTCTTACTACGACGCTGTTCTGCTTTCGCTTCCTCTTTCGCTCTCGCTTTGGCTTTGGCTTTCTCCTTTGCTCTTGCTTTTGCTCGAACCTCGCTCAGTTGCATGAGTGGTGTATCGTCTTCACTGTCCGAAGACAAAGACGTGGATGAAGAGCATGACGTGTCGCTGTCATCACTCGAGCTGTTGACAAGAGTCGCTGATTGAACGGACTTGGGGTTGATCTCATGAACTCGGACCCTCTTGCTGGGTTTTTGAGTTTCGGGCTCAATAATTTGAACACGCTTCGTGCCCTTAGGCCTGACGGCAGCCTTCACAGCGACCATCGAAGGCGACGGCATGCCAAGCAGGTCGGCTTTTCGTACCAAACCAAACTCCGTCGAGAAGGTGCCATTTGTTGCAGAGAAGCGGAAAACAGGTGCCATGATTGAAGAGACACTAGACTCAGTTCTCGTTTCCATTGGAATCGTTCGGTGCTGTTGATACGTTCCCGAAGTAGCATCACTACAAACAGGGGTTGCCAAAGGCTTCTCCTGCGTCGAGTCCAGTTCTGGCAATATCTCATCGCTGGACGCTTTCTTCGGGATTGACTCTCCAACTTCTGTATCCATAGGCGCTGAACGGGCGTTCGAAATTGGAGCACGACGGTAACGTTTGTTTTTGTCGTTGAGACTTGCAAGACGGGCGCGTTTTGCGCGTGGCTGTCCATTTGACGTTGATGTCTTCTTCAGAGGAGCCTCCACTCCCTCATTCTGAGCATCCCGGGCGTTCTCTTCATCCTTCTGCTTGTGGTAGTATCTTCTCCGTCTCTCAAGATTTGCTTCTTTGATCTTGTGCTGCAGACTAGGATTTAGATGCTCTAAGCTGATAGTCTCATCTTTGGGCGCCACTGGCATAGGTACGTAAAAGGATTCCTCAGTCACTAGGTGACGGACCTCTTCGGGGTAGTATTGGTGTGCCTTACTGTTGGAGTAATTTGCCATCTTGTATGCCAGTTTGGTAACTTCTGGACTCGTAGGAGTAAGGTGTTGATACACTACCATGTCTTTCTTCTTCACGCCTGCACTGTGTCGCAGTCTTATCAGAAAACTGAGTTTCTTGAGTCCACTACGTGGGTCCGCAATCATATCTCTCAAATTCGATAGTACAGTGCTCGAACCGGGTGGAGCGATGTTGGGATGATGCTTCTTCCATAGCGTTGTGAAAGGCCGTCCAATCTCCCCGTGCAAAGGATATGCACCATTGCAAAGGTCGATAATCTGCATGATAATCTTGTGTCGGAACATTTTCTGGCTACCCCCACCGGTCTTAGTGCCCATGTATGCTGCAAGCTTTCTGGCGCTTCGACTGGCAGTATCCTCTTCCATGATCGGGCCACAAAGACCCTGGATCTCGGACTCTTCCACTCCGTTCCGAGCATTCTGCCCACTCGCATTGTCTGAATTTCTTTCGTCAAACGTCCCTGCTTCCTGGTGTTCTGAAGATGCGTATGGACTCTGATATGTGGATGTGGTTCGTGATGGCTTGTTAATAGCATTCCATGCGGTCACTCCGCGGGGGGGTGGCTGTACGGGTTGATTAGGTCCCTGCAGCGCGTCTGTTTTGGTTTTGGTATGTGCGGTTTCTGCATTCGCGCCAGTTACAGCAACAGCCTGGCTCGACACACATCCTTCGCTGCGTTGACCTATTTTGAGCCCAGAGGAATCAAGCCCCGGTTTCTCGTTGGTTGCCGAGCCGTCACTTATACCGCGTGGTGTTCGAGACAAAGAATCGTTCGTAACAATAGTATTCGAGGATGGCGGTGATCCACGTAGAATTGGATCACTGGTTTCCGGTGTCTGGCTTTTGCCATTCGAGCTCAGTCCATGATCAGTGGCACCGTTCGCGTTATTTTTGCAAGGTTGAATTTCGTTAGTATCTTCCTGATTCGTGATCGATTCTTGGGTGAACCATTCAAGGCTTGAGAGCTGAACCAGCCGAAAGGTTGCAATGAAAGCATTGCGAGGCCGACCTTGACCGATTTTGCGCTTTGCAAAGGGGTCGAGGTATAGGCCAGGGTCGGACCTGCTGCTGTATACCTCTTTTATAAGGCGAACTCGCGCCTCAACCTCTGGTAGGTCAATAATTCGAGATTTTGCATGTGGCTGATCATTCGTCTTGCCACTGGTATGACTCGGCGAGCTAGCCATGCGATGCTCAACTTCGTCTTCGATCTTGTCCATCGTCGAAACCCTGGACTGGGGTTGTGTTTCGGGGGGCTCATTCGTATCGGGGACTGCTGTTGATAGTGGTAATGGATGTTCCGTGTCAGCCTCAGGTGTTAGTGAATTCGACTCCACACAGAGTCGTTTAGCGGCCCGCGATATAGTAGTATCGTCATCAGCTCCCCGTTTCTCAAGACTTGGCGTGTGTGTGCTCAATTCAACTTCTGCTGAAGTATCCTCTTCATCCAGAGCGGGCGTAAGAGCATCAGCGTCATCTAATCCTCTGGTTGGATCGTGTTGCTGCAATGTTTGTAATCTGATCCGATCAATGCTTTGTGTGATGTCTGCTTTGCTTTTCTTATTCTTCACAGCATCCAGATATGCTGGTATGACCTTAGACTCCTCCAGGGAAATCTTGAACTCTCGTTCCTCTCTCAGCCCTTCCATGAGTGACTGTGGAAGGCGGCCATGGGGTATGATGCCTAGTTTGATCCTCTGTTCTTTACTCAAAAGAGCCGGCTCATTAGCCGGTCTACTCTTTCGGGGCTTCTTCGTCTTTTCAGTGCTTTTGGGAAATCCACGCTGCTCGCGAATTTGGTCCTCAATTTTTTGGCCAAGACGTCCTCGAGGCGGCAGACCCGCAGCGATGCGTTCCTCTTTTGACATCAATGGCCCAAGCTTTGGAGGCGCAGGTGGCCCAGTAGGCCTCTCAAGTTCGATGGATTCAGGAATGGATGCTGAATCTCCTGTGCGCTTGCGATGTTCTCGAACTTGGTCCTCGACAAACTTGCTGAGACGGCCTTTTGGCTTAAGTCCCAGTGCCACTCTTTGTTCAATTGTAAGGAGGCCAGTATCATACTTCCGCTTGGGCAGGCCCATGACTTTTGCGGTAGATGCAGGTATCACATCTCCACTCTCAACAGCCGCATCGGCAATCAGCTCTTGTCGAGCCGGAGTTGCCGGGCTACTCTCAATACGGGGCGTTTTGAGCAGTGACAGGTCCAATCGCGATTGAATCTTTGTCTTTGGACGAGCGATATTTATTTGTCGGCCCTGATCTGCTTTGGGTGTTCCGACCTTCTGATATCCAATGTCCTCCACCAATGAGTTATCCCAGCGGGGGCCATGCTTACGACCGTGAACAATGGCTGCACGGCAATCGATGAGTGACCCGGACCCATCTTGATTGAGGAAGTCCTTCGGGTTGAGGGCGCGGAAACCCCATACATCGACAGGCAGCTGCTCAGAGCCAGTCTTTTTAGGTCGACCTCCTTTACCTGCAGTTGATTGTTTTGATGCCGGCTTGCTGACTCCAGCCCATATGACTTCACCTGCGTCTGCAGCTTTTTGGAAGTTCTCATACGTGCGGTACACATAATGCACAAACTTCTTCTCTTGTGTATTGCGTGTATCTCGAATGAGGGCGAGGTGACGAATGTGTGCTGGCTGTGTAGCTTCCCAGTCATCCGTCAAGCGTGTGAGGTAAGACTCCATAGGTCGCCGCCAGAATTTGCCCACAATGCGGTCGCGCAGCACTCCAGCATCCCAGCCGTCTGTGCCCCCCATAGCAACCACCTCATGTAGTGTATTGGAAAGCAGACGTTCAGGTACCCATTGTGGGGGTATGCGGCCAGCGTCTTCCTTTCCGCCGTCTCTCTCCTGAGTGTCTGTGTCGAGCATGTCCACCTCGAGATCTCTCATCAAAGTCTCGCCATCGATGTCTTCGTCAGACTGCTCATCGCCGACTTCCTCGATAGCAGCCTGACGCCGGAACTTCAAATTTTCGTGATCCTCGGGGCGGGGTTCTCGCAGTACCTCGATGCAAGTGAGCCAGTTCTCGTCAGCGGCCTTTCTTCGAGCCCTAAAACGCTTGACCATACCCGTTTGGTCAAGACGGATCAGTGCACCCTGAACAGCCCGTTTGTTCCAAGTCGACATTGGCACGTTCTGCCTGTTTTTAGTTTTTTGAGAGAAATAAGTGGACATGGCTTACCAGTCGATTTCGGATGTCTCTTGTCGGAACGACACCGGCGTCTTTTAATTTGTTGTAAAGCAGGTGCACAAAACCAGACAGAACAAACTTTTTGTACTGAAAAACATCTTCGACCTTTCCAGATGTCAAGAAGTGGTCGTCGGATACGAACTTTTTGTGAACACACAGACTAGTTCGCAGTTTGCCAGATTGCACAGGTCGTTTTTCAATATAGCCCTTCCGGCAGAGCTCATCAGTTCGGTGCGGCACAGAGCGCTTGTCTTGACCACTCAGAGTAGTCAGGTCAGGTTGTGTGACTCCAGCTTCACCGTGTGAGGCAATGAGGGACAGAAGAACAAATTCCATCAATGGGACCTTTTTCAGATCGATCCCATGTCCTGTCAACGCTTGCCAGATACGATTCTGGCTCGCAAAAATCCGTGGTGCTGAGTTGTTCGTTTGGGGGTCATCAAATACCGGTTCCGCATTGTTTGATGTATTTGGAAGGACTCGAGCTGCACGAGCAATTTTGGGCATGAGACCACTATTCGTGTGCGGTGCAGATACTGCTGTTTGTACAGAGAGAGTATTCGCGAGCTCTGAGACTGAGGATATAGCGACCGTATTCAGACAGGGCCCTTCCTTAGCCAAACGCTGTTGTATAGAATCCCTTATTGCCAATAAGGATTTTGCAGGACCGATCTCCTGGCTTGTTGTGGCACTGTGTGCCACGGCTTGAATCGTGCTTGTTTGATTTGTTTCAATCTTTTCTGCTGCTTCAAATTCTGCCAGACTGTACCGGCGCACGACTCCGTCGTGGGTGATGCGGATGTCGGCATGGCTGATCACCCATTGCCAGACCTTCTCGTACAGTGCTGGTCCTGGCTGGCCCGAGTGGACTTGAGGCTGAGAGTCGTGTTCGCCATGCGACTTGATGTAAAATGATTGCACAAATCGTTTGAAGTCAGCGCTGCCGGCTCCTATGATCCACAAGTTAATTTTAGGTGTAGGAAAAACAAGTCTGCCTTGGATAAGACTCGAACGCCAGATCGGGTAATAGCGTTGACTTGCATTTATCCGACAATGCAATCACCAGTCCCGGCATTTGTGTAACAAACATGACACGATAGACAGTGCAGCGCGACATGGAGAAAAGCAGAGCTAGAACGCGGAAAAAATGGGCGCGAGTCATGCATACCTTGAACGCCGGTAAGGGCGACTTCAGAGAGGACATGGTTGACGAGGTCGTCAACGCCTCTCGCCATCGTAGGGCTACCGCTCGATTGCTACGATTTGAGGGACATGAGAACGTTCGCAAGTTCGAATCCGGGAGGCGCCTTTCAGAATCTGTGCGCAGCAACGAAGGCGAGATTTTTTTGGCGCGCGCTGCATGCACAAAGGTGGATACGGAAGCGAAGGACGGAGGAGGGCGGACAACAGGAGGGGTTAGAAAAAGTTCCAATTCTCGCTTGGCGCTATCGCGACTTCGATAAGGCAAGCGCGACCTTCACTTGCGCTGGGCAAGTGTGACTCGGTGCAGCATGGCACGCTGTACATAATCTTGCCGTTCTTAAATCTATTCGTTGATGATAGCTGACTACCGGCCGGTAATACTGAGGCTTTGAAGATGCCCGAACATCATACAAAATAATAGCCCTCCATGTCTTTCGTCTCTCCTTTCACTAAGTCCTCTTCGAAACCTGGCCGTGGCTCCATCGTTGTGGAAATTCTATCGCCAGACACGCCCGTACTCAAGACGGTCTCATATCAGTATCCGCTGAAATTGATCGCTCCAGAGCCTCTGCCTCCGCCAGATTTTGACTCAAGCGTGGACACGCCACGTCTGGTTCACACCATATACCTTTTGACGTATGGGGGCGGCATTGTCGCTGGAGACAGCATAGATCTTGATGTGCACCTGGACCACAGGACGCGAGTTCTGCTCCTCACTCAAGGCTCGACCAAAATTTTCAAGACGGAGGATCCGCAAGTGGTTTCCAACCAACGCATGAACGTCTACCTGAAGCAAGGCGCTGCGCTGTTGTACCTGCCCGATCCAGTGCAGCCCTTTGCACAAACAGCATTTTCACAGTCGCAGCTCTATTATTTGAACGATGGTGAAGGAAGCCTCTGCGTCTGCGATTGGGTGACTAGCGGCCGATCAGCCAGAGGCGAGAATTGGGACATTTACGAGTACAAGAGCCGGAATGAGGTGTGGACTACTGGGGCGTCAGGCAAGAAACGGTTGTTACTCAGAGACAATCTCATTCTGGACAAGCACGGACGAACAGGCATGCAACTCTCCTCTCGCATGGATGGCTTTTCGGTTTTTGGCACGCTGATTATCAGAGGGCCAGCATATGCATCACTGGCAAAGTTCTTTCTGGACGAGTTCGAGGTACTTCCCCGCATTGGTGGCAGGAACTGGGGCGACGCGGTGCAACCTGAGCTATCACAAAAGCAGCAGTGGCGCGCATGTAGGCTGGACAGAGAGACTAGGGATGGTGTTGTCTGGAGCGCTGCGAATGTGCGCGACTTCGTGCTGGTCAAATTTGCGAGTACAGAGGTGGAGGGATCGCGGGACTGGCTGCGAGAAATGATCAGAGAAGAGGGCTCAGTGCTGTATGCATTTGGCGAGCGAGCGTTATTATGCCTAAAGTAGGCAGATTATTTCCATTGAATCACTCACACAAAAATTCATCCTACATGGGTCAGGTTGGAGAGTATGCCCAAGCTGGTGATGTCAACAGCCCTACCAGTCCCACGTGGGATGGCGGCGGCCCCTACTCGCCCGGCGGGAGTGACGAACATGGCCGAAACACCAGGCAGGCGTCACGAGCAGACTACTCACCGCCAACATTGCACGTCCTAGCCACGCAAGTCCTATGTTCTCGACGCCGCCGTACACATAGCACTGTTGCAATTAGCACTGTTGCCCACTATGAGCGGCAGGCTCGTCTATGGGCGCCTCGCAACGCTTGCGCGCCGAACCGCACTGCACACGCCACGCCTATATACAACACATTCGCTCCCTGCAGGCGGTCTGCTTCGCAATGAAGCTGGTCTGCGCCTAATCAAAAGGCGTCCCTGGCCCCTCGGTAGCTACGCGCTCCACAACCTGCCTGCAACACGCTCCATATCCTTCGCGCGTATTGTGCCCAAGTTGGTCACAAAACTTGCCACCGCCGGCGCAGCTGCAGGAGGCGCTGTTATTGCGGGCGTTTCGTACATTCAATACCAAGCTGGTCGTATGTCAGTAAGATCAATACACGCATGCCATAGCTGACACATTGCAGAAGCAGGAAGTTTCGCCGTCGACCTCTTTGGCCGGGCTAAGGACGGCGTGAGCAGCGTCGCTGGCGGCGCGCTCGACTCTGCAACTGGCTTCTTCGATCAGATTGACCAGGGTTGGCGCAACACGAAGGAAAATCTGGAAAGGGCGGAGTATCCAGAGTGGCTGCAGAAGCTGCTGGCTACAAATGAGGCTGCAGGAGGCAGCAATGGTGGAGGGCAAGGTCCTGAAGAGCCAAAGCAAAGCGGTGCGGGTGCTGGGACTGCGGTTGCTGGTGCCTCAACAGCGGCTGCTTTTGGCTATGGTCAACAACAAGAAGAAGAAGAAGACAGGGATAACGCTGAGAAGATCGCAAGGGACGAGCAGATGATGATGCTCACAAAGAAGATGATTGAGATCAGGGGGCTTTTGCAAACAGTCGGGCAGTCAGAGTCTCTCACACTACCGTCCATCGTCGTAATTGGCTCGCAGTCTTCTGGTAAAAGCTCAGTACTAGAGGCTATCGTTGGACACGAGTTTCTTCCAAAGGGCCACAACATGGTCACGCGACGGCCCATTGAGCTCACCCTCGTCAACACACCTGATGCGCAAGCCGAGTACGGAGAATTCCCTGCCCTGGGTCTGGGCAAGGTGACAGACTTCGGCCAGATTCAGAGGACATTGACAGATTTGAACACGGCTGTGCCTGCATCTGACTGCGTTTCCGACGACCCCATCCAATTACGCATTCACTCGCCAAATGTTCCAGACCTCTCCCTGATTGATCTACCCGGGTATATACAGGTTGTTGGCCGCGACCAACCCCCAGAACTCAAGGAGCGCATCTCTCAGCTATGTGAGAAGTACATCAGGGCTCCCAACGTCATACTGGCAATCTCGGCAGCAGACGTAGATCTGGCAAACAGCACTGCGCTGCGGGCATCGAGGAAAGTCGACCCCCGCGGCGAAAGGACTATTGGAGTCATCACCAAAATGGATCTTGTCGAACCTGAACGCGCGGTTAGTCTGCTCAACGACAAGAAATACGCCCTGCGGCTTGGCTACGTGGGTGTGGTCTGTCGAGTACCAGCCGGTGCAGGCGGTGGCAAGCTGTTTCACCGAGGGAGTGGCAACATCCAGAACGCAATCGCAAAGAACGAAAACGCATACTTTAGTTCGCACCCGGAATTTGCGCCCGAAGCGCAGCTCGATGTTGGCACAAGAAACCTCAAGAAGAAGTTGATGCATGTTCTCGAGCACACCATGGCGGCCAGCCTGAAGACAACAAGCGAAGCCATTCAGCGCGAGCTCGCCGAGGCGACCTATGAATTCAAAGTCCAGTACAACGAGCGTCCATTGAGCGCCGAGTCGTACCTCGCTGAATCCCTTGACTCCTTCAAGCATTCCTTCCGTGGCTTCACGGAATCTTTCGGTCGTCGCGAGGTTCGTGAGCTCCTCAAGCACGAGCTTGATCAGCAAGTCCTCAATCTTCTTGCACAGCGTTACTGGAACCGTCCTTTCGACGACCTGAGTCCTCCTTTCCCAGAGACTGATCCACTAAGCAGTCTCGCTAAGGCCGACCCTGAAGGTGATGACTCAATTTGGAAGATCAAGCTCGACGCCTCCAGCGCCGCACTGACAAAGCTCGGCGTGGGCCGTCTTGCGACAAGTGTTGTTGCTAGCGCACTTCAGAGAAACGTTGAATACCTTATCAGCAGCTCACGCTTTGCGGCTCATCCCTTTGCACGACAAGCCATCACCGAAGCATCCACAGCAATTCTTAAGGACCTGTCGTACGACATATCAGATGAGCTGGAGATTTGTATCAAACCCTACAAATACCGCATCGACCTCGAAGACAACGAGTGGGCGAAAGGTCGTGAGAATGTGACTGCTGTGTTGAAGGAAGAACTAAAGGTTGCGGAACTGGCGAGCAAGCGTCTCGAGGAGCACATGGGCGGTCGCAAGAAAGTGAAGGACGTAATGTCTTTCATTGACCGTGTCCGAAGTGGACAAGTCGTCCTTGAGGGCGACGGGGTAGGTGGCGCTGGCGGATTTAGCCAGGCGCTCCTCTCAAAAGGTACATCTGATCTCCCAGATTCTCAGATACACCTGCTAATTTTTTCTCAGGCCGCGAAGCCGTCTTCCTCCGAGATCGCGTTGATATCCTCAAACTACGCATTCTCGCTGTAAAGTCCAAACAATGCGCCACCAAAACTCACAAATATCACTGTCCCGAAGTCTTCCTCGATGCCGTCGCCGACAAATTGACCACCACTGCCGACCTGTTCCTCGATGCCGAGTTGCTGTCCAAGTTCTACTACCAGCTCCCCCGCGAATTGGACTCTCGATTGGGCCGTGGCCTAAGCCAGGATGAGATTGATCGTTTTGCCCGTGAGGATCCGAAGATCAAGCGTCATCTGGATGTCGTGCGTCGCAAGGATCTGCTTGAGCATGTGTTGAAGGAGATGGAGGGGTTGAGACAGTTGGAAGCGCGAGAGAAGAGGGCGGTGAGTCGAAGGGAGGAGAGGGAGAGGATGAAGAAGCAGGGCGGCGGGTGGAGTTTGTTCTAAGCACTGTCACTGAGGCGAAATTTGTACGAGGTTTGTATGCTGCTGGTATAGATTGCATTGGTCTGGCGTTAAGATACCACCCCCCTGAATCGAGGTCCTTCATCTTCAATCGTGTTGTCCTTACTCTAGTCTTCCCTGAGCCTCTCTCCCTGCATCAAAGACTCATCACGTATTCATACCTAGAGCTAATATCTCACATGCTCCATGGACTATAGGTAACCTCACGTTGACCATTCCCCACCTCTCCCAAATTTCGAAAAAAAAGGGGCAAGTAAGTCCGGGCCCAGCCCACCAAAATGGAGGTACGCAAGGTCCGAAGGCTTCAACTTGAAAACAGTTTCAACTACTATACAGCTGTAGTACATCTCTACCTGGAATTTCATTGCACGACCCAGCTACAACGTCGCGACATTTGGTCAGCGGTTTCAATCCATCAGTCTCGATGACAATGGGGTGGGATGTCGTCGGAAATATGATTGTGTGAAGGTCCTTCAAAACAAAAAAAATATGTGACATGGAGACGCGGGTGATCGAAACCCGGACCTTCCGCAAGATACCAGAGGATGCAAAGCGGACGCGCTACCACTGCGCTACGTCCCCCAGCACGTGACATATCATCTCTCGCAACATAAATATATATAAAATGATGCAAAACAGTCACAAGCGTCGTGGTAGGTCTGGAAAGAAGCAGGGGACTGAGGTTACGGAGACTGGTATTCTCGCTTATGTGACCGGAGTTGGTGTGGATCTATGGATCCTCTATTCTGGAGCGGTTTTGAAAAACTGTCGAAGCCACCATCTATCTTTGTGTAGTTGTTCCATTTGGGGATATTGGGGAAAGGCTACTGATGAGAGGCAGATATGTATTGGAGCTGACAGCTGCGCAGCAGACTGGTGCGGTGTCGAAATGCTACAAGAGAACATGCTTCTTCACGACCAAATCATTATGGAAATAAATTCAGATCCACCACACCATTCTCAACTCCAGTATCCCAAACCCCTTCACCCAAGATGTCTCCATCAATAAATGTACTCTCGAACGCATCCACGCCCACCCCTCCACTCTCACTTCGGCCTCCCTGCTTCTCACCCTCTTTAGCCTTCATCCCATAATAAACAGCTGCCCACCTTGTCTTCTTTGCCCAACTTTCAAACCCTGTGTTTCTCACTCTCTCCCCATCCACGCATAGCCTCTCGACCTCCTCATACTTCTGACTCACCTCCGCCATCACAGCCTCGAAATCAATGTACTCCCGCATCAAGGTCCCATCGAAGCCATCAATGTGCACACTTGTCGCGCGCACCATTACCACGAAGACGTACGCGAACTGCGCGAATGCAGTGAAGGGAATGCTCAGGTAGCTTGTGGCGGGGATCGCGGTGTATGTGTCGAGAAAAGAATGGACAGCGTGGATGCAGGACCATATGCCGGTGAGGTCGGGGGGTAGGGTCAGAAAGGAGGGTTCTGAGAGGGCGACCTGCGCAGCGGAGTAGTGCAGAGAGAGGAGGGAGAGAATTGTGGGACTTTGAGAAAGCTGGGTGGGAGGTGACATGTTGGAGAATTGGGTCTGCAGTAGTGAACGCGTTTCCGGGGTAGAGGACCGCATGGCTTCGTGCGTGATGCGCTGGTAGGATACCAGACGTGTAAGGACTGTTTCGCCTTTAGCTTGCAGCGCGTCAAGACAGTTGCTGAGCCATGGTGTCCAAGCCGGCACATCGCTTTTGCGGAAAGATGTGAAGCTTGTGCTTGCGACCCAGAAGGTGCCCAGTGCTACTCTTCTCTCCTCATCTCTGATAGCCCTTGCAGGCTGCGGGATCCCGTGACTCTGCAAAGCGGCTGCCATGTGCGCGAGCTCGCACGTCGTGGGGTCACGGTCCAGCGCCAGGTCAGTGGTGAGTGCCATGCAAAGGTGCAGGAGAGATGAGTGGCTTGCAGACGTGAAGAGATGAGGATTGTACCACGCGCAGAGAATGAGGAGGGATTGGAGAATGTCAAGAGACTTCCCGGCAGTGCTAAAGATGCTGCTTGTGATGTTGGAAATCAGATCGTTGATGAGGGACTGTTGAACCGAGGAGTCGTGGAAGTGGGCCACAGCTAAGATGGCGCGTAGCACGAAAGGGAAGTGCTTGAGAGAGACTGCTGTGATGGGTATAGGAATAAGCACGAAAGGCATATAGGGTGCCATCAACGTTGCGTAACGGTCGAGCAGAGTCTGAGTCTCGACCTGGCTTATGCTGGCGGATGATATAGTTTTGGCGTATTGTAGACTATTGTGCTTTGGACCAAGGTATATTGTGGGACGACCATACTTCTCATGGGTTGTTCGAGTGATCCTCTGCTCTTCAATCGGTGGAGTGGCCACGGGAGTGGCCGTGGGAGTGATCTGGGCTAGCTCCGCAGCTGCCAAATCCTCTTCTTGGTGTTGTCTCGTTGTAAGTACCTGCGTGAGATTGTCTAGTTTCTGTTCTAGATGCCCTAATTGGGTAGACCTACGTCTTGTTAGCACTCTGTGGTTAACCTAGTGTCAATGCGCGGCCGACCACGTCTCGCGATTGCGACTGAACCCAAAATATCCACCGACTCAACGGATCAGGACTTACGTGACCCTTTTCTTCGAACTTCGTTTTTTCCTGACTGGCTCCCTCGATTGGCAATCTCTTCCCAATCTTGTACATCTATCGCATCCTTCTAGTCCAGGAAGGCGTACGCATTTACACTTGGCTTTCGCACAAACAACACATGATATCTGCATAGCTTTCATCCTGCATACCAGTGGGGGATAGAAAACAGGACTCTATCGAACAATCTGTGTATACATGTTATGCAACACGAAACTATGACGGTACTTCAAGATTGCGTAGGATGCCTGAAGACGCTTAAATCCGCTATTGCCGAAATCCTTTCGTCCCCTCGGAAGTGCATGGTCCAATAGACTCGGACGATTAGCTTGAGATTGCCGCGAGCTATGATGTGCATCAAATCAACACCCAGGATCTAGGCATTGAGGTACTTCTCATGCACGCCGCCGTACCTCTCACCCGCCACTGGCAATGCCTTCATGAAACCATCCAACTCCTTTATATCTTCATCCGTTAAATCAATGGCTTTGCTATTCACTTCGACTCTCTCGCTCTTGCTAGATCCAGGAATCGGAATGGCGCCTTGATGGACAACCCAGGCGATGGCTACCTGCGCGGCGGTCCAGCCTTTGCGCTGTCCAAACCCTTCAATGGCCTGCACAAGCTTCGCGTTCTGCTCGAAAGCTTCAGGCTTGAAGCGAGCAAGCATGTGACGGAAGTCGTTCGCTGGTAGATCGGTGTGCGTACGCCATGTTGCAGTGAGAAACCCACGGCCAACTGGGCTGTACGCGATCATGGGAATGTTGACTATTCGATGACTTCAGCCAAAAGTAGAGCGTCAGATATTTGCAAGACTTACGTTCCTGGCAGGTTGCTAGAATACCGTTGTGAAGAGGGTCGGGTGTAAATAAGCTCAACTCAATCTCTACTGCTGCAATCTTGTGTACAGCACTGGCTCTACGGATCGTGCCCGCGCTGACTTCGCTCAATCCAATGCCACCAATCTTACCTTCGGCTACCAGTTCAGCGAGCGCCTTGATCGACGTCTCGATTGGCACATTGGGATCCACCCTTGCCATCTCAAAGACGTCAATCGTTTTGACACCTTTGAGAACTTGATAGGCCTCATCCACCGAAGCACGGATAGCCTCGGGTGTACCCGCAGGCTCGCGATTAGGAGAAAGTGCGCCCTTGATGCTTACAACAACCTTATCTGTATCTTCCGGGTACTTTTCAAAGTAGTAACGAAGAAGGTGCAAAGAATTAGCTGTGGGTGTGCCATAGTGAATGCCCTGCAATGTTCAGTCAGGACATTTTCTTCATCGTTGATAGGAAAATCATACACCGTTCCAAAGGTTAGCACCTCCGTCCAAAGCCGTCTTCATGCATTTGCAAGCGGCTTCATAATCGATCGGCGCCCAGGGTAAACTCAGACCTTGATTCGGTAAGCAAGAATTCGGTGGTGGATCAGATGTATGTACTCATTAAACCATAGCCGACTTTACCAACAGATTGGCCGCCAACTGATTGTGAAGACGATTTAATGTTAGACATGGTTCGGAACTCAGGAGTCAGAAACCGTTATGTTGCGGATGGCTGGACATACGGTAGGAGCGACTGCTCCTTATATACATATGACATTGCGATGTGAACGGTGACTTTAAAGACTGACCTCCGTGCGCAGGCGATTGGTTCGTGGTGTGAGCTGGCTTATTCAGAAGGGAGCGGTCGTTGTACAAGCGCCGCCTCCGGTCACGTGCCGGAAGTTCCGCTCGAAGGATGCATGTCTTAACCAAAGTCATATACTGCTTGCTCGAGACAATTAGCGCATTTTATCTCTAGAAAAGAATATATCAGCATTCATAGCATTGTTACGTGGCGCAGTGAACCGTTCTTTCGAAATTACCTCTTACTCAGGCCTCATCAGCACGATACACAGCGAATTGTACACGCTGCTCTTCTTCGTGTACTGAGCTGATTTAGGATTTCCAAGCCGTCAACTTCTTCTAGCCTGCCATCATCATGGCCAACGTCATTTCCAGCATAAGAAGGTTATTCGTTGTATTGCGGCCTGTCTAGTGCAATATCTGCAGTGTTCCATAATAGACAAAGGCTGGGCACACATCGTTGAATAAATGAATGCTATTCCGACAAACAAGTTGGGTATCTCTCTCTTGCGTCTACGACTTTGCCTTCGAGCCGACCTCCTCCTTCTTTGCCGCCATCAACTCCCTATAGGTGTCAATAATGGTCCTACGCTCCTCGCCTAACTCTTCTCTTTTCCTCAGACTGCCCGCCGCGTTCGGTACGTTGTTGACATTAACCTTCGCCCCATTCTTGACCTTGAAAATCTCCCTAGGCACCTTGCTGAATGTCGGCGGCGCATGCACGACATCGTGCAATCCCTTCCGTTGTTCCCTCTTCCTCTTCAACGCCTCCCATTCATCCTCACTGTGATTGTCTACCTCGCCCACAACCTTCTTGCGTTTTGCAGCCTTGGCCTTCTTGCCGTTTGCTCGCAGACCTGGCGCCGTGTCTTCGGTCTTATCCTCCCAGATCAGAGCCTGTTCGTCGCGCTCCTCTTCTGCGAGCTCATCTTCTTCGGCTTCCTTCTCGCGCAACCGTGCTTCTTCCTCACGCCACCCGGCTTGCAGACGCTTGAGGCGCTTTTCATGCTTTGTCACGCGGTGGTCTGCGACGCCAGCAATTTTCCTGCCGGACTTTGCTATCCCGGCGAGTGGAAGTGCCGCGTCAACTCGGGCACTGTACTCAGCCATGGATTCGCCGGGTTGGATTTTAGGGATCTGCTTCGCTTCGGCGGTTGCGTTGGCTTTGGCCTGGGCCGACTGCGTATCATCGTCTGAGCCTGCGCCTGCGCCTGCGCCTGCTTTCGTGCTTTGCTGAGCTGCGCGCTTCGCTGCAGCTTTTTGCTTCTTTGAGAGCACGAGGCCGTCGTCGAGGGCTGATCGCTTCTTGTTGGCGCCAACGCCAGCTTGTGAGAAGGCCATCAGCCGCTGAAACGCTTTTGGTGTGTCATCCTGCCCATAGCCTTCGATGTGTGCTGTCTTTCTCTTCTTCGACTTTATGTTTGTGTTTGCAGTCTTGCCTTTACCGACTGGGAGAGGCGCGGCGCGAGATGTGGGAGGGAGGTCGAAGCTGCATTCAGTCAGTATACATTCAGGAAGGCTATGTGAAATCGTGCAAGCATTGAAGACATACTCTTGTGCATCACCTGCCTTACGCTTGTGTTTGTGCGGCATGGTTGCGACTATCTGTTGTGGAGTTCAGATGGTGAGTTGCGCCATGTCGCAAAACTTCCGCGCAATTGTTGCAGGGATCCGGAGTTAAGCGGTTTGGGTGGACCTTAGCTCCAGGCTGAATCACGTGAGACACTCATTCACCCCACTTGCCTCGTGTACTCTCGTTCGAAACGCCACGTAGAAATGGAATCATTCTAGGAACCCACACCGGGTACGTACATTGTGGCTCGGATGGTGTCATGCAGTATTTGATCTGGCTCTTGAGTCGCGGAGACACCGATTCGAGGTTTCTTCCCCGCAAAGTCTAGACCATCAACCAAGCAGAGCTGGATTTGGAACACACGGAAAGCAGCCCGTCAGTTCCATAGCCTCACAATGCGTGAGACAATTCAGAACAATACGCCAGGCGTCCACAAACATTTGCAAAATAATGCGACTGCTAAATGCTTAAATCGATGGCTGTTTGCTGGTGCCATATCCACCAAGCACAACGCCAACCCTTATCATGAATGCCTTGACTTACAAGAACTCCAAGAAATAGCACCAAAAGCTTGTAAAGCGTAAAGGCGGCCCTGTCGCCACTGCTCAACATCTCCGCGAACAGTGATTTTTGCTGTGTACTCGTGCTGCTGATCGTCCTTCACCTGTCTGCGTGACAGCATCGCTACCCACATTCTTCGAGTCGAGAGCATTAGGCCGCCTTCCTCCCTGCAAACCACACCCCAACGATCCTCCTCGTGTTGCGAGTTCGAGGCTGTCAATTCAACCACTCATCCTTGGCAGTGAAAGTCCATAGAATCATTGCACCAATCAGACCGTCGGCTATCGCTATGTGCACCAGGGTAGCCCACTGCGACAAGCTCAGGGCCCATCACGAGGGCGAGGGCAGACGCCGCCCACAGACGGATCGGACGCGCGCCACAAACTTGATGGAGTGCATAATAAACCCAGCAACCGCCGAATCGCTCAGTTCGCCATCATCGACGTCTTCGAACGGAACTGACGGCCAGCGAAACAAGTACCAACTACGCGCGACGCGCAGCGCTTCCTGTCATCAGCACCAGTGGGCCTTGACTGCCACTACGTGACTTTCTGGTCGTGTCGAGCGATTGCGGACAACGGGCCGTTCGTGATTCAGCGCTACTGCTTTCTCGGTTTGGAATAGACTGGGGTTGGGATCGTGAAAGTCTGGATCGTCCTCACCAAGTGGTGGCGCCGCTCTGAGTATCGTTTCGGAAGGTGTCCAAAGTTGCGACCAACTCGAAGATTCCGGTCGCGGCCATATATACAGCCCGCCTGGCCTTCAGCTTTGGTGTCGCGACTTCGATACTTTTTCCTTGACGTTCGTACACTCGTGCAGCCTGCAAGGGTCCGATCGCTGCAGGGATCGTCAGTTACCACCAACCTGGCAGCTATGGCTTCCGACAGCGCCGAATTACGGATAGCCTCACCAAGCGCACAGCCTCTCTTGCGCAATCATCTCACATCTGACTTCGATATATCACCAGCGAAAAGTCCAGTTTTGGGCAAAGAGTTTACAACGGTCACAGAAAGGGTCTTGGAGGATGGCGATGTCTCAGATTTGGACAGCGAGGCGTCATTAGGACCTCCTCACACATTCTGGGGTCGGTGCTTGATGGCTGTCCGGAGGAGACGGCCTTCTTTTCCAGGAGCCGACTATGAAAGTGCAAGATTACCAGCGTTTGAGAAGAGGAGAAGAGCAAAGAAGTATGTCTGGAAGAAGCGACACGGTGCATGGGGATGTTTGGGAATTGTAGGCTTCGTCGTTCTGTTCTTGTAAGTCTTCCATGATCCGCGGGTTGCCGCGTATACGGTATACGCGGCCAGGGCACTTTCAGCCTTGTGACACGCCGGGCTGAACCAACAACATGCTAACACATTCAGTGGTTGTGTGCACATAGTCAATGTCTTCTTGGGATATCTTCCTGTGTTTCACGATGATCCTGCTGCGGTCGCTCTCGACTGGACCCAGCCCAACAAAGCCTCTACAGACATGGCATCCTATCTGCTGGATATCACTAAAGACGTGACTCCAATTCCCTGTCACTCTCACAACGACTACTGGCGTCGTGTGCCTCTGTACGACGCACTTCGCTGGGGCTGCACCGGTGTCGAAGCTGATGTGTGGCTCTTCGACGAGGATCTCTTTGTCGGCCACAGCACACACGCACTGACGCAAAACCGCACCTTTCGCTCTATGTATGTGGATCCTTTGGTCAAGATGCTGGATCACAAGAATGAAAACACCACCTTTCTGTCTGCCACAGACCTGAACTCGACCGAAAAACTCGGAGTTTTCGAAACCGCGCCCCAACAAACCCTCGTTCTTCTCGTCGACTTCAAGAACAACGGCTCTCAAATCTTCCCATACGTTAGCGACCAGATCTCCGCACTGCGCGAAAAAGGCTACCTCACATACTACGATGGTACGCGTACAATCGCAGGCCCAATCACCGTCGTCGCAACCGGCAACGCCCCCTTCGACATGGTCGTCGCCAACACCACCTACCGCGACATGTTTTTCGACGCACCACTTGACAGACTCTACGTTGATCCCGGCACCGACGAAAGCCAGGACCAAACCCAATATGACGACACCAACACAACATCTTCCTCACCCATCAGCTCAGACCAAGGCACAGTCGGCACCACGCCATCCAGCCACTTCGACAGCACGAATAGCTTCTACGCATCCACCAACTTCAAGAAATCAATCGGCCGCATCTGGTGGGGCCACCTCAGCAGCACCCAGCGTGAGCTCATCCGCGGCCAGGTCAAGGGCGCGCACGAAAGGGGCCTGAAAGTAAGGTACTGGGGCGCGCCTCAGTGGCCCGTTGCGCTGAGGAACAGGGTGTGGTGGGATCTGGTGGATATGGGTGCGGATTATCTGAATGGCGACGATCTCGTGGGCATGACGAAATTTGATTGGGGGGCGAGGCGGCATTGGGGATGGATGGCGTAGGTGGGGAGGAAGCGAACTGTACGCGTAACGAAACGATTCTTCATGAGCATTACGATGGCGTTTGCGGTGTTTGATACCCGGCTTTGATGGGTGCATCCAGCTTTAGGGAGGGTTTGGATGCAGGGCTTGGGAGCGATGGGTTGCGAATTGATAGACTAGCATTAGATCTAGATTCTGTCTGCAATTACTTGTTTACACGACATACTTTGTTCCGCTCAGCTCTAAGTCGACTTAATGCATACACATCCCGCCCCTGCCCTTTGTTTCCATACACTGCCCGACACTATGCAATGTAAGCATACAAGCCATCGTCCTCCCTCTCCAGAAACTCCTTCTCAATCAACCGGTCAATATTCCGCTTAATCCCACTAACCTCCAACGTGCCCCTATTTCTCGTGGCCTTGATGGTCTCAGCCACCAGCTCAGCATGGCTGATTCTCTTGCGCGCCTTCAGGATTCTCACAATCGCCGCCTGCGTCTCGTAGTTACGGTCTGCGGCGACGCGCTCGTGGGTCTCCTTATTTTCGGCGGCTGTCTCTTTCAGCTGCACTGTGTTGATCTTGATGCGGTATTTGGCGTCGCTGAAGGACTTGTTAAGCGTAAAGGTGTCACTTGGGGCGATTTCGCGGCCCTTGGGGTGTTTGGTCAGGGGCCGCAGTTTGGCGCAAGCGAGAGATTGGAGGGTGCGGTTTAGTTCGGCTGGGGCTGATGAGGGGTTAGCGAGTGGTTTTTTGTGGGAAAAGGATGAACGTACGTAGACCAGTGGCTTCGCGCAGGTAATTATAGTCGATGTGTTCATCTACGGGTTTGCCATTGAAGAGTAACAGGACGATAGCCTGGAAGGACGAGACCACCAGTTCCTTGTTGCCTTTTGGGAACTTTGCTTTGAGCTGACAGTGGGCGAGGGAGTGTTTCAGTTCGAGCTTGCGCCCGGAGTGCTTGGATTTGTAGTGAGTCTCGAAGTTATCGATAGCGGCCTTTATTTGAGGAGGGATGATGACGGGGACAGTGGGGTAGGTTGGCCACGAGGATGCGGAAAGGATGCTGACGTTTAGATCCAGGTTTTGCTTTTGGCCGCGTTCTTCGCAGATGGTCTTGTACGAAGTCATCTCTTCACGAGAGAGCTCAATGTCACGGAACATCTGTTCAAGATTGGCTGTAAATCCCGCGCCGCATTCTGTTTACCGTTAGTGTGACGTCCACTAAACCAGTACTAGGGAAAATATACCAGTCTTGAGTCTTGACAGCATGCTCCTTTCAGCATCTGCGCTGGCACTTCTGCCCATCAAAAGACGCCTGGCAAGATCCTTCTTGTAAAAGGCTTCGAATACGGCCTTGCCATGAACAAAGCGGAAAAGGTCCAATACTTGGTCCAGCTGGTTATTGACTTCTGTGTCCTCGTCGTAGATGACATCCTCATTGTCCTCCTCCGCCTCCGCCACCTCTGCGATAGTCGATGTTCGTCGACTGAGCTGTGCCGGGATTGCCTTCGCGCCTCCACGCAACAACATATCAACATACTTGGCGATCATCTCACCAGTCTTGGAATTATCTGTACCCCAACTTGCGCTGGTCTTCTTTGTCTTGTTCATGAAGGCCTCAAAAGACTCACGCAGCCCATGACCAAGCTCGCCGTCGCGGTGAAAGGAGACTTTCCAGAAAGTGTCCAATTGCTTTTTGAGAGTGAGAAGCTGAACAACCATATTTTCTTGCTCTTTTTCGTTGAAGACAATGGCTGTGCCTTCATCATCAATCCACTTCGTAAATGCAGGCCGCAGCTTGTTGCCCAACTTTCGTCGCTGGAGTAAGGAATAAAGCAGTTCAAGGTCTTCCACGGAGTTTGTCTCCAGTAGGTCTGCAAACTCATCTTGGTCCATGAGTCGGTCTGTTTTCCTCGAGATCAGGTGGTCCTCCAGCAATGTAAGAAGGTCCCGCTTCGTTGTGTTTGGTAGCATATACAAGTCCGCCCGCTGCATCTCACGGTCCATTAGCGCTCTCACGCTACGGACATACTCAGGCAGTGATTTTTGCTCGCTCTCAGCATCCGCCCACTTCATGACATATCCTTGGCTGAGCTCGAGTAGCCGTGGCTCGAAATGCTCGGCATAAACATGCATATCGTGGAACATATCGATTGTCTTCTTGAAGACACCGCTGTCCAGATTGTCACCGTTTCGATCGGTAGCGACCAAATCGCAAGCGCCGTCAACAATGCGAGGGTTGAGCTTCGCGTGCTCGAATATGATGGTACGAAACAGGCTGATTGAGATTTCGTGAAGAGACTCATGCCGAGGGAGCAGGTACGATCGATCAAGATAGCAAAAAATCCAGTCAAGATACTGCACCTGGTCGTGCCACGTACCCCAGGCTTGCAGCGTGGCCTGCAGCACGTCAACGTTTGCGCGGGCGAGGCTCTCTTTGACCTTGGTCTTCAGCGCACCACCCACGTACTCCCTGCACTTTTGAACGAGCCTCTCCTTGACATCGCGTGCCATGTTCTGCCGGCAGAGATTCTCGACTCCGCGATAGAGTTCCTCAAGACTGAAGTCGATCTCGCCCTGCTTGAAGATGGTGTCCAGCGCAGCGTCGATCTTCTGCCACGTCTGCTCGAGGAAGGTTTTGGGGTCGACTTTGCGTGTTGGCCTGAAGTTCTTGACCATCAGCCGTTTGGGCCCAGCACTGGCGCCGACATTGGGTGCGACTTTGCGGATAATGCCATTGCGCGGCTTTGCAGGACTGTTGTCCGGGCTCGAGGTGATGTCGACAACCTCTTTACCATTTGACACGCTCGCTCGCTTGCTTGGGAAGCTGTACATATCGGCGGTGCTCATGACGCCCGGTGTGACAGGGGTGGTGGTGTCCCGAGGGGAGCTCTCACGACGGGTGCGTTTGTTCGTCGGAGAAAGTGGGACGGTCGCGGTCGCGTTGGGCTTTTGCTGAGCGCTGAAAGATAGTTTCTGCTGAGTGGAAACCGAGTGCTTCCGTTTCAGCGTGCCAGAATCAGCGGAGGACATTGAACTGTGTGCTGGTGTGCAGAGCTGTCGAAGTCGGCACGTCGATGGAGCTCGGCTGCTAGGATGACGCGCTGGCGCTAGTGCAGTAGCTGCATGCTTCGATAATGATATCAGTACTTATCGTCAATATGTATTTGAGGGCGAAGCTTTTAGCAAATGTCCGAAAAGGCACAAAAGATACTGAGTTCAGACATTAAATGCAGTTGCTCTTTGCCGGCGCGTATCTCAGATTGCCCCGTGTAACTTGAGAGACTCATCGCGCTGGTGGCCATCGGAGATAACGGCAATAAGCCTCGATCTCTGAGCAGTCATACAGTCGAAGTATTTATGTACATGGTGAAATGACGAACATCTGGAATTTCATCGTACAAGGAAAGCACGAACCCTACACAACGCTTGCTCATACTGATCGGTATCTGGAACGCCAAAGCGCCCGCTGTAGTCGCTGCTCAGTATGCTCCCAGCTATGAAGTGACGAGAGTAACACAACAGAAATGATATGCACCGAGTACGTGCCGCACACATGCCGTACACTTAATCACCGAGGATGCTTTCCTCGTCTGCTTCCCTCTCCGGCACATCCCCATCAGCCTCAGCACCGTTGACCTGCTCATCCTGCTCGGCGTCCGCCATCTCCTCATCCTCGATCTCATCGCCGAGCACTTCATTCTCCTCTTCATCTTCACTTTCGATGACAATCTCCTTACTCTTGTCATCTTTTGCTGCCGGCTTGGTAGGTCCCTTTTTCGGCTTCTTGACATACTTCTGTGCATCAAGATGGCTGACCACCTCTTTCCATGTGGTTGTCAGCTTCACCTTGTTCCGTTCCAACCGCTTCTTGACCAATTCGCCGGTTTCGGTTCCGAAGCTACCAACGAGGTAACCCTGCACAATGCGTGCGCCGTACTCACAAAGGCGCTCTTCGGCGATCAGAAGGCGTACCTGCTTGTCCTCTTGTGTGCGCGTATCTTCCGACTCGTCGTCGTCAGATTCGGGCTCATCGTCAGGGTCAACAGGATCATCGTCCACATCTGGCTCCTCAAGACGTTTCTTTGCGAGTTTGGCAAGGTTGTTCTCCATTGCTGTCAGAACTTGCAACAGGGACTTGACTGTACGGGTGTCAATGTCTTGTGCTAAGGCCTCCCAGTCGTCGCTCGAGTCGTCGCTCGAGTCGTCGCTCGAGTCGTCTTCATTTGCTCTAGAAGCGCGGCCTTGCACTTTCTTGGGTGCGCGATCAAGGCTTGCCTTTTTGACCTTCAGTGCGCGGAAAATGTTGTACACATCAAGTAGGAGATTGGCGGCTTCGAGGCGCACGTCGTCAGAGCCTTTGCGGTCATCAATGATGGCCATGAGCGACGTGATGCACGCGTCGCGTCGCTCTACCAGCACTGTCAGGGCGTCATCCGGAATTGTAGTGCCAGCTTCGACATGGTCCATACACTCTTTGCACTTCCATATGAAGTACGTTAGCAACACTGACATGGCATGGCGAGTAAGTGTGTCCTCTGCTTCGTTCGATTCGGTGTCAAGGCCCTCCAGCGTCAAGCCGCGATCCAAGATTTGTAACACAGAGACAATGGGCGGTGATTCTACTGCAGCCTTCTTCGACTTGCCCTTTGATTTCGCGGGAGCGACAACTTCGTCTAGTATCGTCGCATCTGAAACCTTGCCAAGCTGGGCAATCTTCAAGACGATGTTCGAGACGCCGACGAGAATGTTCTCGTCGAGATTGCCTCGTGATGAGAAATTCTTCCCTCGCCGTAAGGTGTCGAACGTATTGATGAGATCGTCCCAGAGTGCTTGAGTCTTGAGTTGGATTACTTCTTTGAGCTCATCGTTCTCTTGCGCATGTAACATTGACCCAACAGCTTCAATCAGGACACGCTCGTTGTGGTGCGTCAGAAACTGCTTGTTAATGTCATCGAGCAGCGCAGCCAATGCTGTGTTCTGACGCAACTCCTCAAAAACGTCCAGACTCAACTCGCGCTCCAGACGAAGACATAATGCCGCAGCCTCAGGAAGCGCACCGAATTTCTTCAGCAGGTCGGGGATCAGCAGTGTGAGCTTTCTCGCCATCTCGGCTTGCTCTTCTTGGTCACTGTCGCGCTGGGCTTTTGTCTTCTTCTTATCTCTCTGTGCTTCGGCTAGGTGCTGCAGTCGAAGGCGAACAACTGCGTTGAGGATGTCTAGAAGGGCGGTTTCATGCTTCTCGTCGAGTTTGCAATTTTCTCGTAGCACGGCTTCCGTGTCATCACCACCCTTCTGTCCAGCCTGGGTGTGGTCGTAGAGTAAATAGCCTGCTAGCACTTCCCACGATCTGATCTCAGGAACGGCCTGGTAAAGCGCCTGGGCAGCCAATGAGTATCGTGACTCTACACCAGCTGCGATCAACCCCATTTCGGCGCTGGTATGTGATATTCGCTCGATCTGTGTTGGTAGCTCTTCTTCGTCTTCATCATAGGAGAGCAGCTGATCAACAAGGCACTTGAGCTTCAGCCATTCTAACCGCGGATTTTGGTAATCATCATCTTCATCATCTGGTGAACCTAACGCTTCATCCAGAGCTTCTTGACCGCCCATGTCATCGACAATAGCTTCGTAGGCAGCATTGACGTTTTCCGCGAAGAAGCCGACAACTGACTTACGCACCTTAGCGTCAGCATCAAAAATGAGTTTGCCAACAGAATCGATGTCATCTGGCTCAAGGAACCCGGCTTCACGGAGAACGTCCAGTAAATCGACGGCTGCGGCGCGCACGTGATTTTCTGCATCTCGAGTCGCAATTTCAACGATACGAGCCCTGAAGCGTTCTGTGAATGTCTTCAGTCCAGTAAGCTTGTCCTTGTCATTGAACAAACGCGCAAGTTGGTGTAGCACTTCGACTCGTGTTGGTGCATTCGGATCTGATAGTACCCATCCTAGATAACGCAAGTGGCTTCCATCGAAGAATTTGTCCGGGTATGTGATGATCCAGTCTGCTAAGGCTCCGACACAGTCTACTCGGATGTGAGGATCAACATCGCGGTATCGATGGACATACACCAAACTGAACCAGTCGTTGAGTGCGCCGTCTACAGACTCTAACTTTGTATTGTAGTCTTCGACCTCTTGGTTTGCTGCAGAGACACGGGCTTTGTTGACGCGTGACTTTTTCGCTTCCGACTCACTCTGCCGTATTTTCTTCGCTGTATTCTCAACAATCTCTGCAGCTGTGGAAGCAAGAGCGGTTGTGATCGCTAGCGCTACAACGGTAGCTGTATGGCGAAACGGTCGATTGGCGCTCGAGGACATGGCACCGATCCAGACGGCGATGTTCTCCAGGAGTTCTTGGTTCTCGTACATGAGCCCTGTCTGCGCAATGCTCTGGATCAGGGTGAGGAAGAAACGATGTAGAGCATTTCGGAAAGCCTGGCCACCGCCATCCTTTGCCTTTGCGATAAGTGGGTACTCGGTAACGTCCTGTGCCTGGTATTCGTCCTGGAGTTCTGCCACACGGCTCGGCGCGTTGTCTGGGTCAGCAATGTCGTCTTCATCGATGCGAAGGCTGCACCCAGCTGCGCGTAGTACGAAGTTGACAATCTCAGCGACAGCTTTCGCTTCGTGCTCGTTGAAGCGTGCCACCCACCGCGCCGCGACATCCTCAAAACGGTCACCGCTGCCAAACACGTCGGCTGTAGCGCGTCAGCTTCGCCGATTCGTCGATGATCGTAACATGTACCTACCATAGAGTCCTTCGGTTTCGTCTCCAGCAAGAACGCTCTTGCGGACCGGAGCTTTGCGCGGTCGGCTGGACTTCTTCGACGCGCCTGTGGCGGGCCTCATAGCCAATGTCAAGCTCTTGCCATTTGTTTTGGCCTTTTTCTGAACAGGCCTTTTTGCAGCGGCTTTGCCCCTGTTCTTGCGCCGTTGCTCTCTCAGTTCCTCCTCATCCGGTTCGCCTTCGGTGCTCGAGTCGTCCTCGTCTGAGCTCGTCTCGTCATCGACACCGCTATCATTTTCGTTGTCGCGCTTTCTCTTCGAAGCCCCGTTTGGACTTGTGCCGGGTGTAAACTTTTCAGGCTTCTTCGTTACGCGTCCGGACTTCCGTCGCGCGCTCGACGAGGTGACGTCGCCAGCCTCAGACGCCGCGACTGCTGCGCTCATGATGGAAACGCACTATGCGGGTGCGATTGTGGCAGATCACTACTTCACTTGGCTGGGGAGGCGCGTCGAGCTCAATGCCAGCTGTGGTGATGGCGGGGATCGAGGTGAGCGACACGCGCCTGCTGCGCGAACCATTGCGGCACTAGCTCCCGACCCCAAGGCATCAACAAGCGCGTCATGGCTGCGCTCGTGCATTTCACTCCACCCAACATCACTCCACCCAGCATCACTCCACCCAGCATCACACAAGTTTTGACTCGAGGCCCATCAGCTTTTTTTTTCTTCGAATATGATGTTGTCATGATCTTGTGTCGACCATCAGCAATAAGTCATTGCAGCGATACGTCTGCTTCGCCAATCCCTCATTGATGCCATTCTTCACACTATTCCATATGGTGTTCTTGGCAAGATTTGAGCCCGTCTGCATTGCCCTTTCGAGTCTGTATTCTAGAATAAGAAGTTCCAGTTGCAGCTTTAGTGCGACGTTGAACAGTTCTGAAATCTTTACTGCAAGAGGTACAAGGACCTTAGCAGTCCACCGCAGTGGGCTTGACTCTCCTGAAAATTTGTAAGGGTCGATGAAGTGAACCTTGTGGTAAGACGATGAAGAGAAAATGAAATTCTTTCCATGATTACCTAACCAGTCAATTCGTGGAAATACTGAATGCAGGATTTCTCAAGAGGACGAAGGAATATGAATCCAGTCATTCAGCACCGAACTATGTGGTCATGTAGATATCATGAATATTCATAGCAGGCAGCGCACAGAACACGGGTATATAGTCACAAACGCATTGCACATATCATCACTAGTGGGTTGGTAGTCGTTCAAGGCTGTCAGGGACTCCGGAAGTCTGTGTCTGTGCACAAGCTCCTTCGTTCCTTCAGCCTCAGTGCCCCACATTTCGTCCCTGCATCTACGAATTGTCATCATACCATCACCACAACTGTCCTCACCGCTAGACTTGTTTTCACGACATGACCTTTTGCTGATCCTTGATGACTATGGCCATGGCCGTAGCAGGTGATCAATACATGAATGATGAATAACCCTACAGCCGTGACAAATTGCCGATCGCGCCGGCCTTGCGTACTATGCAATGGCAGTTGTCCCGATCGATTGCCGGAATACAACAATCTCGGCGAGACCAACTTCCAATGGTGGTCGCGACTCCGCTGTCTAGTGGTCTTTGGGCGGTGAAGGTCCCTAATTGGCAAGCTGTGGACTGGCCATGACGTTTACTCGACCTGATGAGGCGGCTAGTGCACAACATGTCCGCAACACATCGAAAATTCGGGAAGTGACGACCTCCTGTCATTGATTTGTAAGGTGCAATTGTTTGAGCACCCATAAACAAAGCCCTGTGAAATTTCCATCCATAAGATCCTCTACGCAGCGATACCCTCCAAATCTGTTCCAAGATACCCAGACTTCATTGCCACAACAGCCACACGCTTCAAACAATTCACATCAGTACCAATATGGCACCATCAGCAAGATATGAATCCGACTCCAAGGATCCCTCTTCCTTGGGCCAGCCTCTCAAATTCGAGTTCTCGGGACAAACAGCACCCAACCGCTTCCTCAAGGGCGCAATGACTGAGCGCATGTCTAGCTGGGACCCTGAGAACCTTGAGGCACGCGGGGTGCCCTCCAAGAACCTCATCAACTTGTATAGGAGATGGGGTGAGGGTGGCATTGGTCTTATCCTCTCTGGAAATATAATGATCGAATACGACCACCTTGAAGCGGCCGGAAACCCTATCATTCCCCGCAATGCCGAATTCTCTGGCGAGCGCTTCGACGCGTTCAAGGAGATGGCAACTGAAGCCAAGAAGCACGGCTCTGTTTTCGTCGGCCAGGTCTCTCACCCCGGACGTCAGGTTGAGTCTCGCATCCAGAAGAACCCCGTTTCTGCCAGCGATGTCCAGCTCGAGGGCAACATCATGGGCATGACCTTCGAGAAGCCCCATGCTGCGACCGAAGAGGATATCGCCAACATCACCGAGGGCTTTGCCCACGCAGCCGAGTACCTCGAGAAGGCGGGTTATGACGGTATCGAACTCCATGGAGCTCACGGTTACCTGATTGCTCAGTTCCTCTCCCCCACCACCAACAAACGTACTGACAAGTATGGCGGGTCGATTGAGAACCGAGCCCGCATAATCGTCGAGATTACAGAGGCAATTCGCAAGCGAGTATCGAGCAAGTTCATTGTTGGCATCAAGCTGAACTCGGTCGAATTCCAAGACAAAGGCTTCAACCCTGAGGAAGCTAGGCAGATTTGCAAGATCCTGGAGGAGAACAAGTTTGATTTTGTCGAACTGTCCGGTGGTACATACGAGAAGCTTGCGTTTGTGCACCAGCGCGAGTCGACCAAGAAGCGCGAGGGCTTTTTCCTCGAGTTTGCCGAGTCGATCGCTCCTGTGCTCTCCAAGACAAAAACATACATCACTGGCGGCTTCAAGTCTGTTGGTGCGATGGTCAAAGCGCTCGATGTCGTTGACGGTGTCGGTCTCGCCCGTCCTCTCGCACAGGAACCACATCTGTGTAAGGATGTCCTTGAGGGCAAGGTCACCGGTGCCATCAAGCAGGCTATCGACGATGACAACTTCGGTCTCACCAACGTTGCTGCAGGCACGCAGATGCGCCAGGTTGGCAAGGACCAAGAGCCTATTGACTTGAGTGTCCAGGAGAATCTTGATGCGTTCATGAAGGATATGGGTACATGGGGTGAGAAGATGGCGAACGACAGCAAGATGCAAAACTACGGGTACGTTGATATTACGAGTGCGCAGGCCGTGCCGTATGGGGTTGCCTCGGTCTAGAAGAAGGATAGAGGTACAGATATAGATATTAGACATGATTAATGAGATATGAGCTGCTTCACTTGCCGAGCTAGTCGGCGCAGGTATTTCGTCTGCCAGAATGAGAATTCCGTATAAGAAGTCTTCCGAAGGACAGGGGATGCTCGAAGATGAGCTGTGACTGCATGTTGATATTGATCCAACATTGTTCCATACTGTCTATCAGACAGATCAATTCTTTTTCCAGCCCTCCTGTGGAGTTGTTCTGGAAAAAAATCCCGCATCGACTGCAGTTCAACATGCGTAACCTTTGGATGACATTCACGAATTGCTAGAAGATCATGTCTCATTGCAGTCACAAGGGACGGGTATCTATATTCTGCGCAGTACTTGTGTGTCCTTTGCGTTGCATCCCTCTTCACCTTCTCACAACAGCTCGTCCACCTCACCGGGCGGCACCACACTGTTCACTACCTCAACACCACCCTCCTTGTCTTCATCCTCCGCCTCATTCATATCCTCATCCGCCCCCCACTTGATACCCTTCCTTGCCTCCCCCTCCCCCTCCGCAAGCACTGCGAATGCACTCTTCTCGCCACCCTTCTTCCCCTTCACACTCTCTCCATTGACTTCCTCCCACATCTTCGCGCGCCCCTTGATCGCCCCCGCCTTCTCAATGCTCTTCTTCTTCTTCAGCTCCCATTTGTCCATGTCGTCTGCCGCGCGCTCCATGGCCTTCTCAGCGCGCATCCGCTGCGCCCGCGTGAGCTTGGTGTTGCGCTTCTTGGACACGCCGCTGGATTGTGCGGACAGCACATGGTGTTTTGTCTCCGAGGGGCGCGACGGCGATGTCGGCCGTGCGGTGTCTTTGGGGACAGCGATGGGGATGGAGGGTGAGGCAGCGCGGCGGGCAGCGCGAGAGTGGGGTGCGGCTTCTGTTTTTTACTGTCAGAGGGGGCGGTAAGGTGAGGTTGAGGTTGGCGTTGGCGTACGCTTCTTCTTGAGCTTTGCGGTTTTTGCCATTGTGGAGGTTGTTTTGTGTGGGTTGTGGCTTGTGCACGGAAGTGAATGTGACGATTCGGTAATTTACTGTACGAGGCTGGAAGTGAGAGCAAAATTATTTTGGTATTCCCATCAGAGGTGAGGACGGCGTGAAGAGTGGAGGTTGCCGGCGGTCCCCTCTAATTCACTGAGACTTTTTTGTGGGGCCGTAAGGCTGCGGGAGTCCCACATGGGCGACGCTCAAGACACCATCACAAGCTTTGCATTCACAGCCGCCACCGCCCTCGCTTCCCGTCTCACACACCACCTGGCCCCTTCGCTTCATGTTGGATCCGGCCGCCTCGTCTGTGTGTTTTCTGTGTCTTATGCGCTGGCCTGAGGGTTGAGCTACTCTTTCACTCTCCCGTTCCTTCGCATTCTATCCTCTACAAATACTGGAGCCCTTCTCCACCGCCCACTCTTAGCACGCGCTGCTAGCTGCGAGCATGAGCCACAACGACTACCTGACGTTCGAAGAATTCAACCGCCGCTCGACCACGCCGTCCACACACACCACACCCGCCGCCGTCGGCATCGCTGTTATCGCCGGCGTTGCGACGCTCTTCCGATTCCTCGATTTCCTTGGATACCCCGTCTGGTTCTGGATCCGCCAGTTTGCGCACAAGATGGCACTTGAGCTGGTGCGCGCCGTGTCGCCTACACCCTCGCTCGACTCTGTCGCCAGCGACGACACAACGCAGAGCGGCGGCATGATGGGCAGCCTCTTCGGCATGGGCGCGAGCGCGTTGTCCAAGGGCGTGCGAGGCGTCGCCAGTGCGCTGTCGAGAGGACCTAGCGACGTTCCCCCAGGGCTAGGCAACTACGACAACTCGTGCTACCAGAACAGCGTTATCCAGGGCCTGGCCTCGCTCCCTTCGCTGCGCAGCTATCTCGAGGAGACTACCGCGGAGCACAAGTCGTTCACGAGCGAGACTACCAACGGCGCGTTGCTGGAGATGATCAGCCAGCTCAACGACCCGGAGAAGCGCGGACAGCATTTCTGGATCCGCGGGAAGCTGAAGTCAATGAGCACTTTCACGCAGCAGGACGCGCAGGAGTACTATTCGAGGATACTGGACGAGTTGGATAAGGAGTTGAAGAAGGCCACACCCAGTAAAGGGCGCTCTGCTGCGTCGCGTGTAGATTCAAGCTTACCAGAACTAGGCAGCAAGGAGAAGGACGGTAAAGAGACGGACGGCAAGGAGGAGACGGCAGACGAGAAGAGCGAAACAGAGCAGTCGAACACCACACCGATCCCCTTGGAAGGCTCGCTGGCACAACGTGTAGGCTGCACGACTTGCGGCTACTCGGAAGGCCTTTCGCTGATTCCTTTCAACTGTATCACAGTCTCTCTGGGACGAAATCGATCCGGCTACGATATCCGCGAACTGCTCGACGAGCACACTGGTCTTGAATACATCGAGGGTGTGGAATGCTCAAAGTGCACACTTTTGAAGAAAAAGGCCACGCTCGACTCCTTGATAGCCATCAAGGGCCCCATACCGCTCTTCACTACGCAATTGCAGGCCATCCAGGAAGCTCTCGACGACGAAGATCTGAAGGACACAACGATGACCAAGAAGCTCAACATACCGAAGAAGAACTGGATCAAGAGCGAGAAATCGAAACAGGTCGCCATTGCGCGTGCGCCCAAATCACTCGTCCTCCACATCAACCGCAGCATCTTTGACGAGACTACGTTCTCACAGTATAAGAATAACGCTGGCGTGGCGTACCCGTCAACGCTGGATCTGGGCAAGTGGTGTTTGGGCACAAAACCGAGCGGCTCGCAGAAGCCTGATCTCGATCCCAAGACCGAGGCATGGCCGCGCGATCCCAAAGAGTCCATGCTTGCCGGTGCAGACGATACTACGCCTTCGCCGTTCCAGTACAGGCTGCGGGCTGCTGTTACCCACTTTGGTACACATGGCAATGGCCACTATGTCTGCTATCGGCCGCACCCAAGGCTGGTCCGCAAGGCAGTGGAGGAGAAGAAAGAAGACGACAACGATGCAGATGAGGCAGACATCGACAGCGAGGGAGTGGAAGCTGACGGTGGGGAAGAAAAGCAGCAGCCACAAGACGGAGAGGTTGACGAACAGTCACAGAGTGAAGATGAGGAAGATGAGGAAGAGGGAGAAGAAGAGGCTCCACCACTCCCCTCCGAGCAATGGTACCGCTTCAGCGACGACACGGTCTATGCTATCCCCGAACGTGAAGCCCATCAGGGCAATGTCTTCATGCTCTTCTACGAGCGCATCGACGAGGACGAGTCGTCTCCTCACCCCTCGGCCACCCAGCCCGTCACCGACTCTGCGCCCCTCCGTTCATCCACCAGTGCAGACAAAGCAGCAGAGAGCACAATACTGAAGGACGGCAAGACAGCGGATTCCATCCCCTCCCAGGACGACACAGCGCAGGCCCAACCCCCAGTCATCGCCTCGGAGAAGGGCGTAGAAGGTATTCCAAGCGCCGAAGCCAGCGAAGCAACCAAGGACCGTGAGTCCAGCGAAGTGAAAGCCGAGGCCGAAGCAGAAGCAGACTCACATTCCGAATCCGATGCCACAACAACAACACCAGCAAAAGCAACAGCAGCAACAACAACAGCACCCGCGTCCTCCCCCACTCCGCCACAGCTCTCGCCACACACGATGCGCACAGCGGGCAACAAAGCGGCGCGGGGGCAGGGGAGCAGGAAGAGTCTGCCGCTTGTGAGTGCGACGTAAGAATACAAACACACATACACATCTTCTCTCCATCCATGCATACTCTGTTTTTAGACACGGAGTGAACTAAGCACTTTTATTTTATTTTTTTTCTTTCTTTTTGGCAATTCTTATCCTCATCTTCATCCTCAATCCTCATTCTAGTTGTTGTGTGTTGTGTGTTGTGTGTTGTGTGTTGTGTGTTGTGCGTTGTGCATTATGTGTTGTGCATCAGTTTTCTCATCTACAAAAGGAGGTGTCTATCTGTTTGTCTGCCGCCTGTTGCCTTTGTTATGCTGGAATTTAGGATTAGTCTGCGTGGAGAGTCGGCAGGGGGTGTTTTTGAGGCGATGGTAGTTTTTAAAAGGAGACATTTTTTGAGTTTTTTTTTTTTTTGAAGGGGGTATTTCCTGAGGCGTTGTCGGAGTTGCTAGACCAAAAAGTTTACATTTGAAGTGTAGGTGTATTTTTGGACTAAGTTGAATCCAAGTCCAAGTCCAAGTCCAAGTCCAACTTCAACTTCAACTTTTCGTCTGAGTTTAATCCGTGGTGGAGTTTTAATTGTTGATGATATCATCATCATCTATATCAACGCTATTACTATTATACAACAACAACTATAACATAAACACTAAGAAAAAGCGCTGCTGCATAGTATCATAGTCCTAGCCTCTAGTCCAGCGTTGGCTCATCTCAGGCCAGGAGAGAGAGAGAGAGAGAGAGAGAGAGAGAGAGAGAGAAAGAGTTGTAGAAACATATGCACGGTTCCACAGTACGCAATCGTCATCATACATACAGGGAACGGATAAGACGGAAGTAAGCGTGTATAGCCAGCAGGTTTGTAGCCAGCTAGCATGCAAGCAAGCAAGTTCAGCTATGTTTCCGTTTCGTTTCGTTTGGTTTTCATCAAGAGGGTTTAGTCTTCATCTAGGTATTGGGTGGTAGGTTGGTATTTGGATTTCAGACTCCATGTTCAACGCACTAAGTACGAGGTACAAGGTACTAGGTACCAGGTTGATGAAGATGTAGTATCTTAGGATTTCAATATCTTCACATTCAAAGTATCTAAATTCCTTAGTTATACATGCGCACACATTACATATACATATACATGTTTAGATATGACATAACCAACCACCCCACGCCATTCGCCGCAACAACCCCATACCGTATCCCACAACGGCGATCAGCAACATTATACCGACCAACCAAGCACGCGTATCTATTTCCAAGCAGCGCGATAAGAGCTTGTCTGGCTCGTTACCAGCAGCGTGGGACTAAGTACCCAACTACAATGTCAAAATCAAATACAATACCTTTTGTAGCCGAAACTTGAGAATCCGGTTTTTTGGCAGGCAATTTTATGGATGAAGGCGAGACGAGTGCAATGCAGTGCAGTGCGTCAGAATGGCATGTTTTTGACCTCGCATCAGGCCTGTTTTGTGCGATGGTGCATGCATACTTAAGTGCTGGGCATAGGTGTTTCGATAGCTGGTGTGCGTCTAATGTAGTGGTATGTAGTGCGGAGTGTGTAGTGCAGTACGGGACCGTGTCCGCGAGAAGCTGTTTCGTTGTTCCAGGCTTCCAGGCTTCTGAGTACGTAGGGAGGGGAGAGGGAGGGGCGCACGTGGCGGGTTGGGGAACGCAAATATCGGGTGGTGGGCTATCCGGGGGTGCCGCTTGTTCCGTGTTGAGCTGGAGAAGCGACTAGCGAGGGTGGGTTTGAGGAGGTGAGCCTTTGACCTTGGGCGCAGTGGTGTCTGTGATGATGATAAGGAGGATGAGGAGGAGGAGGAGGAGGAGGAGGTGATGATGGTTTGGATATTATTTCATCGGTATGATGTGAATGGGGCACGGTGTGCATGTCAGTCAGCAGTGCGTGTCAGTGGAGATGGGCTGGTTGCGGAAGGGACTCCGGTGTTTAGTTGAGGAAGGTGTTGGTAGCAAGTGATTATTGGAGGATGGGGTGTCACTAGGTGTCTTGTTTGGGGATGCTGGGCTGGAATAAGCTCCTGTCGCCGTGGCTAGATGAGCTTCGCAGGGACAAGGGTTGGGTAGGGCAGCGTCAGCATGCAGCCGTGGAGATGGCATGGTGCATGGTGCATGGAGTGCGCAGCGCTGGTCGGTGGTACAGTACATAAGTTGTCACAGTGTCAGGCTGTCATGCATGTATGAGGGCGCAACGCTTGAGGTGGAGCGTGTGTGAAGCGGTGCAAGCGGTGCAAGAGGCGCAAGGCACAAGGGGTTTCTGTTTCGATGGATCCATGGAATTGCAGTGTACTGTGTATGGGCAGAGTTCTGCAGGCGGCAGGCCAGCCAGGACTGGGTGTTGCAGCCATGCGTGATACCCAAAGCAGGTCATGCCCTGGACGTGCTGCGATTCAAGTGTCAAGCAGCACGAAGCCGGCGTGTCAGATTGGTCAGTGTGGGCAGGCTATGGGAAGCGAGCCAATCAGACGTCGGGAGATGCGAGTCGAGGGCCGAGTTGGTCCGACAGCAGCGACAGCCCACCCCGGCCGATCAGCGTTGGTCGTTGACAGTAGACGTGCACGTGACTGACAGGAGACTGCAGATAGACTGCAGACATGAGTAGACATGAGTAGACATCGATAGACATCAGCAGGCATCAGTAGACATGAGTAGACCTGAGTATACATGAGTAGACCGCAGAGACAGACAGATACAAGATGGTAGACACACAGTGACAGACTGCAAACTTTGTGGCGCCCAGTGGTGCGGGCTGCCGTGCTGCGAGTTTGATCTGGGCTCCCGTGGGTCCGCGCTCCGACGCAAAGGGCCGGCTGCTGCATGGGCGTCGGTGGCACCGTGGCACGCTTGGAGGGCAGGCTCAAGCTCTTGTGTCTGTTGCTTGGTCCTCTGCCCGCCTGCACCCTTTTGAAGTTCGCACCCACATCCGTGACCGCGACCGTCCACCACCACCTCTTTCACCGCTACCACCACCACCACCACCTTCACCACCGCCCTCACTCACCCATGGGCGCTCTCACCCAGCCGCCCGCCGCTGCTGGTCCCGTCTAACACTCGCCGCCATGCGCGAGGCCGTGGGCGTGCCCTGGACAGGGGCGACGCCCGTACTGGAGGCGCGCGACTCCAGCAGGCCTTACGTGAGTCCCCCACCGCACCACACCACGCCGCACCGCACCTCTCCACCAACAGCTCCACCAACACCGCGCCCACTAACCTGCCCCCACAGCACTGTCCATCGTACAAGCTGCCCGCGTATGGAGTCATCGAAATCAGTCCCGGCAACACAATCACCCTCACCACAAACGCAATCTTCCGCCCCCAGTGCACCTCAGCCTCGCAGAGCGCCAATGGCGACGGCACCGGCCAGGTCCTCAGCGTCGCCGACATCAGAGACCCCTTCCACGCCTCCATCACCCCGCAGGCCTATGCCACCGGCGCCGCCACCGTCATCGCCTGGATGCTCGTCATCATGCTCATCATCACCCCGCGCACCTTCTTCGTCGGCAACGCCTCGGGCCGCTCAGGTCTCATGGGCAGGCGCGGCATGATCAGCGGTGCCACGGGCGGTGGGAGCATCATCGGCGTCGGCAGTCGTCCGTGGCTGCAAAAGGTCGCCGCCCTGACTGTCGCCATCTCCCTGACCCTCGCCACCGCCGACACCTTCAAGATCGCCGGCCGCCAGTACGCAGAGGGCTTCATCGACGCCATGGAGCTGCGCGACCAGGTTGTCGCAGGCATGGAAATCAAGGTCTCGCGCATCATCTCCGACGTCTTCTTATGGCTCGCACAGGTCCAGACCCTGATCCGCCTCTTCCCCCGCCACAAGGAAAAGGTCATTATCAAATGGGTCGGTTTCGCCCTCATCCTGCTCGACATCACCTTCAGCTCCCTCAACAGCTTCGGCCCCTACGACAACAGCCCCCGCCCCGCACACTTCGACACCGCCATCCCCGCCCTGAGCTACCTCTTCCAGCTGTCCCTCAGCATGCTGTACGCCGCCTGGGTCCTCTACTACGCCATCACCAAGCGACGCTACGCCTTCTACCACTCCATGATGTGGAACATGAGCGTCGTCGCCTTGCTGTCCATCATCGCCATCCTCACTCCCGTCGTCTTCTTCATCACCGACATTGCAAACTACACCATCGCTGGCTGGGGAGACTACTTTCGATGGGTTGGAGCAGCCGCCGCAAGTGTCATTGTCTGGGAATGGGTAGAGCGCATCGAGGCGCTAGAAAGAGAAGAACGAAAGGATGGAATTCTAGGAAGAGAGGTCTACGACGGGGACGACATGCTCGACGACACGCCGTCATCCACCTCTAGGTCCTCCAAGTGGCCGTACGCAAAGCGAGATTCTCACGATGAAAAGAAGAACGGAGGAGGAGGAGGAGGAGGAAGCGGCGGTCTTGGCAGTTTCAGTCTGAGTGCTTTCGCTGCCGGCCAGACTGGCCGCGTTGGTGAACTCGCCCAAAAACTGGGCCGAAAGATGACCGAATCCCCGCGCGCAGAGGCTCGTAAGAAGCGCACCATCCACGTCCCAGCGCCACCACCTGTTCATCGACGATCCGAGTCGGCCCGTCGGGGTGATCGAAGCTCGAGCGCGTACGTACGCGTGCAGAGTCCGATTCCTCCCCCGGCCGTTCCTGTCATTGCTTCGCCAGTCAGCCGGACAGACACGACAAGTGCAGCCTCGACAGTCTACACCGTACGATACCATCCCATCGACGAAACACCTCCCATACATCAACCCACGTCAATTGAGGATCGCTTAACGCCAGACGCAGCCACGTCACAGCACCCGCCCGAACCCCGGGAGGCCACTGCACAGCCGACAGACGTCAGCGATCTCGAAAAGGGCGCTGCCGAGCCAAACGCGTCCGCCAGTAATAGCAGATGGAATTGGCAGGGTATCGCGAACCCTTTTACAAGAAGAGGCCGAGCACCACCGCAAGAACTGCAGAGAGGTCAAGTCATCGAGCCGCTTGCTGTTGACGAGGTCCACGCCAACATACCACCACGACACTACAATGGACTGGCTCTCTCCGACCGCCTCGGGACATTTGCCGCACAGCAGGGCGAGAAGTTCAGAAAGAAAAAGGCCAGTAAGAACTCGGATACGAACCTGCCGGTGACGATTATCCCGGCCCAGCCACGTGGTCAGACCTGGTCTCCTGATTACCAGCAACAACAACAACAACAACAACAACAACAACAACAACAACAACAACAATACCAACATGACGCACATCAGAATGAGGTATCAGCCACTACTGGAATCCAGATTGCCAGGATTCCGACAACGATCGAAGAGCAGTCCGACTTGCCTTCACCAGCATCCGGCCAAACCACAAACTCGAGCGAAGCCGTCGAGCCGTCGACCTCTGCCAACTCGAATCGCAATGCGCGCCGACGGTACACTCCACAAGCTGGCGGCCTGAGCGCCCACCCACCTGTCTCGCCGACAAGCCTGGCGGAAGAGATCCAGAGCCCTACACCTCTGCTGGATCACTTCTCATCCCAAAATGGGCCGCCCTCACAACAGCACAGCAACCACGACAGATAGCGTGCTCAGCGTGGATGCTTCTCACACTTCTCTGTTTATATATATTCACGACGCGTCTTCATGCGTCCATACTTGTATACCCCACATTTTTTTGATTCCAACGGCGCACTGGCGGCACGGTGAGACGACAGCATTGGCATAGGTTCAGCACATGATCTGGGTTCGAAAAGGCCGAGGGCCACGGGGAGTTTCTCATGGAAGGGTTAGATATTCTTTGGATACCCGCCGCTGTTGATGAGACTCGGCTTCACACTTTTGGGTTTTGGGTTTCAGGCATGTTGTATTGAGTATATGAAGCGCACAGCAAGACGCATGACTAGATTCGTCACCAGCAATGAATTGTAACAATGTTAAACCACTATTTGAGCCTAGCGTGGCGGCCTGCCATGGACGATAACACGACTGATACCAGCCACTTTGTGGCCCATGCTCCCTAGCCGCGGGATACCTTGGTCTGCCGCATGTCGACATGGCTCGAGTGCTCATGCTCGCGTCACCTCCAGTGCCTCTTGTGTGGTCTGTGAGCGCTTTGGACTGCTTCTCTGGCCCTGCCTGTGCCCCCTTCTTGACGTCTGCAAGAAGCATTGTGCGTGTGCGTGTGTGTGTGTGTGCGTGCACATCTGAGATAGACGGCCATGTCTCTATTCGGCGATGACGACGTGCCATCGCGCTCCAAGCCGTCAGGCCTATTCGACGACGACGACCAGAAGCCTGCGGGCAAGTCAGGCAGCGGCCTGTTCGACGACGACGACGGCCTCGACAGCAGCAATTCGCCCTGGGCCTTCCCCACGCCCAAGAAAGCCGGCCGCGGGTCGCTGGTCAAGTCGCTGCTCCCAGCCTCCAACGTGCCCGACGCCTACATTGACGCCTTTGACGCACTGCTGGACGCCGGCGACCGCGCAGGTAATGGCGTCAGCGTCGAGGGTGCAACCAAGCTGCTGGCCAGCAGTGGGATACCGCGCGATACGCAGGCCCGGATCCTCGAGATGGTGGCGCAGCCTGACCAGGACACGGCGGGGCTTGGTAGGAGCGAGTTCAACGTGCTCTTTGCCCTGGTTGGCCTTGCGCAGGAGGGCGACGACGTCACGCTTGATAGCGTTGACGAGCGCAAGCGGGACCTGCCCAAGCCGTCTGTCACGCTGCCTACGACGTCGAAGCCAGAGCCGCCCGCGACGACGTCAAAACCAGAACCGCCCGCGCCTTCGCCTGCCCCGCAAGAGCAAGCCCTACAGACGCCCGCCATGTCGTCGCAGCAGACTCGCCCGCCGTTCCGCAAGCAGTCGTTTGGCGACCCAGAAGCAGATCCCTGGGCCAGTCCGGACCTGCACAAGGGCCACAACCACACCAGCTTCACTTCGCTGCCTGCGCAGTCCAACGGCACCACGCTCCGCCACACTGCCCGAACCACGAGCCAGTTCACCACACAATCCACCGCCGACCACACAACACCCCACGCTGCACCGCCGCCGCCGAGCTCTCTGCCCAGCGACGGCGGTTGGGGCGGCTACAATGGCACGTCAGGCCAGCCATTCAGCACGCCCGACCTCAACACTGGCGGCTTCCAGGACGCCCCAGCAGGCGGCAGCAACGGCCCCAGCCGCGCCTCTGGGCTAAGCGGGTCTCTGGGCCGTCTGCCCGGGGGGTCTGGCGGCGACGAGATCATAACCATCACAGCCATTGCCGAGAAGGAGGGCCTGTTCATGTTCCAGCACCGCAACTACGAGGTTGGGAGCAATCGCCGTGCCAACAAGGTCGTCCGCAGATACAGCGACTTTGTCTGGTTGCTCGACTGCCTGCACAAGCGCTTCCCCTTCAGACAGCTGCCTCTGCTGCCCCCAAAGAGAGTAGGCAGTAAGTGATCATCTCAATGCCGCCACGATAATTGTTGAGAATCCTTAGTCAACGGTAACCCTATAGCCGCCGATGCGAGCTTCCTCGAGAAGCGAAGAAAGGGACTGGTGCGCTTCACCAACGCCCTGGTTCGACATCCCGTCCTCTCCCAGGAGCAGCTGGTCGTCATGTTCCTCACAGTGCCTACCGTGAGTCGCACCATTACCTCAACCCATGCACCTCACTCAACGCGTCTAGGAACTCTCCGTCTGGCGGAAACAGGCCAACCTGTCCGTGCAGGAAGAATTCACCGGCAAGTCCCTCCCGCCCGACCTCGAAGACTCGCTCCCCAAGACGCTCCCCGAGCTCAGCGAAACCGTGCGCTCGGGCGTGCGCCGCAGCGCAGAAACCTACATCAACCTGTGCACCATGATGGAGCGCCTGACGCGCCGCAACGAAGGCATGGCCGCAGAGTTTCTGCGCTTCTCCCAGGCGCTCGGCTCCCTCGCCCAAGTCTCCCAGGACACGTACGCCGTCGACACAAACGACGTGCCGCTGCTCAACGAGGGCCTGCACGCCACCGCCCGCCACCTCGACCAGTCCAAGCAGCTGCTGGAGGACGAGGCGCGCGGCTGGGAAGAAGGCGTGTTGGAGGATCTAAAGCGCCAGAGGGACACGCTGGTTAGCATGCGTGACATGTTTGATCGGAGGGATAAGTATGCGAGGGATAATATCCCCGCGTTGGAGCGCAGGATAGCGAGTAATGAGACGAAGCTGCAGAATATTCGGTTGAAGCCTGCTGAGATGGTGAAGCCGGGTGAGGCGGAGAAGGTCGAGGATGCGATTTCAAAGGTGTGTTTTTGTCTTTTTATTTTCTTTGATCTCGTTTTTTTTTTCCCCTCCGTCTCTCCATTTTCCCTCCATCTCTCCAATTCCTCTTCATCTCCAATCTCCCTCCATCTCTTCAATTTCTCTCCACCTCCAAAACTAACCCTCCCACCCAGGACAAAGAATCCATCGTCACCCAACACGCCCGCGGCGTCTTCATCAAACAATGCATCCGCGACGAACTCCTCTTCTTCCAGAAATCACAGTACCACATCTCCCGCCTCCACCAGGAGTGGGCCCAGGAACGCGTCAAGTATGCTGAGCTGCAGGCCGATAATTGGAGGGCGTTGGGGGATGAGGTCGAGAGTATGCCTGCTGGTGAGTAGGTGTTGTGTTTGGGTTTGGGGTTTTTTGAGGGTTGGTGGGGGGAGGGTGAGTTGGAAAGGTGGAGAAGAGTAGAAACCATGCAACCTTTTTATGAACGAAACGAACACGTCGGTGGTGTAGGTTAGGTTAGGTCAGGTCAGGTTAGGTTAGGTCAGGTTAGGTTAGGTTAGGTTAGGTTTGGGTTCAATGTGTATGTATGTGTATATTCAAGATATGGAATATATGAATGAATGTATGTACGGAATCGATCAATGTACAAGTCGATGGATGGATCGATGTATGTATGAATCAACGAATGTGTCGTTTCTCTCTTTTCCCTTTTTCCTTTTTTTTTGGGTTTGTCTTTTTTTATTTAGTTTGTTTTGATTTGGGTTGGTTTCCCTCTCTTTTGGTATGATGGGATAGCATAGCATAGCATAGTATAGCATAGCATAGGATCAACTAGGAAGATGCATCGCTCTGCTCTGCTTTGCCTTACCTTGCTTTACTTCCCTTTCCTTCACTTCCCTTTCCTTCACTTCCCTTTCCTTCACTTCCCTTTCCTTCACTTCCCTTTCCTTCACTTCCCTTTCCTTCACTTCCCTTTCCTTCCCTTCCCTTTCCTTCCCTTCACTTCCAAACCATTCCCCTAGCACCAACCGCACAAGGAAGTCTCAACGCACACGCACACATTCACTACGAGTGCACCAGCCTTTTTTCTTCGCCGTCAGGCCTGATTAGGACGAAGTAGCATCTCGCCTGGCTCAACTTTTGAGATTTGCTTTTCACTCGCCTCCGTCGTCGTCGTCGTTGTCGTCGTCGTCGACTGTAAATTTCCTCGACTATTACGCTACATCACTACACCACCCACTTACCACGTAATTGTGACCATGGCGAAGCGCAAGAATATGGATGCTGGAGTGGAGACACCGCCGCCGTCGTCGAAAAAGGCTAGAGCTGGGAAAGTGGGCAGAGAGTGTGAGTCTGTTCCTTCATTTTTTATCTTCTTCTATTTTCATTTCTTCTTCTTTACATGGCTCGATGTTGTGGGCAGTGAGGTGAGGCTGTGAGGTGGCACTGTGTCAGCCTTGCTGAGGCTGAGATGCTGCCCGGCACTGAGGGGCACCACTGGTGGGGTCGGTTCAATGCCTCGCAAATGCCGTCACTCGCACGACCCTGTCTATCCTCCAAAGCTTAGCTCGGCGTTTGATTCACCTTGTTCGTTTGCTCGATATCCCACTCCCTGCGTGTCTTGCCTGTCTATATTGCTTTGACGTCGTCGACTGTGTGCGAAAGCTGACGCCCGCGCACCTCAACCTCGCAACTGCTGTTGGGCAGTGACAAGCAGACGCAGCGCCACTGACAAGATGCCTCCAGCGTACACGACGCAGCAAAAGGCTGCGATCAGCCAGTTTATGAGCTTCACACAGATGGACCGCACGGCTGCGGTGCGGGTGCTCAAGAGCCACGGCTGGGATGCGCAGAATGCCGTCAATGCGTAAGTGACCTCTCTTTCTGCACCGTTCCTTCCGCATTTACACCTCGCACTTGTCGCACGGGGTACACTACGCCTTGGGCAGACCGCCGAATCACCGCATACGACTATGCTTGCGCTTGGATGTGGAAGAGCTGGGAAGCCGCGACGCTGCACAGCAGGAGAAAGCGCATGGTCCTCGGCGCATTGGTCGTACATTCCGGGCATATCTTAGGGGACAGCGGCGCGGTCGTGTGAACATGCCCGTCCGGAAGCAGCAGACACGCCTTCTGCAAACAACACCATACCACCTGCCCTACGGCTCCGAATGCCGTCTCTTGCATAAACATGGCCTGCGTCGTTTCTCCTCCGAGACCTCCTCACAACATACGAGCACATTGCTCATTAGCCACGCTCCTACTACCACCATAGCACGCCATGTTTGGTGCTTCTGAGGACCGCGCCCGACAGCTCGCAGGCCGACAGCGTTGGAAGCGCATTAGTTCCGCCGGTTCAGCGGGCAGCTATCGATCCGCCAGTACCTCGAGCCGACTGAGCCAACTATCTCATTTCGAGGCATCGTCTATCTTCGAGCAGAGCAGCCAGCGGCCGCCATCGATTCTCGAGCGTTATGAACATACGACTTGCGGCACCTCTGATGACCGATATGGTTCGGCCAAACTGCAGTCGCTCGCACACAGTGCCACCCCCTCCGATGTGGAGGCAGCCTTGTCGCAGATGATGGCCATCAACAACAATCCACGTACGCAGCAGCAGCGGAGCCAGGCTGAGTATCTGAGCCACGTGCTATACAATGACATGGCTGTCAAAGACGTTCTCCTTCCCTCTTCAAGCTGTTCCACGCTTCCGAGCCTGACCAAAAAGTATGGCGTGCTTGGGTGGGGAGCGAGAATATGGAACCAGTCGCGCCACGCTACCGAATCGGCAACACAGTCACATGGAGAGGATCATCACTTGGCTGTGTTGGGGATATGTGAGACTACGAATCGTTCGATATCCGCAGCATTTACCACTTCACAACCAACAGTGTCAATGAGAGGCGGCGCACTCAACCCTGTCGAAAGCTTTTGGCACCTTGCAAGCCATCACATATACTTCAATCGCCCGTTCAATACAGGCACGGCATACCGGAAGCTATACGATGCTCTTCCGCCTGAGAGACGTGACCGGTTCAAAGAGCTGTTTGCCGACTCGAAAGACATGAATATCGAGCTTAATTTCGCCCGAAATACGTTTTATCGGAGCCTTGGAGAGGAGCACCGGAGGTTGTTCTGGAACGCGGGCTTTGAACGAGGAATGGAGCTTGTGGGAGCGCTCATGACCCGTGGAAAGGAAATACCTGAAACCCACTTGGCTGATATCCGTGCGACATCTATCGAGGGTGATGTGTATCCACAGGTCACTTTGGAGCGCTTGGCTATTACTTTTGTTGGCGGATATAGCTTCATGGATGGGTAGAACGCCCTACCTGATGCTTCCTCTTCACATCATCCTCGCTGCAGCAGACTGAGGCCGCGAACCTTGCTAACAGACTGTGAATAGATACTACAGCGGCGCAGGCACTGGAAGTTCGAACCCTTCTGCTGCAACCAAGACAGCGCTGAACAAGCTCTTCGACAAGTACCGTGAGGATGCTGTTGGGGAGCCTGACCTGATTGGTGTCGACGGCACCATGACCTACCTCCAGCAACTGGAAGTTGATTTGGAGGGCCTGGACTCGCTTGCCGTGCTCGAGGTTATTCAAGCCCCTACTATGGGCGAGATCACTCGGGAGGGCTTTGTCAACGGCTGGCTGCAGTTAGAGTGAGTCAATACGTAGCCTGTTCGGTTCGTGGCGGTGCTAATCTAATGCAGTGCCGACACCATTGACAAGCAGAAGGCTTACGTTGTGAGACTCAAGGGGCAGCTGCCGATCGAGAGGGCAGTCTTTACGCGGGTCTACAAGTACACATTCTTCCTCGCCAAGACCGGGCAACAGAAGGCTGTCCCTCTCGAGGCGGCCGTTGCGTACTGGGATCTTCTCTTCGACTCACCGCTTTCCGGAGTCAAGTGGTCGTCTCCCAACACACCCTGGTTGGACTGGTGGAAGGAGTTCCTCGAGGCTTCATGGAAGAAGAGCGTCAACAAGGACATGTGGAATGAGACACTCAAGTTCGCACAGCTGACGCTGAAAGACGAAGCGATCAGCTTCTGGAACGAGGAGTCCTCGTGGCCGTCCGTCATCGACGACTTTGTCGAGTGGGTCAAGAAGGAGAAGCGTGGCGGCGAGGAGCAGAAGACTGAGGAGATGGAGTACTGAGCACTCGATGTGGTGCGCAGCCAACCGCTTCAACTATATCGATATTGCAGGCAAACGTAATGGCAGAGTTGCCCTGATGCAGTTCAATGGAACTTAGCACGGATTGGCTAAGAATTGCAGCGTCAACAGCAGCGCAATCAAGGTTTACATGAGCATGCATATCCCCTTGCCTAAACCAGCGGCATTACACGTCTACTTTGGAGGCATCTTAGCAAATACATAGAGTAGCCCGGCACGATGTCGAGAGGCTCAGAATACAAGTGAACATCTACCCGTTGTGGTTCAATATTGGTCGTGTGATGTTGAGAGTTGCAAACAGTACACTATCCTTTGACTGCTGCAAGCAGAGTGTGCAGATTCAGCAGATGGTGACTCGATCGCCAGTGAAGTGTTGCAATGTGCGCTTGGCTGCGATCTCCAGCAGATGCGCAGGATTGTATATGTAGATTGGAAAATGTTACAGATTGTTGCGGACTACTGTCATCGGTTGGAGAGCTCGCCATTCTGAAATTCTTGCGTGGCTTTACCCTTGATGTTCTCGGCAAGTCATGGTGTTGGGTTGGTCGCGCCCGCTCGAAGTTCTCGCTTATTGCACTAGCGTCGCCAAGGTTGGCCGCCCACGACGCTTTTCGAGACCGCACAATTTGCTTCTACGATTCCGACCGTCCCAGACTAACCAACAGCACACAAAGTACGTCGCCTGTACACGTCGAAATACCGCCCGCATACTGACTGGAGAAAAGATGGCCGCCGCTAAGAAGCATGTCGCGATCGTCAAGAAGCGTACGCTGCACCCACGACCCTCGACCGCAAATTTCGCAGACTGACGCAATGGACAGACACCAAGCGCTTCAACCGCCACCAGAGCGACCGCTTTATGCGTACGATATCCCGAGGACTAGGAGGACCAGGAACACACGTTGACTTGGAACAGGCGTTGACCCCTCGTGGCGCAAGCCCAAGGGTATCGACAACCGCGTCCGCAGGCGGTTCAAGGGCCAGGCTGCTATGCCCAAGGTACGGACTACCTTAGACTCCCACGCTCGCCCTCTTGGAATTCCATCAGCTTTCGACTGGACTCGGCAGCGGTGGAAGTTGGAATTGAATGCAATTCTCGGGGTTGTTGTGTCTAAGGGCTGACAATGCGACAGATCGGTTACGGATCCAACAAGAAGACCCGCCACCTGATGCCCTCGGGCCACAAGGCCTTCGTCGTCAACAACGGTACGCCCCACGCGATTTTTGCACCTCCTCTTCATCCTCTCTAGGAACTGCCTCCACTAATACACAAGCACAGTCAACGATGTCGACCTCCTCCTCATGCACAACACCACCTTTGCCGCCGAGATTGCCCACGCCGTTTCCGCTCGCAAGCGCATCGACATCATCGCCCGCGCCAAGCAGCTCGGCGTCAAGGTCACCAACGACAAGGCTCGCGTCAAGACCGAGTCGTAGACAGCAACGACCCGCGCGCGATGTGGTTGTGTGTGTGTCCAAGTGTGGGTGGAGCGGGAAGAGAGATTTGAGAAATGAAGACATGTTTTTTTTTCCAAACACACCCGCTGGCATACGAAAAAGGCGTCTCGAGACTCTTTTCTTCTGATTAGTTAACCATCATCTCCATCTCTCAAATGGGAAAGGCTCCTCCTTTTTTTTTTCCCTTCGAGTGTGTTTTCCGGCTTGGCCTGAGCCTGACATGATGTGTTTTTCGAGCGTGAGATGAGATGCTCGGGCGAGACGAAAGGGAGAAAAGGGCCCTCCAGTGCGGTACAGATGCATGCGTGCATAGGAAATGGTGCTTGGACGGAGACGAGGGGAAAAAATGACATGAAATGAGCCACCTTGTTTGGATCCTTTGATGGTGTGTCGTGATGGCTGATGTTGATGTAGATGCTGGTGGCTTTACTGACTGCATCTTACTGACCCGCATTCGACTTCCACTGACTGCACTCACTCCGCTGCATTCCCCTTCCACCTTATCGACGCGGATGGAGTTATGAGCTTGGCTCTGAGTACGACCATGACCATGACTGTGAACGCAACAAATCAACACCTCAAGACCTTGACACCTTAACCCTTAACACCTCAGCCCAACGCATCACAACCTCAAACGTCATACCACACCCACAGCCAGCACATCTGCAATACAAATCCTACCGCGGAGCATCAGGTAGTGGCTGCCCGCTGCTCTATTCCTCTATGCTGCTTTGTGCTTTGTGCCGTACTACTATGCTATGCTGTGCTAGATCAAACCAACTTTCAAACAGGCTGAATCGCAGTACCTCCTCCAAGGTTGCAATATTCCGTTCCGTGTCCGACTATCCCGTGTTAGGTTGTCATGTGTTGTGTTGACAACTACTCTATGTTGCTTTTTGATGTTAGATGCTAGATATTGCTGTATACTCGTTTATGGCGTGTGTGAATATGTGTAGAGAATACACAACGAACACATTTCCTTTTCTCTTGTCTTGTCTTCTCTTCTTGCTGTTTGAGTTACTCTTGCGTGGTTGTGGTAGAGAATGGATAGGTTGTTGTTTTTTTTGGAGTGGATAGAGGGTCGGTGATGGCTAAGTTGTTAAGCTGTAGTTGTTGAGCCGTTGAGCCGTTGAGCTGTGACGAGGGTGCGTGCAAGTGAGTGGGCAAGTAATGTCTTGTCTGCCTATTTTGCTGTCTTTTTAGGGTTTTTTTTCTAAATTCTTATCTTTGACACTTTGCTTCTGCTTTTTGCGATAGCGGGGCCCTGCTTTTGCGTTGCAGAGCCGTTTGTGTTTTTGGTTTTGTGTGAGGTGGAGTCGAATGTTAGGCAAATATTATGGGTAGAAGTAGGCAGGTCTTGAGTGTGGGGTGAGCAAGCAGGTCTATAGCTAGGAGTATAAGTAGAGCTATAGACTGTACTTTCAAGCTACTGCTTTCTGCTATATCTTTTCTGCCTTATCACATCTTCCCTGCTTTACTTCTCGACATAGGAGTCGAGGATTGTCACTTCGTATACACGTGTTACGTCACTTCGTATATTTGTGCAGTGTGCATGCTTTCCAATCGCTCGCCTGCAGGGAAGGATATGAGGACACGTGACCTGACCACTCTGCCTCCTTTGATACTACCGGACGAGAGTGCATCCTCTACACCGACACAAACTTGACTCGTAAGGATAGCTCATGAGCACGGGGACGTTTAAGAACACGTTAGACATTGTGCTCCTGTCCACGTATACCTACAAGCACAGCGGTGATTGGACCACGGCCACCACCCAACCCATAGCCTCCCCCGCTTGACCTACCTTCACATCACCCACCCCTTCTCATTCCCCGGCCCGCCGTCTAAACATCCCGACCGGGAGCCTCCTGCAGTACCTACTCGACTCGCACGCGCATTACCCCTTGCGAGTAAAGCCGTTGCGGCTCCGGGCTCGGCTGTGCAGCCCGTCCGTGAAACACGGGCACTGACGCTGTCTGAGCGGTCTTGTCGTGTCGATACGGGAGTCGGGACACCCAGGCCGGCACCCGCGGATCAGAAAGGGCTGAGCCATGCCGAGGATGGCTGTGGGAATGGTGGATGGACGGATGGCGATTTGCGCCGGCGTTGGAATTGCGTGGGCAAGAATTGGTTGACAGGTGTCAAGGAAGATGCGAGGGGCATTTATCGATCAAATCAATCAAATCGATCAGATCGATCATTATCTTGTGTTCATTATTCACAGCCCATTGCCCACCGATGTCCTCCACAAGCATTGCGGAGCGGAGCTTCTCGTGTGAGCTCGCTAACGGAAGCGCTTGCGATGCGCCCGCCCTGCTAAGAGCCAGCTAGTCAGGCACAGCTCCACCATCCCTTCAACACTCGCCTCTACTCGCGACTTGGCCACTCCGCCTGCCCTCACACCGCCTTGCTTGGAGCTGTGCCTGTCACTGCGTTGCTGCAGTTTCACTCACACGCACCTACCTTATCACTGTCCTACGTCAAGCAGCTTATCTTGCAAACCGCCTCTCGTGGTCGCGGGGAGCGCCCTGATTGGCTGGGATGAGGGCTGTTGTGAAGCAGGCACGCGTTTGCTCGCTGCGAAAACAACACGCCGCGGGGGCCGGGTGGGCAAGAGATGGGGGAAACCGGGATGAGATAAGCTGATCACGCAATGTGCCATGACGGATGCTGAGCTGCATGCCAGTGCTCACCTACAGTGCAAGACTCATGATACAATAAGCTGGATGTGCTCATGAATTGCCTGCCTACTACCTACCTGCATCGACGTGGATTTCCCGATTCCACCACCCTCGACCCACAGTCTGCACTGGGTACTACCATTCCCTGGACCGGTCGGGGCGCCCTGGAAATTTCCTTTCTTTGCTTGGAAAATCTTTCACGAATCAACACTATTTTAGCTCCCGTCCATTAAATAGCTTGACACCTGCAACGCCTTTTCTCGAGATCCCTTCTTCGACTTCCCCGGTGAACAGCGTTGCAGAGACTTGCTCAGCCGTTTCCTGAACAGCTTTCGTGCTTTGCACGCAGCGATCGGCGACCTTCGGCCACTCAGAACACGAATTCGCCATCCGGCTGATCCAGCGCTGGACCAAAGAGATTGCGCCTCCCTGGTCAGATTACTCAGGTCTTGTCCAAATATTACTGCAATCGGACATCACGCGCATTTGCGCAGCCACAGCAACATCATCTCGAATTCAAATCAAGCGCGCCACCCTCCTCACCTGCTCCACATACAAGTCCACTTGTAGCTACTGGCCTGTGGAAAACCATCCAAGTTCATCACACCCACTCCTTTCGTTTTCCACAATGTCGCCAAATTTGTTCCTGGCTACGCAGAAGTTGTTCTCCCCTCATAAATGGTTCCGGGACAACAAAACACAAGGACGCTCCACCAGGAAGACTGAGCACTGGGCAGAGCCGGAACCAGGGCTCTACGAGTACATCCCGGGTCGAGGCTGGTACTTGATCGCAAAGTTAAAGGATGCTGCGCATGATCTTCCGGAGACACCCGTCGAAGGAGGTCCAGTACAAGCAGCCCGGGATCCATCGAAGGAGTACGAGAAGCTCGTTCGTCCAATCCCCGCCCACTGGTCACGTGTTCTGAAGCGCTACCTGCTGGAGGATGACTACAAGGCTCGCAAGAAATACAGCGCTATACAGAACGAAAAGGGCAAAGCCATCGAGGTTGGCTTCTTCCGTCTCGATGACGGTGTGGCGTGGGTCCAGTGCTGGGACCAGGAGGGCACATTCATTCCTGGTCCCTACAAGCTCTGGTGCATCAGCCAGCGCACAGGCCAGTTCCGCCCGATGCTGAAGGGCGACGACCCCAACTTCGCCGGCTCACGCAGCAACTCGCGCAACCCGTCTTTTGAGCGCGACTCTGATAGCCGGAGCCAGAACTCGCGCAGCACCGAGTTCTCCCCCTCTTCGCGGGCGGGCAGCAACAGAGACGGGCCCAGTGTCCCTAGCACACGGCCCAACAGCATCCGCATGGCCTCTCACACAACGTCTGCAACGCAATCCCAGCCTGCTTCGCGCCGCACAAGTCCAAGGCGCAACGGCAGCATCGAGTACGAGAAGGACAAGGCTGCCATGCGACAGATGGCCCGGGATCACCGCGAGGCGCTGATGGCTGCTGCGGGCAAGTCGCAGGCCGACTCCAAAATGGCAGTCGAGCAGATTGAACGAGGTCGCTCGGATGCTGCGAGGGAGGTCACTTCTAACTAAAAGTGCTTTATTTGGCGTTTCGAGATGTTTTGTCGGTGCTGACATGAGGCGTTCACGAGTCTCATAGCTACGGCTGGCGATGCTGTACAGGTGTTGGATTGAGCGATTCCTTGCTCTTCTTATTGTCTTCCACTTATTCTTTTAAGACCTTTCTTACCCTCCTTCTATCTTCTCTTGTTCTGTTTTTACGGCGTTTCATCGCATACAGCATACGGTATACCCGGGCATTTCTCCGCCCAGACTGGACTGCATTGTCGATTCAATCAACTCTTATGATTCTATAGATCCACGTGTATGATGTTTAGCGCGGTAATCAAGTTTATGGCTTTTGTTTTCACGTTGTTTTGCGCATGCAGGGTTCTTTGGCTGCCTCAACCTGGTCGTCAGTGTTCAGCTAACTCCCTGCCTTCTTTACCTTCAGATAGTGCCACCCTTTTATTATTATTTTTTTTGGCTTCGCCCTTAAGTAAGCAGATTGACTTCGCTTAGAGTCTCAATCGCGCCAATAGGCCACTCTGCATGGCGCCGCTCGAACAGACGTAGGCGAGGAGGTGTTGAGCTGAAGGGCCGAGCCTCGCTCAGCCGCAAGCCACCATGCAGGCGAGATGATAAGAACATCACTTCTTCTCTGCAGTGTGGAGGAGCCTGATCACATCTACCCATCAGCATGCTTCAGCTTTTCAAAAGCAAATGATGTCCTCTTCCTGCTAGGAAATATGGCTACTCGTGAGCAAGCTGCCATGCAACAGCTCCTGCAAGATCAGGCTGAGACTCGCCATACCCTAAAAGACCATTATTGTTCCACTCGACAGATGCCTCACGCCCTGCAACATAAGGAGAAACGTGTGGTGGTGGTTCAAAGCTCTCTTATCACGCAAAAGAACACACAAACAAGATACTACATTCCCAAGGCCTTGCGCACCGGCATCCTAGTCGCATTCTGCATTACCGTTTCCATCGTTTTCGCCATCCTACAGGCCGTCTCGGTCGCCTACGTGAAAGAGCACGGATTCGACGCTTCCCCCACAGCCTCAGCGAATTCAAGACGCGATACGCGTCCACAGTCCTCCAGCCCCAGCTGTCCACCAGGCGCGACCTGCGCGCCTGCTCGTGGGAGCTGGACATCACCTTCACCTACACCTCCACCTGCCTTTGCTCCGAACCCAGGCAGTTTCACCTCGCCGTCCGCTATCTACTTCTTCGGCGCTTACGCCCCGACGCTGCTCGCCATCCTGCTGAGTGTATGGTGGAAGTGCGTGTTCAAGCGGGCGAAAGAAATAGAGCCTTTTTATCAACTCGCAAACAAGGACGGGGCGCGGCCGGAGGACTCGCTGTTCCTGTCGTATTCGTCGGATGTGCTACCAGTTGTGCTTACCAGGAGTCTGCGCGCGAAGCACTGGTTGACGTTTATTGGTGCGGGGAATACGGTGCTGCTGGTTGTTGTCACGCTTCTTGCGGCGGAATCGATACATTTGGTAGGTGTAGGTGATGGGTGTGGCGTTGTCGTGGACGCAAAAGACAGCTCGAATGAGGACTGTGAGATGCAGTTGTTGGTGCGGCCTGCATTGGGCTTCATATTAGGTGGTATTCTCATAGCCGTCCTCTTCAGTGCTGCAATACTTGTCGCTAGACTGCGCCGTCAGCCGTCAGGTCTCCGCTCAGAGGCTACGAGCATTGCTGGCATCGCGGCACTTTCGACTCAGGCGCTCGCAGACACGCCACAGCAGTTTCTACGCATTCCAGGTCGCCGATTTGCTCTTGCTCAGTCAGACGTCGACGGTAAACCGTTCATTGCGGAGATGACCCCGGCGGTGCAAGAACCCATGCTGCAGCCGTACCAGGTCCACCACACCTCCCCTACGGGCCCGAGAAGGGAATCTCATCGAGAAATGCGCCCCATCTTTCTCACGATATTTCTCCTCTGTCAGGCCGCCATTCTATCACTCATTGTGTACTATGGCTTCATCAGCAAGCCCGGCACAAACGATCCCATTGAAGACTTCATGAACAGCGAATCCTTCGGCATCCGCCTGTTCATGACGTGCCTCGGACTAGGCACAAAGTTCTACTGGGGCTGGATTGAGAAATACGTGCAGATAATGTCTCCCTACGTCGCTCTAGCCGCGCCAGAAGGAGCGCCGGCGAACAAAAGCGTGCTGATAATGACCACCAGCCATCCAGTCACGGCACTTTTCCGCAGCAGCACCTGGAAACACGGGCTATTGGGGCCGGTGACTCTGATGACCGTGCTCAGCGAAATATTGGTCGTCACGTTGAACACTGTTCCATTTACGGATACGACTGCCTATACGGCCTTCCAGGTGTCGGTCTACTTTTGCCTTGCCATACTGGGATTGATGATTCTTACTCTGCCGGGAGTCATCGTGTGGATTATAAGATTGAAGGACAAATACAACGTCGTAGATGCACCCGAGTGTATCGCTGATGTCATCTGCATGGCCGGAGACTCGGACTTGTGGCGCGGTTTGGCCGGAATGAATGAGAAAGAGAGGATGGAAGCTGTGGGAAATTGGCACATCAGATTCGCAACACGACAAGTACATGGAAGATGGCAAATCATCACGCTGAAATGAATCAAGTATCGTACTGAAGCCGTTTTATTTCCTCTCTGTCGATTCTCTTTTCAATCAGTGTTTTCCGTGAGGGTTTGTGCTAGCGCCACTGTGCAGTCACAACAACACTACTGAATATTTCACAGCTGAATATTTCACCACCGAATTATTCGCGCTCCCAGTAGCACTTCCCCAACAAGAAGACCCCAGGGTCATCGCTACCGCCTCATCATCTCGCATCCGTGCACCAGCTATCACCGTGATGTATCCATCCCCCCGTCATTGTTGTTATTTTACTTTCTATTCGTTATTGCTATCTTCCATTTCAAAAAAATAGCTCGAGTTCTATATAAAAACCTCCCTTTCTTCCACACCGCCACACACACTCCTGCCCACACACATCCCCCCGCATATCTGACCACTGATATTCTCTCTCCACACTCCAAATCCCAACATGAGTGACAAAAATCGTTCATACCGCGCCATCGCCCCTCGAGCCACGGCCGAGCACCAGTTGCAGCCCGTGGACCCTTCGCAGCCCGCAATCAATGAAGGTCTGCAGTGGCTGTCGACTCTGGGCAGCGCGCCGATACCGTCTGCGCAGACGGGGTTTGGCGAGATGTTTGCGTTTGAAGGCTCGGCGGGCAATAGGGGTGCGCAGATGCCTGCGTTGGATGGCCAGGATGGTGGTATGGTTATGGATTTGGGTATGGATATGAGTATGGACATGGACATGAGCATGGGTATGGGTATGGACATGAACATGGGTATGGGTATGGGTCTGGATTTGGGTCTAGATTTGGCTGGGCAGGCTGGTACTGGGCAGTGAGTGACATCCCCCGTTCTTTCCTTCTATCACTGTTCTGGACGCATGGCTGACAAGACCAGGGATCTATTTGCCCAGCAGAACTTCACCACGGGGATAGGGAACGAGTAAGTCGCTATCCCTCAGTCTGCTGTTTACGAGGTACTTGGGTGATGTTGCAGCGGCTAACGAGACTAGCAATGGAGTCGTGCAGCAGCAGGGCTCTGTGACGAGCGGGATACAGCAGTATGTAATCCCCGAGACTCTTGGGTCCGTTGGAAGAGCACGCATAGCTGACAACCTCAGGAACGTCGGTCAAGTCCCGGATTTCACCTTTCCAAGGCCAAGCACGTGAGTAGTCAGCCATCGGACCGCCGGTCGCGCTTCTCATTCACCCCCTCTTCCACTGAAGCAAAGCAAAGCAAAGCAAAGCAAAGCAAAGGCAGCAAAAAAAGATGAAAATAAACACGGCTGTATACAGAACTACTCGCTAACCACTACAACCAGCAACCCGGCACCATCCTACCAGCAAGTACCCACAGCCAACACGTGGGACATGTCCGCTCCCGCCGCCGGATCACTGCCACCAGCTCCCATCACATCCCTGCCGCCGGCTCCCACGACAGACACCTCCCGACCCCCGGCAGATCCCATCACCAACGCGCACGAGCTGTGCATGACGTGCAATGAGTTCTACCTCAAGGCGGGGAACCACGAGTTGAGCTGCGTGCGACACAGGGGTACGTATTTTTTTTTACTCGAATTCTTCTGCGTTTGGGGGGTTTTTTTCCCTCCCTTCTTCTCCCCCTTCCCTTCTCCCCTTTCTTCCTCTCCTAGTCCTCTCCCCTTCAACCCTCACTCACACTACCACCCACTAACAACACCCAGCCCACCTTCCGACCCCAAACCCCACCTCCCGCGTCTGGGCAACCTGGAACGAAGACATCAACGGGCCCATGCAGACGCTGCAGAACCGGCAGGTCTTCTCGTGGGCATTCTACTGGCCGTGCTGCGGGAGGCCTGTGGAGGCTGCGGGGTGTATGAGTAATTTTCATGTTGCGTGGGAGCAGTCTGTGGAGGAGGGGCGGGAGGGAGGGCAGGGGCTGGAGCTGGGGCAAGAGGGGCAGGGGCAGGGGCAGGGGCAGGATGTGAGTGGGGTTGTAGGGGGGATGTGAGGGGGTGGGGATGCAGATGGAGATGTTTCTTTCTTTCCTTTCCTTTCGTTTCCTTTCTCTTTTCTTTTTTCCCTTTTTTTTTACTTGCAAAATTAATGGATGGATTGACGATGGACTGACTATCAGCGAAACCCACCAGTCGATCGACGGTTGTTGCTAGCTCCACACCAACACCAAAAATCCCTCCTACCCGACCAGTATCCGCTGCGAAGTCGATAGTCCCAGCCACTCCCGCATGCTGATATACCTCCCCTCCCACTCCGTCACCTCCACCACACCACCACCGCTCACCCGCTTCCCCGCCCCCTCCCTCATGACCCTCACCTCGGACCCGCGAAAAATACACAAGCCGATCCTCTCCCACCGGTTTCCTGTTTTCTCAAGCACAAACACCACGGTCGAAGCCTGCATCTTTTCCAACTTCCGCTCGCTGATGAACAGAGCACCCAGCAGAGGCGTGTGTGCGGCGACGGAGCTGGGATCGCGACTCCACTTTACGGGGAAGAAGACTTCGGTCCCGTTGTGCAGTGATGCGCCGACGTGGATGCCGTTGTCGTAGTAGCCTTTTTGCAGGCTGGTGGGGGGCCAGTGGATGGTGGTGGCGAGGAGGGGGAGGGTCGGGATGTTGAGGTCGAGACAGGGGGTTTCTGGGGGAGAGAGGGAGAATTGTGGGTTGAGCTTTGCTGTGTACGAAGCATGGTTATGATGATGATGAGTGAGGGTATCTACGAGGAGGGGTTCCACGTGTGGAGAGTCTGGCGTCGCGAGGTTGTGGATCGTGAGGTAGGTGCCTATGTGGATCTGGCGTGGCCAGGGGAAGTAGTACACTCTTCCTTCCCATCCGAGGGGGGACCAGCTGGGGAACTCTGGTATACGTCGACATGGCGAGTAGTGCTACCATTGCAGCAGGAACTCGACAGAGTGTGGTGCGCCTGGGGCCAGTCTCCCCTTGGATAGGTTCTTCGCTGAGGTGAGGTCAAAGTCTATGTCTGTTTCGAACACGGGAACGCCCCAGATGTGGTGCACAGTTAACTTATGCAGGGCTTGCACATTGAGCGCTCCTGTTATCGCGTCCAAGGCGTCGCTCGCTACGGAGAGCTGATGCGCGCTGTATGCTTCGAGGTTGCGCGTTAGCGGCGCGAGCCTGAAGGTCCATGTGCTGACTTCCGAATAGGGTTTCGCTGGTTGCAGGCGCTGGTACGGGCGCGGAAGGAAGCGGTGCAGCGCCGAGCTAGTGGAGGCGTTGCAGATGTAGTGGATTAGGGTGTGCGTGAAGAAGAGGCGTTTGCGCGACAGATAGCCTTCTTGGTAGGTCCAGCCGCGGGTGGCCCACTTGGAGGCTGCGATGCTGGCGATGGAGCTGAGGGGTCAAAGGGAGATTGTCAGACTCCTGATGCGTTCGTGGAAGAAAGGGGTTTCTGAGCTGCTGGGGGTCAGGCCTGGGAGACCGTATGAGTGGTCTTCGCCGACGGAGGCGATGATGGTGAGTTGGGCCGATGAATAAATTCTTCCCATGTTTGCGATTTGAATTGCCTTCTCTTCTTTGTTCTCTTGGTCAATGCACTTGGAAGGTCAACTCAAGGTCCTTGATGCTGACACGGGGACCACTCACATATCGATCTACCCACAAGTATATATAACCCAAGGCGCGACACAACGTAATGCTGTCGTCGATCGTACGAGGCATTCGCTCCAGTGCACCTCTCTCATTGACAAAAGACTCGTCGGGCTTTGGTCCCCAAACATAGGACAACGCCACGTAATGATATGCTGACGTTTGTTTGGCAGGGTCAAGACTCTTGTCGATGACGCCGCCACCACAACCCTTGTCTCGCAATCGATGAATCTGGAGCCCGGCAAATCTCCAAGCACATCCGGGACACAACCTGCATGTTCTCGCTCACAAAGCCGCATTTTCGCTTTGAGAGACTCGTAATCCACCTCCTCGATATTCGCATACTCCTTTCTAAACCGCTTCTCCGCTCTCGGAACATCACCTAGCGTGACTGCAAACGCCGATGTCATTGAGTCCATCTGAATAGACGCCATGGAAGAGCCATCATGCACGCACTCGAGCTGGCCTGGAGTGGCTAGACCATGGACTACCAAGGCCTTTGCGAGGAGTTGGCAGAACCGACAAGGAGACGTCTCGAGCGCGTCTCTGGTGTCGTTGATCGTAGTGTTGAGGTCGAAAACTTCGAGCCGTTGGTTGGCTGCTCGGGGGAGCATGGGGAAGTGCTTTTCTATAGCGTAGGCCATTTCGTCCCAGGCGATGCTAGCACAGCGACTACAAAGCTTGTCCTCATTTACCAGCAGCTGGTCCGTTTGGTTCACCATCGTGGTCGTCATCATTCACTTGAAGAGTCGGAAGAGTGGTCTTGAAGAGTTGGAAGAGTGGTCTTGAAGAGTTGGAAGAGTGGTCACTCTCCGCATACGGCTTTGGGGTGATTTTTGCAGCATGGACGAGGTGTTTTGTGTCGAAGCTGAGATTAGCACCTGAGTATGAGGTCAGAGGAGCACACAAGGACGAGGCAGTGTGGAGTAAGCTGGGTTGTCGTACTTGCAGTTCCAAAGACCTGCAGGTGCAAGCACGAGACTAGCCGTCTTGGGAAAGCTTCATGCAGGTGGTATATATGGATGCATGTGCTTGTCCCTTTCTTACAACTTCGTTTATATCCACAAAAAGAAAATGGATACACCACAGTAAAGGAAAAAAGTACACAAGCGTAACAAAGTCTATTGGAAAAGGGTATCTTAAAATCAACAAAAAAAAAACACCTCCATGCACATGCTTACCATCCACACCCAAGCTTGATGTGGCTATACGGCAGCCTCTTGTGCCGCCTCGGCGGCTTCTTTCTTCCTAATCTGCTCCTCCAGCCGCTTCTTCTCTGCATTTTTCAATCGCATCATGGTGACTTCCTCCAGACTGGGCGTCTTGGGACTAAAGGAGAATTTTGGAGTGCCGAGGGGTGTGGCGCCAGGTCCGTTCCCCAGGCTGGAGTTGAAGGAGGCGCGGAAGGATTTTGAGGGCGGCGCGGGGGTGGAAGGAGTTTGGGGCGGGATAGGATTTTGGGGTTGGGGCTTCGACGCTGTAGTGGAAGTGCCATTTACACGGGTCGAGGATGAGAGGTCGGGTTCGCCGTTTGCCCAGACGACCGAGTCGAGCAAGGGGTGGTCTGCTTTTGCGTCTGAGACGGCGGCGTGGGCGTGGTCGAGGCGGCTGTACACGACAAAGACCATGGCGACTAGCTTGCGGTGCTTCTCGCCTTCGAGCTTGAGCTTCTTGTCCTTGACCATGATGATGCTGTCGATGTTGCCGTACTTGTTGAAGATGCTGCGGACCGTGTCCTTGTCCCACGTGGCCGTCTCGCCGTCGCGGTGGAAGCGGACCTTGATGGTGCGGTCGAGCTCAGCCGAGTCGCCCGGCTTGGGGGCCTGGGGTTCAGGGCTCTTGACGGGCTCTGCTGCCGCCTCCTCTTCTTGCTTGCGCGCCTTGTCCTTGCGGTATTGGGCTTCCTTGCGGCGCCTCTTGCCATCTTCGGCCAGGCGCTGAATCTCCTGCGCTCTCTTCTCGGCCTCGCTCAGATCTGCAGCACGTTTACGCTTCAGAGTCGCGCCAAAGTCTGCGCTTTCCCGTTCGCGGCGCTCGAGCTCCTCCTTCATCTTGCGCCTGTTGCCGCTGAGCAGCTCGTCCTGGAACGCCTTTTCGCGTCGCCGTGTGCGCGCGCGGTCGTATTCGCCTTTTAGCTTGGGGTCGATGAGGATATCGCGCGCCCAGCCCAGGGCGATGAACATGTCGGCGGCATCTTTGTTGTCTGGGTTCTTGTCTGGGTGGTAGCGGATCGAGGCTTTGCGGTATGCGCGCTTGATGGCCGACTCCTCAGCGTCGAAGGGCACGCTCAGCAGGTGGTAGTAGTCTTCTGTAGTGGAGCGCGCCAGCTCTTCGAGGTCCTTGTAGTTGTCGCCCATGGCGGCGGTGATGGGGGGTTGTCCGCTATGCAGCGACTCAGGATATCACTCTCGAGACTCGTATTGTCTGAGCGAGCGTCAGTCTGTCGTGTCACTGGTGTGGTTGTTGTGGTCGAGGCGTAAGTCGCACACGTGCAAGGCTGCAAACCATTCACATGCAATCGCCCACTAGCGCGCCGTTATGCTTCTCCAGGCTTGGCATCGTCAGACGTCGGGGAAAGTCACCAAAACCGCAAAGCTGCCATTGCTCTCCAGCTGCACGTCCACTCCATGTCAATTGCGTCGACCCTGCGCCGCACCATGACCACCCCTCCCAAGGAAGGCGCCGCCGCTGGCCGCAAGGTGCTCGAAGGCGTCTTTGGCATCCACAAGCCGCAGTGGGCGTCGTCTGCGGGCGTGCTGCGCGACCTGCAGACCGAGTTTGCCCAATCAGACCTCTTCCAGCCATGGCTCGAGTCGACGCGCCGCCAGATGCTCATCTCTGGGTCCAAGAAGAAGCACATGGACCAGCTGAAAGTCAAGCTCGGCCATGGCGGGACTCTCGACCCCATGGCGACGGGCGTGCTGATTGTGGGCGTGGGCAAGGGCACGAAAGAGCTGGGCAAGTTCCTCGAATGCACAAAGAGCTACGAGTGCGTGGTGCTGTTTGGCGCGGCAACAGACAGCTACGACGCCGTGGGCAAGGTCGTCAGCAAGGCAGACTATGCCCATGTGACTCGTGAGCTGGTCGAAGAGAAGCTGGACGGTTTTCGTGGCGACATCCTGCAGAAGCCCTCCGTCTTCTCTGCGCTCAAGGTCGACGGCAAGAAGATGTACGAGTATGCTCGTGAAGGCAAAGACATACCAGCCGTCGCCGCACGGCCCGTCACGGTCGAGAGGCTGGAGCTGGTCGAGTGGCTAGAGCCAGGGACGCACGAGTTTGCGTGGCCCAAGGACGAAGTCGACGACGCTGGCAAAGCCGGTGCAGAGAAGCTGCTGGGCATCCGCGCCGTCGACGCAGCAAAATACCAGCGCAACAACTACAACAACAATAACAACAAACGCGCGCGCTCGTCCTCGCCCGAGCACAGGAAATCCCCCTCCCCAGACTCGGACCACGCCGTCAAAGACGCAGGCCCCCAGCCAAAGAAGCCCCGCACCGACTCGGAACCCGCCATGTCTGGCGCCCTCCCCTCCACTGCACAGCCCCACGACGCCTTCTCACAGCCGCCAGCTTCGGCCGCCCCTGCCGCCGCCGACCACCCAGCCTCCCCCTCCACAACAGCCGGCCACACCCACCCACTGCCCAACGACATCCCAGAGCCGCCCGTTCCCCTGGAAAAGCAGCCAGCCACCAGCGTCGAGCAAGCCCAAGCCGTCGACCAAGCCTTCACATCCGCCGGCGACAACATCCCCACCACCCAACCCATCGACCCCGCCATCCAGCCGCAGCCGCCCGCCGCCCGCCTGCGCATGACCGTCACAAGCGGCTTCTACGTGCGCTCTCTGTGCCACGACCTCGGTTTAGCGTGCGGCTCGCTGGGCCTTATGAGCCACCTTGTGCGCTCGCGCCAGGGCGACTACGAGCTTGGCGGCGAGAACGTGCTCGAGTATGAGGATCTGGGCAAGGGGCGCGACGTCTGGGAGGGTAAGGTGGAGGGTATGTTGCAGAGGTTTATGGAGCGTGAGGGGTGGGTGGCTGACGAGCTGGAGAGCGAGGAGAGCTGGGAGGCAAGGAAGAAGGAGTTGTTGGCTGCAAGGAGGGACGAGGATCGCGATAGGAGTTTCAAGGGGGGGAAGGGGAAGGGGAAGTGGAGGGGTGGTAGGAGCGGTGGGAGGTATAGTAAGAATATGGATGGTGGGAGGGGGGATTGAGGTTGAGATATGATACCCGAATGGAGGAAGAAGAAGAAGAAGAAGGGGAGAAAAGAATAAAAATTGAAAGAGAAGAATATGGAATAAACATATCCATAACAAATCCAAGACGAGTGTATAAACCCATGCCTAACCCAACTCCTACAATGCCGCTTACCCAACCTCGCTCTCCACCACCACCACCATCATACCACCAACCTCCATTCCCACCTCACCGCAGACTCGCCCTGGAGCTCCTTCTCGACTGGAAACTCCCACTCAGCCTCGACTGAAACCCCTCACTCAACCTCCTCATCCCCCCCTCAACATCAACAACCGGCTGCACCCCCTGCACCCCGCCACCCTCTCCATCTCTCTCCTCCTCACGATTAATAAACACAAAACTCACCACCATAATCCCCGCACCAACCCAATACAACCACGACGCATACTGCGCATCCAACACCATCTGACCCACAAGACTCAACGGAATCGTCAAACTAAGACCAACAGACACAATAAGCGGGGACGTAAGCAGCATGGCGTAGGCCCAGCAAAAATCGCTAACGAGGCTACTCGCGCTGTTGACAAGGACAATAGCGAGGATTTTGTGTGTGGGCGGGAGCTGGAACGGTTCGATGCCCGTTAGGTGGAGGATGATGAGGCCGGGCCAGAGGAGGAGCACGTTTGAGAGCCCTACGAGGCCGAAGAAGAGGGGCATGTTGACGCGTGACTCGTCGCCGATGCGCTTTTTCATTAGGACGGCGTAGAAGCCGTAGAGTACTGCGCTGACGAAGGCCATGACGTCGCCCAGGGCGAGTTCGCGTGGCGTCTTGTGCGGGAAGGAACCGCGGTTGTTGTCTGTTTCGCCGGAGACGTCGATGGTGGAGATGAGGGCTACGCCGGCGAGGGAGGCGCCTACGCCGATGAGTTTGCGTAGTGTGAAGCGCTCTACCCGCAGCAGGGAGCCACACAGAAGTGTCCAGATGGAGGATGTGGAGGCGAGGATGGTGCTGGATGCGACGGTTGTGTAGGACAGGCAAGCCGCGGCGAAGTAGTTGGCGAGAAACCAGAGAACACAGAATTCGAGTGCGAGTTTGGCGGTTTCGTGGAGAGTGAGGCCCTCGTCTGGGTGCAGCTCGAGCGGGTCGCGGATGCTGCCGTGGGTCGAGGACCCCAAGAGGAGTTCGGCGCCCTCGTTGTCTTGGGACTTGCTAGGCGAACGCGAGTGCGAGGGCGATTCGTGGTCGCGGAGGAGCGTCCATTTGCCTGCACGACGGTTGACAAACGAACGCAACGAGGCGGCGAGCGGCTGAGGGTGGGTCGAGTTGCGGCGATCGGCCCAGACATGATGCAGAGTCATGGGAACCAGGGGTATCAAGAAGAAGGCCGTGTTCACGTAGGTGACAAAATAGGGCTTGTCGTACGAGGAGTCGGCGAATATTGTCTGGTGTTGTCAGTGTTCGTTGCACATTGTAGAAGATATTTCGTAGTGAATGCATACACTGGCTAAGAAATTTGAGGCCGTCCATAAAAAGACCGTCGCCAGTAACAGCGCAATACCAACGGCATGTCTGATCCTGCTGTGCGGCCTCTTTCCCTCGTCCCACACACTTGCTACGCTCGCCGGCGAACGTACGGGGCTCTCCAGGAAGTCGTCGTCGTAGAGATAGCGGCTGTCATGCGACGCAGTGCTGCTGCGCGGGCTGAGGGGTGTCGAGGGCGTGGGCTCGACCTCCTCCTGGCGTCGTGGGATCATTACGAATAGAATAGGTGTAGGTCTAAGGAACGTGCTTCGGTCAGGGAGGGTGCTCAACGGAGTCAGTATCGGCGTTGAACGGGATCACGGCCGGGAGTCGGGTATCGAAGTGCAGTAGAGGGCCCATGGGACGGCCGGGTGATGGGAGAGCCAGAGGCTGCGTGTCAGCTGCTGCAGTGACTGCGTGAGGGTGCAGCGTGACCTGCGATTCTCAGGGACAACGTCGTGGTTAGAGATGCGCAATGGTTCAGGGTCGCGTGTCTCAGGTTGGAGCATAGCGCCGGCCGGACGCTGGCGCACAGCCACAGAACGTCATGTCGGCACTCGGCAACAGGAACGAGGAACGGTTCAGCATGCGCCACTCCTTCTGCGACTGGGACCCCAGCTGGGCACGAGGACCGTGGTTGGATGAGATATGCATCTTGTTGCAAATTACACCTTGTTCGATATGTAAAGTCCGCCGCTGTACACCCATCAGAGCCAAGCCAAAAAAAGACCTCACATTGAGGCCCGCAATACACCATAGTACACCGGACTCCGTAGAACAACAGGGCGATTGGAGGATATTACCATCCTCATGAGCGATGATTCCTACAGACCCGCGAACACTAGCACGCGCAGCCACCCTCATTTCCCTTCAGGTCAATGGGAATCGTCTCGGGGAAGTCGTTGCTGAAGTCGCCGACGTCTTCCTGGGCAAGTGCTTGCCGTGCGATGACTGGGTGTGGTCAGCATGATGCGCATGGAATAACTACACTGATGTTACCTTCGAACGCCTGCTCGACGTTGATAGCGTCCTTTGCGCTGGTCTCGAAGTAGGGAATGCCGCCCTTCGACTGACAGAAGGTCATAGCGCGCTTGGAGGAGATCTTATTCCTGGATTAGCAATTACTCTGCTGTAGCGATGACTTTTAACTCACCATCCTCTTGCTCTCGTCGACATCGATCTTGTTGCCGATAACAACCTGTGGAGTTAGCTGTACCCTTGTTTCGTGCTCTGTAGACCACATACAAATGGGAAGCTCTCAGGGTCCATGGGACTAGCCTGGACCAGAAACTCGTCTCTCCAGCTATCCAATGTATCGAAACTCTTGGAGTTGTTGACGTCGTATACGAGCACGCAGCAGTCGGCGCCGCGGTAGAAGGCGACTCCCAGCGACTGGAAGCGCTCCTGTCCAGCGGTATCCCAAAGCTGCACTTTGTCAATTCTCAAGCTGAATCCCGTAGAGCGTGTGACCCACCTGCATCGTCACAAGTCTGTCATCGACCATGACTTCTTTGGTAAGGAAGTCTGCGCCTATTGTTGCCTTGTAGCTTGCGCTGAACTTCTTGTTGACCTTTGATTCTGGCGTGAGCGGACATGTCCTTGAATTCTCCATGACATCTCTGGGAGAGAGGGAGTCGTACATATTGGTTCATCAAGCTGGTCTTGCCGACACCGCTGTCACCGAGAATGATAACCTAACTACGTCAGCGCCACACGGAATCTCTGACAGACCGCAGCTACCTTGAGAAGGACCTTCTTCCTGGACGCCATCGTGTACGTGGGGTGTGTTGGTAGGGTGGAGGATGGAGGAACGGCGCGATCGATAGACTGTCGAAGCTTCGGCGATGACGAAGGTCGAGGCGTGCAACGTGACTGATGGGTATAGTAGGCAGACGAGGTTGCGATGACTACGCTTCAACGACAAGGATAATCCGCAGGGCTCTGATCAAACTCGCTATGTCTATAGAAACGGCAACAGAGTTGTATGCCGAGCTTAGTCGCATGAAACCAGATGTTGATGTCAGGGCCAGCCTCGCGGGCAGCAGCCTTGGCGCGCTAGCATCGCCGTAGGTAAGCTCGACTGCGGCTTGGAGCCCTAGCAACCAGTACACCACATCTGAGTCCTATTCTTACTGCCAGCGTGACTTGTCGGGGCCTCACGTTGCTGTATCGACCAATTGCCACGCCCAACTATACAAGAGGCGATGCATCCATGGCTCCGTCGAGAGTACCAGTGACTGGACCACCATTCAGAAGGCCTGAAGTGTTCAGCCGTGTTCAGCACACTCCTGCCCCAGTTCGATTTCAAAACGATCGTGGAACTCATGGGTAGGATGGTACGCAGTTGTTTGACTTGATTCGAGGGACGCCAACAGTTCCTAGGACTGCATGACATGGTGAGCTAATTTTTGAAATAATAAAGACATTCAAGCAATTTGACTGGTAATTTGCAAGCCGTTACCACCCCAAACAACTGCTGACGATTCCAACACGAGCACAAGACTGATTTGTTTGACATGTAGTCCCTGATGCCTTGAGAGTGCGGTTGTTCCTGGCGCTAGTGGGGCAGTGACGTGCGTGCCGAATGTGCCCCGCGATGTCGCCGAGGCTTGAGCAAAGAAGATTGGAGCTGCAGTTGCCTCTTGTACTCACAACAGTCACTCCTTCCTCATACTATCCGAAATGGCTTCAGCAACAGCTTCAGATCTCAAGGCACCATCGCAGCCAACGCCTCAGGGCCTCAATACCTCAGCGAGCACGCAGTTCCCCACCGTCAACATCGGCACGCGCAATTCCGCTCTCGCTCTCGTGCAAGCCAATTCGGTCAAACAGGCACTGAAAGATGCAAATCCAGGCCGTACATTCGAGATTAAGCCTGTTATGGTACAGGGTGATAGGGACAAGATTACCCCGCTGCAGCAGCTGAGCCAGGGCGAGAACGCGAAGAGCTTGTGGACGGGAGAGCTGGAAAGCATGTTGGAGAAGGGTGACCTGGACATTATTGTTCATTGTTTGAAGGGTATGGGAGCTTGAAATAAGCACTGATTGCATGGCTAATACCACTAGACATGCCTACACACCTGCCTGACAACCTGCTTCTCGGCGCCATCCTCGAGCGTGAAGATCCCAGCGACGCCCTCATCATTTCTCCTCGCCTCCCCAAGGAAACGACACTCGCTACACTCCCTCAGGGTGCCACGATTGGTACTTCCTCTGTCCGCCGTGCCGCCCAGCTCCGCAAGCTGTATCCTCACCTCAAATTCGCTGATCTTCGAGGCAACGTTGGCACCAGGTTAGGCAAGCTCGATGCCGAAGACTCACAGTACTCCGCTATCATCCTTGCGACAGCTGGCCTGAACAGGATAGGGTTTTCCAACCGAATCAGCCAGAAGCTCTCAAGCTCAACCGGCGGCATGCTGCACGCGGTGGGACAGGGTGCTTTGGGTATCGAGATTAGGAAAGATGATGAGGTCATGAGGGAAATGCTCACCAAAATCAAGTGCGAGCGTACGACACGGGCTTGTGGTGCAGAGCGCGCGCTTCTGCGAACACTTGAAGGAGGCTGCAGTGTGCCAATCGGTGTCGAGACATCGTGGCGCGGAGGCAAGGGCTTAGCGGTCGGCACACAGCCAGCAAAGGACTACGACAAGCACGGTGCTGCCATCGAATCCTCGGAACCAGATCTCGACGACCAAGAGCTTGTGCTCAAGACTCTGGTTGTCAGCGTAGATGGTACCGAATTCGTCGAGTACGAGGCAGCGCGCAAAGTCCGGTCTGCAGAGGAGGCCGACGACTTCGGCAAGGAAATCGCAAAAATTTTGATTGAGAAAGGTGCGGGAAAGATCCTGGAGAAGATCAAGGTCGAGAAGCAGTGGGGGGCGAAGAAGCAGCTGGAGGCTATGGGTGTTGCACCAGGAACAGCATAGTTGAGCAGAAGTAGTGGGCGTACGAGGTTGATTTCCGTCCTGACGTGGATAACCAAATGCTACACTATGACTGGTTACCACCACCAACGGCGATATCGTGACTTGCGATGCATATAGCGATTTCCTGCATATCATTTGACATGCATGGTGTTGTAGTGACATCAGCAGTGGCAGGCACGAAAGAGTCCATCAACCTAGCGAAATGTCGTGCTGACTCGGGATATATAGCAATAGGCCGTTACAACGAGAACGCAACTTCATATATGACAATGGTTGAATCAGAATCGAGCGAAGAATCCAGTCTACAAACTCGCTGGGTCACCTACCGCGATTCCATGCCTTCACATTGTAAACGATATCAGCAAGAGGTTAAGCAATGAAATGGTAGGATGTTCGTGCTACAAGACGTGTCTTCATGGTCAGACTCCAGTCAAGGTGAGGCCCATCGAGTGCCCGTGCAGCTGTTTCTTGCAACCCACGGGCGTTGGCCTTTTCAAAACCCAACGCTACTTGCAAAACCTTCGACTGAACCAGTATCCAAGCGAAATGATTGAAGATGATGGATAACACGAGTCAAGCAGAGCTACAGAGTATTTTGAGATGGAAAAGTGGACATGTCGTTCTGTGCTCGCTGCAATGTCACGATAAATGGCAAGAACGTGGACGGGAGTAGAAGAGTGATGAAAGGCTTGAGGAAGGGGAATGGTTGGATTAATCTCCTGTGATGTATCTGGGCCCAGTGGAATTGCGAGACGCAGTGAAGTAGTGGGTACGTAGGGGGGGTGGTGAACGATGTGTTTCTGGGAGCTGATGCTGTCATGTTTTGTACTGAGATGTCTCTCGAATGAGCGAGCACTTGACTGTTTACAGTTACCACTGGATTACTCGCACCGAGAGAGTAGAGATGAAGCTCAGAGCAAGAGCGTGAACACTGCAGCTAGTGCTGGTACGACAAGGAACGGCATCGATTTTGCGGTGAGTCCGGAGGCGGTGCTGGCCGTCTGCTGTACCTGACCTGCAGCAGTGTCGCCTGAGTCCGAAACTGTTCACATCAGCGTAAAGCCAATTTGTAGTTTGAGAGCATACTCACCATCAGCTTTTTGCTGCTGTCTCTGTGCACAAAACTCTGTGAGGGTAGTGTTTGAATGCATTTCCTGTAGCTTCGTGACTGCCTCCGCTATCTTGGTCTTCAATCTCTCGATTCCAGTCTCGTTTAAGCCCTTCTTTTGCTCAAAAGCAGTCAATGCTGTCTCGTTTCTGGCAAGCGCTACCAGTTTTGTTAGCCTCTTCATCTTCTTGCACTGCTTGATGCTCTTTCGTTCTGCATTTACAACTGTACACTCAGAGACAAGCGTGGTGTTAGACTGCAATATCTCGAGCTCGGCAGTAGCGCTGGCAGCTCTCTCATTGAGTGCTTCTACTTCTGCCATGTTGAGCTTGCCCTCTGCAACCCAGGTATCCAGTCTGGTTTGGTTGGCTGAGAGCTGGGAGAGAGCATTCAGGCGGCGCATCTTCCTGCATATTTTTTGAAGAGCCTGCTGAGGACTGGTAGGCTCGGTATTATTGGCATTGCCATGCTCGCGTATTTCAAGGGTTGGCCATGGATAGTTGGTGCTGGGCCAGGCGTGAGAGGACGCGGCCAAGAAGGCGAGAGCAAGGATCGCAAAGGTGAATGAACGCATTATTAAGATCTGGCCAGCAGGAGTATTTGTCTTGTAACAAGGGAAAGGCTTCCTAGAATTGAATCGATCGCCTGCGACCAGATGCTGGAGGGTTTGCTTCACTTGGCAGCTGACAGATGGTCGTCTCTAAGTACCTGCTCGCCGGTATGCGCATGCTCGTTGACACGCGCGCGGCCATGTCATAGATGAAACTTGACAGAGACGGCTTTAATGCGGCCGCGAAGAGGTATCAAGCAAAAGCTCAGCCTGCAACGATATCGATAAGGCTTCGTATAAAGTTTTGAACAGCTTCCCACACGTCCTGCTGGTCTTCGGGCATGTGGGAAAGATATGTGAGCAGAGCAGTGATAGATATGGAAGCCGTCAGCACCCGTATCCATTCTCTTTGCGAGATCTAATGAGTAGTTGGGCTCCAGGAGCTGCGGATGTCAGTGTTTCAAGTCCAGTCTTGATCCTTGATCAAGCATTGACCCGCGAGCCTTGTCCCGAACACAGCCTTACTTCTACTTGTGCGAAATGCTTGGTAGCTGCTGTAGGTAGTTGTCGTACGTCAGCAAGCGATTCTCGTGTCACTTGCACATTGGCCGGAATCCTCTTGGCCGGCTCTCATGTTGTGAGTAAAAAGAGCCATGCCGGCATAGTCGCCGGTTATCCATAGACAACATTGAACACAAATCCTAAACCCTGACAAACGTCTTGAAAAGAATTTGGCGCGTAGGCTAATTTTTTTTGTCTAGAGTCTATAATTGCAGCAGCTCGATCAACTTTGTTCACAGTCAACAAGATGCGTTGTAAGTGGGACTAGTCCTGGGTAGATGTGTGTCTTGCGCAGCAAGACTGAGAAAGCCAATGAGCCAAATCATGATCACAGACTGCACAAGACCAGCAACAGGCCAGTCACATGCACAAGATTAGAATCACTACCCGATCTACCCAAGAGTGCCTCGAACACGCAAAATGCGCACCTGTCAGCAACTCGGCCCAGCTGCTGTCAGATCCACACCCGCCACCACTACACGCCACCAACGCCTGCTGTACTCGTCCTCCACACGCACGGATGAGTTGCACAGCCGGGCCGCTCTGCAGCAGGATCCATGCCCTGACCGAGCACGTCCGGGGTCAGCACACCCTCAGATTTAGCTGTGTGGCTCGCTTGGCTAGCTTTGCGTGATCACAATGTGTTCCTGCGTGAGCGACGACGTGGCGCGTTGACGGAGAGCTGAGGGAAAGCTTGAAGAGACGAATGGCTCATATATACCTATGCTCTCGTATTTTTTTTTCTCTGTTCAAACATACATTCATTTGTGCCATGGGATTAGGCGGCGAGTTGGATCGAACCCGCGCTTTGCGCTGCTGACGGGACGCTCACAAGGCTGAGGACGAGCAAGGATCCGCGGGCCGATGATGGAAGTGGGGCGCGACTCAGACTATCGACTGATGCGCGATGAAGGTGCGTTGCAGGCGCCTTCTTGCGGCATGGAGAGAGGCAAGGTTGCGGACTGCGTCGCTGCATGGCGTTTGCATGGCGGTGGAGGATGCTGTATATTGTAAGGTGCTGGGTACGAACTCCGGTCAATACTAGCGACAGCTTATGCGGCACTTCAAGCACGTTGCACGAGCATTTGCCCGATGTGGATGGAGAGAGAGGAGTGTTGTAGTATTATCAATTACTTGAGCCAATGTAGCATTAGAGTAGCAACAGCCACCAGAAAGTTTTTCGTCGAGACTAGAACAAACCAAGGCCAACGCCTGCAGCTCCTATCAGCCAACCTGCAATGGCTGTTGGTAGCGGCGCGCCGCCTGTGTACTCCAGCATGCTGGAGCTGGAGCGAATGGTAGTCGTCGTGCCGTTCAAGACAGTGGTTGTCCTGGTGGACGAGATCGAAGGGGGAGTTAGTATCGCAGACGAAGTCTCCACTTCGGATGTACTGCTCTCCTCAGAAGTAGCTTGCGAACTTGATGACTTGGAAGTTGCCGAGGAAGAAGACGAGACAGACACTGCCGAGGAGTCAGCGGCGCTGCTCAAAGAAAATTCGACGCTTGGCGAGAGGATAGCAGAGCTGCTGGATGCAATGCTGCTGGATGCAGGAGGCTGGCTCGAAGACGGCTGTGAGGACTCAATTAGAGAGGACTCCGGAGTCGCACTGCTCGGCTCCGGTGTAGCACTGCTGCTGGGTGATGGAGTCTCGCTGTTTGACACAGGGACAGAGTTCGCGGATGAGGATGGAGATGGAGAGGGTGTATTACTGGAACTTGGTGACGATGAAGGTGGCACGCTGGATGGCTCGATACTCGAACTTGGCTCCGCCGTCGGTGTCGCTGACGTTGAAATAGGAGTAACTTGAGCCTGTGCGGTCGGAATTCGATTCGTTTGAGTACCAATTGACGGAACCGTGACTACGATCGTGGCGCTGCCCTCTGTCCTGGTGCTCTCCTCTACTGGAGACCCAGCAATTGGGTCGCAGGCCACACCAATAGGTCCATCCAGTTGAGCGAGGACGGTTGGGAGAGAATTTAGGTACTCCACGACAGTTGGCGCCACATAATTGGGGTCTGGGATATCGCTTTCTACAAGAATCAAAGATGCATAGTTGGTCGGCGTGGGCAGAGTCAGACTGGATTCCCTGCTCACACATTGCGAGCCAATCGCTTCGACGGAAACATAGCTGAATGTTTCATACGCAGCGTACGTTGTCGGCCATGTCAGAGGTACTCCAGAATACTCCCAAGTTATGCTAGGCGTGGATGTAGGCAGCGGATTGGAGTATGTCGTACTGCTGAGATCGAGTCCATTGACGCTATCGTAATAGATGTCGACCGTTACGAGAGGCCGGGTGACTGTTGAAACTACCACGACACCCGGATACTGCAGACGAGTCGCTTGTACATCGATTTCGCACGTGCTTGTGCATGAAATCGAAGCTGAGCTGCTGGGACTTGCGCTTGGTATCACCGTCTGCACAATTGTTGTAGGCACCAACTCCGTTGCAGTGACAATAATCGACGAAATCGCCGTAGTCACGACAGTCGAGGCTGGAATTTGGCTGGTGATGATTTGTGTCGATCCGGGCTGAGTCAGAGTGCTTATGCTCACCGATCCTGGAAGGGTGATGGTGGAGATAAAGCTTGAAGTCACAGTGCTCGCGGAGAGGGTGATGGTTGAAGTTACCACTTCTCCAGGCGCAGTTGATATGATTGTAGTTGTTATCGGAGGAACAACTGAGGTGCTGGTGATTGTCGAAAATATCGTAGATGGTGGAAGCTGTACTGTCACAATTTCGGTGGGACCGGGAATAACCGAAGTTACTATCGTGGTCGAGGGAGGGAAAATGATAGTACTCAAAGAAGTGCTGATCACAGTCCTATCCAGCGTACTGGTCATTATAGAAATCTCTATTCTTGTGATCGTAGGCCCCTCGACGGTTTGCGTTGGGCCTGGAATGCTTTGAACGGATATCACCGTTGAGGTCGGACCGGGAACTGTGGTGGGTACAAGTTCCGTGACCGTTCGCAATATCTCACTGACAAAAGTCTCCGTTATGTAGGAAGTTGTAGTCGAAGCAGGAAGGGTCACAATGCTCCCAGAGACGGTAACGGTGCTTGCCGGCTCGGTGTACGTGGTCACAATATACGATGTGCTTGTCGAAGTCTCAGTGATGACGCGCTCTGTTGTGATGTATGACGTCTGAATACTCAAGTCCGTAGTGCGGAAAGTCTCAGTGACTGGATAAGACGAGAGAAGTGTCGTCGTCCGGGTCACCTCAATTGGACAGGAGACGGTGGCGGTCGTGTGCACAAACGAAGTGAGAATCGTAGTGACCCAGGAGGTATAGATCGTACCTGGAAGACTAATAGTAGTCGGGTACCATGAAGTAATGTACGAGGTCAGCCAAGTCGAATACGTCGCGGTGCTAATCGAGACGCTTAGCTGCGTAGTTGTTACCGGAACCTCGACTCTCGTGGTGACTTCTTTTGTGGGCCCAGGCGTTTCGGTTGTTACGGTCCTTGTTATATAATCCGTCGAGGTCAATGTCAGCACGGTACTGATGTATTCAGTCTGCCATTCGGTTTTGGTGTAGTTGACAGTCACGGGATAGCTCGTGGTGATATATTCCGTTATACATGTCGTGTATGTGGTCGTAGAAACGCTGAGGTATGTGGACCAATCTGCGAGTTGGTCAGCAGGGAGCTCATTTTTCTTTTCTTCGTATCTCTGTCGATTGGAGAGGAAAGAGTGGTGAGAAAAGTTGAATTTTTACCTGTAGTATGGAATGTGGATATGTCTGTCGTGTAGATCGTTCTGTCCTTTGTTGTGTGCACAGTCTCTATCGCCGTGGTTGGGTGGAGCTGCGATTCAGTCAGCTTTAGCAGAACGGAGTGATAAAGAACTTACGCTGATTATTGTCGTAGTGTACGTAAATGTCTTCCAGTCTGTACTAGTCACAGTTTGATTTTGGGTTACTGTAGGGCCTGGAATCGTAATCACAACCGGAGATGCTGAGATGGTCTGTGTTGTTGTGCAAGTCTGGCAAGATTAGCGCTATATCGCAATTGAAGGATTAGAGCGCCTATACCGTCGTAGAGGTGAGAGTAGTTGTACAAGTCTAACAATCATATCAGCAGGAGTTCAGGTACAGAGGATATACTCGAAAAAGGCCGTACTGTGGTCTCGGTGAAGGTGTAGTTCTGTCCAGGCGCAGCAGATTCTGTGATGGTGATATATTTTAACTCAGTCTTCGTGGTTGTCTGGCGCTATCAGCTTCTGATATTTCGAAAGGGCATGCGAGCTTACCTCTGTCTGAGTGATGTTGTTGCCTGGCGCCGTTGTGGTCTGTCATTTTGTCAGTGCTCCGTACCGCAACAAGCACAATGGCGAGGCGAGCCAAAAACCAGGAACTCAAACAAAGTCTATGATATAATGGCCACGGGTAGTTTTGGAATGTTTTGAGACGTTGCCACACGCTGCCAAGTCGCAAGGTAGAATTCGCGACAGACCACGAGCTAGTTGCCTCGAGATAGGATAATTTGGAAAATGACATACCACAGTGCATGTTGTAGTTGATGTTGATGTAGTTGTATCGTGGACTGTCGTAGTTTCGTAGCAGGTAGTTGTGATGGTCTCTTTGGGCTTCGTAACAGTCAAAGTGTACGGCTTGTCTATGTAGACTGTCTTGTACTTCGTGACAGCTGCACAGGTTGGATACTTTTGCGCATCTCCACCTGCGACAGTCAAGGAGTCTTCTGTCGTCGACGGACTTGGGGGTTCATCCTGTGTATGAACCGTCTGGTTGTTCTGGGCTGCAGCGAACCCAGCAACTGCCAGAAGATACAAAAGTCCACGCATCTTGAAAGCGAGTGACTGCTAAGCTGGCCGAGTAAAAGCACCAGCGTTGAACTGCAATCATCAGACATGCATGTAAGGCGACAAATCAAGTTGTGGGAGCTCCACATGAAGGGCGCCCTGACTCTTGAGCTCGGGCCAGAGCATGGGCAACCCCATTATAGCAGCGCACAGTCGGAAGGTTGCCATGGTGGAAATAACGTAGCTCCGACAAAGGGTTGTGCAAGGGATGTTCCAAGACATTCACGTACCTCAAGACTCTGGAGTAACGATAGGCTGAAGACTGTAGCTTGAGGAAGGAAAGCGAGCGAGCAGTAGCCCGTGACTATAAGGAAGAACGGCAGTAGCATATATTCTGCAGCCTGTGATAGCGTGTCATTGACCTTGCAGGGCTCGACTGCTCGACTCCAGCCTCGACAACATCCTGCTTACCAGGATAGGGAAACACCAGGTCCTGGCAGAATCATGCAAGCGCAAGTCAATGATCGGCTTGGCTGCTCGCCGTACGAAAGCCTCTCGGCCAGGGCCGCATCAGGTTGAGAAACAATACATCATACCTAAGCCTATTCAAGGAAAAGAAGTGAGGCCCATGAAGAGTATCGGGCGTCAGAGGCGGAGGTACGGTGAAGAAAGTACCGGATGTAAGGCAAAATATGGGCGTAAGAGTCGGCTCCTTTGGCGACGCCCTGTTGGACAGGTGTAAGACCATGTAGACACTATCCAGATGAGTGATCCAGATATTGCTCATACACCCCACGCCCATGGCAATTGCTGACATGGACCTCGACAAGCTACATTGAGCTAGCGACCTGCCCATAACGTGCTAGAGACCTGCAGGTTGCCAGAGACCATATAGGTTGGTGCAAATCAGAACCCTGACGGAGGGTGATAGGACCCGTGCGGTATACTGGGGAATCATATTGGTAAGCCAGGTAAGGTGCGATAGCCATACGTAGGTAACTTTACGCTGTCATGTGCAACCAGCCAGCCCTGCAGCGATGTACCGTAGGACAGGTATGTAACACCCTACCGCAATGATTTGAATGCTTGGTCGGTGGATCTAGCGAAAGCTGCGTGACAAGAACGCGCCAAAACGCCCTGAGATGGGATCTTTGCGGCGCAAGAGAAAGAGGATGGCCCGGGTTGACGGCGATCCAGCGGGGCCTGCAAGCACGGAGCCGTTAGAACGACCTTCCTTGCACGTGCTGACCCAGTCGCTAGCGTTCCCTGGGCTTAGCCGCCAACGCTTCCCGGCCCGCCTTTGTGTCAACCTCCTTTCAGCCACCTCACTATCGCTGCAACCCTTCATGCAGCCCTGGCACACAACTGTTCAGACTAGCCTGGGTGCCAGTAGCCAGTATGCACAATGCTAACCCTGTGTGTTTCTCCTCCAATGGATTGACCGTGTACAGTCCACAAACCCTGCATTTCCTCACCGGTGGTGAACATGGACCAGTTGTTTGGAAGAATCTCGCCGTGTAAAAAGCATCATGTTGCTTTGCTGGCCGTGCGAAAAGCGGACCCCAGCCATGGCGCGAGAGATGTTCAAAGAGAGCAGTTGGGCTTGACGGCCTCGACCGGTCGGCGAGGACTAAATATTGAGCAGTTCACACTAAATTGCTGACGTACAATGCGCCTGCGGCCCTGTGATGCCTTCTACAGGCTAAGCTGATACCGATGCTTCATGCGAGACTGTTGCTAGTATCAGCCAACCCATCAATACGCACTAGATATCCTTCTTCAGCGGCCCTCTTTGAACGAGGACCCTTGCTATTGCTTGCTTGCTTGCTTGCCCTTTGATTCTTTTTCCTTTGCGTGATGTCGAATCTCACACCATGCATCTACGAAAACGCGCTGATACAATCACTCTGCCTCGCTTGCCAATAGTGGTGCCGCCAAGTGGAGACTTCGATGGCAATGATGGCAGTTGGTCGACATTCCTGGTCAACATCAATTCCGACAAGGAGGGACTTCACGGCCAGGATTTCAAGGTTTTGATATCCACGTCTTCTCCAGTCACCCTCCTGCCTATGCGAAAGGATGGTTGCAACACTGGATGCGCGGCGAAACGTGGTGTGCTCCCGTTTGATGGCAAACGGGTCGAAGGTGTAGAGGAGTCTGGGAACTGGGATCATCGTGGGACACGAACTGTTCCTTTACCGTACTGGAATACACAGGACTATACAGGAATCAACGCTTCAATATCTGGAGAGTGGGGAATAACAAACGTCGGGCTTGGGCGAAGCTCTAATTTGAGCCCAGTTATCCCGGAATTGTACGCTGTGAGATTTATATCCGACAATTGGTTCATGGGCTCTTTCGGACTGTCCGCAGGGGAGGTCGGCTCATCAGGAGCTACCAGGCCGACATTCCTCTCATATTCCAAGGATCGCGGAGTGATTGCAAGTCCATCGTACGGCTACACAGCTGGTGCTAGTTATCGTGAGTGAGCCTATTTCTTCTACTGTGTTTTTCAAACCGGGAAGCTATCATCGGTATCTCGCTATTATCTGTTCTGTACCTCTCAGGTACGCAATTAAGTGAATCTAATCGAAAAACTCAGGCAACAACGGGGGTGGTGTGCTTGGCAGTTTGGTGCTCGGTGGCTACGACAACTCGCGCATTGTAGGGTCTGGTCTTTCACTGCAAATGCCTAGCATTATCAACAATACTCTGGTTGTCGGTGTTCCATCCATCACATACACGCCTGACAAAGACGTCGAAAGCAACTTCTTTTCGTTCACGGCGAACTCTTCCGGCTTTCGCGCGACGATTGACTCGACGTATCCTTTTCTGGTTCTTCCTGACGCGATTTGTGACGAATTTGTATCTCGATTTGGCCTTGAATATGACAAGCAAGCCGATCTTTATAGAGTGAGCAATTCCTCGCACGAACGGAACTTGCAACAGAATGGCACGGTCAAGATCCAGATTGCAGCAAGTCCCAAAGATAGCAACGACGTCACTAATATAGACCTTCCTTACGCCGCCTTCGATCTGCAGATAGGCGATGACATCGGCAACAATTTGACGAGATACTTCCCTATACGAAAGTCGAAGAACGGAGTGTACGTTCTAGGACGTACCTTTCTCCAAGAAGCATACATTATTGTCGACTATGAGAGTGCCAACTTCATGGTCGCACCCGCATCAAACCCTGACTCGCTCCCAAAACCAGATCTAAAGGTTATCTACAGCGCATCTTATGATCCTGAAACGCAAGCTTCAAGTTCCAGAGGACTGGCTCCTGGTGCCATTGCTGGCACAGTAGTCGGAATCGTCGTTGCCTTCGCCATTGCTGGGATTGTTGCATTCTGCTGGTGGAAAAAACGCAAGGAAAAGAAGGACGCTGCTCAGAATCCATACGAGACCTCACAAATCGACCCGACGATAGCAGGACAAGAGATCAACTATCGCCGAGTTTCTGAATTGACTGGCTCCGACCTTCCAAACTCGCCCAAGACTCCTCTAAACGATTACTACACCTCCGACCACAAATCTGTCCCGCCCATCAGCGAAATGTCTCCCGAAAGCCCACCAGTTGAAATGTACAGCCCCCCACCGGAGAGCGCGAGCGACGTCGATAGCAACGTCAATCGAGACTACTTTACTGCTGGCGGCAAGCCTCTCAGGAGGGGCGCACAGAGAGATCGTGCTTCATCAGGGCCAAGTACTCCCGGTATGCCTATTGCCGAATTAGCAGGTGATGAGGGTCAGTTCCAGACACCCGACTCACACGTCGATACTGTCAGCCCTCTCAATATCTCAACACAATATCGCGGCCCTAGTGACACATCGCTGTCCCAGAACATCGACGAGCGATTAGCGGACCACAAGAAGGAAGTGGAAAGACCCGCTCACCCTGCGGAAACAACTACAGTCAACGAGGAAGCGGATCCCAAAAGCGAAACAAAGGCTGATGCAACGACTGCTACTGAACGGCGCCCTTCACACCAACGTGGCCTCAGCGATACTACAGTCGCGAGTGACAGTACGGCCGTGTCTCAACCCACACCCGAGGAAGAAGCACGTTGGGCGAACGAACCCAGACATCCGCTATCGCCGTAAGGCCGAAGGCAGAAGTCAATACGGAATTCTTGAGTAACTTTCTCAAACTCTGCTTGTATTTTTTTGCTGTTTATTGTCGGCACATGTGGAACACATCTTCACTTCGGGGGCATTTCGATTGAGTATTTGATACCCACTAGTACACTCTTTATGAGAAGATGTAATACCAGATTTGCCTATGAATTTGTGGTGCAAGTGGATTGCAATGATGAATTTGAAAACTTTACAGAGGCATCTAATGCTATTGCTCACATACTACAGAATCGAACAGGTAGAGAGAGGACCACTTGCCTTCTACAATTAAACTATGGCCTGTGCTTAAATCGCAGATACCTCGTGGGTACGACATGCATCAAACAACATCAACTTCAAATTCAGCCCACTTCTTCAGCAATCCAAGAGCCTGTTTAGCCTGAAGCAGCTTTACAGGGCGACAATGTCGGTGTAAGGATTGTTTTGGCCCCAAGCGAGGGCTTCGCAGCTGAATGTTCCTAGTTTGCTGCCTGCTACCAGGGCCTCGAAAGGCTGACATTATGGTTATTGGCCTGATTCGGGACATCTGCAGATTGCCACAGCCGTTGCAGTGTTCAAGCACGACAACGGTCCAGATTCAGAGTCTGAAACAACAGACTGAGCTATCTCGCATCGCAAAATGGCTGTCGTCAACCCGACTGATCCGTACTCCATCCAGACCATCACCACAGCTATCTAACATAGTTTTAGTAGTCAAGACGTCTTAGATCCGGCATTTACCTCACCGTGCTTCACCCAGATTCCCTTTTCCATTGCATTCTGATGCTATCTCAGCACACTGGAATTTGGGTGCCATCTACATTCGACGGGCCGAGACCAAAATGTAGTTCAGCACGCAGCATTATCCCGTGCGAGGTCACATGTGGCGCGAAGCGGAAGGCAACGTCATTAATAGTGTCGCAATCAATATCAATATCTGTTTCTTGATCGTTGCAGTTCAGGTCAGCTAAGGTGGCGGGGCGGGAAGCCTTGCCACGTGAGTAAGCAGACAGCTTGGGCCGGGTAAAGGCGATCGGTGAGCGCTCTTGCATGAGAGAGCGGCGGGGTGTTTGCCTTATTTGGCTGATAGCACCGACTGATAGCACTGACACGCGAAAGAGCTCGTTTCCTCTGAGCAATCGTTTCTCAGAGCCTAGAAACGGTGTTGTGTCTGCGACATGATACTGTACCTACCACTCATGATAGATCAGCACACTTCTTTATCTACAGCTTCAGATATATGTGTGTACAATACGTAGCCTCACAGTAGTGGCGGATCACGATGTCAAAAGACTGAATGTTAGATACTTCTGCGTGACACAAGTACGCTCCTAGTTAAATAGACAGGGCTGTTGGACATAGCAGATAATGTCGTCTTCAACTTAGTGTTCTACATGATATTTGAAAAGCAAGGAAAACGACAGCGTGTTTCGGGAACGAGCTGATTTTCGATCATATTTTCGGCGTCAGTGCCCGTGCAGAGCTGCTAGCTATGAGTTATGCCTGCTTCGAAGGTGCTCAGTAGATGCAGATTCCTCTCCGTGTTTGTAATTTGTTGTCGTACTGGCTACTGTATGCTCACCGTAGTCAACAAGCTGGTGCGGATCTCGTACTGCATCTGGCATTGGAGGCAGGCGTGATTGAGTCGTCATCTGAGGCGCGTATGAGGGCGGCATCTGGCCGGTGAGATGCGGGTATGGTCCTATTGGATTCAGAGTGGATACTGGATTCTGCTCCTTTATCCGCAGGTGAGACTGGGATACTTGACGGAAAGGAACCTTTTGCGGCGGTTGCTGAGTGTACGGCAGAACTGACGACCCCTGCAGTTGCCCCATTGTCCCTGATATTCTGCTCATGTCGGAAAATATGCTCCAGGTAGGATCTGTATCCAAGAACGAAATTGGCCACTGCGTGACCGGCAGCCAGGTCTGATCGATGTTGTCGGCACAGGCTTTCATAAGTCGAGGGCCCCACCCGTCCATGAACCAATAACGAGGTTCTGCAGCAAACAGCATGGTGGCATAATACATCAAGATAACGAGTGATAGCGGGTTCCTTTGCCGAACGCTAGCAAGGAAGCTGGCGTCGAGATGTAATGGCCAGAAAAACAAGAATCGAAGTTCGCGGTTATCCACTCTTGGAGGGCTTGCGAGCTTGAGTACGGGCTCAAAATGAGCAATAACTCTCAAAGAATCGGCTCGTTCTTGTTCAGAGAGGTCCTGTTTTGTTTCGATGAACGAGATGAGATTGGGTATATGCTGTATTACTTCCTGAAGCAATGGTTGGGATGGAGTAGTTTCCAAAGGATCGCGGAACATTGGACCGAGGAATGAATCAAGCACATGTGTATGTGCAAGTGCTAGCACATTGCCCATGCCCTGCATGAGCGAGAAGATGTTCAAGATACCGTCAATGGCAGACGAAGGCGACTGTAGTTCCGTACAATTCGCCTCGAACCCAGTAGAGGCGAAAACTCCCAACGTGAGAAGTGTTGACGTAGCGACGATTGCAGGTGCTTCCTCTGCAACAATCGTTTGGAGCTTCGGGCGCATTTTTTTGATCGCAAGGTCTTGGTGATGGATACCCAGAGTGTAGTACTCCTGTCGCCTGTCAGGAAGCTGCGATGCCTTGTGAAATGCTGCGAATGCAAGGATTTCATGCATCAAAAATGAATGCATGACGGCAAACTTTGGTGCATTGACCCTCCACGTATACCTCATGTCCTCCCTCTGTGAGAGATCATCGAAGGCCTCGATAGTCCAGTGGTGCCTGCGTTATTTAGTATTGCTCTCGTTACATGAGGAAGACTACAAACATTAGCTCTACATCACGAACCCACAAGTCTGACGGGTCAGTTGCGGCTTTGTGTATGAACGGCCTCAAAAATGGGAATTGATCTGTTTGCGAGCTTGGAGAACTTCCTTCCGAAGCTCCATCTCCAGAAGAGAGAGCCGAATGGTTCAGGACATAATCGATGTGTAGAGACGGTGACGACGTCGATGATTCCTGTGAGCCTCTTAGCCACTTTTGCATGACAGGAGCATGTGATAATTTACATACTGGATTGCCGCGTTCTTTTGTTATTTTGCTCTCGCGCTCCCGTTTTGGGGCGATACTCCCACCACCAGTTGCAGCGGAAGGTGCAGGAGGAGGGTCGGTGATAAGACTACACTGTACACCATGTCTTGCACAATTAGTACACGGTTTGAGCTCATCACACTGATCGCATCGTTAGTCAGTGCTTTCGTTGATCGTCTGACGAATAGGCGTGCAGCAGCTAGGCGATAAACGCACCTTCACGTGGCGGCTCTTACACTGCCGACAACCCAAGCGGCTTTTCTTGTGGCCTAGACGCGGCATTGAGGCTTGACTGACCAGTGGAACGACCCTTGTGGTCGCTCTCCCGCTACCTGGCTGGGTCACCCTCGATGCGGCCACTCGATGGTGTCGTGTCAACAAAGCGAATGCGAGGCGGGGTGGAAAGGCACAGTGGGTCGACAATCTCTTCTTGTAAGGGTGGCATTGCGCTATCCCCTCTTCGCGACTGAGATTTACAAGAACAGGGTTATTCTCGCGTTCGGATTGGTGACCAAGGGTGCAGACACATTGTGAACCGGCATGTGATTGCATTCGGCATGCAGATGTTGTTAACAAAGCCATCGTCCTTTGGTGCTTACTAAGAAATCTTGGTGCCGGCAACACCCTCCATGGCCAATCGCGCCACGCAACTGCGCGGCTTTTACATGGCTCCAGCCGCACAGCGCCGCACAGCTACTCGCGAAACTCCATTTGACATCGAACCTGAGCCTTCACCCACGGATAACAGCTTGCATTCTGAGTCAAAGCTGATTCGTTGATACCACAATCATCACGTTGGTTCTGTCTCAAGGAAGAAACGCCGCAATATTTACGACAAAATTCGTTTTCGACATTGTGTCTCAACCGGATTTGGAACCGCGGGTGCGCACCAGAATTCCACCAACTCGTGACACGAGGGGAGCTGAATATTACTGTCCTTCAGAACGGATCACAAAAAAGAGTTTGTGATTCCCTTCTGCGGCCCTGAGACCTTTCACGATTGTACCAGAACCTTACCTATCGCATCCAGGCAACAATACATTCCTCTTGAACAAATATCAAACTAAATCTTCGAGACAAGCGGCAGATGCGTATAAAGTGAGCCGGTAGATAGCCACACAATATGATATCGCACACATTAATTGAATCTGTCGCCTTGCATCGATTCAGCTTTTGCTCGTGAGCATCCCAGCAACACAGAGGCCTACATAGTGCGATCGGTCCTGAACCATAGTTTCACTGTTCACCGATTTTTCTTGTTATATAAAATATCTGCCCTTTCATCATGCCCCTCATATTCAGTTACATTCGTCTCAGCAGCACTTTGTTCCACCAAAACCCGAACCTACTACAGTTTCTCCTTCATTATCTACTATGCCAGCCTCAAACATATATTCAGTACTCTCCGATGCGACCACCCCTTCCCAGTTGGACTGGGCCGATATAGATGACCAAGAAAACGTTTATCACAAGTCGTTCAACCTTCCGCAGCTACGAAAGAAACTTGGTGCAGAGGCAGTGTTCACCAAGGATCTGCTTCAAGAGATCCGCCATCAAAAAGTCGCAATTCAGTCTGAGTTGCAAAGAGCTCCTCGAGATCGGAAATTGTTCGATCTCACGCACAAGACTCGCTTTGGAGAACACAAAGTGTGGGATGATTCGGACGATGAAGAAAGTGACACAGAGGACACATACAACTGTGTCAGCATTCGACTGATGTCACGTATAGAACTGCATCCTGCCTTCCAAGCCAACTTCTGGAAATTTTCGAAAACGAACCGCATTCTGCGGCGGTACAACGAATTGCAAAGCGAAAATGTGTGGGCGCCTGTACCATACATCCTTTCTGTTGACACTTTGATATCCAACAAAGACCATCAGAGCACTGCAATCATGCGGAGTTACTGGCATGCCCTAGTGGAAACGAAGCGACTTTGGCTCAAAAGTAGCTCCCGTCAAAAGATTATGCAAATGGCAGACAAGCTGGTGTTTCAATTCAAGCCAATCACCAAGATCGTTTGCTTTGGTCTTGGTGCTTTTAATCACGACAAGGCATTCTATGAATCGTCGCTGCAGCACATGACTGCTTTTACCATTGCGAGTCACTTGGAAAATGCATACCAAAAGAAGTATGCCAAGCGAATTGCTATCGAAATAATTCTCCAAGATCCTTGCTATACGCTGAAGGACCAGTTGCTGCTCCGCAGGATGTATCCAGGCACACTGAAGTTTGCTTCAGATCCAGATGGCCTACTCGCGATCGATTCAAATACGATTGTTCTGACTGCCTTCCTGCCCGTTAGCTACCCGCTGATGCAAGTATTGGCTGACTTGTTCGGCGAGAAGAAAGGCAAAGGCCCAGCGGCTATCATCGGCGATGCCATGGAACTGAATCCTGCTCGAGAGCTCTATGCTCTTGTGGATCGATCATCTCCAGAGGTTGCTCGATTCCTGACGGACCAATATTTGGTGTCGAATTTCAAAGACCATGTTCTCGAGCCAGAGCTGGCTGAGAACGTGCATGGAGGGGGAAATGCAAATCGGCCATATTGGCTTTCGAGGATGCATCTTCAAACGCGAAAAAATCGGGATCCGTAGTGTTCGAAAGCGCAAGAGTGCTTCACCTTTGAGCCTGATTGTTTTTCCAAGCATGCGTACTTAGAATCAATCAGGTTTCTTAGCTTCGTCCTCATATAGTCGTCCAATTCAAATCTCAAGCGTAATTGAGCTGTTCGTGATTCAAGCATGCACATCTTCGCGGGCACAAGCTTTAGTACGTGATTAGTGATTTATACTGCAAAAGCTTCATTTTAAGCTCCATACGACGACTGGAGATGTTTACGATAAGAAGTCAGTCGGCGGTGTTGCAAAAGGATATATCAGCTTGGCGAGTCATGTGCTGGCGCGTCTGGACCTGTTTGACACGCGACCTCGGGAAGTGGCGGCGGTCGTCATCGTTCACGAACATTCCAGCACTCGTCACCGCCGCTGCCTACGACGAACACTACAAAAACTCACGGGCACATATATCCAGGGTTGTTGCGCGACTCCAGACATCCCTATCTGTACCCATACACGCCAAAAGCTGCACAGGCCTGCACTTCGGACAAATTCGCGCAGTCAACACAGTCGTCAAGATGGATGTGCAACTGTACGTGTATGACCTTTCACAGGTATGCTCTAAATGAAGTGCTGCACAAGTGCATCCATGTTCTCTATGCAGTACTGGCTTAACGTGATCAGGGTCTTGCACGTAGCATGTCGCGACAATTTCTCGGAATTCAAATAGACGCCGTATATCACACATCGATCGTTCTCGAGGGCATCGAATACTACTATGGTGGAGGTATACAGACATGCCGAGCTGGCACAACTCACCACGGTCGACCCATGGAAATCATCAAGCTTGGACAGACATCCTTGCCCCTTGAGGTCATCCTGGAATATCTCGAATCGCTGAAGGCGATATACACTGCAGAGGTACGCCTTATCCTGAACTACGATGCTTTCATACTGACTCTGGGCAGTCATATGATCTTTTTATGCACAACTGCAACAACTTCTCGAACGATTTCGCCATGTTTCTTGTCGGCAAAGGAATTCCCGCCCACATTACCAGCCTGCCACAAGACGTCCTAAACACGCCTTTCGGCCAGATGCTTAGACCGCAGCTCGATGCTATGATGCGGCCGATCACACAAGCCCCTACACCACAGCCCATACAACCCGCCGCTCCAGCACGCTCGCAGCCCACCTTAAGCGCCACCAATGGAACTGCAAAGACAGCAGTTGCTACCAACGGTACTGCCCTCGCGGCCGAAACGGGGCGTGTGCACAACGTCACAACAATCAGGGAGGTGGACAGACTACTATCCCTGGCAAAAGATCGCAGTGCCATCATTTTCTTCACCAGTGCAACCTGTGGTCCATGCAAGCTAGTGTATCAGCCGTATGACGATCTCGCTGTCGAAGCAGGGTCGAAATGCATATTCTTGAAGATAGATTTCACGCGCGCCGACAGCTCGATCAACAATCGTTACCCGAATGTCAGAGCGACACCCACGTTCATCACTTACAGCAAAGGCGACAAGCGAGATGAGTGGAGTGGTGCTGATCCTCGACAGTTGCGCAGCAATGTGGAGTCTCTGCTGAACGCTACTTTTCCACCGCACCCACACCTTTCATCCAGCACGCCGAACTTGCTACGTCAAAGCCAACGCCCAATTACTTTCTCCAAGATTCCGCCTCTCCAGAAGCTGGTTACAAAGATGGGCAACGTTGGCAGCGATGCTGCAGTGTCGTCGATCGTGTCTTTCATCAACACGCGCGAGAAGTCAGGGGCTATCGAGGCGCCCTTAACGGAATTGCCGCAATTCGCCAGCTTCCTGAAGAATAGCACAGCCCAACTGCCACTGGAGTTACTGTTCACTGCGTACGACCTCCTTAGAGTCGCCCTCACGGATGTACGTGTTGCCGGGTTCTTTGCTGAAGAGCACAAGGGTGCCACAGGTACACCAGCCACAGTCCACCACCTTCTACAACACGTGGAGACAATGGGTGAATCGGCGCCATACCCCCTGCGTCTTACGACGTTACATCTTGCATGCAACCTGTTTAGCTCTCCACTCTTTATTCCTCACATACTCGCAGCACCGTTGTCTTCGACTCTCATCTCCATTCTCACAACATCCCTTCTCGACGACAAACACCCTGCGCTCAAAGCATCAGCACTCAGCCTTGCAATGAACCTTGCATCCTCCAACCATCAAGTCCGCATGAAAAAATATGGCGGCAATGTTGCACACACTCTTTTGTCTGCCTCTGAGCTCGAAGATTCTGAGCAAACTGAGCTTCTGGCTTCTCTTCTCGAGACGCTAAGTGCTGACGAGGACTGGAGTGAGAACAAAAAGATGTCTCTCATCGCCACTGGCTGGCTCGCCTATGGGGCAGACATGGATGGTGAGCTCAGAGATCTTTGGCGTGTCATGGATGCTGCTGGGACTGTGAGTAAGGTTAAGGCCGTATCAGCTGAGGATAGGACTCTGGTGAAGGAGGTCCAGAAACTCCTGGAGGTATAAACATTACAGCATAGATCTCGATACCCCTGCATTGCATATAGATCGGTTTTGCATTCTGAAATAGATATTGTGACCTCTCCTCCATTTCTCAATACACAATATTTATCAAGTGGATACTGTTAGGTATTGCGCAAGAAGCGGAGCTCTCAGCAACAGACGCACAACCAGAGCATCTTGTTCATGACACGGCAAGTATGACGTCAGCAGGCTCAGTCACCTGTCACCCTGCAGCAGAACCTCATATTCAGTCGCCCAACGGCTATCCAGTGTTTCATCTCTCATGTCGTATGGCATTCCATTCCAGCGTTCCACAAATCCCCAAACCATCGATTTCTCGCCCTTGGCCTTCACCGCAGCCCAGCCTAGCGCAGCCGAGCCCATCACCGCACTAATCCAGAACGACCGGGATCAAACTCCACGAAATCTCACAGGACCCGCTGAGAAGGAGATCTAGGAAGAACACAGCAAAGAAGAAGACGTAGGAAAAGAGAAGGGAAAAGAGAATCAGAAAGAAAAAAAAAGAAAGAAGAAAAACAACAAAATGGGCATCCCCTACTCCCGCGAAATAAATGCAGCCTTCAACCAAGTAACCCCCCTCGTAGCCGCAGGCTACAAGGTCCTGCGCACAACAAAGAACATTTCCATCTTACTGGCAGCCATCCAGGTCCTGACCGTCGCGCTGCTGGGCGCTATTCTCGCAGTGCTGGTCGCGCTGCTGTATACTGTGAATCCCGACTTGGAGGTAAGTGTTGTGCTTTGTTTGTTTTTTTTTTCCTTTTTTGTCGCGGTCGCGGGGAGGGTGGGAGGGTGTGTGGGGAAGGATAGGGGTGGGGAAGGAGGAGGAGGAGGAGGAGGTGCAGGAGGTAGTACCAGGGAGAGAAGAAGTTTAGACGCGAAGCACTCAGGGAACGACAAAAAGCAAGATCCTCGTACAAGCGTGTAGAGAGGACTGGAGCTGGAGCTGGAGCTGGAGCTGGAGCTGGTAAAAACATAAACACACCGTCCTCACCAACCCAACCCAACCCAGCCCAACTCCACACCGCACCGCTACAAAAGCTAACCTTCCCCCTCCCCCTTCTAACCTTTTTTCCAGGAAGAACGCCACCACCTCATAACCCCGCCCCTAAAACACCTGGCGCACATCTCCCTCCTCGGGGTGCTAAAAACCATCGCCACGTGCATACTCGCACTGTCCGCTGTGGCGTACGCAGCATGGCGCGCGTTCCTGTTCGAGCAGTGGGTCGAGGATGTGGAGTATGAGGCGAATGTGGATGTGGATGCTGAGAGGGTGGTGGGGGAGGTGGATGGTGGTGATGGTGGTGATGGTGGGAAGGGTGGGGTGGGGAGGAAGGGGAAGGGGAAGGGGAAAGAAGGGAAGGGGGAGGGGGTGCTGGGAGAGGAGGGGAAGTGAGGCGATTGGGAAGTGTTGTTGTAGACTACGGATTTATCACTTCGACTCTACTCTACTTACTTTCAGATGAATGTGTTGGCGAGACCACGGATCTATCAACCCACCCCACTCTACTTACTTTTGGGTCGCTCTGGCTATACTAGAAGTGCAAATACACCCCCAATAACTGGCCGCGCCTTGAACTCCACACCAGGAAACCCCCCTTCTCTCGCGTGATACAAGTCTGTCCACGGTCTACTTGTCCTCGTCTCGTTCACCCACCTCGCCAGATCCCGAATAAACATGTCTTTCGTTTCGTCTCCCGCCACCGCCGCGCTGAAAATCCCCCAATCTGCTTTCGCCAAGTACCTATGCCTGGTGTCGAGCGGGACGCCGAAGTTTTCTCGGACTGTCGGGTAGAATGAAGATTGGATATCGTACACTTCCTGGGGAACGAGGTTTGTACTAAGCAGCCTGTCGGCGAAGAGGTTGTACAGCAGTCCCCAAGTTGAGGCGTTGGCATAATTGAGCATAGTGTGGGGTATCGGGGTGGTCGTGTCGAGGGCCAATGTCTGCCACTGCGAGATGTAGTCGTGTGCAATACCAGAGTAGGTTTGCGCGTCCGCTGTCTCACCGACCAGAAGGGCTAGTTGTGACATTGCTTCAATGCCGATAATGCCTTTGAGTGCGAGGTTTGTTTGATTGGCGAGGTGGCCAGCGAAATCATCAGTTGAGAGTTGTTCTGCAGGGTAAAGACTGAATTCGACCAGGTAACTGGCCCATTGCTTAAGGATTGAGTAGTGTTGTACGATGTAATCGGTATTGCCGGTGCGCTGGACATAGGCGAGCACCATGATGATGTTGTTGCCACATTCTTCCAAAGGCATATGCTCGTCGTTGCCATCTGGATGGCCAGTGGCGTTTGGGTAGTGTGTTCCAAGGTCGTGTATGGCCCATTTGTTGGGGTAGTGCCCGCTTTCTTGGTTCTCAAAATGAGGGTCCAGGAGTAATCTGATCAGCTCCGGATCGGTGTAGAAGAAGATGGGCGACGAAGGGTAGATGACGTCGACCGTCTGAGTGTTGCCGTTGGATGATATTTCTTTCAAGAATAAGTAGTGTTTTTCTTTGGTACCGACGAGCTGAGTCGCTCCAAATGCCTGGCGTGCAGCCAATGTGGTTAATACAGCATAGTCGTGTCCACCAGCTGCAATGGAGTCTTCCAAGATACTATTGTCCAACTCTGAAGATAGCCTGCTATATTCTTCATAGTTTTGATGAAAGAAGGCGACAGCCTCCAAGTCATCCGCAAAGTAGCTCTTCCACAGGGATGGGAGTACAGTCAATCCGTTTGCGCCTACGAATTGGATCGCCTCGCTCTGGTACAAACCCAACGAGAACAGGGCAGACACAATCGATGGCCCGACTTTCCCAAGCTCCAATCCATAGCCGAAGACCGGCCAGTGATCGTTGATAGTACGATAGTTGGTGTCGTTTGAGCTCGTCAACCTTCCATGGGTCACGAAAGATCCTCGTACATCCTTGTCAGCGCCTGACTGATATGTGACACCATGACGAGCATCAGTGGTGTAGTACTTGGTAAATTTCAGCGGAGCTTCAAAGCAAATCCATACGAGCGACTCACAAAATCTCCCCACTCTGCCCTGTCCTTCATCTCAGAAAAGATATGTTGATCGTGCCTTGATATCTTGTGATACACCACCTCATTTGTCAGGCCAAAGTCCCAGGTTACACAGGTAGAAACGTCGCCAGATACCCACTCTATTACGCGCATCAGTAGTCAAGACTGTAGGTTGTTGGGAAGGAAGTCAAGCATACCAGCACTAATATCAGTGTAAACCTGCACGTCATGTTCCTGCCCATCGACCGATGCAACCTCAACATTCAAATACGAAGACACCAATGACTGGAGCTTTCGATCTTTCGGTGTCAGTGGCGACAGAAACGTCACTTTGAGCGCGACTTTACCAGCGACATCGATTGCGAAGACGCTGCGAGTCGCGGTATATTCGGCTGCTGTTTGGGTGGCGACCGGTATGTCTCTCGGCGCACCCATCCATGTAAAAGTCTCGTTGTCAACGCGGACTAGGCCTGTCCAGCCAAGCGTCTGTCCACTGCTCACGTTTAATACCCTTCTCCAGTACGGGCTGAGAGGACTGACGTGTAGAACTGTGGCCATTGACCAGGCAGGTATCCGCCATTTCCTCCATCGCTGCCTGCTGGGAGCCAAGCACTTAGATAGGGGCTCTTTACTGCGAGGGGAAAAGAGGGCGGACGCGCAGGGATGAAGACTGACTGCTTTGAAGCAATGGAGAGTAGATAGCTAAAGGCAGTAAAAGTCGTGGCGAGCATGGTTAAGAATGCGACGGCTGTGAGTCCAGATTGTGGAATTAGAGCGGTTGGTCGACGGAGGCGTCTTCGCCTTTTGAGCAGCCGATATAACTTCATGTGGTAAAAATGCTTGAATAGACGAGTCGAAAGCGTTGACGGTGCTGGCTCGGTGATGAGACCTTGTCGTTTGCTTTGTTTATGTGCACATCTAACTTGGGAAGGTGCGCAGTGGCAGACACGTCCACAACGTGTAAGAACATCACGAACACCACCTTATGTATCGAAAGAAGGTGGCATGCGGCGTGGATGTTTTGAATTCCGGATACGTACACCTCATTCTGGTCAGGATGTGGATGAGCTGACGTGTACTGAAGGCACTGTCCAGAATACCATGACTGGGAATCCGAATTCTTCGCGAATGACCGTGTGGATGGTTGGATGTAGCGAAGCTCCAACTGTCATGCCAGCGAGTGCTCCATTTTCTCACCATGTCCCCATCACTGCTGTACCTTGCATGGAAATCTTTGGACCTGATGTTGTATCGGAGATGAGTTGTGCGTGACTACCTGTCATCAAACGCACAGCATAACAAGTGTTGCAATTCAAGACGAGCCAGCAAGGCAGCTATTATGTACTGCGACGTCGTCAGAAGACAGAGCGCTATACAAAACCGACCGTAATGAGGACGTGCCGGTGACGGAGGAGAAAAGAACAGGTTATCTGATGAGCGTGTGCTTGACGTGTGTATTGAAGTGTTGTCACACCGATTCATAGCTATGCGCTGTATTATAGTACAAAAAGAAACAACCCATGCTTTCCTTAGCAGACCTGACGAAATAAGAACAAACGCCATGGAAAAGCAATGCGCAATGACTGAGTGGAATGAAGAAGGGTATCCATAGACTGAAATAACTCTGTCGACTGTAGAAATGCGACGTCAAGCAGGAAAAAAAAAGAAACAAGGAGAAGGGTATCGTATCTAACGTCGTCGTCGTCGTTGTCGTCTATGCAACCATATGCAATCGTTTTGAAAGTGGAAAAAGTCATGTCCGAATCAATCGTGGGGCGTCCACGGGCGTGACACGTCCTCGTACTGTTGCGCGCAGTTGCGGAAGAAAGCGCATTCAAGAACGTCGGAAATAGTCCAGCGTTGCTCGACATCCATCTCGAGGCAGCCCTTGAGCAGCGCTAGCGCATCTTCGGCGCCTCCATCTTGCAGTGCAACCGCAGAACGAACAGCCTCCTGATCCCATTCGCCGCTCAGGATCTTTGAAGTTGTCTTGGTGTCGAGACCTTCGTTGAACGGTAAAGTGGATGTGAGCAAGGCATAGAGCACCACACCAAATGCCCAAATGTCAGCGGCTGGTGAGAACATGACTGCACCGGTAGCACTAAATAGCTCGGGTGCCGCATATTGTAGGCTGCCTTGAACCGACGTGCTAGTGTCGGCAGGACCGATGTTCTGGTTGTGTCCGCTGGAATGCGGTTCTGGACCTTCACGGTCGTCTCTGACGATAAAGTCTGCCATGCCAAAGTCGCACAGCAGCACATCGCCGCCCTCAGCTGCGGCGTTGGGTGCACTCATATCAAGAAGGCAATTCTCCAGCTTGACGTCGCGGTGAACAACACAAACATCGTTATGCAGATAGCGCAGTGCTGAGGCCAATTGATATGCGTAGCGCTTCACCAGGTCCTTTGATAGTCCAGCCTTTTGCTTCCGCCGTATGTCGCGAACCAGGTCGAACAAAGTACCGCCTTTGTTGAGTTTTATGATGCAGAAGGTGGCGTAGTCTGTGGTGTAGACTTTGATGAGGGGCAGGATGTATGGGTGTCGTAGGAAGCGCCATATCTCAACCTCGTGGTCGAACTGACTCTGAAGTGCTTCATTCTCGAATTCAGACTTATTGCTCTGCTGCTTTCGCACAATCTTGACAGCATCGACGACCGGCTTGCCATTCTCCATGCTCGTCACCTCCTTGACGACGCTGAAACCACCATACCCAATCTGCTTGCCGATGATGTACTCGTTATCATAGCCAAGGCCCTGACCTTCATCATCTGGCTGCGGTTCTCTTAGTGGTGCCTCTGAAGCCTTGTAGCGTGCAAGAAACGAAGCGGCAGGAGACATGGACGACAAGGAGCGACCAGAACGGTTGGACGATCGGCGGCTGGCTCGGCGCAAACTACCGTCTTCACTAATTTCGGTTCGAAAACTCCTGTTCCTGGTCGGTCCACGGCTCATGGGCGAGAAGAGAGGGAAGTCGGATGGAGAGCTGGTTGCAGGAAGTGGCGATAGCATGTACTCGTTGGGTGCTTCGATTGGCGTGCGGGCTTCCTCGAGGGGCGAGGCGGTGGCTTCAGAGGTGAGGGATGCGACTTGGTCGGTGTACTCGGGGTCGTTGATCAGGTCGTCTACTGTGGACTGGAGGAGGGGGTAACGTCCTTGGTTGCTGCTTGTGTGACGTGTGAGGGCGCGGCGAGAGTTGAAGGGCATCTCGAGGTATTCGCCCTCTGAGTAGCTGCCATCTTCTGGAGTGTAAGATGACGAGTGTTTGGATTTGGGCTTTGGTATGGGCACCTCAAGGCCGACGCGATCGCCCGTGTCAAGCTGCACCTCATTGTCGAAGCTGATGGACGTCTTGCGGCGCCTGAACAGCTCCTCCATGGTCTTTTCATTGCTGATGGTGCGGCCCAGCGACATGCCAACGCCGCCATCGTAGGTGGCTATGTGGCCGTGAGAGCCGTTGTGGTGGCGCGTCTTGAAAGGGCCATCAGTGATCTTGTGGCCGTCGACATGGTCGACGTCTTCTTGCGAGTGGGTATGGCCATTCTGCGCCGAGTCTGGGCGCGGGATCGAATCAAAAGTCGAAGCAACGCGCTTGTGGGGCGCCGAGGTATCGAGCTTGAGCTTCTGGAAAATGTGTGAGGATGGCTGCGGGGCCATTACATCGGTGCACTGTGGTGGATGCAAACCTCGAAGCAGCTGCGACGGCTGGTTTATTAATATTCAGGCCGTGGGGTTGCACTGATGGACAGAGACGGGAGAACACGGAGGGCGCGTGAAGGGATTGTTAATATGAATGTGTCCAAGAGCAGCGGATGCCTGCTTGGGGGGACGAGCTAGCGTGCTGGAATTTGCGCCGGGCAGCCACGGTGCTGAGTGGACGCGGTATGCGGCGTATGCCTGCGGACAAGTGCGGCAGATTGGCGGACCAGGGCTGCACGTTGAAGGAAAAGTCTTGGGAGATTATAATGGGGCGCAGGCAATTGGTGCGTGCAGACAGACAGGCAGTGCTAGGACGGCGTCAACGGCCGTCCGGGGGCAGGCGGCCGTCTTTGAGTTTATATACAGACTCGATGCACCGCGCACCAGTGCACTTCACACCCCACGCAGCGTTGGCTTGGGCGCGCGCCGGAGAGGGGAAGGTTGCCGGGCAGCATAGCGTCACACATGATCGCCAAAGCTCTGGCAAATGGGACGAGCGCCTGGGGTAAGCTGGTGCGTGTGCGCACAGCGACTGGGCGCAGCGCTGGGGCAGCCTTGGAAAGGTCACGGCGCGTTGACGTAGTGGGAGCGCACGGAGAGAGCGCCGGCGGCCACCATGTGTGAGTGTGGTCGTAAGGAGTCATGAAGCCAAGCTGGAGCAGCATTGCCCCCCGCGCAGCCCAGCGAGCCAGCAGGCATAAAGTCGAGCCAGGAGCGCGGGCCAGGCCGGGCAGTGGTGAGGCTCTGGCATGATGGTGAGGCGGGCGGTGCTACACTTTCGACCTATGGTACTGCTGTGGGACCACCTACCGTCTACCGTATCGTCCAAGATTACAAGGGGTGCTGCCGTTGTGCACAGTTGCAACAGTGCACACTCACGTGATACTGCACAGAACAGTAGCTGGCCCGATTATGTCAGCGTGGGGTCGCAGCCAGACACAAACCAGCCAAACGAGAAGCAGGTGATGGGTAGCTACCTAGTTCATGCAGGGCGCTGGCGACGGCCAACCAACCGGCACCATGTGCGGGACGACGCAAAAGTGCTCGGGGGGGGCCACGCTCGCACAGCAGTTTGCAGTTTGCAATTTGCAATTTGCAGTTAGTATGCTTGCTGCATTGCTGCATTGCTGCTGGTCGCTGGTGTTGCCGGTGGGTGTTGCCGGCGCTGTTGCCCTGGTGCAGCCAGAGTCCATGCCAGACGTGCCTCAGTGTTCACGCGGACGCAGCCAACAAGGGCAACAGCGCCCTCTCTGTGCACACACATATAGCCATTGCACCGTCACGGCCGTCTACATAATCACCCACTTCCTGATACCTATTGTAAATGATACAGCGGCCAACAAGCCTGCTGCTAGCTCAGACCCTTGGCCTCGCAGCGCACCCGCTTTTTTCCCTTTTCCATGTGAGCGTCCAGCGAATCTCGGACGAGCTTTCCCAGCGCGCCTAACAGGCCGTGCGCCAGTGGAGCGCTGCCGTGTGCTGCCAGTGCTGCACTGGACCACTGGTCGACAGCCCCAGCCAGCTGCCAGGTGCCAGGCCAACACGGGCAGCCGACACATCATTCTGGGCGCCCGCCTTCACCACCTCATCCACCGTCGCGAGCCTGTCCATTGCACGCCGCTGCGCGCTCCCTGACCTGCGCGTCTCCTGTCTGCCTGGCCTGCCATTCTCCCTGCCGCCGCCCACCGTCGCCCCCCCCTCTTGCACCCCGCGGCCAGGCCTCCAGCGCCCTCGAACCTTGAGCCGCACGACATCATGGTGGCCCAGTTCTTCTCCAAGCTGTGCGCCTCGTGCTGCGGCGGTATGCATCCCAACCACCCGCCGTCCATCATCGCCCATGACTAATCCGTCCCCACACAGGACGCTCCAAGGACAGCATCTACGACCCTGTCCTGGCCGACAGCGAGCGTGAAGCTGTCGCCGATCTCCTCGGTTTCCTTGAAAATGTACCTGCTCCCGCCGCCTCTGCGCTGCCCCTCGCCCGCATACTGACCGTACCCAGCGCGCCGAGACCGACTTCTTCTCCGGCGAGCCCCTCCGCGCACTATCAACACTCGTATATTCAGACAACATTGATTTGCAGAGGTCGGCAAGCTTGACCTTTGCTGAGATCACAGAGAGAGGTACCACCTACCTGGCCCTGCTCGCCATGTCTGGCCCTGCAAAGCTGACCACCCCCTGCGCCCAGATGTCCGTGAAGTCGACCGCGACACGCTGGAGCCTATCCTCTTCCTGCTCCAAAACCCGGATCTCGAGGTCCAGCGTGCTGCCAGCGCCGCCCTTGGCAACCTGGCTGTGAATAGTACGTCACCGCTCAACCGTGCCCACCACCCGTCTCTAACGCCCCGCAGCCGAGAACAAGGTCGCCATCGTCGCACTGGGTGGTCTTGCGCCCCTCATCAAGCAGATGAACTCGCCCAATGTCGAGGTACAATGCAATGCCGTCGGCTGCATCACCAACCTGGCAACGCACGAGGATAATAAAGCCAAGATTGCACGCTCGGGAGCCCTGCAGCCCCTCACGCGTCTGGCAAAGTCCAGGGACATGCGCGTGCAAAGGAACGCCACTGGCGCCTTGCTCAACATGACACATTCGGGTATGTCTTGGGCATGTTGCTGTGCAGAAGGCGCGCAGGTGCTGACACATGCTCTCCAGATGACAACCGCCAACAGCTCGTCAGCGCTGGCGCAATCCCTGTGCTTGTTCAGCTCCTTTCCTCTACAGACGTCGATGTCCAGTACTACTGCACGACAGCGCTCAGTAACATCGCCGTCGACGCTAGCAACCGCGCCAAGCTCGCCCAAACTGAAGGCCGTCTCGTGCAGTCGCTGGTCCACTTGATGGAGTCTTCCTCGCCCAAGGTGCAGTGCCAGGCTGCGCTCGCCTTGCGCAATCTAGCGTCAGACGAACGCTATCAGCTCGACATTGTCCGCGCACGTGGTCTGCCCTCGCTCCTCCGCCTCCTGCAATCTTCCTACCTTCCTCTCATCCTCTCCGCCGTTGCATGTATACGAAACATTTCCATCCATCCCGCCAACGAGTCGCCCATTATCGAAGCCGGTTTCCTCCGCCCATTGGTTGATCTTCTCGGCTCTACCGAGAACGACGAGATTCAATGCCATGCCATCTCGACTCTTCGCAACCTTGCTGCAAGCTCAGACAAGAATAAGCAGTTGGTGTTGGAGGCGGGTGCTGTGCAAAAATGCAAGCAGCTAGTCTTGAACGTGCGACTGCCCGTACAGTCTGAGATGACAGCAGCCATCGCTGTTCTTGCGCTCAGTGAAGAACTGAAGCCTCACCTACTCAATCTCGGTGTCTTCGACGTTCTCATTCCACTCACCGAGTCGGACAGCATTGAAGTGCAGGGCAACAGTGCTGCTGCTTTGGGCAACTTGTCTTCAAAAGGTAGGCGTTATCCTGATTGACGTCCACGATATTAGCTAACGTTTACAGTCGGCGACTACACGATTTTTATCCAAAACTGGACTGAACCTTCAGGTGGCATCCACGGCTATCTCCGTCGCTTCCTGGCTAGCGGAGATCCTACATTTCAGCACATCGCCATTTGGACGCTGCTGCAGCTTCTCGAGTCCGAGGATGCTCGACTTTCGGAGCGCATATCCAAGTCGGGCGAGATCATTCACATGGTTACAGAAATATCTGAGCGCAACATCGAGTCCGACGACGAGGACAATGAAGATGGCGAGGGCGAGGTGGTTACACTCGCCCGCAGATGCCTCGAGCTCCTGGACAACAATCCCAAGGCTCTTGTAGAGGGATAAACCCTCTTGAACGACATCTCCGTTCGGTTCCGTCTGTACTCTCTGCTTCTTTTTACCTCATCGTTTTGTTTTGCGAATGCGTTCATGCTGGACTCACTTTGATTCAGCATGCTCATGGAAGATGTTTTCACGGCTGGCGTTCCGGGAGCAGACTATTTCCAACATTTCTAGCGCGCATGGGAGGAGCATGACGTTTACTCATTGGCATACCATCTTTGTTAACACTGCTGCTTGATCAAGAATAGCTTGTGGATTAGAGCTATCGTAATTGTTCGCGTTGAATGGGAAGCTGGGCTAGAGGCTCTCATCCATATATGGTGGATGACGAGTTAAAATTAAATGCATTTTGGAAGAGATCCCTTTCCTAGCGGCCATCAACTTCAAAGGGTTCGCGAGACGCGCAGTTCGTGTGACGTCGTGTGGATAGCTTGCAGCCCAAACAAGCGCATTTGTTATCGATAAGCGTCAAAAAGTGTTTTGACAAGTTCCCGAGCCACTTCTCCAGTCGTGACAACAACGCCTCAGGTACACAATGCCACCAAAGCGAGGACGAGCAAGCATCCGCGCACGTACAGAGGGGAGGGGAGGTGCAGCCGTAGGGCGAGCTACAGGGAGCCCTAGCGAAGCGGTTGAGACTACGACCCCGTCAATGTTCGATGCGCCCACCGACACGCCTGCAGCGAGCGAATCTGCAGAGGTAGTCCTGCCCAAGGAAGAAGGTGACGCCGATGCAAAGCCACCGACTCCTGCGGGTGACGACTCGACGCCAAATGACACGTCCTCTGCTACCGCAACACCACAAGATGGCGCCGAAGCCGCAACTCGTCCTCCTGTGCAGCGCCTCGGTGGATTGAAGAGCGCAGAGCCGTCGTCGAGATCTGCGTCACCTTCTGTGAAACGCGGCACCACCAAGGCAGGCAAGAAGACGATGCCCAAGCCCATGTTCACCGGCCGCCGAAGCAAGGAGGACAGAGCAGCGCTTGAGAAGGAACAGCTAGAAAGGGAGAAAGTCAGGAATCGAGATCAGGAGAAGGAGGCTGCTTACCAGGCTAGAAGAAAAGAGAGAGAGGCTGCAAAGGAGGCCAGTAGGTCTACAAGGGGTCGAGGCGGTTTCAGCAGTGCTATGAGCGGACCTTTCTCACTTGGTAGCTCGAAAGAAGGTAAGCGTTTTGGTGAGCTGCGCCTTTGTCCATGCTAACAGGCCCGGCAGACCGGAAAGCAAACAACCGTAACTTCTCCGGGTTTGGAGCTGGATCTGGATCACGAGCGGTCCGCGTTAAGAACGAGGGCGATGAAGGCGGCTCGGGTAGATCGGGAGACTATGGTGGCGGTGGTGGTGGTGGAGGAGGAGGAGGAGGAGGAGGAGGAGGAAGTAGCTCAGGCATTAAAAGAGAAGACGGCGGAGTCGTGGAATCTTCTGAGGATGAGGAGGACCAGGAGTTCCCTCGCAGAGATATCGACTTGATCGAGATCTCCGACGATGAAGAAGGGGAGGATGCCAACGAACGGCCTTCGAGATCAGCGCTGCCGATCCGCATCACACGAAAGGAGCACCAGGAGAAGACACTGGCACTGAATACAGAAGCGAGCGCCGAGACTGCACCCAAAGACACAGCGGAGGCCACGGGGACGTCCGGCGGTAGGTCAGCTGGATCACGCTCAGGGCAGACATCGCGTAAAGGAAAGGGAAAGGCAAGCGACTTGGAAATTACAGGCGTGCGCAAACCCTTCAAGGGTGTGTGGCAGGATGCGGACGATTCAGATGTTCAAGTCAAGACAGAGCACACCAGCGACGATGAGCAGATGCCCGATGCAGAGCAAGTTGGCCTAGACACCGACCAAACAGAAGCCCCGCAAAAAGAAGAGCCTCAGTCACCCACCCTTGAACGAAAAAGCAAAGGTCGCTCAAGGAGCATAGCAGAGCCTGTGCTTCAAACAGATGAGGACCGAGCAGAGTGGTCACGTTTCCTCGAGAACCGCAAACACATCCGTGCAGAGTTGGGCCCAGAGGACACACCTGCTGTCGACGCAACAGGCGACACAGCCATGGCAGACGGCGCAGCTGCAGCACCAAAACCCACCGTGCGAGACAACAACGTCTACCTCTTCCAAATCCCGCCCCTAATGCCCGAACTCCTCGAGCCTGGCGTCAAGAAGGAGACCTCCGACGCCGCCGAAACATCAGCAGCAGCAGTACCCATCAAAAAGGAAGCAGTCAAGATCAAGATCGAAGAAGGTTTCTCCGATCCTGCAGCCAAACCCGCACAAGGCCCGCGCTTTGCAAGTGGCTTGGTGGGGAAGCTGCGCGTGCGGCAGTCAGGGCGCACAACACTTGACTGGGGAGGCACAAGCTACGAACTTGCGCCTGGCAACAAAGCAAGTTTCCTGCAGGAAGTCGTCAGTATTCACGTCGTACCCGAGAAGGATCGCGTGGTGCCTGAGGATGCAGGCGAAGCCATCTCCTTTGGGCGTGTAAAGGGCAAGTTTGTGGTCACACCTGACTGGGGGGAGATGCTTGGGTGAGAATCAAACCCGAGACAGTGGGGGAAAGGATTGTGAGAACTCAGCATGCACGGCGTTTGATACTGCATTTACGGGCGCTCGTGACTTCAGATAGGATGAGGACAAACAGCCAAGCATCGATATCGACATCTGCAGCTAGGATTTCATCAACACAGACTCTATCGGCATTGCCACGACGACAGCATTCCAAGCATGCAGGCCGACATTGCATTCCTTTTTAACGGCTTCTAGAACCACTTTAGAACACTGGCCAACGCTGGGTCCTCTGCGCCCGATTCGCTCCATCTGTGCCCCTCCCCCGCAAAGCTTAGCTGGCCCACCACTCACAGCGCGACGGCCGTGCGGACATGCCAGTCCGGTTGCGGGCCACGAACCCAGATCCGACCTTGCGATGTCACGGCGACAGGAGAAAACTGTGTCTTTGCGCTGGGCTGACGCGGACGCTGACGCCGAGCGCTGTGGTACTCCGCATTGTATTAAAGTGGTTGCTGCCCTGCACCCTTACTGACGATTCCCTGAGCGTTCATCTATTATTCTGCTTTTGTGCATCTTGTTAGCCGCCTTGTAACAGACCGCCACTGGGGCATGCCGTTGGTCCGTGTTTACTCTTGCTAATACACAGAAGAGCGGTCTTTTCTTTTTTTTTTTTTTTTGCTTGCCTACTACAAGAGTCGAATGTCGGCCATGATTGAGTGCGCGTTCATCAACAGCGTCATAACTACCGATAGCGATCGCGACAATCCCTTTAAGAATGGGACTGTAAACTCCACACAGACACGCGCACAGCCCGATACTATGGCAAAGAGGATATCAGAATTGAGAATGATGTGGCGAGGGCCAAATGCGGCGCGAGACAAGTCCGAGTATGTTTCAATCTCCCTCTCTCCAACCTTCACATCATCACGTAGATGGATAGGATCCTGACAAGAATCACAGGTCGCACCGGCGTACGTAGGCATACGCGGCACTGACCTGCACGAATACGGTGCCTCGACGGCCAATCCTTCGCACCCACAACCCCTGCATCCATGACACCATTCCCATCACCCTAGGTTCCGAGTTCTCCGGCGTCATCACAGAGCTGGGCTCCGACGTCGCAGATTTTCAGGTCGGCCAGCACTGCGTCGTCCAACCCACCGTCGCCTGCGGAGACTGCCACGCGTGTCTTGCAGGCGTCGAGAACGTGTGCTACAACGGCGGCTTCATCGGGCTATCCGGCGGCGGCAGCGGCAGCGGCGGCGGCGGCCTGAGCGAAGACGTCGTAGTACACTCAGACGCCATCATCGCCCTCGACGTCGCCGCCCTCGTCCAACCCCTCAGCGTCGCCCACCACGCCATCAGCGCCGCCCCGCTCACACCCAACACTCACCACGCCCTTCCTCGGCCGTGGCCCCATCGGCCTCGCAGCCATCCAGTGTCTGCGCGCCCACGGCATGCACCGGATCCTCGTCAGCGAGGTCTCATCTTCGCGGCAGCGCTTCGCCCGCTCCTTTGGCGCAATGCAGTCCTAGACCCAAACACGTACGACGTCGTTAAGATGGCGCGCGAGCTGAGCGGCCAGGGCGGGCTAGACGTCGTGATCGACTGCGCGGACGTACCGGCCGGCCTGTCAAGCCTCGAGACAGCATGTGTCCTGACAGGCCGTGCAGCGCGTATAGGGGAACCCATTAACCATTAACCATATCATCAACATTTTGCGATTTAATCTTGGAGAACGCCGCCGCTGTCCTGTTTAGTCCCCAATATGATGGCTGGTTTTGGGGATAGGTGCTTGCCACGGGTGAGTTTGAAGCCCCGGGGGATGATTCCGTCATTGGAGTATTTGGTTGAGGGAGGGGGGGGATCAAAGCGCTGGTTCGTGATAAGGAATGGGCGGCATGTCAAGACTCTAGTGGAGATGAGAAGAGGGGGATGCCTGGGAAGGGTGAGGGTGAGGGGTGAGAGTGGATTCTTGCACCGCATTAAAAGTCAAAAGTATAGAGTCTTCATCATATAAGTTACAACTGCGCAGTTGCTTTTTGGGTCTTGGTGTTTACTTGGTTATTGTTGTTTTTTGCAGTGTTAGATGGAACACCTCGTTGATCATAATTTTTTTTGTCTAGTGAGATTGTGGATTTGTGGATTACAACTTTCTTCACACGCACGTCACGCCGTGTCTGGCGCAATGCGTAGCTTGAGATTGTAGTTTGAGGTATGATGTTATGCTGTGGGTCGAATAGAGTGGAGGAAGTAGAGCGAGAGGATTGCCTCGATGCCGCGAGACCCAGACTCAGACCCTGCTCTCTGTCCACTCGCCTCAGCGTTGACTCTCTACCTTTGACATTTGACATTTGACCCTTGACATTTGCACTTTGCAGTACTCTCCCCCCACCAACCCCACGGCTCTAAATCTCAAGAGAGAACCCCAACGCGTGCTGCAAAGTCTTAAAACGTGCTTCTTCGAGCGAAAATAGAAGGGGAATGGGTTGGCTACAGTATCCTATCCCATCTCAGGCTATTGCTATCAGCCATCAGCCATTCGACAACAACGACGACAACGACGACGATGACGACGACAACAGCACGCCTCCTCCAGAGTCCCCCAAAACTGACAAACAACGAGCCCCACCCCAGCCAGCTGCAGATGAACCACTTCCCCGTTCCGCCCGCTCCAGGGACCCAAATCCACCACAAACCACAAGCGAAGCCGCGACTTCACTCATGCGCGCATGACTGTCCTGTTGTTTGTCCACCACTGTGCAAGCGGCGAGCGGCGAGCGATTCGGGTAGCTGGATTGTTTCGTGGCGAAGGGGATGGCGATTGTGAGGTTTGTGAAGTGAGTCGGAGTGAGTCGGAGTGAGATGGAGGGGTTTGGAGGCGCTAGGGAGGTATGTACTATGTAGTGTGTTGGTGGGAATGGTGTATTGGGATTGTAAGGACTGGTTTTTGTGTGGGCGGGAGGCTGGTTCGGGAGGGGATGGGGTAGGTTTCTTTGTATCGATCGCTTTATGGAGGGGGTTTTTGCTTTTTATTTCTTTGGATTGGATTAGAGGTTCGGGTAGAGAGGGTACTAGACATGTCACGAAGGGAACTGATCTGGCAATGATGAAGCTAGCCCTTAAGAGCCACAATAAGTCATGCTCTGATGAGAAACTAACATGCATCCAGGGCCAAAATAATACTGGATTTTGTCGTCACTAGTCGAGAGTGTGAGATTGGCTAAGAGATTCTGTTGGTGTATGTATCACCTTGTATTCTTCACCAGAACCGGGATGTGCGATTGCACCGAAACGACAGTAATCTAGCAATGCGTACCAGTCTTACTTGAAGTCTTGGTTAACTTTACATCGAATATTGGCGCAAGGAGACCTCATCCCCTAACGCACTGCCGTAGTTATGCAGGCTTTGGTATAAAAGGCAGCGTGCCAATGCATTAAACTGCGTGTATTCCATCTCACCGCTGCTGAGAAACAACATAACACAGATCAAATGGAAACGCAGACACAAATCATCTTCTATTCATATCGAGCCAGCACCGCATCAATTACCTGCCGAAGAGTCTTGCTACATATGGTCATGTAACATGGGTTGTGGAAGTATTGCATACAGCTTTACTTCTTCGACCCTGGATGTCGATGGGGGACTTACATATGTTTGTGTGAAGATGCCGAGCTCTCATCTGGATCGCTAGGACGCTCCGCGCATGGGTGTTTGGATTTTGGCAAACACTATGGAGAGATTTTGTCGCGTTGCGGATTAGAACAGTGTTTTTTTGCGCAATGAGCCCCGGTGAAGTCTTCTTCATGATTACTGAGAGCTTGAAGAAACTTCTACCCGCCATTCTCTCGTACGGGTAGCGGATGATGGGCATTATTACACAGCAGTTCGGAAGGGATTCAACTCGAGCTCGACGTTTCTGCATGAAGACGTTTAGAAGGAGGGGATTTGTGATAATTACGTGTACCTGCTTGCGAACGCGCAAGGCTGGGTGCTCTCAGAATGCCGCACTGTGAGTTAGATCAGGGGTGAGTATGGTGGTACCTGGGAACACATCGCGGGCGCGGGAGGTGAGGTGGTCTAAGACACGGGTGAGGCTGTTGCTAGAAGTGATTGTTGGAGGAACGATTCAACGGGTGGAGTTTGGCATGCAAAAAAGTTCGGAGGTCAAATCGGCGCATCATAGTGCATATAATGCCTTTCAGCTGGATTGTGGGGCTTGGGAAATGACGTACAGCCGCGTCCAGCGTCGGCGTGCAAACAATATGTCAGCTGAATCTATATACTTTGATGATAGTTCTCTGAGTCAAATAGTCATGTCCTCAGCAGAGGTCAGGTAATCAGTACCAAGCTTGGAATGGTGTGAGAAAATGTACAGAGCCAGCACAGCGGTGGTAAATCCATTGAACCGCTACAATCTTTGGGATCATAAAGGCTGATTTGGGGGTTTCTGGTATGTCTTTTGCATATTGGCTACATAGCCAGGTCCTACTTCAATGACATGTTTCCCTCGCTGCTGAGCATGTTCTTGACAATCGCATCCATCTTTGTGCTTGGAGCTTCCATGACCTCTCCGTAAGACCACGCGCTAGGCTCTGCTATTGATGGCAGCAGTCAACTAACTAGTTCCAATATGGATCATGGAAGTGGCTCTCTGGCCATATTTCTCTGGCTCGCGAAGGTCGATGGTAGGAAATGACATCTTGGGTGTTTCTATATCAGAGCCGAAGCCGAACATGTGCTTGGCGAAGAAGGCAGTGTTGCCTACGTATTCGTGCTATCATCTGGGAAGAGTTAGAGAGGGCTAGAAAATTCGCCATACCTGTCGTTTCCTTTACAATACTGCTCTACGCGGATCCACAGAAGTCGATATTGCAGTCGTAGACGTGTTACCAAGAATCGCGCAGCTCTCACGTTCGTGACGCCATTTTGAGCATTGTGAGATGTTGATGGATCAAGTTTTTGGAGGATGGAATCAAGACAAACGAGGCTGAAACTGACAGCGAATAGTTGGATGGCGTATGAACCGTGCTGGAGTTCTTTCCACGCCGATACACATCGTGACATCTGCGCTTAGTTTCTGTTGGTTCAGAGTGAATCAGACGACTTCTCAACAAAAACAACATATCCTCAGGACTCGGGGAAAGGCTGCGCATGGACCGGTGGTGTCGGTGATGGGCGCTTATGTCGAGGCAGAATGGCTTGACTGGGCAGGCTGAGCCGAATCCGTGTCAGTGAACTGCAGCTGCGCCCCTGGGCCAGCCCTCGCACGTCCAGCCTTGTCAGTAGGCAAGGGCTCAGAATTCGGCTTGTCTCATCGGTGAGAGAAATGTGCGGTTCGGTGTTCAGCGCACAGAAATACGGAGCTCAGCGCGCGAGGCCCTATGAAGCTCATTAAGCTAACAGGACAGCAAGCGCTGGCATCCTTGTCCGGGATGGTACCGACTCGATGTGATCTTTGTTACGACTGCGTTCGGGAGCCCTTACACAGGCCGTGCTGGCTCCGGATCGAGGCTTCTACCAACATGGACCGGGCCGCAGCCGTTGTAGGCACACGTAATTGAGACTGGTGATTTGTTGTTATCTCAATTTCGAGTACCAGATTCGTCTTCATATGAAGCGAATGTTGAGGGTCACATCCCATGTTCATTAGAGTCGTATAACAATACGTGTGTGCTGCAACGGGCATCTGATCATGTTGCTTGTGTTATATTCACATCAGTGGAGGCAGAAACCCCATGATCAATACCGGAGACTTACGGTCCAGTTTGGTTGACAAGCAGCAAAACTCATAATATTTAGGCATCCCCCATTAGTCATTTCACAATTATCAGCCTCTAGCAATGATTTCATGCCACTATGCATAGCCGAAACACTCGTTTACTTGTCACGGCTGATACAACGTGCGAGCCCTGTCGTAGTGACGATCCCGTAACCGCGTTTTCTCGGCTCAATCATGTTCGATCGTTGATAGGTCTCGGATCTCTAAGCAGGCAGAGTCTCTCGGCATAGCGCCAGAAAATGAGCTGTCGCAGCGGAGCGTAGCTTCTTGTGCGCTACGTCTCTGTTGGCTTTTATCCTGGGCGTGTATAAATCGGACGCGACCGCTAGACACAATCATGTCCTCAAATCTTTCGAGATAAATTCCTCAGTGTGGAGCTTCGATTCATCATGTCCACCCTCAATGATAGGCTCGTTTCCGCCGCCTTAGATGTGAAGTGAGACATCTTTGCAACTTTCCAGTCGTCGACGTCGCTGACAGTAACTCAGTTTTGGCGAAATAATCACTGGAGTTGGTGCCTGGGTTCAGAACGCCCAGATCCAAGTCCCAGAGCCTGTTGAATCTCTGGTGAATGATGTGCCAGTCATAATCCCGTCCGAGAATGGTATGTGTCTTGTGCGAGTGGACCGCTCCCTGCCCAACTTATTCATTCCGAACAGATGAGCTAGAGACACACTCCATAGCAGCCTCTGACCCCTCTGGACCGTGGGCCAGATGGGTCGTTGTTGCTCCTGTGCAAAATCTGGATGGGGCACGCGTGACTGTAACACCAGTGGCTATGAGCGATCAGGCCGCCATCCAGGTGTCGCCCGATGCTACATCGCGGGCAACTACAGCCCTGAATGATGATCGAAGCGAATGGATTAGCATAGCCACAGCAGCAGAGGCTTTGGGTCAGGAACTGTTTTGAAGAGGCTGTGGTTGTGACTGTTTTTTATATATATCCATGTTGAGGTCAGCAAGCTGGCTAGCTCCAAATAAGACAATACAATGCAGGTGAATATGTATTGAAAAAGAGCAACAGGCGTTGCCGACTTTTAATGTAGCGTGTCATGCGTATTAGAGAGTCGGGCGTGTGCTGACCAGACCCTTGTGGCCCAGTCAGTGAGGCTGTGCAATCGTCATCCGCTCAGCCGCCCTAACTTGCTTCTCACGCACCAAAGCCACAAGCAGCTAGCCGTGCTGAGTGCTTTGATTTTCTTATAGCCTTTTCATGTCGACCTAAATTGTGGTACTTGCTGAGATATTCATGAAGAATGCCATCGCATTTCCCCTCTTCTCTAATCTCGATAAGCACACTTCTCCTCATCGCGGAACGATTGTGCAAATGATGCATCGATACTGTGAAAGCAGGCGTAGTATCATGCGAACAAAACCGCTAAGACATATAAACATGAAGACTTTGGAGAATCGTTAAGTGGCATCGCAGGGAGTAGAGCTTCGCCTGGTCATGGTGTGCAGTAGTGCGCATACATGTAGAACCCTCACAATCACGCTCATACTAATAAATCATCAGCAATTGTAGTCTGACCCTTAAAAAATCGCACGCCATCATCTGCCTTACTCAACATGGGTCACAGAGGATCCGTTTCGTCGATAGCTAGGGCGCATGTCCCTTCTGATCGTCATGTTCTTCGCAATCTGTCAATGGCTTGTAGAGCAAATACTCCGGTTGTCGATCCACGTAGCGTGCTCGGTCATGCAAGCCGGACATGACGTGGAGACCTAAAACTAGTGCCCCGTTGAGTATGGTTCGGTGCATTAGCACAATTTGAACATGCCCCATGAGGCAGTTTGTCGAAAAAGTGTTGTTCGCAGGGGAAACAGACCCGGAACCACTGACATATCAAATGCTTCCCGCAATGGTGTCTCGTGGTTGAATTACCATGGCCAGTAGCGATTGTGCTGCGAGCAATACCAAAGCAGAATTCTCATTAGTTCAACGCGCCCTTCGTCGTTACTTGTTTGTTTATTTGAGACCAAGCTGCAAACCCGGGGAAACTTCGATGGCCGAGTTTGCAATATCATCTAACATTCACTTTTCGTGAGTTGTGAATTATGCATTCTGCCACCGGTGCACCCATACTCGCAATTGGACTTTGCAACCATACATGGTAACAACTAATGTGGCGAGAGTACTGGAGTAGCGTTTCTGTGACTGTGCCAACAGGAAATGAGGATATGCAAAGAAGCTTTGACAAAACACAAGACTCATGATACTTAGAGTTGAACCGAAGCTGCAAAATCGACAGAAGATTGGGCAGTCCTGTATGAAACAAAATAAGGTAATCATTATATTAAGATTTAGGTGTGTGTCATTTCATAAAGTGTCAGCGTCGTTCGAGTAAAGCAAATGCACGGCTCCACGGCCCTGAAATGCGATGCTCACGCACTCTCGTAGGCGGCATCAATCCTCTCTCACTTCCCTCTCGACTCGACCGCTCAAAGCTAGTCGCAGTCATCTGAGATGAGAGGTTTGTTAACTCGGATTGCTGTGATCTTAGGATTGTCGTTGATGTCTTCCTAATCATACCATGTGGCACGTTCTGAACATAATCTTCTTCCACATGGACATATTTCTTATCGAAGTGTACAGGCGAAGGAGTCCGAGGCGATATGATAGTATCCTGTTCTGAGTTTTTGGAGTCTTTCCAGTCTGAATTTGACTTTGAATTCGGAGACAAGCTAATACGGGTGAAGTTGAGCGTAGAGATTAGTTTCGGCTTGTGCGAAGCGCCTGAACGGCCGAATCTTCCAAAGCTGCGGTAGCCCGTAGAACTCTTTTCAGACGACTTGCGCGATGATCTGCGATCAGAGTACCAGCTGTATATTGAGCGGAATGGTGGAACGATCTTTTCGATGAGCGGCCGAAGTGGCAGAAGGTTACCGCATATGCATGCAGAAAGGATCTCGATGAGGGACCATTTGATAACGTCGACATTATCCCAGGTTGAATCAAAAGAGTTGGAATATTTGACCACGAATTTGAGTCGAACAATGCTGGTGATGGAAGCACTACACTATGTCAACAGCTGCTTTGGGTATACTCTCTGTGGAACTTACAATGATCCTACGCTGATCAAGAAGATGACGCCGATCTTCTTTTTTGTGCTCATCTGGAGATTCCAAACAACTGGGAGTGGAAGCAACAAAATTATAACGTCCTCAACAATACTCAGTCCTGCACCAGTAAACCCGATTACTGCAGAGACTGGAAGGCACTTGGCATCGGTGATAGTTTTGTCCCATATAGACTTGATCGGCAAGCACTGGAAGACAACAAGGAGAAAGAATACGAGGCCATGGAGATACTGCAAATAGTAAGCACGGTCGCACTTCCTCAAGGGGATTTCGCCAGTACATACCATGAACGCGACCATGGCGCGTACGCTCCATCTGAACCACTTGATGAAGTCTGGAAACAACCGCGTGTAAAGCGCAAGGATAGCGACCTTGGAGAATATCTGCACGGCAACATACAGCATCTGACAGACATAAAAGAGTTTGAGCAGCTCCACCGCATTTGCAGTAGGCACATTCCAGTAGTGCAGACCAAATCCTTTTAAAGACATCTCCAAGATGATGATGGAAACAGTGATGAGAAGAACCTTCACAGTGTCAGTCTCAGCGATACACAACCCAATCATACTCCACTTACAGCTGCAATGATTGCATAAATATCGTCAGACCAGAGGCGGCGAGTCTTCAGCCATCTCGAGTAAAGTCGAAGGAAGAGGAAGACAGTTGCAAGGACGATCGTGACAATAGATGCTGTTTTCAGCTCGTGAACTCGAGAATCCTTAGGGTATGCTTCGCACAAACCGCTAGCAAAGGCAACTACCTCTACGCAATTTTAGCTAGCACACGAGCAAGTATCATGTCTTACTGACCGTTTTGATCGAGGAAGCCACAAGATCTCTGCACACATGTAGACAAAGTGGCCTGCATGGTAGTATTAGAACAGGCACAATTGGCCAGTTCCTCGGCTGTTGTCATGGGACATCCTCCCGAAGTAAAAAGATCCTCCATGACACATGGTACCTGGGACGTCAGCCAAACACAATCTTGCTGGCAAACAGTAACGATAACTTACTGAACACTCTGGTATCAGGCCCAGCATAGAAATCACGGAGGTCGTAGGTGCGATACTAGAATGCGACATCGCTGCCGTGAAGAACGTCGAGGCTGACAGCATTGCATAAATCGACAACATTTTGATACCCAAAATGTCGCATTGTACAACACGAAGCTATAGTTCAGGCAATAAGAACCAGGGCCGTTGATCCGACCCTTATATGCGGCCTGGCGGTACGGGAGGGATCGCTGTCAGTGCACGATGTACCGAGACAATCTCCAGGTGAACGCATAGGAAGTGCCAGAACTGAGCATATCTCCGAGGCTGTTCGCTGAACCGAATAAGGTATTTTGTCGATCCCACTGGCTGTACCAAGAATGATGTGCCATTTCAAGAACCGAAAGCTAATCACACGATGAATACAGACATGAAGAGCCAATCTGACTGCAAGGGCAGGCGCCGCCGCACTTCCAGTTGTCGGCAGTCATTGAGCCAGCATAATAATGGGATGGAACTACTGTTCGACGTTCCAAGGTGGCTTGCAGCACCCGAAGGGTCAGCTACACGGGATAGCACTCGGCTCGGAGGTTGTTATGAGACTAGCATAGTTTTGTACCATGGGAGGGTCGCGCCCAAGGAGGTCCGGAACTGGCTCCGATCTCACACAACATATCTGTGGAGGTCCGGCTCGTGGGGTTTAACGTACCAAAGAACGACAAATGCGATCCCGACTGGGGCACGTGTCCGCTTTTCAAGGAACAGCAGAATGGATGGCAGCTTCGTCGCGAGATGTGAAGCCACGGTTAAACCTTGTCCAACTCCTAGCACAACTTCGATCATGCTGCGGAGTCAAGCGGTAGAATTCGAGTACAGATATGGCACAGAGTCCAACGGATGTGGACCTTGGCGGCACTAATGCACGCAAGCTGAGCTCCACGTTTTGTGGTACTCGCGGCCGCTACGGCTGAAGTTGGGAACCGGAACTGATCGCACATGGTAGCGCGAACTCAAAACGATATTATCCAATCATACCAGAGGAAGATGAAACATCGAAGGCTGGGAAAACTTTAGCATGCAGAATCGTTACCGGCAGATGACTGAAACACTACACTATTGACAGCAGTTGTACCTGCAGTCATAAAGTTGATGCTGACTGCAGCAGCTTTAAAAACTGATCACGATGATCGATCCTGCTCCAGAGACTCAGCATTTCTTCACAGCCTGCTGCTTTAATGACAGCCTGCTGCTTTAATGGCAACGGTAGTGTCCGACCCAGACAACTTCTAGCTTCAATGGTGTTCTAGACGTCTGCATGCACAGCTCCCAGCTAGTAAAGAGGCACATGTCAGCCTTGTCCCAAACCATGGCTTTGGAGCGAGCAGCTCAGTTGGTCAGGCTGGCGGCCGGCGCCTTCGAGAGGAAAACGCCACTCGATTCTGTGATAAGTGCAGCGGTGTGACAGTGACAATTGTACAACCCTTCGTCCTTGGCCTCGACGACGGCTGACGGAAACTGCATGATATTGGACTATCAATCTGTCCCTGCGAAACCCCCACGGCACCCCTGCGACGATCTTACATGAACCGGGCAATTGATTCTGAACAAACTTGATCCTTGCAGCATTCCCGTCAGGCTAGTTAATGCTAGCGTGAACCTACTTCCAAGCAGCGCTACTTCGTCCCCCAGACTTTTGCCGGCGAGCGGAGTTCATCTCAAATCTTGTGTGGGGTTGCTATTGATTATGTTGTCTAGGAAATGGCACAGCGAGCGCATAAGAACCGTGACCCAAAGGGAATACATCAGGCAATTCTTGAGATGAGCTTCGAATACGCGATACACTCAATCGGTCTTGAGGAGAGTGGTGCAAACAAGAACTGTGTCTGTAAAGATGCACGAAATGGGAGACATTGGTAAATGCCACCTGAACCGAGCATGGTCAAACTTGAGGCTCGTGTGTCAGCTACTGGCCTAAAACCACTGGCTCTCGATCATCTCCTGTGTGAGTCGTAAAAGTACAGTGGGTGTGGTCCAAACGTGCCGAGGTAAGGGTGATCGTCTGCAGCGATCAGTGACAAGCACGTCAGGACTGCTGTAAGCAGACCCTGGCTGTGGTCACGTCATTCAGAGACAACACAGAGGAATACGGAACCAAGATCGACATAATCGGTGTGAGGGGTGAGTGACAATCTCCCTTCGACCTCGGCCGGAGCTAGCAAGTCCCGAATTGGAGCTTTGCGATGAAGTACCGGACAACAGATATGAGTTCGCAGAAAAAGTCTTGAGTGGGTGATGCGTAATCTTGAGATGCTTGGCCGACTTGCGTGCTCTTAATCCCAAACCTGGCGACAGCTCACATTGATGCGTTTCGTGCCCATGTATCCCCGCCACTTTTTGTACGCCTTTTCCTCAGCTGATGTCGCACCAGGAGTACCAACGGGCCAGTTGGCCAGGTACGACGGGCAGGTCGAAGGAATAGTTCGCGCCATTGCGTGCCAGGCCCATCTCGCATTGCCTGTGAGATGGACGCAATCGCCGCTCCTGACCCTGATAGCGACGGTCCGCGGCGCTTGCTCCCCTTGACCATCATCCTCCCCCCTCGCCATGATGAAGATCCCGTCGCAGCCGACGCTAAAGCTGGCAAGTGCGCGTTGGCACAGTTCACTCACATCGCGATGAACGGGCATAAAATCCTTCGCGCCGTACATCAAAACCACACCAGATTCTGGCTGTATGTGCGGGAAAAGCCCTGTGACAAGCTTCGATAGATCACCTGGAAATGGCGTAGCATGTTTTGCATAACTTCTGGTTGGCCAGTCATACTGCTCTCCGAGGGTGAGCCATCGCAATTTAGTGTATAGAAATTGCTCGTTATTCAGAGGCTTTTGCTTATCCGGGTTTCTGGGCACCAGCATGTCAACTGCTGCTGACCTGTCCCGCAGGAAGAAGCTGTTGTCGAATCGTCTCGGTTCTGAGGTTGGCTTTTGGGGGTAGCGAATCTCATAGTCGGTTTGCAAATTGATCTTATGGCCCGGATCTGCTAGATCTCGATGCATGAGGCAAGACGTGAATAGGACCTGAGTCTCCGGGGGCAAGAGGCGAGATACGACTTGGAGGCCTGGAAAATCTCGATGTTCGTAGATAGGCGCATCCTCAACAGAATCAGATAGCGGTCGCCCGCCTGCATAAGCTTGACACGCAGACTGTATGCGTGAGGCTGGAATGCAACCAGCGGGTCGCCAGATATCCTTCTGCTCTGGGGAGAACTCATCGCGTTTACTCAGGTCGAAAACATTAGGGTCATGCTCGAGCTCTGCTCTTCTCATGCTCTGGTATCGCCAGTGCTCCTTTTGGATAAAATTTGGTGGCGTTGCATGTGTGTCATGATGTACAGAGCCTCTCTACACTAAGGGTCAACCAAACTCGCACAACTAGCTCGCAGTGACATACGAACGCGCTCTCTCTGTTCTGTCGACAAGTCCATTGCCAATCTAGGCTTGACGGTGACAGCGCGAGACACCAGTAGTGCTGGTGTCGCTCTGGCAAGGCTGCGCCACAGTATTGATCGATCGATGAATGAGAGGGATCTCATAAACCGGCGTTGCGATCGACTGAGCTTTCAGGAGGCGGGACTAGGTATTGTGCCTTCCCATACGAAGCCGTGACGAGAAAATCGTGTAAGTTTCGATCCTGGTCCGTGCTTGCTTACATAACACCATCAGTCCCTTCAGCTCGTCTGTACAACCGTCGAATGCTCAATGATTCGACACAAGAATCTGTCATCATTGCAATCTAGTATATTTTGATAGGTGTTTTATCTTATTTGAGCTAAGCGCACAAAGTCCTACCTGTCCAACGGTCGCGAGATGGGCGTGAGCATCCTCATTATGCGTTCTCAACCTGGGGCACCCAGACATGTTGACAGAAGACCAAACTCTGCTCAGAGACCTACATTTTGACGACCACCTTACCCAAATGCTTACCTGAAGAGAGGTAGTCGAATGCGGCCTCCGCGTCATGAAAAGAGAACGTCTTATCAATGAGGGAACTTAAGTGAACTTTCTTCCCCGCCAAGAAAGTGTTCAAAGCCTCAAAATCAGCCCTGGAACCGCCCAGGATACCCCTATACTGTTGTCAGGGAGATCCCGAAAAACTAACAGGAAGAATTTACGTACGCAATGTGGGCTTCCTTGGCCATCAGACCTAAGAGCAAACTCGGTGGCCAGTCGGACTCAAATCCATCCAAGAAGCCGACGAGAGCAATCCTCCCGCCTCTCTGCCGCAGCATTTGGATATCGTTGGGTATGGATGCAACTCCGATGTTATTGATAACGTAGTCGACACCCCTACCTTCAGTGAGCCTGAAGACTTCCGCTACGACGTCTGGTTGCGTCTTGTAGTTGATAAGCCCAATGCTGGAATCTGCTTCGCTCAATTTCTTCAGTTTATCATCGGAGGAAGAAGTAATGATTGGGCGGATTCCTGCGGCGAGGCAAATCTTCAATGCAAACATGCTGAGACCTCCAGTCCCTTCTTCGCATTAGCAGTATGATCATTGAAACCCAGATATTGTCTCACCCTGGAGTAGCGCAGTTGCTCCTTCAGTCAGACCCCGAAGACGGTCCAGTGCCACCCAAGCTGAAATACCTGCTACCGTGATCGTGGAGGCCTATAACTTGAGTTAGCAAATCTTTCGAGTAAATAACAGTACATCACTTACTTCCTCCCACGATAGATGGTCTGGTATCCTCACCAAGTACTTTTCTTCAAAGACTGCATACTCGGTGAGCACCCCTGGAGCGTTACCACCAAGCACAGTCGAGCGAGCATCACGCTCTTCGCCTGTAAGAGCTTCCAGATCAATAGTCGGTGATACGCGGTCCCCAATCTTGAACTTGCTGGCTTCAGCACCCAATGCCACTACTTCCGCAGCGGCATCGGATGCGCAGATACCCCCGGCATCAACTGGGACTGGATAAGCCCCTTCACGTAGCATGGCTACATCGCGGTAGTTAAGAGAAACAGCATGGATACGCAAGACTACGCCGTTGGGTTTCAAACTCTCTGGCAGAACGTCGTTTGAAGAAACAAGTGACAAAGGATATGACGATGTAGTGCGACGCCATGAGCGGGTGGTTTTCGGGTAGGACATGTTGGTCAAGCTTCGATGTACGAGTTTGGTGAATCTTGTTAAGTCGTCGTTGCAATTATATACGTGAAGTTTCCCATCAGACGTTTGAAAGTGCAATTACAATTATCTGTTGTTATGTAATTGACCATTGGTAAAGGTGGTGGAATTCCACCTCCGTTAGGCTTACCAATACCCCGCAGCACTCCATTACCAAAAGTCAGCAAAAGAGGAATCGAACTCAAAGTCCTCAGAACACCAAATTGAACATTAACGTACGTTTTCCCTTCAATTGCGACAAGACGTCGGATGAGTTCTACCGAGCCATCTTGATTGTCTTGTCACGTAGTTTTGCGTCGAATCTGGCCAGTCTCGAAAACCCGGACGGTGATTAGGGTTTTCGTATGTGACCGTGCTGGACATTCACTAAAGATCCTCAAAATGAAACTTGACAAGCAACGTGCACGTCGTCTCATGGCCCCCAAGATCGAGCATGCGGATAAAGCTCCATCCAGGCACAGCGTACATCAACCGCACAGCTGCCACAGCAAAAATGGGGTTACGTGCAAAGCTATCATCGCTCTTGATAAGCAGCCGTAGGAATATCATCTCACTGTCATCATATTCCCAATCGAGGACTTCGTTCCAGATAGGATCAGTAGCAGGTGAGGTTTCTTTGTGCATGAAGGTTGCCATCTTGGAAGGCTTGTAGCCGGCAGTCTTGCGCTTCGGTGGCATGTTGTTAAGATCATTAGGATGAACAAGTGTGCATGTCAAGTATGGCTTGATATCGCCATGCTCACGATCAGCTGGCAAAGGAACATCGGTAGCTCCGGCGACATGCAAGTGGAGTTTCCTCCTCCCTCCAGTGAGAACGTTACCGTTGCCGCTGGCGCGCAAAGCGGCAGGTTTTAGAACATAGCCACCTGAGCCAGCAAAGAGGGCTTCGTTTATCTGCATGCTTGCGCCAAAGGTCTGCCAGTTTAGGGCACAGATCTGCGCACCGATGCCCCAAAACGGGACTGGTGGAAGGTTCTTCGATGAAATGCGGGTTCCTTTCGGGTAGACACGCATAAGATGATGCGCATTATGTCGAGCAATCTTGGGACTGTTCATGGGCAAATGCTTCTTCAAGCCGGATTCCGAAACATTGATGAGCTGGTGGTGAGGCGCATTCTCAAGATTTGACTCGAACCAAGAGTTATTGACGGGCTTTACAGACTGTGCGTATACACCAAGCTCAGCAAGCTCCGGTACGATAATGCCTTGAGGGCACTGCTGCTTCTGCTGATTGTACTGCTGGTGGGCTTTCCTTGCTTCCTCATCTTCTGAGCTATCGCTGTCACTACTGCTGTCTTCTTCGTTCGGTAGGTGATATTCCACAATGACAACGACTTTGTTTCTGAGTTCTGCGAGAGTGACATGGTTTCCTAGACCTTCCTGTTCAAGATGGCCCTTCTCACGCACACTCTTGCTGAGGAGACGCTGACCGAAAACTTCTTGCATGATCCACGCAAGTCTCAATTGACCGTGTGCGCCACAGTGGTTTTCGAGAGAAATCATGATAGGTGCGGCATTCTTCTCATTGGCGACTTCTCGGTCGACTACATCACGAATAGTCTCGCAGACTGTACGAAACGGAATATTGGACACCAAAGTATAGCCATGAGTGACCTTTGGCTCGTCTGTGTTGTCGTCGTTGTCCTACACAAGTGAGTTTACAGTCATGGATGCTGCAATATTTCTTACCCAAGCATCGATCTCTACGCAACGAGATCCTGTGTGTAACGCAATCTCGTATGCCGAGGCATCCGAAGATCCGTATAGTTGGTGGGCCATAAGGTAGGTGTTGTGACTTGAACTAATAAAGTATTCTGGAAGTGGGTGACTGCGGTCAAGTACTTCGGCTGGAACCTTGATATGGCTTCTGTCGAGCAATTCTCTCAATGCCGTAGTGGGCTGCTCCAGATCTATGCCTGCCTCTCCCTTGGATAAAACATTTTCTTTGTACAGAACTTCTCTTAGCACTTTGCTCACGCGCAGCATGTCCTTGGTGATGTGGGATTCTCGCGATGCATGGCCGCCGCCAGCGACTGTATTGGCATCAATCACCTCGCCCTTATCTTCATCGTCGACTTTTGATGACCCAGAGAAGGGGTTAAGTTTCGATATTCCAGAAACCAGACTAGACATTGCAGCTGTGGCTTAGTTGTGGCTGTGGTCTGGTTCGCGATTGTGGGACGATGAAAATGATTCTATGGTGGAGGCTGGTGTTGCGGGAAGGGAATGACGCGTTGAATCGAGAGAGGGGCAACATCTGCGCTTAGCTGGCCTGGACTAGCCGGCTCGAACGGAAGGCAAAGCCCACAACGTGAGACATCTCTCAACCTCTTCATCGCATATGATCGGGTGTTCAGCAGTCTGATCTCAAGAGGTTCACCGAGTCATCCAAATTCTTTACTGCAACGTGCACGACTAGTCACCGACGCACACTCCAACGCGTCAAGCCGCTCTTATCTCGCTACACCCTTCACGGTAGGTATATCTTACTCAGATACGATCCACAGAGTTATAGTGAATCTTGCGCAAAGACGTCTTGACAGCCCGCTGTGCCAAGTTGTTCGCTGGTCACGAGGAGCTGGTGCGTCCGCTCTTGCTTCCAAACCGAGGCCAGTGGAGACTCGCTCGTATGCGCAAGCGGACGTCGTGCGTTGCTCCAGATCCTTCTCCAGGACATGAATAACGCAGCTTCACCGATACTTTGTGGGTGATCAGCTCGCTGTACGTGCTCCGGAATGCCAAGTCACCCCGCAACCCCACGAAGTTCTTCCGTCCAATGCGCCCCAGCATTTGAACCATGCAGATCCGGAGATGAGCATTCGGAAAAGTACTCCACGCTGCACCCGTGCTAAGAGAAGAGTATCGGACCTTACCGGTGTTAAATCGCAAGGTTGACCGAGCCTAGCTCGGACCTGCCCAATAGGAGACGATTGCTGAAGTGGACTAGCCTCACGATAGTATGCCTTTTTTGAACTTCCAAGACCTTGAGGTATCTGTAACACCGTCTGGTATTCTCAAAGAGCGCTTGGCTAGCATGGAGAGCGACAGCAAGATTCACCGAAGTGCAGCTGCACTGTAGAATTCCGTCCGAAGATGAGGAGATCATGGTAGGTATATAAGGTAGATTGCTTACACTTCAAGCTTGCTACTTTCTCTCTACGTTGTCCTCAAACACAGATTAGTCTCTCGTCATGAAGTCTCTCCTCCTTACCAACGTGTTTTTGGCCAGCGCCGCATTGGCATCGGCGAAGATCACCTTGCCTACCGGCTGGTTCAAGATTGGACCTGATGAGAAAATCAAGCCTGGCAAGTTCAACGGAAAGCCACGATACCTGACATGGATGGCCGATTCTCAAATCAAGCACGGCGTAGAGCCAACGTTTGCTTACACTGTTTCGGCGTATCTGTCCGGCATACTTCTCGCATACGACCGCACGGGCGACGACAAGTACCGCGACTATGTCAAACGTCATGCGGATACTGTGCTGTACCCGGCATGGAACGGTGAGATTTTGCTTCACAACAACAGCAATTCCATCGATGACATCCGTTTCGGACACACCTTCTTGGACATGTACAACATTACAGGCGGCGAAGAAATTTACAAAGTCGCGGCCGACAGCCTCAAAGACCAGATCGATAGGTCTTTCCGTACTCCGGATGGTGGCTTTTATCATCGCTATCCTGTATACATCGACCAGATGTGGCTCGACGGTATTTACATGCTCGACGTCTTCTACGCCCGCTGGACGCATGAGTTCCAGCCAGAGAACAATACTGCATGGGATGATATTGCTCTCCAGTATCGACTTTTGCAGGAAACTGTGGTCAGCGAACGTACCAACAATCTTCCAGTTCATGGGTTCGATTGGAGCAAGAAGGCTATGTGGGCTGACCCCAAGACCGGTGCTGCACCACACGTCTGGGGACGCGCAGTAGGATGGTGGATTATGGCTCTTGTCGACACGCTCGACTACTTCCCAGAGAAGCACCCAGCTCGTGCAGAGCTCATCCAGTACCTCAAGTCGGTGGCTGATGCAATTGTTGCTGCACAGGATCCCAAGTACAAGGGCTGGTACAACGTCATGGATCCTGGACTCGAGACTCGTTCAGGAAACTACATTGAGAGCTCTGGGTCTGCCATGTTTGTGTATGGTCTGCTGAAGGGAGTGCGTCTCGGGTATCTTGAGGGCAAGAAGTACCTTGACGCTGCACTCAGTGGTTACGAGCTTATGACGGAGACCTTTGCAACACCCCGCAAGGGTGATGGCGCTTTGGTATGGGAATGGACTGTCCAGACTGGTAGCTTGAGCTCCAATGGTTCTTTTGAGGTAAGCCGTTCCCCCGACTTTGACGATTGAAACTAACAGAATCAGTACTATGCAAGCATGCCCCTGTTCGAGAACGATCTGAAGGGTGTTGCGCCTTTCCTCTTCTCCAGCTATGAGTATGAGCTTTACATCGAAGGGCAGAAGGATTAAACGAATGGAGGTAGCCCCCTTGCTGGTGTTGGATGCTCAGAAACCACAGCTTCCTGCTAATAATGCAAATACTGTAAATATTACTATACATCCGATGTGTTCATTTTACTTTGGTTTCTGGCATGCTTCTCTGAACAATTATTTTATGCGCTTAATTCATTGAGAGACTTTGATTTGTCCAGTGCCAGGTCATGCTTATGCGGGGTGGGCGGATTAGCCATGCGGTCGACTGAGAACTGCGCTACCAGTGACGCTCTCATGTCTCACGAACATCCGCACACGTGACCTGGTAATTGGACGCCAGTGGCAAGCATTTACGTGCATCCCCTCGACGTCATACCTTACACACTTTTGCTCACGAGGAACAATTCCGCAACATGGATTGAATGCGGGGTTGTAGGTAGCCGGTGCGCCCGAAAATTGTGGGGAAGCTCGACGGCTACAAAAATTAAAGTATGTGGACACACCGCATGTTCCCAATTCGACGGAGAGCCACCGCGCGAATTAGCTCTATACCAAATACCCATCTAAGACGCTTTCAGCTACTATAAGAGGAACAATGGGGTCAGAGTACCAATTTCCAGCTTTTGATGATCTGCCCAAGGTAGAGGGGATGCCGCAAGGCTCTATCTGGGGTTTCTTCGACAAAGATGGCAAGAAGGACGAAGTCGGATGTTAGTCAGGCTCTTCGCTGATATTCGTGTAACACGGCTGATTCGTGACAGCCGTGAACCTCCTCACGCCAGCAGTGGTCCAAGCTGCTGCCAAAGAAATCAGCACTGGCGAACACATTCAGCTTGACTGGCCATTAAACAATGTTCAATTCCCCGGTTTCAATCGAAAGGAATTTCATCAGAAGAAGATCAACTTCTCGGACTTTACGGAGTGGAAGGCTATGGACGACGAAGTGTATATCAACACACAGTCTGGATCACAATGGGATAGCTTGAAGCATTTCGCACATCAGTCAACTGGCACATACTACAACGGCCTAACGCATGACGAGGCAGTACACTCAGACCGCAACGGAACACACAATTGGTGCGAGAGAGGCGGTATTGTCGGCAGGGGTGTACTGTGCGATTGGGTGAGGTAAGTACCCTTTGCGAAGGGGGTTGAACGATGAACGATATTGACAGGACCTGTATAGCTGGTATGAGGAGAAGAACGGACAGCCACCACTGGCAGTTTCTCGACATGAAATACCCATCTCAGAAGTTGAGGCAACCCTGAAATGGCAGGGGACCACACTAAAGCAGGGCGACATCCTCATGATCCGAAGCGGATACGTGAGGTGGCACAACAATGCCAATGAATCAGAACGTAAATCCGGCACTCGCGATAATAGTGTTGCTATTGGTGTCCAGGCCAACGAGGAAACCGTACGATGGCTTTACGACAAACATCTCGCGGCTCTTGTTGGCGATACGGTTGCATTCGAGGCATGGCCGCCAAAATTCACAGATGGGTGGTGTCTACATGAATGGATTCTAGTGTGTCTTCGTGAAGCTGTCCTAAGGGTCTAGAGCTAAAGATTCTGCAGGTACACTGGGGAATGCCTATCGGAGAAATGTGGGATCTCGAGAAGCTTAGCGAAAAATGCAAAAGCTTGAAGCGTTATAGTAAGTGTTATGACATGGTCACCGGATCAAGGATGGGAGGTGCTAACACGGTGATTATAGCGTTCTTCGTAACCAGTGCACCTCTACATGTGAAGGGTGGCATTGGCAGTCCTCCGGGTGCAATCGCAATTTTTTAGACGCTCCTTTTCCTTGTGCTGTGCATGTTTACTGCGGCTGCTCTGTTGCATACGTACCCCGCTCTAGCTCTCTTTCGCTTCAACTTTCAACATATGTAGATGAATACCTTTTGGGAGCACTTCCATACTTCAATATGTCGCAGCCTTGCACTGATGTTTCACATTTGTGTGTCAACCCATTATCGCTCTTGTGTCCGCGGGAATAGCACTCATATCTGTGGAAAACAGCACCTAATAGCCTGCTACTCAATTCCGCTCGCCGTGTTGATTGTCTACATTGATACCACAGTCAATCAATCGCCGAAAGAACCTGAATTTCAAGACAGGGTGGCTGTTCGGTAATCCCTAGAGAAATGAACCGATGCATTCACTATGATTTGGCTGATCCGCTCGATATTCGATATGAGAGACTCGTTTCGATCTTGATAGAGACTGACTTCTCGAACCGAGTAAGGCGACCGGATCATTGCCGTTATCGAACCTGGTGCGACTGCAACTGGACCTCGGCCGAGCCCTGGGGTAAAGCATAGTGCGTTGGTACATACAGAGTGAGAGTGATACGACGAGATGAATAATTGCAGGGCGTATAGCCGATCCTGTCGTTAAGCATCAGAGGCCGATGCATCGCGAAAATGATGTTGAGAGGAGTAGGCGAATGAAGGGTTTGGGAAGTGGGTCCACGTCTGTACTTTAAGTGGTTGCGGGTTAGTGCAGTGAGGTAACTTGGGGTCGTGGAAATCCGGGAAGGTGGGGGAGGGCGTTCCGAAGCGCCAACAAAATTCCTGTGATAGCCGGCATACTTTTCAATTACGCCGCGCACCTCTGGACAACAACAATTCGTACCATAGTAGATCCTACATCGCACAATGAATGGCACAAACGGGACAAATGGCACATCAGCAGGCGCGAAGCTCTTGTGGAGACATGCATCGCCAGAGAGTACTCCAATGTATGAATATCTCCAGAAAGTGAACCACTCGTACGGCCTACAATTGTCGACATATCCAGAGCTGTACCAATGGAGTATCGACAACACGAATCAGTTCTGGCAGAGTGTGTGGGACTTTGTAGGCGTAAGGGCGCAAGGAACAGCTACAAGAGTCAGTCGACAACATGCGGTTCCTACTTCAATGCTGACTCATTCATAGGCAGTAGACCCGAATGCGCCCATGTTTCCTCGTCCAGCTTTTTTCGAAGGAGCGACGCTGAACTTCGCCGAGAACCTACTCTTCCCTACACAAGAAGTCGATCCAGGGGCGCCCGCCATCATCGCCGTGACAGAGACAACACGTGAGACAGTGACATGGAAGGAGCTTAGAGAACGGGTCAACGAATGCCAGGCTGGCATGAAAGCTTTGGGACTGCAGAAAGGCGACCGGGTTGCCGGCTACGTTGCAAACCATACCAATGCACTCGTTGCTATGTTAGCTACGACATCGCTCGGAGGCATTTGGACAGCAGTCAGCCCAGATACAGGTGTTCACGCCGTTTTGGAGCGACTGCGACAGATTGACCCCGTTATACTCTTTGCAGACAACGCGGCCTTCTACAATGGACGTAGCCATCCAGTCATTCCAAAAGTCTCCGAAATCGCCGCTGGATTACCCTCCCTCCAAGCTGTCGTAATCTTTCCTACAGTCCGTTCGATCGACGCTGATCTTAGCTCTATCGACGTGCCTCTGGGCAAAGCTTACGAATATGCGGCTTTCACAGGTTTATCGAAGAACCTAGAGTTGACCTTTGAGCAGCTCAGCCCTGATCATCCAGTATACATACTCTACTCAAGTGGGACAACTGGTGCACCTAAGTGTATTGTGCATGGAGCTATTGGCACCCTTCTGCAGCACAAGAAAGAGCACATCATTCACTCTTCAATCACCCCATCCTCGCGCCTATTCTACTTTACCACATGCACATGGATGATGTGGCACTGGCTTGTATCTGGTCTCGCTTCTGGCGCTACTCTTGTGCTGTACGATGGCTCACCTTTCCGCTACATCGACGCCAGCAACCCTTCTACGTCCGTGCCTGATGATCTTGCTATGCACCGTCTGATCGAAGACTACGGCATCACTCACTTCGGCACGTCTGCAAAGTATCTTTCGATTCTCGAGCAGAAGTCAGTCGATCCCAAGGCCGCCGGCTTAGCGCTGAGCAAACTGGAAGCGATTTATTCGACAGGCTCCCCGCTCGCCCCATCTACATTCTCCTATGTATACTCAGCCTTCCCTTCCACTATCAATCTCGGCAGCATCACTGGTGGCACAGACATCATCTCCCTCTTTGGCGCGCCAAATCCTCTCATCCCTGTTTACGAGGGAGAGATTCAGTCCGCTGGCCTCGGCATGGCGATCGCTGCGTTTGACTACACTGGAGAAGACATCTCGTCTACTGGCGAGCCTGGCGATCTCGTCTGCACAAAGCCCTTTATTTGCCAGCCCGTCGCGTTTTGGGGTGGCGATGGCGTGAAGAAGTATCACAGTTCGTACTTCGACAAGTTCACCAACAAAAAGGGCGAACAGATCTGGCACCATGGCGACTTCGTGCGCTTCAACCCCAAAACTGGGGGTCTATGGATGCTGGGGCGAAGCGACGGGATTTTGAAGCCGTCTGGCGTGCGTTTTGGCTCGGCAGAGATCTACAACGTTGTATTGGAGCACTTTGCAGAAGAGGTTTCCGACGCGCTTTGCATCGGTCGGCGGAGAGAGACTGATGTTGATGAGACTGTAGTCCTCTTTCTCAAGATGGCAGACGGGTACAGCATCTCTGACGAACTGGTGCTGAAGATCAAGACCGCAATTAAGAACTCGCTAAGTGCAAGACATGTTCCTGCCATCGTCGACGAATGCCCGGAAATCCCAGTGACCACAAATGGGAAGAAGTAAGATCTTTCCCCACCTTTTGATGCTACCTTCGCTGACAAAAAAAAACAGGATTGAAGGTGCAGTCAAGCAGATTCTTTGCGGACTGAACGTCAAGACATCAGCGAGCGTTGCGAATGCAGAGTGTTTGGACTGGTATCGCGAGTGGGCTCGCACGCATTGAGACTGCGTATCAGATACCAAAAGCCACATTTGGTCCCAACCTAGAATACTGACATGGAGACTGAGAGAGCTACGCGTCTGTCAGTCCAACTTCTCTCTCAAACTAGAGCATGGTCGGCGATATCGATCATGTCGCAGTTTGTAGTGCCATACTGCCAGTATGGGAACTGTGCAGAGCAAACTCGCTGGCGAGACTTGAGACGGCAAACAACCTGACAACTTGAGGAACATTCCTGTCAGTGAGGGGTAGTAATCGAAGTGTCTCATTGCTGTCTCATTCTTGCAGACGCTTAGCTGCGTGATCACTTTCAGGTACTTGAACAAGCCGTTGAACACACGTGCAAGAGTGGAAACTCCCCAAGCCCGGCAACATTGTGCGTTGGAACTGTGCGCCAGCGATCATGCTTCCAACGACTGACTTCATGCACAATGCTTCGTCTCCACCATATCAACAGAATTCTCCACGGCTTCACTTCCTCCATTCATCTCGCCGTGCGCATCGCCATCCCCATGTTCAAGAGAGGTCTATTTGCTGTTCGCAGCCGCCTGTTACAGGTACAGCAGATCGCGAGCTGGCTTTACCCCAGCTTGTCAAGACAGGAAATGAGTGATTGTGCCGTCATTCACCATGTATGCACGCACCTGTGCACTATCATGGAAGCGGTGATTGAAGATCTGCCGCCGGCAGAGACTGGTGCATTCTTCTCTGTGCTCCACAAGTGTACAATCCTCCTTGCGATCTTCATATCAGACGGTCCCACCTACGACGAACTTGATACATTTATCGCCGAGCTCACATATTATGCCACATCGCGCTGTCCAGGCGCTGAAATTGACGACATGGCACTGGCGGACCTGGCGCGAAGCACCGCCCAGGCCATGCAGTTACAGTTCAATACAGTGCCGGAGTATGCAGCGGCTTTGGAAAAGCTAGACAGCCTGGACTGCACAATCGAGGAGATACGCAAGGTGTTACGCATGACGCGGCCTATCACGCGGCGTATCATGTTTGCTATGTTTAATGTTTCACTGCCAAAGCTCCGTGAAAGGTACTCTCTCAGGGACATGATGGCTTTTGCCCGTGGATTTCGACGGGAGAAGAAGGTAGACGACAGTGGTGAAATCCCATCTATGCAACAGCGACCTACTGAATACAACGTAGACGATACAGAGGTAGAGTATGTCGGCGTTGGTGACCGGGTAGAGCTGCTTGCGTTTTGCAAGCCTGTTCCTTCAGGCGCAGACAAAGCGGAGTGCTCTATCTGCATGACCGAGATCGATGTTCTAGAACAGGACCTGGGCAATCAGGCCATGGAAACGACATGCGGGCATGTTTTCCATGGGCTGTGTCTGGATGACTGGGTGAACGAGTCAGGTATGAAGTTGTCGAACACATGTCCTTCTTGCCGCACTGTGATCTGTGCCCAGCGTGAGCGACTTCACGCATCTGTCGACATTGCCTCTATGGATGGACCTGAAGATGATAGCCTGTCAAGTCCTGATATTCAGAGCGTTGAGAGAGTCAGCGCAACATGGTCGCGCGAGCACATCAGCCGGCTCGGGGCTCAAATCGAGAGCCAGGTGAGCTTGGAGGCTGACGTTTGGGAAGACATGTCGTCAGATAGTGATGAGTTCAGCACTACCTCGGAAGATTGTTACGACATGCTTCCAGCTGGGCGTGTGTTTGTCTGTTGAAGAGACTAATCGAATATCCGATCTGTTACATCTTCACCAAAGCTGTGAAGTGTGATGCGTGAACACTACAAGATATCGATGCTGAGAATCAAAACGGTCAATGTTTCACACCAAGCGTTAGTGCTTTCCCACAGCTCCCCAGTCTTAGCCTCCAATCGGTCTCACCCGCCATCAGTGACGCGTCGATCAGCGACCCTCGGAACAGTTTTAAGGTGGAGAGTCGCCAAGCCCTGCTCGGTGATGCTCTCCGGCTCCTTGCTCGGAGTGGATGTGCGTATCCATGAACTCCATCGTGAGTCCGAGGAGGCTCTAGGCAATTATGCGACCACGAGTAGCAGCTCCTGACCACGTACTGTGTAAATGGCAAGATCCTCGAACGACGGAAGCCACGGCGGATCTCCACAGGGGTTTCATCCATCATGATGCTGTCCATCGTCATCGTTTCTGGGCGCCCATCCCGTCACGCCATGATCCTGATCCCCATCTGCACGATCACCATGGCTTGGGCAGCGAAATGCCATCATGTCAGAGGCTCACACCATACCGCGATGTCGACCCCGATCTGCTCTGATGGCATCATCCCAGACCCTTTTGTCTGACACCCACCACGCTTCTATCCCGTAGAGCCGCACCACCACATCCCCCGAATAGGCAACACTATCCAGCGCCTCAGCCTCCCCTTTCAGCCTCAACTTCCTGCGCCCAAACCAGGCATGCACTTCGGGTCCCCACGCGGCTCTTTCATGCCTAACCACGCGCTTCTACCCGGCCCTTCACAACTCGTCGCCCAACCCTGGTCCCAGCGCACATCACCTGCATAGGCGTTTATAGCTTGCCGGCCAGCGCCTCTAGACCCCAGATCCATGTTTCCGTGTGTCATAACCGCGAGACCGGCGTGCGGTGTGGGGACCGCAAAACGTGAAGGTAATCGAGTCAAGGCGTCGTCGGCTTGTTTCCCGACGTGTGTGGTGCTGGCGCAGAGCCTTGCGTCTGTTGCTGGCGTGTCTTTTGGGCCCGTGGGTCTCTTGGTCCCGCAGTATGTTCGAGATCTCTTCTAGCGACGGGTATGCACGGACAGGGCTGGGCTGCCCGTTTGTACAATACCTCCTGGCCGAAAATGTGGGCCAGGAAAGAAATTTCTAGTGATTGTGGGATGCGGCTTGGCAGCCGTTTGCGGCGTGGTATGTAGGTTCACCCTGATGAGTCGATTTTGTGGCGCTGTCTGGTGATGTGGACGCGTTTTTTGCGGCGGTGAGAGTGGATGTTTCTGGATGAAGGGGCTGATGGCGTGAGCTTGTGTCAATGTTGCGCATTCTGATGCTGGAATGATGCGTAAGATCAAGGTTTGATGGCTAGTGCACTCAACACCACTACTTGCAAGTGAACACTTAGGCTTTGGAGGTGTGATTTGCAGCTCAGCTGCGATGTATTACTATTTAGAATATTGAGTGACGAACTTTTGATGATGATGATGATGCCAAACGCCAGTGGTATACCATACAGAGGAGCTCATGCAGGCTCGACTCAACCACTTTGCAAAACTCCTCGCAGAAAAATGATAAAGGGCCGTTTACGGCATGCAAATGGGTATATCCTACACAGTCCACTAGAAACTCAGAATGAATCGCCAATCGACGTGAAAAGAAAATCGTGAAGTGTGTTAAACTCGCTGAATGTGACGGTATTGAAGTCGTGATGTTGTGGGGGTATCATGCTTAGCTCTCAAGGCTGAAAGATGCTGATCGAGACGTGGCAGCGCTATCGACCGTAGGGAACTGGACCTCAACGTCGTCCATGTATGTAGGTGGGCTGGCGGGTACATCCTCGTAAACTGGAGGCTGCTCTTCATCCCAGGCAATGCCCATGCCGGAGCGTTCAGTGAGGACAAGGTGGAACTGGGTGCGGAGAACGCGAGCAGCACCGGTGGGGGTAGCCTGGCTAAGCTTCTTGAGTGGAGCCCATTCTTCGGCTACAACCATCTCGATGATGAGGTTGTGCTTGACGCTCATACCGCTCTGGCTGTCCATATCGCAGAGCGGCTTCAGTGCAACATTGCAAGACGCGTTGAACTCGACGTCAATTTCGCCTCGTTCAAAATCGGTCTTCCATCCAGTCTTGACTTCCTCGGATGCGATCGGTCGAACATCCTCGTGGAGAACGCCCTTGCCCTCACCACCAACCTTGGCAATGTGCTTTGCGCATGCAGGTGCGATGAACTTCTGAGTCTCTTCAATACGCCAGTTGAGCTTCCTAAGTCTCCAACGGGTCTGAGAGTCTGCTTTGTTCTGGACAATCCCAGATAAGCGCATCTCGATGGGGAAATCGCCAATCGGGTGAATGACCGGGGGGAGCTTAACCGAAGCAGTAAGGTTTGTTGGTGGGAAGATGCGAATGGAGTGCTTTTCGTTTCCGGGGAAGATGGCACGTCTGATGTCGACGGCGCGCTTGTAGGTGATCTTGTCGCCTTTTGAGGTTGTTGCAACTGCTGAGAGGTAATAATCGAGCGTCGCAAGGCTGCCGTGAGTGGTGGCTGGCAGATGACCGGGTAGGAGGTGGCTGAACGGGTAAGAGTGCTGTCCTTGACGCAACGAGGTTGGGTGGGTCAGAAAGTCCCAGGTGTGAATCTCAGTGGTCTGATTGGCGCAGTCGCTGCAGTGCTGTGCGACCGGCTTCTTTGTTGAGACAATCGCGAGGAGTTTCATCTCAAACTTCTCGATAGTGATGTGGGGCTCATGCACGTTAAGCAAGAGCTGGCCAGTAAAAATGGCACCCGCAGACGTCTGCGGGCTGTTGTAGAATACCACGGGTGGCGACTCGACGCTCATGTTCATGGATGCAGCCACCTGGGGTTCGAGCTTGGGGCTCGTCTTAGGAGTGCCCTTTGGAGTACCCTTTGGAGTAGACTTGGGCGTCTTCTTGGTGCTGTCATGGCTGTGGTGTCGCACGAATGGGAGACGAGCCATGATGATATTTTCTTGAGATCTGCTCCTCTCTTCGACCGGTGGTGCGTAAGAGTAGACAGGGGGGAACAAGGGCTGCGGTGTGTTCGACTTGTGGTTGTCAAGCTTGGGCAACGGCGAAGGCGCTACCCTGACGAGGGATTGGAGCAAGCGGCCGGGCATGGCTTGAAGGAAACCTCTGGGGTGCAGCTGAAGCCTGGTTGTGCTGCAGGTAAGTGGGCGATTAGCCAATGACGGTGTGGCTTGGGTCTGGAGATGGAATGCAGCGAGGTGGGCTGTGGCGCTATGCTTCAAGAGTTGATTTTGTGCGAGTTGAGTTGATGTGTAAGGTGTTGTGGCAGAAACATAGTCTGGGGAAGGGTCAAGCTCAAAGAACAATCGTCGTCTGGGGAAGGCAGGCTCTTATAAAGAGGTCGTCAGAACCGTTTTGACTTTTTACCTGAGAGAAATTCCATGACTGGATGCCTCAAGCGCCTTTGGCATGATGCCATCGGTAACGAAGATCCAAGCTTCGGGCGTGAAGACACTAGGCTGGGTGCAGCTGCCACATCCCTGCGCTCGCTGCAATTTTTGGGTCAGGAGGCAGATGCGCACGGCCTGCCGCTCTCTCGTGATCGCCCGCTGAAGCAACGCCGCCTTGTCGTCGCGCCTGGCTCTGGCTTGTCGTCGTCACGGTGCGAGAGAGCGTCTGCGCTGGCGCCGGGCTTGATCAGGCTGGCTGTGCTGTCACGGGTTGACCGCCTGCTCAGCAGCCTCAACGAGCTACGAGAACACAGCTCACGCAATGCCTGTTTCGGGGCTTCCATCAAGGACCACAATTCCAGTGTAACACACACCTGCACTGCTCAGTGCTCGCCGGCCAACAGTGCGTGTTGGCCGACGGCTGTCTGCCCACTCCACCGTGCATCATGCTAACCTCATGTCTCCACCGAGCGAAGACATCTGGGGTACTCAACCTTCAAGATCACGGCACGATCAGCTGCCGCCTGACACCATTCGTGGGTTCAGCGACTGACTCTTCAATTGAGTGCTTGGAACACGGCACCCCGCAAATTGGCGTCGTGATGCTCTCAATGCAGTTGAATGTTCAGCATCTCCGTGGAGCTTGCTGCGTGAACTGACTCCCCCTCATACTTCAAAGGCGCCCTACGTCGCCGCCTGACTTGCTTTCAGCAGCCCCTTGCTCACCCAGGGCGCTCGACTGACATTCCCTATTGCTAATTGTGCAGCGGCGTCAAAACACAGTCATGCTCTGACTGAGCATCGCGATTTGATGCCAAGGCGCCGGCGCAACGTAATGTAGGAAAATTCTGCAAGGGTTCGTGGACCAAGCAGAGCATCAATTCGCGCCCGTGGCATGAGACAGATCCACCTGCTCCCAAGACTGTAGCAGTTTCTTTACACAATTTGGCAGCCCAGCCCGGGACCTTGCTGGTCTGCACTGTTTCATTGTCAGAGCAGCTGAAGTACCCACATGTTGGCGCTCTAGACTTCGCTATGCGAATCGCAGCCTTACTCGATTTTGCAACAAACACAAACCCGGTTTTACTCCGATCACTCCGAAATACTCAAGTAAACCGTCGGATATGCCCGAGACGGTAGCTGGGCCCGAGGCTGCTCATCTCAGCATTCAGGAACGACAGTCCTGGGGCGAGACTCCCAACTTCACAACACCTAGCCAACATTCCCATGATGCCTCGTGACTTACCGAACCCATCAATCGGACACCGTACCGTGTGGCGTTGTTGCAAGCCGCACAAGATGCGTTCCCAACTAGGAAGTTCATCTGCAAGTCTATTCGTCAAACGAGTCAAACATGGACATTTGCCATGTGCTGTCTGTCCCTGGACCAAGTTCGTGTTGGATAGTTCGTGTTCGCAGCCACAATCCCCGTCAGGTAATAGATGGTGTTTGAAATCGATTTTCAGCGTGCCACACGTTGCTCAGAGTCAGCACGTTGAGACTTTGCGTGCTCTGGCGCCATTTGCTCGCACTCGATTCGTGCCATGTCACCATCTGTCGTCAATACTGGACCGATTGGCTAACATCTCACCGCTTCTCAACCCCTCTGCTCACGTTGTAGCTGCGTGTTCTGCGGCATCCTGCGGCATGGCTTCCGGCTGCCTCTATCGGTGTGTCGTTGACCTGCCCGCTGGCCTTTTGCCCTGCATTGCGGCTATCGAAGCCTTGATCGAAGTCCAGTGGAACTTTGTCTGTTAGCGGGCCGACTCAGTCATTCTCTCCATCACGCACTGGCTATATGGGGTCTATCCACCCATCGCGAGGCTTCCATCGCACTTGCCAGTCCCTCACCTACCTATTGTACACTACCAGGCTGCCAGCAATGGCTCCACTCCCCGCATTTACTGGAACTCGTCCAGGCGCTTTGTTGCCCACGATGGCTCCATCCACATGTTCCAGACCAGCAATGGTCGTCAAGACAATGCGTTGGAAATCATTTCCTGGTTGTGCATGTTCTAGCGGTCAACAGTGTCACGACTTGTGCTGACTGTGTATCAAAGCGTTTGCGGACACTACAAATGCCGTAAATGACAATCGTGCTTGTTTCCGCGACTGCTAATGGAGACGTCATTGCATTGCTGGATGGATATCCTTGAGTCCAATCACTGACAGCATGCAAGATGCCATGCTCTGACCTGGGTACTGTTTCTCGGCCACACACCCTTGGTGACTGTACGCACACATGAGTTTGCAGATACTCACCACCAGTATTTGGGCCGCAAGTAACCTTTAGGGCGACTACAGCGTGTATACATGACAGGCAGACCACGCACAGGCTGAACCCACCGACCCATAACACTAAGACTCACGCTTCAAGTGCGGGTACACTTGCGGATATGTACTCGTCTATACCCGTCCCCTTGCACATCCTGCGGAGTTCACAATGCTCTATTGGTGGATGCAAGCCATGCTAGCGTGGAAAAAAAGTCGTGCAAAAGATTTTTGTCTGGAGGGGTGGAGATCATGAGGCATGTGAATGGTGGTGAGATTCGTGGTGTTTAAGCCAGCTGCTCATGGTATTCGCAGTGCATTCACGCCGTCTGTAAATGGCTGATTGTTTCGCTCCAAAGCATACAGCATCTATAAAAATCCTTCAAGACGTAACACAACGTCAGACATCACTGGGTTCGCAAATGTTTTTAGATGTGGCAGATGCAACAATTCGATTGATCGTACTATCTACCTGGTGGAACACCGCTCTTTCCCTTATTGGGCCCGCACGCTCAGTAAAGAACGTGTCGTGATCCCATATGCGATTGTGCGAGACCCATCCATTGTGACATTGTGGAGCGGAGCCGTCAATGAAGACATCGCGCTTACTCCTCGTCGTCCTCAGCCTCGTCGTTGACGACGTTGAAGAAGCGGAGCTGGTAAACACCCTTGGAGGTGGAAACGACGCGGAGCCAGTCACGGAGCTGCTGCTTCTTGAGGAACTTCTTAGTGCTATACAAGCGTTAATCATTGCGCTCTCCCAGCGTTTCTCGCGCAGCGCATGCGCACCCGGGCAGACATACAGGTACTTCAGGTAGCGGCCGGAGAACTCCTGGTGAGCAATGACCTCGATCTTAGCATCGCCCTGCAGGGAGATCTGGATGACATCGCCGAGGTTACCGGTGCGGCCCTCGACCTTGATGCGGTCGTGAAGGAACTTCTCGAAAGCCTGGACGTCAAAGATCTTATCGTTGACGGGCTGGCTGCAGTCGATGGTGAACTTCTTGGTGACCTTCTGGGCCTTCTTGCCGGATGCCTTCTACATGGTCGTATTAGCCTACTGTTCTGCACATCGGTCTACGACGTGTGTGATGCGCAATCACAGACAGCAAAGCGGTGTACGTACGGTGGAGGGTGCCATTTTTGTTATGTGGGAGAGCGCAAAGAAGTGGTTATCCTGCGTAGAGCGTGTGAGGTGTTGAGATTTAGTGCATTCGCGATCGCAAAATTCATCGTGGGCCGCGCTAGCTACGCCAAGAGTTTTGCACGTGGTTGCTCCATAGTGATCAAAGTCTCGCGCCCTCCACATGCCTCAGATGCCTACTTTGTTTGCCGCACCGCTTTCTCGCTCATAACCCTAAACTAAATATCGATCTTTTGTACAAGGTCTCCTTTCTTTTCTTGACTTTGCATCCACGGCCCGATGACGCTACTAATTACAGTCACAAGAAAAGCTAGGAAAGTAACCAACAACATCAGGTGTTCCGTTCGATACCGCTGCATTCCTAAGACTTGTCTCAGGACATAGCAGTCTGCCCCTGGTCTATTGACAAGCTTAGTCAGTGCTAATAGTCGCGTGCCCCAATAGTGGAACTGCACCTCGTACTCATCGTCGTAAGAGTAGTCTGATGTGTCTAGGCTCAGACCACCTATTGCGAAGCTAGACTCCACAGCAAGTTGGCGACTGGCTTCATCATCCCATCTGTAAAGTACGTGGCGCAGAGTATACAGAAGTTCGAGAGCCACTTGACGTGGAATCATATGCCTTAACATGAGTAAAGTGAATTCAGCCTCAAATCAGGTCGGACTTACTTGGTCGTTGGGCTGTGGCGGACTTGGTATGAAAGGTGTTCTTTCAAGAATCCCTCTTGGTGAAAGACAAACACACGCCTTGTCGGCACACTCAACTCAAAAACCAAATGCAGCCGTGGATCGGTCGTATCAACGATCTTAAAGCCACAGTCTCGCAGGCGCTTTGCAGACAAAGTCGTCATGATGGAATCTGCTTCTTCGTGTGTCAGAGTCTTCCAAGTCGGCATAGCAGTCTCCCAGACTTCGCAAGCTGCCTGTTGCCTCTTCCAAATTACGGGAGGAAGCACTCTGTAATGTGCTTAGTATAGATTCTGCTTGGCGCATGGCAACATGGTAACGATGCTATATGCGAGATTCATTACTCGTTCCTTATCAGAAAGAAAGGCTTGATCATAGCCTCAATGAAAGAAGTATTCTGACATGAGTTCTTCTCGAGATAGCTCAGCTCGTTCCGTAATAAAGCGTATGAATTGTTGCAAGTCTCCATGGGCTTTTAGCAGGGGCAAAGAGCTGGTACAGTCGCCTGATGTGTCTCGGAAAGTCACCTTCTAGTAGAAGGCGCCGAATGACTTCAAAGAGAGTCGCGATGCCCATCGACACGTCCTGGAAGTACGCAGCCCGCGGTTTACGCACATGACGCAACCTTGCCATGCCCAAACCCAAAAATACTGATAGAGCTGTTCTACTGTTTCCTCGACTCTTGGCGAACTTGTAGGTTTCTAGCATGAGCCTTCGTGCTTTCTTCCTTGTCTCTATACTGACTGCTCTAGATAGCGGAGATATATGTGGAAACATCTCCATGGGAGGTCCTGAAAGACAAAAAATTGCAAAAATGAGCCTCATAGACATCAGGAATTGATCAATTCCGATCAAAAATATTTTGGCTTTTGATCCTAGGCAACGTTGACCTTGCAGGTTATCGGCGTTTTTGCGATCGCTGTGCTATACTTCACGGCCGAACACCCGATAATTGCCTTCGAGCGAAATCAAGACACATTCCTCATCACTCTTGTCGCCTTGATATCGTTCTTGATTGTGATCACCATCTTCTTAAGAGCGATAGAAGGGTTGGGAGTTGCGGTTGGACCTCATTTGCTGGGATAGACATACCCTGCCACTTCCAAAAGAGCTTCGGATAAGGATACCGCATGAGTACATTGCGAATACTTGTGTATGTGATCAAGACTACTCGAAAACTTTTTTCCACACCCACAAACTGCGGCTATTGCAGTAGTGTTTGAGTCCTTCAATACCCCACTCCATGCCAACACCAGAGTCCTTGTGGCCACCAAACGGCACGTCTGGAGCCACGTCAAAGCTGAGGAAACGAAGTTAGTACACATAGAAACTTCGTAATATAGAAGTAAAACACTCACTGTGAGTTGACCCACACGCTGCCTGCCGACAGCTGCCTCGCTACACGTTCAGCACGCTTCACGTCCTTTGCCCATACTGATGCTCCGAGACCGGCCCTCAGCGCGTTCGCACGATCAATGACATCCTCCTCATCAGACCACTTCAGTAGCGGTACGATGGGACCAAAAGGTTCCTCTTGAACTATGCGAGAGTCCTCCGGTGGGTTGTCGATAATCGCTGGGGTGATGAAATAGCCATGCTCGAACTGGTCTGCGGATCCAGAGAGCGCTGTCTTCCAGTTGCTCCTCTCAATTTCATCATAGAGATCTTTCACCTTATCAAACCTAACGGTATCAATACGTTGCTCGAAAAACCCTTGCTCTCGCTAACTTACTGCATCTTATTCTGAACCGGCCCAACAACGACACCATCCTCGGTCCCTGCGCCAGTCTTGATGTTACTTTTGGTGAATTCCACCATCTTGTCCCTGAACTCGTCATAGATCTTCTCATGGATATAAATTCTCTTTGTAAGCATGCAGATCTGACCAGAGTTCAAGAAAGACATCATCGCGATCTTTGGTAAACACTTCTCAATGTCGACATCCTCACACACAATCGCTGCATCGTTTCCGCCAAGCTCAAGGACATAGCGCTTGAGTGTCTTTGCGCAGCTTGCTGCGACCAACTTGCCAGTTGCACTCGAGCCCGTGAATGCGATCTTATCGATGCCAGGGTGCTCGGTGATCCATGGTCCGAGGTTGTCGTCGCCCGACAGAACCTGTACGACGCCGGGTGGGAAGATCTGTGCAGCCAACTCGCCAAGCTTGAGGTCGCAGTAGGGTGTGTAGGGTGAGGGCTTCATGATGAAGGTGTTGCCCGTGATCAACGCAGGGCCAACTTTGCCCAAACCGAGCAGGATGGGCCAATTCCAAGGCACGATGCCTGCACAGACGCCGATTGGTGGGTAAGTTGAGTACACGGTCTTCTCGTCGTCTTCTTTGAGGATCTCATCTTTGACCTCCATAGTTGCAAAGGTGCGGAGCCAATGCAAGGAGCTGTCGAGTTCGCTGTGAGACAATGAGAGAGGTTTGCCTTGCTCAGTAGTGAGAAGTTTCTCCAGCTGATCACGGTTGGCTTCTATAAGGTCTGCATATTTTAGCAGAAGATCTGCGCGCTCAGAGAACGATGTTGCGCTCCATGATTTGAATGCCTTCCTGGCGCTCCTGACAGCCGCGTCGAGATCTTCCTTCCTGGCTACAGGAACCTCCCAAAGTGCTTTTCCGGTTGCGGGATTAATAGAATGGCGAGTCTCAGGTGTTGCCACAATCTCGTTATTGAGAATGTTACCCTTGTAGGTCTTGTGTGTCGTTAGCTGCTATTCTACTGATCAACTCCGATAAGATGTGCTACTTACTTCTATATCAAGGTTCGAAGCCATGATAGTTGCTGTGTTGACGAGCTTGCGTATTTGCGATGATGCGGCCTTCGCTGGTCTTCCCGTTCTTTTTTTTTTGCGCTTGCGTAAAGTGATGTGGAAATGTCGTTGGAAGAGGCGATGTGTACTCGACTTATGTAGATCATGTTGATGGTGATCGGAAGTGGGGCTTACACACGCGAGTTACTGCGGGGTTTACTTACCAACGAGCCGATCTGTGAAGCCACTCATCCGACCAGCATGGGTACACGTAATGTTGGATCTAGATACTGTAAATGCAGACATAGATCTGTCTTAGTGATTGGTATCTTCTTTCCAAAGCGCGCAAGAGCTTACTGTCTATGAGTCGTAGTCTTACCTTCCTGGTCAGCAGCCGCCAGTCAATATGATCCAATCAATGTCAGCTCAGACACGATCGATCTAGCTTATGAAAGTCGACACAAAGATACTTGAGATTTTGACAAGTATATTTCGAAAGCCTGAAGTTGGCACCATGTTAAGTCACACGAGTTGAGAGTACGTCACACAAAATACAAACATCGTCACGCAAAAGAGAAAGTAATTGTTTAACTTTGTTCAGCTGTTATAGTACAATGCTATGGCAATACGATAAAATAGTGTTGCACTCATCATGGCGGTCGTGACAGATGGCTCGCTTATTTGTCGCCAGTGTCGTGAATCGCGTTAGGGACAGCGCGCTCGACGGACTCAGGAAGAATTTCCTGAACCTTCTTGGGTACGATAGAGGCGTCACCACCGTCCTTTGCGTGTGTCTGAGAGGTGGACTGGTCGGCCTTGCCGCCGGTGGGGTGGACCTGGAGATACTCTTAGCACATTGGTCTTAACAGAGACTGAATAGAACAACATACAGAGTCGGGAAGAGCTTCCTCAAGACCCGAAGGGGCCTGCTCCTGGACCTTGTTGGGAACAGCGGAGTCCCCAGTGGCGTGGGACTTGCCCTGCCCGTACGAGTTGGTAGAAGACATTCTGATAGTGCTGCGGAAAGCTGGTGTTGCACGGATGATAGGCCCTGTGAAAGTACGTAGCTTGAGTGCGACGGAAGACATGATAAATTTATGGATCTTATAGACAAGAGGGGGTACAGTTTATGTACAGTCACGCAGATTTGGTGCGTCATTGTCGCGCATACAATACCTCGTCATTACGATCTGTCCTGAGCTCCTGTGGCGACGAATCAATCCACAGCCTATGACAAGACTATGGCATGCCTTGACGCAGGGGTGGAGCGAGCAGCTGTGAGCTTGCAATGATGCGGTCATGTCGTAAACAAAGGTTCACGGGGCGACACTCCGCGGCGTCGTCTTAAGTCAAGGTGAGCCATTTCGAGATAATGATCGCAATTGATGTCGACATCTGCGGTGAAATGAGTTTAACGCGTCTAGAGGGCGGAGCTGGATGCTGCCGTCGGAGGAACCGCGTTGTTTGTCGGAGCAATCGGCGTTCGAGAGTCCGATGATGTGAAGCCCCCGATGCACGAACATGACGCGAACACCTACATGTCAACTACCACTTGTGTCCATGTCTTCGCTGCCTTTTATACGACGTAAGGAGGAGATTCTGGCGACGCTTGCATGACAGTTTGGGTGCCTTGAAGTTAGCTTGCCGCCTGACAGGAAGGCCTGCGCCCAGTTTCATGTAACGGCCTATGTCGACGCCAGCGATAGAGCTTCCCATAGCTACAGCATTTTGCCACGCCTTTTGGTCAGCATATTCGAGCCTCTAGATTGAACTTGATACTAGATCCGGCGCCACACCAGACCCAAGGCCTTTTGGGCACCGCGACAGCCTGTCGAAGACACTGGTGCAGAAGCTGCATATTGGTACCAGGAGGTTGTGTACAGCATTCATCGCCTGCATTGGGCTATTTGGCACGATGTAATGGTGCTCGCGGCGGTTCTTATCCATGTTTGTACGTCGAAGAAAGATATTGCTCGCCGGACAATGAATGCGGTTGGCCTTCTTCCTCACCTGAAGACTGGGTCAGTGGGAGCACAATGAACTCATGATGAGGACGACCGAGCAACGTTGACACTGATACCCGGCTCTATCGCTCTGGCTGTGCGCACTGCGAACGACTGAGTGCGGTCCACTTTGCATATTAGCCACGTCCACTCACAAAACGGTTTCCGCTTACGTAATGAAGCTCTTCTCCAGGTGGACGCGGTGCTGCAAAGTGGACTTTGACAATCGACTAAGATCCAGACAGGTTGAGGCATAGCGCACTCTCTACCAGGCAATTCCTATCCTTTTCCTGTTCTGCAAATGCGTATACAATTTTGTATCGTGCACAGTAGGCCCCATCCTACTTGAGGGGGAGAACATTGGTCCGGATCCCACCGATCGGCATCAAAAGTGACCTCCACCAATGCAAGTTGCTGACAGGCCCAGACCCAAACAGGTAGGACCTGTCTCCAGGGCGGCAACCCAAGTTATGATAGTGACTGAGTAACTTGTGCATCTGCCGAGACACAGCTTTCCCCCACTGCCAAGACATTTGTTTCTCCAGATCTCCCCGCACTCCAAATCAGTGTGGAGCAAAAACTTACCTGCCGATTGGCGATGCTCGTGGTATAACTTCGGAATCAATGCAGCCATATGAAATGAGCGTCCACTGGAGTCTGATATCTCGCTACAATCTGCACCGAGAGCTTGGCAGCAGAATGGTGATCCGGTACGTTGTACACGGAGCTTAGGCGAGTATAAGAGTTGAATCACGATGAGCTATGAACCGGGCTAATGATTACATTCTTGCATTGCTTAATACACACACGACAACATGGCGGTGTCAATTTCGTCGATTTCGTTTGAACACCACCGTCAAGCTTTCGGCATTGCTGAAGCGTCGCCGCGGATATCATGGAGATTTGGAGGCACTGCTGTTGATTGGGAACAAACTGGTTATGAGATTGAAATCACGCGTGACGGAGTGCCCCGTATATTTGGGGCCAATTCGTCGGAATCTACACTCGTGTCCTGGCCGGATGAACCTCTTTCGAGCTCAGAATCGGCAATTGTTAGGACTAGAGCGTATGGTGATAGATCGGCCACTGATTGGTCTGATACCGTGTCAGTAGAGGCTGCGCTTCTGGATGAAGACTGGGCTGGTGCAGTTCCGATCGCTGCTGACAGAGAGACGGAAGTCAACGCTACGCACAAGCCCATTCTTTTTCGAAAGGGTTTCACTGTCAATTCCACTATCGCATCTGCACGACTTTACATCACCGGTCTCGGGATCTACGAGGCAGAGATCAATGGTCACAGAGTTGGTGACCATGTCCTCGCACCTGGATATATGTCGTACCAGTTCAAGCATACGTATGATACCTACGATGTGACCGAACTGTTGAATTCTGGAGAGAACGCAGTCGGTGTTACAGTCGGAGAGGGATGGTGGTCAGGTGCGTAAGACGGCACAGGGTGTCCTAAACCGCTAACTCAATACAGGACGTTGGGGCTTCATGAATGCGCGAAATCTTTACGGCGATACGATTGGCGTACTTGCCAGATTGGCCATCACCGACGAGGATGGTAACAAGCAGACGATCAAGACTGACTTATCATGGCGTGCCAGTGCCGATGGCCCAACACTCACAGCGGAGCTATACGACGGTGAAGTGTACGATTCGAGATTAGAAATGGAGGGCTGGTCCAAGCCCTCATTCACTGACGAGGAATGGCTCAGTGTAAAGCAGCTACCACCGCTGAAGGGCATGCTCACCCCTCCGGATGGCCCATCCATGCGAGAAGTACAGACAATTGAGCCTCAACGCGTATTTCAGTCTCCCTCTGGCAAGACCCTAATTGATTTTGGCCAAAATCTTGTTGGCTGGCTGCGATTCTCAGGTCTACATGGACCTGCAGGTACTAATATCACTATCCGCCATGCAGAAGTTTTAGATGAGGGCGAGGTTGGTGTGAGGCCTCTACGCTCAGCAAAGGCGATCGATACCTTTATTCTCAACGGAAACAGAAATCAAACATGGGCACCATCCTTCACATACCATGGATTCCGTTTCATCGAAGTCAATGGCTGGCCAAATTCGACGGCCCTTGACGCCGAGCACATTACAGCAGTCGTTGTGCATAGCGATATGGAGCGAACAGGGCACTTTGAGTGCTCTAATAGCCTCCTAAATCGTTTTCATGAGAACGTCATTTGGAGCATGATTGGTAACTTCCTTAGCGTTCCCACCGACTGCCCACAGCGCGATGAGCGCTTGGGCTGGACAGGGGATGCACATGCCTTTATGCCGACTTCCAACTATTTATTTGATGCGTCTGGCTTCTGGCGCAGCTGGCTCAAGGATGTCTGGTCAGAAAGTAGCACCGGTGGGCTCAATTCGACTCCACACATTGTGCCAACTCTTGATCCTGACTTTGCCAACAATGGTAGTGACCATTTCAGAAAGCCAACTGCCATCTGGGGCGATGTCATTGTTGGTAATCCATGGGCGCTCTTCCAGACAACTGGTGACAAACGCATGCTTGAAGAACAATACCCTGGAGCACAAGCCTGGATAGATTCTGGTATCCCACGTAACGAGAACGGACTTTGGGACCGAAACACCTTCCAATATGCCGACTGGCTGGATCCACTTTCTCCCCCCGATGCTCCCGCTAACGCAACAACACACAAGCATCTTGTTGCCGACTCCTATCTCATCCAGATGACCCGTCTCCTCTCACAAATCAGCACCGCCCTGGGCAAGACCTCCGAAGCTAAGAGATACGCCTCGGACCGTGAGTCTCTAATCTCTGCATTTCACTCCGCTTGGATCGAGCCCTACTCTGGCTTGATTGCAAATGTAACCCAGACTGCACTGACCCTTGGCCTGCGCTTCGACATCTTTGACTCTGCGACCCGGCCCCAAGCCGCAGAGACCCTCAACTCCATAATCGCAAACAACTCCTTCCTGGTCGGAACTGGCTTTGCAGGTACCCAGCAGTTCGGATTTGCCCTCAGCGGAGTCAACAGTACCGCAACCTTCTACAGGATGCTGCTGCAGACACGCGTGCCCTCGTGGCTCTATCAGGTGGCCATGAACGGCACCACAACGTGGGAGCGCTGGGACTCGCTGCTGCCCAACGGCACGATCAATCCAGGCGAGATGACGAGTTTCAATCACTACGCGTTTGGCAGTGTGGCAGATTGGATTCATCAGAAAATTGGTGGTCTTGCGCCTGGTGAGCCGGGTTGGAAGACGGTACTAGTCGCGCCTGAGCCTGGAGGCAATATCACGAGTGCGAATGCGACGTATCTCAGTCCTTATGGAGTGGTGAGAAGTACGTGGAATGTTACGGATGCTGGGTTCAAGCTTGAGGTGCAGATCCCGCCGAATGCGAGGGCAGACGTGGTGTTGCCGGACGGAAAAAACCAGACGGTCAGGGTGGGGAGTGGGATTCATGGGTTTACATTGGAGGAATATGTGGTGCCGGAATAAATACTACCCCAATAGTGGAAAGATGTATAATGATCCTAAATCGAGACAGACTGAGTTTTGAACACGATTTCTGCAACGAGCGAATAATACATCCGATAATGTACACGCGACGGACAATGCTGTTGATTGTAGTCTTGGTCCTACTGTGGTGCTATCTTAACACATCACCCAGCTGCTTAGATAATTACGGCTTTGCACTTCTTACAAACCGTCACCTTCTCCTTCGTAAATTGCCCAGCACTCCTAGTGGCAACCTCGACTTCTCGGCCTCCGCAGCGACCACACTTGCCGTTATCACTGGTTGCTACTTCATCGCCATTATCGCTTCGCCCATCGCTCATCTCATCCGTCAACTGGCTGACCTGGCTGTGCTGGCTGACTTGGCTTGCACGTGGATCGAATGCTGGTCGTTGGCTCTTGTTGTTGCCCCCTTTACTTGTCCAGAAGAACCAGCTTTGACCGTTCACAATAGAAAGTGGGTTGGTGATAGAAGGGTGCTTCTGAAGATCCAGTTTCTCAGGCGGCTCAGGCTCGGGGTCTTCAGAAGATTTGGGGTCTTCAGAAACATTTATGCGTGGCGGCGTGGAGATCGCAGAGTGGGAAACACTTCCCGCAGGTGTACGATCAACAGAATCAAATGTCTTCGGGGTACCCATGGGTCCCGAGTTGGTAGTTTCATGTGAAGTCGTTGGTCTCAAAGCGGGAGAGTCGGGTGCCCGTGCTGAATGTAGGCTGAGAGCTGTCATGGACTTGCGAGGAGAGACACTGCGGCCGCTCTTCCGTCGTATTGAACCGGTTGAATCAAAACTACCGTGAGATATGTCCTGCCGCCATGTCATGATGCGGTCGTTAGGAGGCTGCGTCGACACGCTGTCCCGCCTAGACCGACTGTTTCGTGAGAAAACACTACTTGGGCGTCCCATCTTAGACGCGTTGTCCCATGTGTCTCTCAGCCTTGTGCGCTTCTCATACGCACAGTCCTGCCTAAAAACTTTCAGCGATCCTTTGTAATCGGTTGTGACGATGATGTTGCCGCCGCGATGCTCACAGCGAGCAACGTACGCCGGAGTCTGATCAACTCTTGGGAAGGAGCTTTGATTTGGTGTTGGCGTTGGTGTCGGGTGTGCTGAACCCGCTTCTAGAGGTACGCGCGAAGAGTAGACCGATTCAGCTCGAGACACTAGTGTTACTGGTGGAGGATTGCACATGTCGTAAATCGGATCCTCGGAGGCACTGAGCAGTTGTCGTGTTTGTACAGGAGCAAATACTGTGCATGTTGTGATGGAGTCGTGTGCCTCAAACATTTCCAAGGGACGTTGGTCCTTCTTGTCGCCTTCTGGAGCAGTCATTGACCAAATGTACGCCTTCCTGTCTTCGCTGCCGCATACAATATGCCCAGAACTGTCGACAAACGCCGCTCGAATCTGACTACAGTTGTTCTCGTGCCCTTTGAACTTCATATCCAGACTCTTGTCCTTCATATTATAGATGCGCACGCGGGAATCGTTGCTCGAGACCAGTATTTTCACCTCACCGCTCTCAGCACCTGGAGGCCAGTATGTTGCTTGAAGCCCAGTGATCTTACTGCCCTTCGCATTCTGTCCTCTAGTTGACTTGACGTGCAGCTGAGCTTGCCATTTCAGGCCCTCAGTTTCGTAGAAATTGCATAAGCCGCTCAAAGTTCCTGCTATACATGTCTTGCCGTCAGGACTGAATGTGACTGCTGTAATCATGTCAAGAACCGAGACTGAGTATGCAACGTTCTTATCAGGAATGCTCCATAAGCGGAGCTTACAATCGAGCGATCCAGCTAAGAAGAAACGGTCATCTATGGGATGGAACTGGATTGATGGAACGAAATCTGAGTGTTTGAACGTGCACAAATTCTCTTCGCGACTGACGTGCCAGAGACGTACAGTCTTATCCATCGAAGAAGACAGCAGAAAATTATTCTGTGTACATTAGACCTCGGTCATACAATAGTTTGATACTCATTACTCACCTTACTCCAGCTTAGGTCCAGGATGGTCGCTGTGTGGCCATTGTACTCGCGGTAGGGCTTCTGCTGGAACACGGGAGCACTGAGATGGTTTGCCTCTCCCACGGGGTCGTTCTCATGCGCTCTTCGCTCCTCAGCGCTCGACAGGACCGCCCATACTCGAATGACTCGATCCTGTCCACCAGCAGCAAGGTATCTGCCATCTTTACTAAACTCCGTGGCCCAGATAGGGTTCTTGGTAGCTGCTGATCCTGATTGAGGGGCTGGATTTGACCCTACAACAGGGGCGCTGTTCTTGTCGGCACCTGAACGAAGCTCTTGTGCTAGGAAAACCCGGTCAAACTCCTTCTTCGTTTTGAACTTGGTGCGCACTTTGATGTATGCTGGAGGCTGTGGATATCGTGGGTTGAAGCCAAAGTTATCGACGTAAAGCTGTGCATCCATGCCCTCAGGTCGAAAGTCACCGAACTCGGAGCCATTCTCGCTCACGCCATCGAGGGTACTCTTCTTTTTGTTGCCAATAAAGCGGCTAAGGAATGAAACGCCTTTCCTGCAGTACGGTCAGTTACGACGTCCGTACCGACGCTTAGGCCCACAACTGCGTAATCAAAGAGCGTAGAGTGCAGGCCAACCAGGTCAGCCTGAGAACGATGCGCCAACACCAACACGATATACGGTTCTACACGGTAAACGCGCTAGGGCCGGCACTACAAGTACAAATTGGCGCATCCCCGCCTCCAAGGAGAGCAACTCACTTTCTTTCCGCCTTAGCATTAAAATCGCGCGGGGATTCACCGCTGTACTTTTGGTCTGGCACAGCATCGTGGAGTGATGTTTGCGAATGCGCCGCGTATGAGTCTGTGTTCTGAGTTCGCAGCTTCTGTATAGCAGAGGATGTGTTCGTCCTCCTGAGTATTTGCTGTGTAGCGACGTCAGCCTCATGGTGTGCCTTGCGCATTCCTCAACGTGCACGCACTTGCGAAAGTGGGTCTATAGCTGCATCGGCACTGCCTCGCTCTTCGGTACTGTTACTGTTCTGCGCTTCTTTTGAAAGTACAGGCGAAGCAGGGCTGCGGAGGTTCGCAACAAATTTGCCATTGGTGGTGGCTACAAGCTTGATGATAAGTATTGGCGGAACGGCCGAGTCCTACAACTCACCTTCTCCTTTACTGGCGTGCTTTCCTGCGTCGCGTCTGTCTTGTGGACTCCCAGTGCGGGCGTGTGGGTCTGTTACTTTGAAGTTGGGCAATAGATCTGCCATGTTGTATCATCCGGCTTCATGGATATGCTAGTCGTGCGATGTTGTCTGTCTGGCTCGATAATGTGAATGCGCGCAGCAACGAGCGGTGGATTCACAATAGTATCAAGGTATTGTGCTGCCGTAGACAAGACCTGAAAAGTCTTAACTCTGGTTGTACAAAGATCTTTCCCTCGCGGAATGGCCGGGTATCGGTAAACAAAGGCTGCCGATAGCTCTCGCTCGAATAGCGCAGCGCGTGCCTCTCAATCAGTAAAAACAACGATATGAAGCTGCAGACAGTTTCCACCAGTCAGTGGAAACAGGAAGGTCATTGCGGGGGTTTATGGTACGAAGTAGATGTAAGCAGCCAATTCGCCTAGTGCTTGTCGCGCGCATTGGATCCTCCAAAGGTGACAGCCTCGGGCTCCCGGGCATAAGTGACGTCACCAATCGCTGACCTTGACGTTGGATAAACTGATTCTCACATCTACAACACTGTTCTCACAGAATCGACGGGTGACTCGGCGGCCGTGGATGACCCAGCAGCGATGTTGTCTGTGCTTGAAAGTGCACGAGAGACTTCGGGCCTAAATAATGCTTCCCTATTCAAGCTTACGCGTGGCGCCTTGGTGACCGAGTCTAGATCAACACTTCACGGTCATGTACACAGAGCAGTTTGAACATACTGTTATGGAATATTTACATTGATCATTATCTGAGCGCCATGAGCTATCGTTGTGCGAGACTGTCGCGTCCCAGGTACATCGCTCATGCGTACCGCCGACGCCAGTACGCCAAAGTGCAGAAAAGAGGTATCAAAACATATCAAAACAATGAATGCAAAGCCGCCCAAAGAAGAGAAGCACGCAATCTCACTCCGACATTGCAGAAGCCGAAGAATACGCAAACGGGGTTAACTCAATGCCCCGTGCCCAGAGTCAAAAGGTATACAGTGCGAGATGGTGATGAGATGGCAAGTGAAAGAGCAGAAGAGAGAAGGAACGAGGCATCTAGAAGTCTTCCTCGAAATTGAAATCTCCAGACATGCCCTGTACCTCTGCTGGCGGTGTTGAGCCCTCGGTTTGCTCCTGCTTCTTTGTGCTGGCCATTACACCGGCCTTCTGGTAGTCACCCACGCGTTTCTCGAAGAAGTTGGTTTTGCCGGCCAAGGAAATGTTCTCCATGAAGTCGAAGGGATTGGTGGCGTTGTAATACTTGGGGTTACCGAGGGCCAAGAGCAGGCGGTCCGCAACGAACTCAATGTACTGGCACATAAGAGTGGCGTTCATGCCGAGCAGAGCACATGGAAGAGCATCTGACAGGAACTCCTGCTCAATTGTGACGGCTTCAGTGATGATGGCCTCAACGGCCTCCTTACTGGGGCGGTTGTTCAGCAACGAGAACAAGAGGCAAGCAAAGTCTGTGTGCATGCCCTCGTCGCGAGAGATGAGCTCGTTGGAAAACGTCAAACCAGGCATCAGGCCACGCTTCTTCAGCCAGAAGATCGAGGCGAATGAGCCGCTGAAGAAGATGCCTTCGACGGCAGCAAAAGCCACGAGGCGGTTGGCGAAGGTCGAGTTCTTGTCAGAGATCCATCGCAGAGCCCAGTCAGCCTTCTTGCGAATGCAGGGGACTGGGATATGTTAGTATAACTCCTGTGTAGCAATAACGTCGAAGACCTACTGTTGTCAATCGCGTTGAACAGGTATGTGCGCTGCTTAGGCTCGCTGATGTATGTGTCGATGAGCAGAGAGTATGTCTCGGCGTGGACATTCTCCATCATGATCTGGAAACCGTAGAAGCATCGTGCTTCAGGAATTTGTACCTCGCCGGAGAAGCGCTCCACAAGGTTCTCATTGACAATGCCATCCGAGGCAGCAAAGAAAGCGAGGACGTGAGAGATGAAGAAGCGCTCGTCATCGTTGAGACGCTTGTTCCAGTCGTGAAGGTCCTTGGACAGATCGATCTCTTCGGCGGTCCAGAAGGAAGCTTCGGCCTTCTTGTACATTTGCCAGACCTATAAGACGGGATGTTAGTCCATGTTCATGACGAGACTGACTTGACGCGTAATGGAACGCGTTCGACGCGTCTTGACTTACATCATGATACTTGATGGGGAAGAGAACGAAGCGCTGGGGGTTCTCTTGCAGGATAGGCTCGTCCGCCTCCTCGGGCTTGATTGTGGGTGCAACAGAGTGGACCTTCTTCTCGACCTCGTCCTCCTTTTCGAGGTCTGGAATTCCGACGATGGGCTTGTAAGTGTTTTCCTTGTTGGCAGACGAAAAGTCGAGCTTCTTTATTGGTGAATCAGACACATTGAGTGTATTGATTGCGGAAGCAGCCTGGGTTTATATTAAAAAAAACATGCGTCGATAATTGTTCGAGTGACGCGTACCTGCTTCGATGGTGTGGACTGGAGGGCCGACATTGTGAGGAAAATTGATAAAGTGTATGATGCTGTGGCGTATGTGACCGCGAACGCACTTTGGCAGTTACAAGCGGTAGTAGGAGAGAAGGTACTCAAGCTGTTGATGTCGAGTGTTTGTGTCGAGGAGCGCGTCTCTTAAGAGTCGAGAAAGGACGCTCGGGCACACGTGAGGTCGCGAGGAAGGCGCGGGCTGGGTCACAGTTTCCGCCTTTGAAAGACGCTAATGACGTGAACTATCAGCAAAAACGATCACATCTGCCTGGCGGTGCCGCTTGCACGCTGCTTTAACAACATCAATGCGGACTGGGGAAATCAACTGCGCGCGTTTCAATGACACCAATCATGTAGCCTTCTCGAAGGCATAATCACCTCAAAATTCAGATCTCAGATGTTCAGTCGCGAAACCCAGCCACAGATCGCGTCCTTGAAGTGCCCGTGCAGCGACGCGTTTCTCCACGAACGCGTCCGCTCGACCCACCATAACACTGTTGCCCATGCACGCTCTGTTCCGCCTTCCGTTAGGTCAGCCTTCAGCGGCTCATTCAAGGCTTGGAAGTGCGCAATTCGGGCACTATTGGCCGCACCATCGGCCGCATTGTTCGCCGTCTGTCGAGCCTGCGCAATCTCTAGATCAGATTAGATTGATAAGTATCGATCTTTGTCACTGATGCCCCACCAAAGGGGGCCTGGCTGCTTGAGGGCGAAAACGCGTTCCTAGACGCGTCTGAAGCTCTGGAGCTATGACGGTCTGAGATGATCTTGCTGTTACAAGAGATGCTGTAATAGTCTGCAAAGTTCAAACGCGAATCGCATAAGCAGTGTTCGTTGCCGCTACATGCTGTCCATCGTCCGTCCCTAACTGAGCTGGAGAGTTTTGGACTTTGTTCTCGGTCAGCTTTCTCATAGCATCGAAGAGGATGAAACTTTGGAGCTGGGAGGCGGCGATGTCCACCTTCAGCGCATTCATACATGCAGTGGCTCGGATATACGGCGTGTCACTGAGGTCTCACTGGTGCGACGAGCGGTCACCCCGCAGTATGATTGGCTCATACCACAAACTAGGGTTCAACTTCCTTCGACTGATGCTGGGCACGATTGAGATGGGTTGCTATCACCAGTTTCGAAATCCAATTGACTTGACTACTGCATAAGTCAGGCCTTGAAAGCACACGTTGAACACTGTAGCCCCTTTACCCTCCAGAGCCAACTGAAGCCCTTCGCTACCATGCCAAGCGCCCCGTATCCGCTGCGGCTGAGCGCGCAGACAGGCGAGCAGCCTTGTGCAGCACTGCCCTTCACAGGTCCCTGACAGCCTCTAAAGCCAGGAGGATTTGGGTCAAAGTCTTAGACAGCATGTCGCACTACAACAACATGCCTCCGCCGGGAGCATATGTGCCACCGAATCACACACAGAGCCACCCCTCGGTACAGGGCTACCAGTCGTCGGACGCAGCGGCAACGGCGCGTCAATCGTCCACGCAAGGCTATGGGCAGCCAAGCCAGTCACAGAGAGGGTCTGGTGCAGGGACTTTTGGCCAGATGATGAATCAAGCTGTTACGACTGGCAAGCCGATGTTGGACAAGCTGAGCAAGACCATAAGCTCGAAGTTAGGGAGCAAGACATCCACAGCCGGAACACCTCAGCACTTGCAGAGCTACCACAACTATCAACAGCATTATGTTCAACAGGCGCAGGTTCATACACAGCCTCAGAGCCAGACCTTCAATCCTCATGCACAGCAAGCGCAACAGCAACAACAAGCGCCGAATGCCCATGTTTCCCAGCAGTCACCCAGTCCTCAACCGAACTATGGTCAGGCACAAAGCACCTACTATACACAATCGTCATCGCCAAACCCGCAGCCTTCATACGCCCAGGCTACCCCTCCACCGAAGCAACCTCAGCAGATGGCCTACAACAATACCCCGCACACGCAAGGCAGTGGTGCAGGGGGTGAACAACAGGTGCAGCTACAGCAGGGGCAATTCCACCAGATTCAAATGAGTCATAGCCAGACCGAAAGTCACACTCAAAATCATGGGCAGTACCGACCACAAGCCCTGCAGGCACAGTACACTGGCCAGCAGATGGGCGTTGTGGGCGGCTCGCAGCACTTCCAGCAATCAATGCCACAGTCACCACATATACCTGCGGTTTCACCGCACTCGCCAAGTCCGCCACAAGTACAGTGGCAGAATTCTCATCCTGGCTCAGGTCAACCCTTGGTTTCGAGCTATCAACAGGAGTCGACTGCTGCTGCTCAGGCGCAATCGTACATCCCAGTAACGAACACACAGATTCAAAGCAATCAACATAAGATGCAGTTATCTCCCACAGGGTCAGAGGGTTTTCAAAGCAATGTCCCACGGCCCTCCATCAGCCCACCCCCTCCACCAAACTCAAGCAAGCTATCAATGATGCCTAGTGTCTCACCTCAGCATTCTCAAAGCTCTACTCCAACTCCTCAAACAATTGCTGTCCGTCCTGAGCCGCCGACGGAATTCATTGCCGAATTGCCAGCCGATCTAGGCAATTTGAGGCTTACAGAGACGAAGTCCACGGGAACATCCTCGACACCATCTCCTAGCCAGGCGTCACCGTACCAGGCCTACCAAGTGTCGAATGCGCCAGCAATATCCTCACCTGGCTTTACTATTCCTCGTCGAGCCGTGAGCGTCAGTAATGCGCCATATGCTGATCCGTGGCGGTTTGCAGACCCTCTTACCGAACTTCCCACGCGTGAGTTCTATGTCATAGCCGATTTGTTGTTCGAGGCGCTAGATAGGAAGTTTGAACCACAGAATACGGGAATGCTGGAGGCGAGCAAGATTCTGAAGAGCTGGATCGATCTGACAGAAGATGCTATACAGCTCTTCTCGTACAAGTCTTACGCCGCCTTTGGCAAGCTCTGGAGCGTACAAGGTATTCCCCATGTCATGGTGCCTAGCCAGCCGTCGTTGACGCCGATTTGGAACTTCAACCTACATTCGCACGCTCATGAGCTCAAGCTCAATCCAACGTCAGCAGAAGCCCACGCATCATATATGCCAGCCTTAAATCGTGCTGGGTGGTACAAATTTTTCTTCCTTGAGATGATGCACGGTCCTGACAACATCGATAAATTGATGTCCAGGCTCTGTAACGAGACATATAAGCCAGGAGTGCTTCACCATCCCGATCTCCACAAGCGTGACAGAGCGGAGGCGCCTGCGCTCCAAGCGCGAGTCGTCGAGATCCAAAGAACGGCTTTCAATCAAGTTTGCAATGAAACCAAAGCTGCAATGCTGGCTGAGCCGAATCTCTGAGCGGTGTCGCAAGGCCAATACGAGGCAAATAGTACTACCGTCCAGTCTCGAAGAGACTCTGGTGGTGGTTGGGTTATTCCTGGGCATCTTGGCCTGCACATTCCAAACATGACGATTACCTAGCAGCGACAATTGATCTGTATCCGAAAGGCCTCACACAAGATCAGCTCTTACTTGCGTGCATATGCTGTGCTGGCTTGGGCTGCACAAACGTCGCTTGCCGAGCCTTAGCGGCAGGTACAAGTGGCGGGGACTAGGTCCCGAAGCGTTTCCCGTCCCGTATGTTGAATCTGGATGAACAAAACCGCTACGCACAATAATTGAGTTCGAGAGTTGATCCAGGACAGCGTTTGAGCACTTGCACCTTACTATCTGCGAAGCTATCGGCACGAGGCATCTTGGCCTGGTCCAGGATGCGCCGGTAAACCCACCCGGACACACTCGTGTTGGCTTGCAATCTCGGTCGCCTGGTGGACAGGGGGCAGAAGCCTTTGGTTGGCTGCACACCTGCCCAGATGCAGCGTTGAGTCGGCAGGTACAGGATTTTGGCGGCAGGGTGGCTTCCTTGCTTCAGAATGTTGTGCAACAAAACCTCGGCGCATGCCAACCTCTCCTGGCCAGCTCCAGCCTTTCTCTCCCGGAGCTTATCAACATCGTTATCCCGTCAGCAGCGTCGTGTTGTGTTGTATCCGTCCTGCGATACCCTGACAGCCACGCATTTGTCGCTAGCACTATTCAAACATCATACACATTTCTGTTTGGATTAGGTCGCGCTTGGACCTCAAATCTCACTATGCGCGCTTCAAGCTTCCTCGCTCCGCTTTTCTTCGCCGCTTCGTCCTTGGCTCAAGCCGTCGAGGAGGGTATTGAGCCACCTTCGTCCGCACCAGCCGGATGCGACCGAGATGTGAAGGGAAATTTCACCATTGGTGTACAGAACGTCTTCTCATCGAAATCGAAGCGCGAGACAGCGCAACAGGTTCGGAGCTCTCTTGATGCTGTGAGGATGTAATACTGACTTGTATCAAAGGCTGCCGATGGAGCGCTTCTCTGCACACTTGAGGATGGTATCCTCCGCGATCAGTACAGCCGCACCGGCTCAATTGTAGCAAATCGCCAATTTCAGTTCGACGGACCCCCACAAGCAGGCGCCATTTACACAGGTGGTTTCTCTGTTTGCCAAAACAACTCCCTCGCTATCGGCGGCTCAACAAGATGGTGGCGATGCATGAGTGGTGCATTTGGCAATCTATACGATGAATCTATCGGTGACCAGTGTACCGAAATCAGGATAGTCGTCGACCAAGTCGACAAGCCCACACCATCTAGCTCTGTCCTCCCTGGTAGTAGCACAATCGGCCTTAGCTCCTCTCGAGCAGCGACAGCAACGCGATCGGCCTCAGTCACATCACCCTCCGGTGCATCGAGTGCTGCTAGCAATAGCATGGCATCATCTGGATCCTCTGTAGCCTCTGCTTCGCAGTCAGCATTCAATTCGGTCTCCACCACGGGGTCGGCAAGCAGCTCTACGTCTGTACCTGAATCCAGCAGCTCATCATCAACAGCTAGTGGTGCAGCTCCTCCTGCATCTGAAGGAGGCGCTGCCTCCTTCGTCGTGGTTCCAGGAGCTATTTTTGGAGCATTGTTGACCCTCGGGGGTGTTCTGATCGTGTAAACCTGGACCTGTTTCATGATTTATAACTACCCACAAACGGAACGCAATCCCCGCATAACGCCGCGATGCTATTCAAAAAATCCCATACCTGCATAGATCGCGAGAAGGTTTATTGTACAGCTGAAGTCTTACAAATTGGATAACCTGGAAGACTTGTCACGGCCTACAAACCTCTGTTCTATAGAAGCACTTTTTAGTAATGATAATTCAGGTTCGGATTTCGGGCTAGAACAGTTCTCAATATCCAGCAGCATAACTCATATCTTGATGCCAACTCACACAGCTTCCGAAGATGACGATCATCGCTTTTTGGAGACCAAGGTGTCCACTTCGAACGGGGATTCACTTTTGTCATGATAGCCCTTTCAATTAGGCTAGAAATACGAGATGCGGTTGCCTCGCTTACCTTTACAGAAGCTTGACGTACAGCCGGAGCGGTCATCGCGGTCTCAGAAAGGTAATCGATGCGATATTTTACAAATTATTGTTTTTCGACCCATTCTATGAAGCAGACAATCTAGCGCTGGTCCGGGTGTTCGGAGTATCTGACTTGATGGACACTAAATGAAGCGGATCCTTCCTCCGCCGACTTCCTTTGGTTCCATTGGTCATTGCTCTAGCCAACGCTTATACGCCATAAACGTTAAGCCAATCGCCCAAGGGTGCACATGTTTGACCGTGGATTCACATTGGGCAGCCTGAAAGCGACATCAACGGTGCGCTTTCTACCCTTCCTGAACTACGAAATGACGATTGCGGAGCCCTACCCGTGGCGGACCGGTAGCCAGGGTTGGGGCTGCACTGTGCAGCTTTAAAAAAAGTAAACTTCAGGGGCCGATCGGAGTTTTTAATCGCTAGGCCAAGAGTTCCGAGTTGGCCTCGGTCGTCGCAGGTTTCAATAGCTGCTGCAGTTGTGGCTGCTGCCGCCACGAGTCCATGCTCCGAGATACTTGCCTTCGAGGACGGTTCTACTCACGACGACATCCATTGCCATGTCAAACCCCTTGATCGATTCTGCTTCGGTCTAGTACTTCTCATAGGCTATCCTATTTCGAAATTCCATGGATCCAGCGCAATCTACAATGCAGTAGACGGGCACGCAAAGAGATCGTCTGCAACTAACCCTTGCTGGTCGAGTCTAGCGCAGGAACAGCTGCGAAGTGTACCATACGATCCGATCATTTCACCACACGCTAAATCTTCGCAAGACGCCCAGAATATGTCAGCCACAGTAACGATAGCTTTGAGCTATATTGGTGTCCTGAAACAGGCGAGTATATGAGGAGAAGCAGTCCGAGTCAATGTCTTTGAGACCTCGATTCGGTCTCATGCTGCCTTCATTGTAGCTATCGTGCGACTGAAGAATATGCATAACTATTTCGCGTATATTCCGTTGGCCGCCCTGCTGGTTTCTGCTGTGCCAGTCGCGGAAAACGAGAAGAGGCAGAACGCTGCATTCGACTATGTAATTATCGGCGTACGTCATTGTCACATCCTTGCTTTTGTCATTTACGTATCCATTGTATTGACATTCCGTCAGGGTGGTACTGCGGGCCTCACACTCGCGAATCGATTGTCCGAGGATAGTAGCGTTCAAGTCGCCGTAATCGAGGCAGGTACCTTCTACCAAGTCGCCAATCCGGCTTTGTCCTCCACTCCAGCTGGAGATGTCATCTGGTCCGGCTCCAGCCCCTTGGATCAGAATCTTCTTGTCGACTGGAACTTCATCACGGCTCCTCAAGCAGGTGCCAACAACAGGCGCATCAAGTATGCCCGTGGCAAGTGTTTGGGTGGGAGGTAAGTGACTAGGATGTGTATCTCACGCTATTCCGCTGACCTTACCAGCTCAGCCCGTAACTTCATGATCTACCAGCGGGGGGACCGAGGCTCCTATCAACGCTGGGCAGATCAGGTTGACGATGACTCCTACACCTTCGATAATCTTTTGCCCTATTTTAAGAAGTCGGTCAAGTTTACACCGCCGAATACTCGTCTTCGTGCATCAAACGCTTCGGCTGAATTCGTCTCGAGCGCTTTCGACACAAACGGCGGGCCGCTCGATGTCTCGTACGCCAACTATGCTGGCCCTTTCTCAAGTTATATGGAAGGGGGCATGAATGGGATCGGTATTCCGACCAGAGACGATTTCAACTCGGGTGATCTCCTAGGCGCTCAGTACTGCAGCTCTACCATCACACCCAGCAACCAGAAGCGAGCATCCAGCCAGACGACATTTCTCGAGGCTGCAAAGAACCGCCGCAACCTCAAAGTTTACAGCTTGACCCAGGCTAAGAAAATAATCTTCGATGACGACAAGCGCGCCACGGGTGTTCAAATCCCTGGACCTTTCGGTACGACCTCTGTTCTGACCGCAAGGAAGGAGGTCATACTCTCGGCAGGTGCCTTTCAGTCACCCCAGCTACTCATGGTTTCTGGCGTGGGCCCTGCTGAGCAACTCAACAAGTTCAACATCCCAATCGTTGCCGATCGCCGTGGTGTAGGAAAGAACATGCAGGACCACATCTTCTTCGGTCCTACTTATCGCTACAAAGTCGAGACCTTCACTAAGCTCTCAAATGACCTTCTCTATGTTGGTGCTCAATTCGCTTTCGACTACAGCATCTTCAAGCGCGGTCCTCTTACTAATCCAGTATGCGACTACCTCGGATGGGAGAAAGCACCACGCAACCTAATCACGCCAGCGGCTGCCGCTGTTCTCGATCAGTATCCTGCCTCTTGGCCAGAGATTGAGTATCTTTCGGCACCCGGCTACATTGGTGATTTCTCCAACCTGCTTACCACACAACCCAAGGACGGCTTTCAATACGCATCGATTCTTGGTGCTATCGTCGCGCCGCTATCTCGAGGCACAGTAACCTTGAACAGTGCCAGCGTCGACCAGCTGCCCACCATTGACCCTGGATGGCTTACCGATCCAACAGACCAGTCGGTCGCAATTGCCATCTACAAGCGTGTGCGTCAAGCTTTCGCTACAGATGCTATGAAGCGCGGCCTCGCAGACACCAAGGAATACTTTCCCGGCCCAAGTGTCCAAACTGATGCGCAGATTCTGACCACTATTCGCAATACTCTTATGACTGTCTGGCACGCAAGCTGTACCTGCAAGATGGGAAAGGTGGATGATCCGGATGCGGTTGTCGATAGCAAGGCTAAAGTCATTGGTGTAACAGGATTGAGGGTTGTCGATGCCAGCTCGTTTGCGCTGTTGCCGCCTGGACACCCACAGTCCACGGTGTATGCTCTTGCTGAGAAGATTGCTGATGATATCAAGAGTGGCCGTTGATTCAGCTGTCAGCGTCTTGGGATTATTGGAAGCTACCAGTTTTCACGTGAAGAGTGTGGTTACATTTCTGTATATACATTGCCTTCTGTGTGTACATTATTTCGCTGTTTGCGGTCATTCCTGATCGTTAATTTGCTAGGTACCGTAGTTTTGGATGTATCCTCTTGTATTTTCCCACCGATCAAATATGTTGCTGACCGTAATTGATAGGATTGCTATGGCAATCAAGTTCACATGTCACTTGCAAACAATCTTGATCATTTTCAAAGGATGCTAAAATAGAATGTATATTCCTTAATATTAGTCAAAAGCTTTTGAAAGATAAAGATGGCTAGATACACCTAGACATCTTGCTTTGCCTTCTCCTCCGCGGCGGCGGCGGCTGCTGCAGCACGCCTTTCCATCTCTCTCAAACACGGAGCCTCGACCAATTTGCCGAAGCACAAATTCTTCACTGTCCCTGCAGTAACCACACCCCACAGCAGCATAACACTAACAGCAAACACAGTGCCGAGGATTCTAAAGAAAGCCGACGGCAACTCCTCCCCAATCGTGATTGTCGACATTGTGAATACGCCCACAGGGAAAGTGAAGCCCCACCAGCCCATGTTGAACGGAAACCTGCTTCGGCTAATCGACGCAATCGCGAAGAACAGCCAGACGAGTCCAAATCCCCATAGAATCATAGCGGCCGCCCAGCCGAGAGCGTACAGAATCTCTCCGGACATGGAATGCAGAGCGCCCGTCTCGGGGAGTCGCTTCGCGGCTTGGATCCCGAGCTGCATGATACCGTAGCCGCCCTGACCCATTGGTCCCAGCGGAAGGAACACACTGACGATGACCTCCTGCGGCGGGAGCTTGTGGATCGCCAGGCGGTGGAAGTACATTGTGAGCACCACCATAGCGAGCGGCACGCCAATGCCCCAGAGCACGTAGCTGGTTACAATGGTGATGACTGCATGGTTGGGATTGGGGAGAACAGAAGCTACTACGCCTCCAGATGCGGCTGCGACAATTGGTGCAACGATGGGTAAGAGCCATGCCGCAGTCATTGTCTCGTGGCGCGTTTGGTGCGTGGTCATCATCTGGAATGGCAGCCAGAGGCAGCAGGCGATGGAAACGATGACGTCAATCCACCACAGTCCCCAAGCGATGTACGGCGAGCGGCCGCCCCATACTGGAACGCATAGTCCGACGAAGAGGTTGATGAGAGTTGCAAAACCCATGGGTAGCGTGCCGAGGAAGAGTGATTGAACGGGATGTTGCAGCATGAGCGTCCAGGTTGCCGGGTACAGTGTGTATCGTAGTATGCTGATGAGGAGAATCACCGCGAAGAGAACGATGTTCAGAACGAAGAATATGGTGGCGAGGATATTGAGAGGTGTTCCAACTGAGGGGTAGAGTGTAGACAGAGCATGAAAGAGAATGCCAACGATGCCAGTGCCCATTGTTACGGCAAACTGCCTTCGTTAGCACTGTGACTAGATTGACGATGTATCGCTTGGCTTACCCATGATGGTGTGAAGTTCTGCACAATGCGGCGCCAGCCCCGTCGGTCTGCTGGGATGAGCCACTTGGGTAACCCTTCGGTTCCTGAGCATGCCAGTTGCTGTCGAAGCTGACAAGACGTAAGTTGGCGAGCTTGGGTTGGACATATTGCCTCGACAGCTGTCTCATTTGAGCGCGCGCGAGCTGCAGCCTGGAGCTGACAAGGTGTCGCCATAGTTGAGAACGACGGTCCGGTGATTACGAATCTATTCTTTAAATCCAATAAATATGAATTGATGGTGTGGTCGAAGGAAGTGCTCTAGACGAGCTTGAGGCTGGGTCAAGAGTGAAAGTGTTTATTGATGGCTGTAGCAAAAAGTAGGACAAGAGTGGTACCGTTTGTCTTTATTCAAGAGAGACCGGCTATTAAACAGTCATATTATTTCTATACTTGCCACTTTTCCGTCGCTGTCCGGCCATCTCGGCGTATGAACTTGAAGCTATACAGCATCTTTGCCCGGACTGTCGGCGACGATCCGAAATGCCTCACAAGATCAGTCAGCGTTGCCTCGTCCCAATTTCTGTCACGTAATATACTTCTAGTTTTGCGATGCATCCCCTGCTAGTCTTACTAGAGCAGAAGAGCTGTAGGAAAAACCGAGGCTGTTCAAGAGGTGTGTTTGCATGACCTCGTGATTCGCCTTAAGGTGTGGTGGATCAGACCGATCTGGGTAAGGATGTATCTTGGAGCCGAGACTTCAGGGCTGTGGCCGTGATCGGTGCCGGTGACAGTCAACACAGACGCGACAACATCAAAGCAGAATTGTCAGATGTGTTACAAAGGCAAGTAAGTGCAATATCTATTGAGACCGCATCCATATTCCTCAGTCCATACGTGTGCATCAGAGAGTGACTCATGCACTCGACGAGTCAACATTGATTAATGCTCAGCTCTACACAACGCTGGCTCGATCTTATGCTGCGGAGAACACCATTCGCATGTCTAATATTGGTTGTAACGTAAGATCTCAAGATCTTCTGCAACATGATGGTGTCTACGCTCAGAAATCAGCTTACAAAGCGATCTGTAGCAAGCACAAACAAATCTAGTTGTCCACAAACAGCCTTTCCCAACACTATATCTTGACCTCTGGTACGCAGCGGTGCGAGGGTTGTCACAAGAATGTGAACTTTTCTCTTGATAGCGGACTGATATTCCATCAGCTTGAGGACCAGCAGAAGGCTATACACAATTTTCGTACAGCTCGCAGGACTAATCGTCATCTAGGAAACGTCTGATTGCATACGTGATTGCAGGTTGCGAATTCTCTTGCTTCTAGATTCATGTATCACGCACTTTCTTGCGCCCAAATACGTACCGCCCTCCAACTTACCTGACTCTTAACATCTTGGCAACAATGGCTGTGTAAGTTTGCTTGGTCAGGCTCACATCGCACCGGCTGACACTTGTAGGTGGTGTGAGCGCTGCAATCGATCCTTCAGGTCTTATAGCGCATACTACCAACACGTCCGCGACTCATCCCGTCACTGGTCGTGTCCGAATCAATGCGAAGACCATGGCAGTTGGAACGAGCTCTTGCACCATTGCGAGGACAGTGGTTGCGGCATTGTATGTTGGGGCTGTAAGGGCGGATCCGGAGAGTACTTCATGGATGACCGAGATTATTGGGAACATGTTGATGACTTCAACGTTTGCACGACGTGTGATCGCCATTTCGCTTCACCGGACAACTTGAATCAGGTATGCATTGCTTTGTCTGAGCATAATCAGCTGCTAATCACCGCTAGCATGAGCTCTCTCACCGCTCACTCGACTACGAGTGCCTCAGGTGCGATCGCGGCTTTAAGACCTATGGTGGCATGGTGTGTATAGATCCCACACAGTTGAACTCGGACTGACGTGGACAGATGATTCATCTCGAGTCCGGCTGCTGCAGCGATGTTGATCGTGATCACCTGGATGCATTGGCTGCACAGTGTCGGAGGTGCGACGAGTTCATCTTCGAGGATTACCAGCAGAATCTGATCGATGGTGATCTTGAGTACTACCATGGCAACGTGTCCCCGTACTTCTGTCCGACCTGCGATGCGACGATGCCGAAGCTGTCGAGTCTGTTTCAACACGTGGAGTCCCAGTCCTGTGGCCAGACTCTTGACAGCGGTGCCATTGGGACGCTTCGTCGATATCTAGAGAATTACCTTTGAATAGGGACACATGTATTGACTTCGACTCGATTAATTGACTACCTCCGTCCCTGCGGCAACATGCCCAGCAACCGCTCAATCTCCACAACCGCGCTGCCGCTTGCCTTGTCTCTTAAGTTGAGCAGTAACTCCCTATCCTTCGCTTTGTGCGCCTCCTCGCCAGCCTTAACCAGCAGTCCACACTTGACCCACATATCGACCCGCTCGCTCACCGTGAGACTCGTACACTTTGGCACAAACACACTCGCAACCCTCGGATTGCCCGCCGCCAGCACCTCGTTGAAGAACGGCTCCCACCCAATGGGACTCTTCTTGACCTTGGCCCACTCTTCGATCTCGACCCACAGCCTCGCAGCGACAAGCGCGCGCAGCCGAATCCAAGTATATGTTTTCTCGGGGATTTTGAACTCATTAACGACTTTCTGCGCGCGCTTCGTGTGGCTGAACTTGATGAGGTTGAAGACCGTGTCGTTTGCACTGAGGCCAACGAGGTTGACGCCGCCGCTGGGTTGGTTAGGGATGTCACGAGCGTTAGATAGGTCTCTTTCAAATTGCGTCTGCATCTGTAGCAGTTTCTGGGCTTCGTCGAGCGATGTGCGCAGGAATGTTGCAGGGGCGTCGCGGCTGTCGGATAGGTATTTGGAAGCGAGTTTGAGTTTGTCGAGGGCTTGAGAGAGGGCGGGCTGGGCGAGTGCTGATGAGAGAAGGAGCGTAGAACCGTCAAGGCGCCGATCGTCTTGGTAGTAGAGGTCTTTCAGCAACTCTGTGTCTTGATCACGTGCGGAGGATTCCACGAGGGCGGTCGCGACAGGGCGCGAGTTGATGACGCGAAAGAAGGATGCGAGGGGAAGTTTCTTGCGCAAGTGGAGGAGTACATGGAAGATGAGATCTGTGTCACCAGACTCGATGGCTTTGTCGAGCGCAATGGTGTCCTCTTTCATACTTAGGAGGAGTGGGACTTGCTTGCCTGCGCGCGGCTCGTGGTCTAGGAGAGACGTTGCGAGGCGAACACGACCTTCAACGTAGGCAGCGCGGGCAATCTCTTCGAAAGACACCCCAGGCTTTCCAGCGAGCTTCTTGACAATCAAGTCGCAAATCTCCTCTTCAGAGTCGGTCGAAACTCGAACTTTCTGCTGCGCCCAGTGACCGTGAATGTGGCTTGCCGGAAGATGCAAGTAGTCGGCTACACGCAGTGCAAGGAGGTACTCGTTTCGGTTTGTGAGGCGTTCAATCAGCTTCTCTGGCGTCATTCTTCGGTACTGATCGTAGCTTAGTGGCAAGCCAATCTCATAAAATCGCACAGCATTCAGGACGCGAAGAGTGTCGCAAGTTTCAACGAAGTCGTCTGAAGAATAAAGATCCAACACCGACTTGCCGTAGGAAGCGGCCTTGAGAAGCGACTTCTGCCAGTGAATGTTGTACTCATGAGCCGCGGCCTTGATGCAGGCATCCACTGCCTCAGCCAGATTAGGTCGAATGAGCTGGATCAGGTCGTCTGCTTTGGGGCTCTTCTGTTCGAGCAATGACGAAGCCTCGAGCAGGTTAGCAGCAGGTGAGTCGGATCCCAGACGGAACACGTCGACTGTCTCGTCAGGAACCTTCTGGATGAACTCGCAGACGTCGTTGGTCAGCAACCGTATACCATCGACATCAGGCAGCAAATGTACCCAAGTATCGTAGTAGAACTTTGTGGCAGCACTCTTCGGGCCAATCAGGTGCACTTCGTCCTCCCAAGCCAGTGCAACAGCATTGGAGCCGCACCACTGCATGTCCTTAGGCACTGTCTTCACGCGGCTGTCGTACTCGCTGAGCTTCTCGCTCCAGTCGCCACTGACCACCCATACTTTCCCATCGTCTGTGTAAAAAGCAAGAAACTCGGCGCGCGGGCTGACACTGATGTGCCTGAAGGGCCCGGCATCGAAGTTGCGGTCCTCGGCCTCGGTCGCATCAACGACGTACAGAGTGCTGCCGATAGCAAGTATCACCTCGACTGAGCGAGACAGCGAGTATGCGGGCGGAATGATGCTCCAGGAGACGACTGGCTCGGTGGGCGGGATGGCGAGTAGTTTGGGGCGCGGTTCTGTGTATGAGGCGACGGAGATGAGGTGATTATTGCCGAGGAGCGCTACGAAACCGGTGTTAAAGAAGCGGCAGGAGACAACACCGTGCTGGTCCGAGTCCTGTCTCTATAAGTTGATGCCAGAGCAGATGAGAAGTAGCGCATACATGGCCTAGCGTGAAGGGTATGAAGTCGCCCTGCAGGTCGTAGTAGCAGCGCACCGTGCCGTCATCAGTCACCACGAGCAGCTTCTCGTCTTCTGACCAGCCGAGACCTTTGATTGTGCCTTTTTCCCACTGCAGTCGTCAGTCGTGTGTCTTGCTGTCGTTGCTGCGCGCCATCGTACATTGATGCTCCGGATCAGCTTGCCAGCGCAGCTGTACACGTCGATGCTGGACCTGGCAACACCAGGCCCTCTGTATGTGTACAGCTTCTCTTCATCGCGGTAGATTGCTGCAAAGTGTCAGTACATGCTTGTGCTATAAGCTTGGGCGCATATTCGCGTACCTACCTACTGCGCCGCTGTACGGAGCCCCCACCACATTGTAGTTCTCGAGCTCGAGGTCCTGGTCAAAGACGGCCGTGTATAGCTGGATCTTACGATAAAACTTGTCGCCGACCTTCTCCCAGTTGGCGGTTGGCTTCGACATGGTCATCTACCTATCATGGTGTTGTGCGTGGCTGGTACCTCCGGAGACGATGCGCGCGGAGGTGTGAGGTCAACGCCGCCGTCTGTGCTCGAGCTTGCACATCCACACCAGTGGCCACCACACTCGTCACAACATGACGCGCGACAGATCTTGATGATTGTTTCATTCATTAAAGCTACATAAACTACATACCAATAAAAAGTGCACCCAAACCCAACGCCATCGCTGCATGCATTCGTAACCATTCTGCTCATCCAAGCAGCAGTTCCAGGGTATCCAAATCAAGTACATCTTTGCTAATTCCCACCCTGATCATATCCGATGGCATGTGCAAGAGCGTCTCGAATGTCAAACCGATCCACGTCAGTACCGACTTTCTTGCGGAACATGCCAAGGTCATTCAAGAACGCCTGAGCTTCGTCATGCAGTTCTTGGGCCAGCTCGTCGTGCTGCTCGCCTTCATCAAATCCAGAGTCAGAGTCATTCTCATTCTCCTCTGCATCAGACAGGTCCTTCGCATCACCTTCCATCCAGTCGTCACGCTCAAAGTCTGGTGTGCCAATAGACCTCGGTGGGGGTAGCACGATTGGGTTCTTCAGCTCTCCAACAGCAAGAGCAAGATGGCGGCGCAGAGTGTCAATCTCAGCCCGCAACTGGACATTCGCTGGACGCAGCTCTTCCACCTCTGATGTGAGGGCCTTAATCTTCGCGGCCGATACTTGGCGGTTCTCTTCCATCAGTCTGTGCATCATCGACACCTGGCGCTGGTACTCCTCGAGCTCTGTTGCCTCTTCTCGCTTACGCTGACTGGCCGCATTGACGCTGATCTGCAGGCTGCGAATCTGCTCTGACATCTCGGCGATCTGAGCGTCGCGTTGAGCCGCAGACATGCAGTCTTGGTTGACTGATGCACGAGTGCGGATGCGCTTGGCCTGATCCGCATAGCGCAGCGTAGACAAAGTTTCCTCGTAGTCAGAGGGCGCGATGCAGGCAACCATGGCAGTCTTGGAATTGCCTCCAAGCGAATCTCTCAACAGCCATGTCAGCACCGAGTCGCGATACGGGATGATCTGGCGCGGCTTCCTGCTTTTAGTCGTCTCCTGGCCGCGAGCTGCAAGCGCATTGATGACACGGCCCAGGGTGCTGAGCGACTTGTTGATCTGCCCACCTTCTTTCAACTGCTGACCAGTAGCCTGGGTGGACTTGGCGCGCTCTGAACCGGCGAGATCGACAAGACGCATGCGGGCCGTGCGTTCGATAGTCTCGTCCGAGGTGATGGAGTGGGTGATCTGCTTCAGACGGATTGTAAAAACAGCGTGCGAGCGCGACGACGTGTCGTTCATCTTGGTGGCCGCGACTGTTCGGCTCTGTGTATACTGGTCAGTGTTGGACAAGCGATGAGAAACTGGCAGTACGAACGTTGTCTCCCTTTCGTAGATGCTCCGCGATCTCGGCGTAGTTCTTGACCTCTTCCTCACGCAGGCCTTGGACGTAGACGCCATCCTTTGGGCTCTCGCGAATCTTGAGGTAAACGGGCGGGATTGTGGGAGCGACAAGCAGATCGCGGACGTGCTCGTTGTACACCTCGAAGTACGAGACCTGAACGTGGTAGGTGGTGTCTGGCTTTGGCTCGTGCTGGATGCGGTCAAACAGCTCCTCGCAGGTGCGTCGAATCAAACCAGGGTTCTCATCGGTACCCATCATGGTGTAGCTCTTGCCTGAGCCCGTCTGACCGTATGCGAATATGCACGTATGGTAGCCGCCGAAGTTGTGGTCGAGGAACTCTTCGCCAAATGACTTGTAGACATCCTCCTGCGTGGCATAGTGGGGGTCGCTCTCGTCGTGCGACCAGAAAGAGCGGTCGAAGGTGAACTCTTTGTCTTCGACGAGCGATCTGCGCTGGTCCTCTGGGTCGACCTCTGGGGCAAGTAGTGTCGTCTTCTCCGTCGCTGGGTCCATGCGAATCAGGCATTTGGTGCCCTTGTCCCTCTCTGCGGCGCGTCAGCCCAAGATACACGTCAACTTTTGCATCAGCAAGACCTGCCTCGCTTCAAAAAGGTCCTGCATCGCACCACGACCTTGATGTTGCCGGGGTCGTCTTGCGCGGATGGGGCCATGGGCGCGTACGCGTTGGCGGCGGGTGCGCGCAGCGAGGGCGCCGAGGCGGTGGTGTTGTGGAAGCTGGAATACATTCGGTGGTCGAGTATGTCCTCCAGCAGCAGGTACAAGTCGCCCAGTGTCTGCTGCGACCGGGCGCGATAAAGCTGGTGCATGGGCGCTGCACAGCCGGCGGTAGCAATGGGGCTCGCACGGCCCAGCCCTTCCCTGAACCAGCAAAACGTAAACACGGCAGGCGCGAACCGTTGCTGTGGAGCGGGTAGGTAAGCGACGTCACTGCTTGGCGCCCGCACCATCCATCAGAGGCCGACACGGCTGCGGCAGAGGCACCTGGATGTGAGCTGTGAAGGATGAGGCTCTTGACGTGTGGTACTCTCGAGTGTGAAGCCAGCTCGACGCAGGGTCGCGAGGGTCGCCGTTCTGGGGTCGAGCGTGCATTCCGGGAGATGCTGGGTGACGGCAAAAATTTCCCACATGGCAGCGTCGAGCTGTCGCTGCAAAATTAGACTGTGTTGCTGTCTCTCCACAGAGTCCACACCATGCCTCGAACATGACTTTGGAATGCATTCGCTTATCTGCTTAGCTAACCAGCCTACCCCATCGAGCCCTTGAACATGGACGACGCCATCTTGTACATGAGTGATGAGCTGAAGCTCAAAGCATTCGAGCTCAACTGGGCAAAGCTAGAGGCCTCGACAGCGCACCTGCAACTTGATGCACTGAGACTGTGCGTACGGCTACTGCCCCAAGCTGAGCCTCTCCAACCCAGCGAGCCCCATGAGAAACTCAGAGATCTTCTCTTGCACAGGCTATTAGATGAGAGACAAGACCCCCAGCACTTTTACGAGCTGGCTGAAGCATGCTCCAGTAACGCAGCATTCGCCATCTCCCTATTCACGACAATACACGAAGATCTGGAGCGCGCCGCAGCCAGCTTCTCTCTACATAAGAAGGGACTGGATCATGCGAATCCAGATGTGACTGCCGATGAGCACCTACAACGGAGAGTAACGTTCATAACGTTTCTCAAATGCTCTTTCTGGCTACCGCCCGATAGCTTGCACGTCATATCTCCTCGTCTTCTTGACCTTCTGCTATCTTTCGTTGGGACACAAGGTCTGGCTGAAGCTGCATTGGATGCAATTTCAGCGCTCTTGTCGCTTACGAGCCGTCGTAACCATGAATCGGTTCATGTGGCTAGCCCAGGGGGCGAAGCGCCATGGGTCAAATTGGACTCTTCATCAGGACGATTTGTCCTGTGCCAGCCTCTTGCCAATGAGTCCCTCTGGACCCATCTCAAGGCGCTTGATTCTGCTCACTTTGAGAACAAGTCGAGCAAGTTGTTCAAGATTTGGTTTCAATGGATCTCTCAATCAGTCGTAGAAGGCATCGATCGAGAGGCTATCTACCAAGACTTGTACTGGGATCGAGTCAGGCGTGGTTTGCTTACTGGATTCGCTGACCAGCGGAAGTACTGTCTTGGAATCATTCGCGCCTCTCTTCTGTCTACAAAGAAGGACATTCACACGTCGACTATGCGCTTGCGGATCGACCAACGAGATGTTTACGTCCAGGCTTATGATCGTTATTTTGTTCTTTACGAAACAATTGTCCTCGATCGCTATGCAAATCAGATCGAGGCTTGCCTTTCTGAGCTGTCCGCTCTGTTTGGCTCAAAATCGGTTGTCAGTGCATCCATGGCAACGGCATTACTCTCGTCCAGTTTAGATCCTCAGGTCCAGGAGGGTGTTCGTAAGATCATTGGCAACTGGTATTTCAGCTTCATCAGTAGTTCAGGAAGTCCCCTGTCAAAAGACTTGGAGTCTCTCACAGAACACACCAGCTTTCTTATCAGTGGATTTCTTCCGTGGGCCACTCTGGGCAATTTGTTCACGTCTACCCTCCGGCCCACACGAATCGTCACTGAGTGTGTTCATGGCGTTGCGCTCGTCAGCCTCATCGCTCGTTTCATTAAGTCAAGCCACTCAGACAACAAGTATCGTGAAGAGCTCTTAATCTCAATCTTAAACTTTGTTCTGGATGCAGAAGGCAAGATGTTCCAGATTTCAACTCTCTACCTGCTAGAAGGATTGATCAAAGGTTACGATGACATCGCCCAGGAAGGAGGTAAGTCGTGCAAAGTCTGATCTCAATCCCATGACAGACATTAGTTTTCAGCTATCCTAATCTTCTCAAGTCGCCTCTCTCTATACGTCTTATATCTGACACATGCACAACAGGGTCGACTCAGCTCATGCAACAAACGATAGAGGTCCTTCTCCGCGTCTCCAGAACTCCCGGTCTGCCTGAAGTTGCAAGCGACTTGTACAAGGTATACTGCAATCGGTTGTGCGAATTCGCTGTGCCTGGCTTAGATTTGAACTCAATTCCTGGATACGCTGCGCTGGTGGCCAGAGTCAAGGATCTCCGCGAGCCAAACAATACAACCGCATATCGAAGCGCAACAGCCTCATTGGGTAACAATCTACCCTCTCTATCAGTTTTCTTACAGACACTGCAAGACTCCGAATACGCTTCCATCCAAGGCTCTTCGTACGCTGCAGCATGCGATCAACTTGTAACCTTTCTCAACAAAGCCGAGCTTTCAACAATTGACTCAGACGAGCTCCTTATTACGCTTGATGCCATGTGGGAAGAAGCTGATCGACGAGAGTTCAAGAGATCAGTCGCTATCCATTTACCAACTCTGCTGTTTCACCCAACCTGTATCCAGGTCTGTTTACGAGAGCATGAGAAGATCACAGAAGGCTTCTCAGGACATGGCATTATAAATCTGTTGACAAAGGCTGTAACCGCTCTACAGCAGCTTTCAGAAGGCAGATCGTACATCCTTGCAAGTTTCGCTTCGTCACTGCGTGGAGCTGCTCTATCGCATCCTTCTATCATTGAGGTCCTCCCTTATGAGGATGTCATACTTCAATTCGTGAACCACCCACCCGCTGCAAAGACAGAGTTCCTGCTCGAAGTAGCTGCTGCAGATAAGCTCCAAAGCCACATCCCACACCGGAACTATGCCTTTTACTACGGACAACGCGAATGGCATGCGTATGCTTCATGGATCGATCTTCTGAATCGGTTTCCGAGGAAACAGGAACACGTTGCGAAGCGCATCTTCGATTCTTTACTGGAGCCCTGGGCCAGCCAAAAAGGATCGGTGCCCGTCATTGGCAAATGGAAGGACGTTTTCCAATTGCAAGCCATGCTTGTTCTTGTCGAGCATGTGGTTTCAGAGGCCGAAGCAGACGCGTATCTTGACAAATTTATGCATGCACTCACTGTGGAGCAGTGGCCCCGGTTCCGTTTTGTCCTGGAATGGATCATTACACGCATCTATTTCCATTTCTCTGGCAAAACTGATCGAATTTTGAATGATCTTGCGCATTTGAATGAGAGCAGTCCGATTCACATAGCGTCTTTGATGAAGCTCGCGGTCCTGACTGCACCCTTCTTGGAATCTGAAGAATATGCCATGAATCTCATCATCCAGTTAATCCCCTTCTCAGCCAGTCAGAAGGTCCACATCAGGCATGAAGCTCACCTCTCTTTTCCCATGATTTTCGAGCTGGCCGAAATGAAGGGTTGGACAAGTATCACTTCCAACCCTGGATTCTCGGTCTTGAACACACACATTCGTCAGACTGAGAAATTCAAAACTCCGGCTTGGTCAATTAGGACACTGAGAGTCAATGCCATTGCGGACTTCACGCTTACGGAGATATTCCAAGGCATGTACTTGTCTATCGAAAGCCCGGAGCAGGAGCGTGTTGCGCATGAAGATTTCCTGATGCTAACTAGCGCCAACAACAACAACGATCACACACCTTCAGGACGTATCGACTTAGGCAAACCTGTTACTCAAACTGAGATCCCTGTCAATCTGAAGCCAACAGAGCACTTCCTAGACGAGGATGGTGTCAAATCGAATTTTTATCAGACAAAGTCTGGCTTTGACTTCAACTCGCTTCTCCCAGCCGCAGGCGCTCCACACTTGCAAGACAAGCAGCCTGCCTCTGTCATTTTGGTGGCCTCGCTTATTGACAATCCCACCAATCTGGGTGGTCTTTCACGTATTTCCGAGTCCTTTGGTTTGGAGAGACTGTACATAAACGACATCAAGAAGACCACTCACAAGGACTTCAAGGCGACCAGTGTTACTTCCGAGAAGCATCTTCCGATCAAGGAGCTCAGAGAGGCGAACGTCCCAGCTTTCCTCACCAGCATGAAGACGAAGGGTTATGAAGTAGTTGGCATTGAACAGACAGATCGCAGCGGCATATTGGGTGACGAAGTCGCTGACGGATCAAAAGACGTTGGCACGCTGCCCAGGCGCTGTGTGCTCGTGCTTGGAGCGGAGAAAAGCGGTATCACTCCTGAGGTGCTAAGCGTTGTTGATAGATGCGTGGAGATTAGAACAGTGGGTGTGACACGGAGCCTGAACGTGCAGACCGCAGGAGGCATCGCTGTGTATGAGTGGTGGAGGGAGTGGAATGGAAAGATCTGAGTATTGAAAAGCATTTGAGGACAATCATATTGACTACCTTGTATGGTATCTTGCATGAGCTGCAACAAACAAAATAAATAGTCTGAGCAGGTGCTTGCCCAATGAACATACAAGATTGTGAAGAGAGAAAGATGAGTCCATCGCTATGAATGCGTACATGAGCTTAAGGGTATCTTACGACAAACGACCCACTCCCTACATTAGTCATTACCATCATTCCTTATGTACAGCTCATCCGGCCAGACTCAAGATCAACGCACGATAACACCCTTCTTCAGCACTCTCTCATCCTCACCACTGTCCTCAAACAAAACAGCTCGCCTCTCAGGCTTGTCAATCCTGACACACCACAAGAAGTAGTCTTCCAGCGGCAGCAAATTCAACAACACGCGGTTCCCCGTCCACGCCAGTCCACAGACCATTGCGCCCGCCACCGCATCAAGAATAAAGTGATTCGCCGTTGCCACAATCGCCACCAAGATGATGGTCGGATACGCAACACCAACCACCAAACACGCCAACCGCCTCGCACTCGGCAGCCTGAGCCTCATCGTCTTCCCCGCAAACGGTGTACGCAGGGTCACCACGCTGCTGCGCTGGTGCTGCGGCGCAAGCGGCAGGAACACAATCGTCAGGCCGACCAGCAGGCTGTACCCAAAGTGCAGTGACGGCATGGCGGCATACTGGTTGCAGAACTTGTTCTGTGTCCACACGGAGCTCTCGCCCTCTGCGCCGTGCACTGTGTCGACGAAGCCGTAGCTGCGGGCTTCTTTGCCGATGGCGCCGGGGACTTCTGTGTCGGAGAGGAGGCGCGGTGGCATGCATGGCCAGAGTGTGAAGACGATGAAGGCGATGAGATTGCAGGTTGCCATTGTGCGGCGGCGGGCTTCGTATAGCTTGGGGCCTGCGGGGCTGCCGTGGGGTTGGCGGTTGGGGCTGAGGGATTTGTGGTTGCGCTGGTGGTAGGACGGGAGGTCGACGCGGTTTTGCATGGTCGTGTAGAAGAAGAGGAATACCAAGAAGAGGATTGTGCCGGGGATGTGGATGAAGCTGTATATGCGGTTTGTCCAGTGGAGGAGGAGAGGGTGTTGAAGGAACCAGTGTTGTACGTCGAGCTCGTGAAAGATGTGCAGGCGTTGTTCGAGGTGAATTAATTGAAGGGCGTGGCGACGGGCGACGTTGACGGTGCCCTCGACCATTGTTACAGCACTGAATGCGCGGCCGAGCTGGTAAACCTGAGCGTGTTAACGTTAGTGGTTCAGATACGCAGTTGTGTTGGAACATACCCAATAGATTAGAGCCCAATACCATGCTTCGACCAGGAACGGGAATTTCCTCAGTAGCCGGCTTAGAAAGTAGTCCTTGAACCTCCTCGAATTTGGCGACGTCACTTCTTTCCGGAGCCCAAAGACCCTCAATTCACGTGTTCGCCATTTTGGAATCTCATCGACGCCAGACAGGAGCGAGTCGTTTGACAATAAAGAACGTCCTGATTCGGAGTCTGGCGAAGAGGATCGGGAAGGCGTGGATCCCCTCCTGCGCCCAACTAACTTGTACTCTTTGTTGCGATTCACCCAGGTTCCTCCAAAAAGCAACGTCACTACGACCAGCGGTTCTGCGACCGCACCGATGCCCATGTTGATGTTGTTAAGGTTACGACAATGGACGCTGTAAGAAAGCTGTATCGGCGGTCGATACTTAATTATCGGTGCCTGCCAGAGCTTGACGTATTCTGAGGCATAGCCCAAGGGTATCGGAAATAATGGTACGCCACAAGATTAGTCGGGTGAGCAGGGAGCTAGCCGGTCAGCCGAGCGTGCTTTGTTATCGACCTTTCGGTGGCACACGGATTAGTTGGTCTTATTGAGCAAGATATCCAGGTGGCAGAAGGACTTGCAGCAGGAACGAGATGAGAAGAGAGGATTGTAGGAAAGAAGTAAAAAAGTACGACGGCACGATTAGTAGATAATAACAGGGCTTTGGCGACATCTTGAAGTCAGCGGACTCTGTCGGACCAAAAGCTTGACAGTCTTACCAAGGTCCTTACCAAGACAAGGCAAGTGCCTAGTGTGACTCGTTAATATCTCCCGGACGAAGCTGCATCGCATACACTGGAGCACCAAGCAGCCGAGATCCGGTGGGCGCGTGAGAGCATGCCACTCTGGGCAACGACGTCATGCATTCCCATCGCCAGCATCTCGCAGCTATAAGAGCCTCCCATACACTTCTCCGCACTCGCTTTGCGGTTTTGTGTGTCAATTGAAGCAGGTTTTCGGTCGACACGCCGCCTGCTGGTCATTGGACATGTCACGTCGTACAGTTGTAGAACTTCCACTCAGCATGGCTACGCCACAACGGGTCTAGCTTCCATTCGCTGCCGGCGCTAGCAGAGTCCTGTTCCTGCTGATTTGCAAACCACGCCTTGTCGGAGGTTTGAGATCGCGGGCTTCCGGGTTGGCATTTTTCGTCGCATGATGGAGGGACCGACTTCTCGCTGTCGTACAAAGTACGAGGTTGTGGGCCGCTCATACGAACCGTCGCTGTTGCTTGGATGTGCAAGCGCCTACAAATTCTTGGCAGTCGATGGGTATAGGGTACGGGAGTACGATAGGGCTGCAGGATAAGCTTACTGTATCGAGTGTCCTGAGGATACGCCAATTACTGTCGCTGGACTACCTGCTGTGTATGACTGTAACTCCATGCTGTGTGCTGTTGCCTGACCCCGCGGCTACACCAGTTTGGTAGCAGAAGCACATCATGTGCCATTTAGCCCCAGCTTCCATGTAAGGATTTGCATGACGATGTCATTGTGACTTTAACATGTACATTCCACTTTAAGAGCCTTACTTCCGAGTGGTTAGCAAATCACTGCGCCGCCCTCTCCGAGACTACATCTCACCAGCATGCTGACCCTTGCAGGTCGCGTGTGTTGTCACTCACAACCAGCCAATGTATTAATCAAGTCGAGTAAACATGGTGTGATCTCGCGCTCGAAGAAAAGCAGTGATATCCCAGCGGAAGAATGCAAGCGGGTAGTGCTAGCTCCCGGTATGGTATATTACAAAAGAAATCTCGCGCCTGTGTGCGCCTGCCGAGTATGCTGGTGTCATGGAAACGCTTCCGACCTGAAAACAATGCACGATGAAGTGCAAGGAGATGTTTAGTGCACAGTGTGTATCCGCTGTGCGGCCCTCCAAACGCCTCGCTTGCTGGATCCAAAAGAAAGTAGACCGACAAATAGTAACAGGAAGTGCAGAATAGGGTAGATGTACAAATGAAATGGCGAGCGATGGGCTGCTGTGTAAGAGGCTAGACCCTTACGCTGGCGAACAGCTCCGACTCAAGCAGATCCTCGGATAGGCAGTCCACGTTTGTAACGTATTTGCCCAACATGCGCTGCTTCTCTTCTTGGGATCGGGTGTTCTTGATTGTACCGCTCTTCGAGCTATCTGTGCTCCCTCGCCTGTCAAGTGCGCCGCCTAATTTTCCTGCTGGTGACGGCGCCTCCGGCAGTAGGTAAAAATATAGAAACTCCAGCACTGTAACCTTGACGCTTTGTGTTGTTTCTTCGTCGCTCTGCAGACTTGTGATTGTGAGGAGGCCGTCCATTTGCTCAAAGACGCGTGTGTTTTGGGGTGTGGCGAGCAGCGCTGTGACCAGAACAAGGATCGCTTGCGACTGAATGGCTGGACAGTTGTATGGGTCGAGAAGATCGAGGATGAGATTCATGTATACTTCGCGGCCAAAGAGGATGCGCGAGGGTGGATGCAGAAGAAGCAGGCCTTGGAGGTTCGATAGTGCTGCAAGAATAAGCATGTCGTTTTGACCATCTGGATGTCGTCAGTCAACAGTTTAGGACAGTGGTCGAGCGTACTACTCTTACTGCTGCCCATCCCAAGCAGTCGCTCAAGGCAGTCTGCAACGCGGGTAGTAACTAGTACAAGGTCAGCGTGAGGCTTTCGTCTGATCTCACTTCGGATGCGCACCGTTCCACTCGAAACCGTCCTGCAGCCGGAAGAATTCTCGAAACGCAAGGTCGTCCGGCAGCTCTCTTAGCTTCTTCTGGTCAGTGTGCTCGCTGTAAGTGGCCGCGGACTGGTTTCGTCGATGGCCATCCTTGGCAGGCTTTGTTCTACTGTCTTTGAGGCAGATGTGTGCGAGCATGCCCTCGATCTGGCGCAGCCCTTTGCGAATCTTGGCCGTGTCCTTGGACGCAATGTTGTCGAAGGAATGCGACAGCAGCTGCTCCATCTTGAATCGCACAGTGGCTTTGTCGCAACAGGCAGCGATTGCTTGGCTGACTTGCGCCGTATGTACTGGTGGCTAGGGTGCAGTGGTGGGATGTCGGTTGGAGATAAGGTTGAAGGGTGCGCGCAGCAAGGGGACTTGGGGCGCATGCAGCTAAGAGTTGGCAAATGCGGAGAAGAGTATTATTTTGGGCTGGATGCGCATGGAAATTGGACTTTGAGCCTGTCTAGGAATGGCCGTGCGGGAGAGCGCTGGCTCAGCTGAAATCCTGATAAACAACCGCTGATAGCGGCGTTGCTATGGTGAATACCCCACTTGGTCTGCCGCGCGGGTGCGGGAAGCGACCTTTGCAGTCAGCCATGGCCCGGACGCAGTGACAACTCATCGTTCTGACCACCAGCCCCTGGTCCGTCACCGCTTCGCTGGCCTTCTTCAAATCTTCGAATTTTCAGCTGCGCCCAACATGACATCAGTAGAGCAGGGAGACGGCCCTGCCGACGCATCACGTGATTGGCATCATATCTGAATGTATGGACGTATATCCATCCCTCGAGCGGTTCTGTCGTCAATATATCAATACACACGACCTGCAATCTCGCACATCGCCGCCCTATGCTTTGTACTCACACAAATCGTCGCCATAGCGAAGGGTAATCCCGCTTCAGCCCATCTCCTCGAGCGCACTGCGAACGCCCTACGCGGGCTGCGAGTCGTGCCTGAGATCCTTAGCCTCCCACGCCCAACGAGATCTATATTTTCGTATACGTCGACATTGCTCCGAAGAAGTATTCGCTCCAGCAGAGGGTACGCGACGCATTCCAGTCCGTCATGCCTAGCAAGCGTCTTGTTAAGATGCCATGCCAAATCTATCACCAATTGCAACACCGCCAATATGAAGCCGGTCATATTACATTGTTGTTTCTTGGATTTTTCGCTTGCTGTTTACCATCCCTCGCATTTCAAGTGATGACAATGCCTAGTGCCCAACCATGGCCTGATGTACCTCCGAATACCTATTTCCGCTTGGCTTCGCTGCGTCAATTATCTTCCTCATCTCCGCCTTCTCGTCCTCTGTCAGCTCAACATCTCTGCTCGCCCAATTTTCCTCTAGTCTGCCCTTCTTGGTCGTTCCCGGGATTGCAATCATGCCTTGGGCTGCTACCCAGGCTAGTGCAACCTGCGATGTCGTGCAGCCTTTCTTCTGCGCCAGCTTCTTCACCTCTTCGACGATAGCCTTGTTCTTATGGAAGTTTTCGCCCTGGAACTTTGGTGATGTCCGGCGGAAATCAGTTGGTGCAAAGTCGTCAGGCGATGCGAAGTCAAAGCTATCGACCAACCAGCCATGGCCCAAGGGGCTGTATGCAACGTATGCAACACCGAGCTCCCTCGCGGCATCTATGAGACCGTCCGACTCGTGCACTGTCTCGAAAGCAGAGTACTCGGCCTGCACAGCGTCGATCTTAGCGATTGAGTTGGCCTTGCGCAAAGTCGCTGCTGAGCACTCGGACAGACCAATGTACTTTGTTCTGCCAGCTTTACGAATCTCGTCAAGTGCAGTGATGGACTCCGAAAGCGGCGTGTTGGGGTCGATACGGTGTAGGTAGTAGAGATCAGGGGTAAAGCCGAGTCGCTCAATGGTGCCCTCGACGTATTCCTTGATGTGACTGGCGGAATTCGTGACGCCTGACTCGCCATTGAAGCACTTCATGCCACACTTCGAGGCAATGAAGACTTTATCGCGCACGTTGTGCTTTTTGATGAAGTCGCCCAGCAGCTTCTCGTTGACACCTGCCTGGTAAAATACCGCGGTGTCCCAGAATGTGCAGCCCAGCTCAATGGTCTTGAGCAGAACGGGCTCCGCTTGTTCCAGAGTAAGGTCACTACCTAGACCAAAGCTGAGTCCCATGGCTCCGAAGCCTGGGGAATTGACGGTGATGTCTTGAAACTGGAAAGTCTTGACCATGTTTGCGGCTCGTGATGGTGCAAATCAGAGAGAATAATTGTTATTTTGACCGATGAGCTGCGAAATGCGAGTCTCTTGTATGCCTCACAGCTTGCTCCCAAACTCCTAACGCCATGTCAAGATCTCACAGGTACTCGCTGGAAGCAGCGTACCATTCGTTCACGAAGAAGTTGGGGATGTAAAACGGCTATATGTCGGGTCATCGACCTACATTAGCGTAGAGTGCAGTTCTACACTGCCATAATGACGTACGTTAACGCCTAAACCCGCACATCTTTCAGAAAGCAAAGCATTGCAATGCCGAACATGTGCTGCTGTACTGCGCGAATCAATCTAAGGATGCAGCCTCGGTCTGGCCAGAGATGCACCTTACCCGCATCCTCTTGCACAGTGCAACTGTAGCTTGCCTATACGATAAGTCCGTTACGTCCGTCTTGCGAAAACTCGTCCGCCACCCTGTTGCGTTTGAGCCTCATCAACCACGGCTACAGGTAGCGCTTTATCGATTTACGGAGGTGTATCCATCTAAGGGCCATCATCCTTTGGTGCGATGATCAAACGTTCTTTGCCAACGTAAAGATTGAGCAACATCGACGTGACTGCGACAGCGAGTACCCAAGTTCTTAGACTCAGAGTACCTAGATGGTGATGCAGAAAGCATAAAGCCGGCGTCTGCCCTGCAGAATTACTGTTCTGCTACCATTTTCTGCGCGCTCCTGCAAGCCGCTGACCTGGAGCTACACTAAGTCCATTATGGGGGTATCCACAGCTCTACAATTTTTCTCTTGCCGCAATTGGTGTAGGCGCCATACCACTAATTGTAATTCCAGACCGCCATCAATTGGACAGGATCGATAACAAATATCCTTGACGTCAACGTGCCCACTGTTGCGCGTCACGTATGGCGGGCCAGACATTGCTAAGGTCCGATAGACTTCGGTGGTAATGGCGGAGGTATGCGGCTAAAATATTATACTGGAGATGTATAAGAGAAGCGCGCGCATCTGCATTTGACGACACTGCAAACTACGGCTTCGTTTCGATTCACCTTTGACCGAAAACCTACACACCAAGCACAATTACACAGACTATCTGCACAATGACCGACTACAAGTTCGAGGGGTGGTGCGGCCACGACAGCAAGTCCGCCGAGGGCAATATGAAGTGGGAGGAGTACACACCAAAGACGTTTACCGACGACGATGTCGACATCAAGATCTCCCACTGCGGTATCTGCGGTTCCGACCTCCACACACTCCGCTCGGGCTGGTACCCTACACCATATCCCTGCGTTGTTGGTCACGAGATCATCGGCAAAGCAGTCAAGGTTGGCAAGAACGTCAAGCACGTGAAGGAGGGCGACCGTGTCGGCGTCGGCGCGCAGGCAGCTTCTTGCCTGAAGCCCGATTGCCAACAGTGCGCTGATGGCTTCGAGAACCACTGCGCAAATGGCATGGCCGCCACCTATGGTTCTTACTTCCCCGGTGGCAAGGAGAAGACATATGGTGGATATGCCAACTACAACCGCACGCCCGGTCATTTCGTCTTCAAGATCCCTGAGCAAATCTCCAGCGAGCATGCCGCACCCATCATGTGCGGTGGTATCACCCTCTACAGCCCGCTGAAGACATACAACGCGACAGGCAAGAACGTTGGTATTGTCGGGCTTGGAGGTCTGGGCCACTTCGGTGTTCTGTTCGCAAAGGCCCTGGGAGCAAAGAGCGTCACTGTTATTTCGCGATCGCACGCAAAGGAGGAGGATGCCAAGGCACTCGGTGCCGACAACTTCATCGCCACTGGTGATGAAGGCTGGGACCAGGGCAAGAACGCGTCTTCGCTCGACCTGATCGTCTCCACCGTCTCCTCCGACAAGATGCCACTGCCCGGCTACCTCAATCTTCTCAAGTTCCGCGGTACCTTTGTCCAGGTCGGTGCGCCTGAGGACCCGCTTCCTGCTTTCCAGGCCTTTGCGCTCATCCAGAAGGCTATTCACATCACCGGCTCAGCGATTGGCTCGCCTAGTGAAATCCGAGAGATGCTGGACCTGGTCGCCGAGAAGAACATCAAGCCCTGGACACAGCTCATTCCTCTGAAGGAGGCTAACCAGGCTATTGTTGACTTTGAGGCTGGCAAGCCGAGGTTCAGGTTCGTCCTTGAGAACGAGAACTACACCAATTAGATTTAGATAGTATACGATTATGTAGTAATGAAAGCGATTGATACCACGATGATCAAACTTCTCATCTATGCAAAGTCAAGAAAGATCCACTGCAATATTCCGAAGCCGAATACAATTTTTCCGATCCAGCCAAAACAGCAGCGTGATACGAACTCTTTCACTCTTACACTATTCTCTGCAGATAGTTACTACTAAGCAAAACCAGAATAGCTAGACAGTCAGTCCAAATCACATGAGGTCAGAGATGCTTGTGGCACTGAAGCTGCAGGTGAAGGTAAGTTCGTCTGCTACGGCGCAAGGCTACCAACCTCCCTATAAAACACTTATCAACTCTACCCTCCCCCACCAAGCACCAATACAACCTCTACAGGCGGCTCTCAACATGGCGAGCGACAATTACAACAACGACATGTTCTTCCACGACCTCCTGCCCCCCGCAGGCAGCGCCCAGCCATACACCTACACCAAACCGCAAGACGACTTCCGCCCGATGCATCTCGACGACGCATCAGTCCTCTACCTCGCCGTCACCACCCCACACACCGACAAGTACGAGATCCACGGCCCGGTCCCCAACTTCTCCCACCTCCTCCCCTTGATCAGCGACCTCGCATCCGACAGCCCCTCCGCGCTCGACAAGCTCGAAGTCCTGCAACACACACTAGACGACTTTGGCGACCAGTGCCCCAACCCCTCCTTTGCTCAGCACGGCTTCACCACGTTCATCATCGAGGGCCAGCGCGGGACGTACACTGTGCTCGAGGTGCTGCGCGAGCGGAACGAGAAGGTGGCTGCGGTGCTGCCTGCACCCGTGTACACCATCACGCGCCATGGGCCGCTAGTGCATACGTTTTCTGGCGTGGGGACCAAGGCGAAGCTTGAAGTTGCGAAGGGCTTTGCTGCGACGAGTACGCTGGTGGGCAGTTTTGTGGAGCGCAAGGATGCGGTGGCTATGGCGAGGCGGGCGATGGATGTATTGGTTGGGATTGAGGGGATGGTTAGTAGGATTGAGGATTGGGGCAAGGGTACGGGTGGGGGTGTGCTGCTCACGATGGGGGTGGGGAAAAGGTGGGAGGTCAGGGTGCAGTATGAGGACGAGGCGTTGAGGAGTGCAAGGAAGGGCGCAGATGCGGAGGGTGCTGGAGTCGGATGGCGTTTCTAAAAAGTTTGAACAGGGCTCGATACTAGGTGGGAAGGGTCGAATGAAAACTTGCTGGGAACAGTGGTGGAAAGTAGTCGAACAGTCCAGATCCAGAGAGGACGGCAAAGAATCCAGCAATTCTGTGTTATTCACGCACGTCAAGTGGGGGCAGGGTGGGTAGTACAAGACCGTATGAAGTGGTATCATGAATAAACCAGAACGGCCTCCCATCTTACAGCTAGATGAGCCTTTGTTTTTGTCTCGAAGAACGCCATAGCGCCATATGCATGCTCTCGCTCCATCATCCTACAACATCGTCCGTCTAGTGCTTGTTCGCTCTCCTCGCCTTGCCAGGCCTTGCCTTAGCGGCACCGCCAGTCTTACCCTTCATCTTCTTGGAAGAGAACCCGCGGAGATCGCTTGTAGATTCGGCAGTGTTGCTCTTGGCGTGTCGCTTCTTGCCACCGAAGCCGAACTTCTCGTTCTTCTTCTGGCGCTTGCCTCCGCCGGCGCGTCCTTCCCGGCGGTCAGGCTTGGAGTCGTCGGCCTCGAGGCCAATGTCGAAGAGGTCCTCTTCGTTGGTCTTGGTAATGTCTGCACCTTGGCGTTCTAGGAATTGTTAGCATGACACTCCATTTCAGATTTGCTAGTTGACATACTTCTCTTCAAGACGTTGATCTGCTCCAGGGTGTCCCTCTTCTCCTTTGCGCGCTCCTGCATCTTTGCAACCTGAACCTGCTTTCCGAACTTCTTCAGATCCCTCTGCTTACGTGCCTCGGCAGAAGCCTTCTTGCCAGCAGCCTCATCAATCAGCTTCTGCTTGATCTTGCCCATGTGCTCGTCGCTCTTGACCATCTCGGCGAAGTAGTCTGCTGGGCGCGAAAAGGGGACGCCCTCCTTCTTCAGCCTGCCCCGTGCATCCTTGACAGAAGACAAGCACTGCTTGTAGAACTCAAGTTCGCGGTTCAGGTCATCGTCAATATCGGCAATCTCGACAGGTTCAGTTGTGGTAACGGACTGATGCTCTGAGAAGGCGAGCTTCGAGTATGGAAGCTCGATGCGCTTCAGGGCGGCGGTAAGGGCGGCGGTGTTGTTGATTGTCAGACGCTGGTGAGGAATGATATCGCCCTTGTCCTCGGAAGCAAGAGACTCAATGTCGGACAGTGCGATGTCTTCCGCCTCTTCGTCGTCTTCCTCCTCCTCATCGTCTTCCTCATCATCGCCACTGACATCGCTCTCGCTGTCTTCAAGACGCGATAGATCGAATGCAGGTCGTTCTTCCATGTCGTCGTCGTCGTCATCCTCGCTGTCGTCCTCCTCGCCTTCGCTGCCCTCAGTCTCTGATTCGGCCTCCTTCTCAGTTGCCTTGGCAGCCTTCTTCGAGTTCTTAGAGTCTTTCGCCTTTCCATTGACCTTAACCTCGACCTCATCCAGTGGCACACCTCCAGTCTCCTCGTCATCCTCTACCTCCGGCGCGTTCTTCGCCTTGCGCTTGTCAGCCGCCTTCTCCTGTTTACGCTGCTTCTCAAGTGCAAAGTTGCGCCCTTGTCTGGCATCCAGAATCTTCTTGAGCTTCGCCTTGGCCATTTTGTGTGAATTTGCGGCTGTGAGTTTCAGTTCGAACTTTTGCGGGCTTCGTTTGCGAACAGCAAGTCCAAGCTTTCCCTTTTCCCAAAAATTATCGAACTCTTGGCGCCGCTAACACTTTCCCTGCTCCTAACACCCTATCGATAAGCAAGCAAGCCGCGGCCCGCCGCCCACGTTTGGACCTTCCTTCACTCGCGGCTACACTAGCCTTGAACCGCGAGGTATCGTCATTGTCCAGAGAAGACGCTCCGCCGTGGGTTTCGGATCACAGCGACTCAAGCTCATCTCTACTCCACCACGAGGTTTTCTAATCACACAATGGCTACCCCTCCCGCACAGCCCCCAACGCCCAGCGACGCAACGGTACAAACAACACTACATGCCTTTTGGTCCCAACTAACACCCCACAGTCACCCGGTCTCAACACCAGTACGGACAGCTCTGCCGAGCTGGCAGCTGTCGTGGACGATCTGCTGAACCAACTCAACACCAAATTCACTACCATCAGCAGCGACCTACTGTCCAAGAGTGAGTCGCATTCGCCTCAAACAAATCCAGAATGTGGGAGAGCTGATAATGTGACAGTGGACGACATGTCCCGTCGGTTGGACAATCTGGAGGCCCAGATCCAGGCGGGGGAAGGCAAGGGGTCGAGTGCTGGCAAGTAGGCATCGTTGGCACGGACGACACCTGCTCCTGTTGCTCTGTACAGAGCTGGAGTGCATCACCTCCAAGGCCAAGGATCTGATTGATACTTTCTCTCTGGATGTTCACCTGCTGAGGACTGGATGTCGAAAGTTATGTTAGAGGTGCCAGTGGTGAACAGTAGAATCCAAGCGGAAGTAAGGCGGACTTGAAGAGTCACTACACTGCATGAACAGGCGTTTGGAGCGTTAAAGAATGCTTTTGAATTGATATCATAACTCTATCTTTACATGCTGGTTCGTTATTGCGTTGTTCGCAAGCCAAGGCCTCTCTTGCAGTCGTCGCGCCTTCATTGGGACACGCACTGCGACAACTTGCTCTTAAACTCAGAGCATATCATGATCCTGGCACCATTGCCACTCCGGTCCATAGGCTTACAACTCGCTCTTGTCGTCTGTGCCCAAGAACTTCCTCAGAATGTTGCTCCTGGAGATCAGGTCATCAAGCTTCTCAGGAGCCAGGTTGCCCTTGCTGATCAGGCCCTGCAGACGCTTGGATTCCTTCTCAGCATACCCCTTGTTGGCACCAGTCTTCTGGAAGACCTTGACGTAGTACTGAGCGTACTTGTCCTTCAGGGTCGAAGCGAGGGTTGTAGCCTCCTCAACACCATCGCCGTAGGCGTTCTTGAACTTCTCAATAATAGTGTCGAATGCCTCGATAGTGCCACCGGTGGCATCGAGACCACCACCGACGGCGCGGTGAGTGCCAGAGTTCTTGTTGAGGAACTGAACGAAGGCATCCTCAGAACGGGCACCCTCGTAAGGGCTGGGCTCAACAGATCCCTTCTTGAAGAACTTGATTGTAGGGTAGGAGGAGACGCCCTGCTCCTTGGCGAGAGCCTTTGCGTTCTCAGCTTCGGCATCGACCTTGGCGATCAGGACATCGGGCTCGTTGACGAAGGTGTTGGCGAGAGCCTCCCAGGTGGGGGCAAGAGTCTTGCAGTCTGAGCGTTGTTAGCAATGACCATGAGAAAAGTAAGATCCCAAACGTACGCCCACACCAGGGAGCGGTGAAAGCAACAAGAACATCCTGATCCTTGCCAACCTTCTGCTTGAAGCTCTGGTCGTCAAGGTAGGTGACAGCGCTGGGAAGCTTGCCCTTGACCTTAGGCTTGATAGCAGTCTTCTCAGTGATGAACTTGCTCAAGCTCTCAAGATCACGACCACCCTTGTAGTCCTCAGGCTTATCGCTCTTGCCATCGAACCACTTCAAGGTAGGGAACCCAGTGACGCCAAAACGCTTGCCCAGCGACTTGTGCTCATCGGCATCGACCTTTGCGACCGAGACCTTGCCAGCAGCGTGCTGGAAACCGGTAGCGAGCTCTTCATAGACGGGGGCGAGGTTCTTGCAGTGGCCGCACCACGGAGCGAAGAATTCGACGAGGGCAGGCTTGCCCGACTTCAGGACAACTTCATCGAAGTTCTTGGGTGTGAGGTCAATAACGGAGGACGCAGGCGCCGAAGCGGAGGCAAGGGCGGGAAGCAGCGCGACGACCGCAGGAAGAATGCGGTTGAAAAGCATAATGATGGTGTACTGCAGTCCTCAATTGCGAGCGAGGTCTGAGATATGTTGGTGTTGGAGTTGGGATGGGAGCTACATGGTAGCTGCAGGTGGCGGGACACTTTAGCGCCTCGTGGCCTCTTTCTTCGAGTAAGCTGTTTCACTGACAAATCCGATGCGGGCAAGAACAGGCACGCAGTCTTTGCACGAGAGGCCATCATATCAGTAATCTGCAAAGCCGAATTGTTACTCAAAGATCATCTGTTCGATGCTCTGTCAAGGCCATGGACAACCCAGGGTTCTAGGGTTCGGGAGGCACGTGCATGGGTAGCACTCCGGACTGCGTAGGACACTGATGTAGCTGCAACTCGATTTTGATATTGATACTGAATAAGGAACTATGAACTTGCAAAGGGTATCGATCACAACTCCTAATCCTAACCTCCACTCACATGCCCTATTTCTTGTTCTTCCGCATAAGCCTCTCCAGCATGCTCAGCCCATCATCATTGCTCGCCTTCGCGGCAGCAGGCTTCTCCGCATCCAAAGGCGTCGCCTTCTCTTCTACCTTAGGTGCCGCACTACCGCTGCTCTTCAAGTCTGCAGTCGCACTCTCAATCGCGCTCTTCAACTTCCTTGGATCCGCGCCCTTGATTTCCTCGATTTGCTTGCCGTTCTTGAACAGCAGGAATGTCGGCATCGCCTGAATGCCGTACTGTGCTGCAATCTCTCTCGCTTCATCGACATTGACTTTGACGAAAGCAAACTTGCCCTCCGCAGAGTGCGCGGTGCTGAGTTGGTTGTAGATAGGTGCTATTTGCTTGCATGGCGGGCACCATGTTGCGTAAAAGTCCGCAATCAGGTACGTGTGGGCTGATAGAAGTGTGCGGAAGTGCAGGCTTTGAGTGACTTCGGTCGGCATGTTGACGAGCTAGGCCTGCTTCTCTTCCAGTTGTGTGTGTGGAGTGGGTTGGGTGTCTGGATGAATGTGTTGGTGTAAACTCCTGGACGTCTCGAGAGAAGGCAAGATTATTGTTCAATGCTTTCTTATGACTGAGGCCGTGGGACGTGTTTTATCTCCAATGTCAATGGCGCAATCATGTGGAAGATTCTACGTGCTGAGCAGACAGAGAAAGTTATGGATTGATCTCGACCAATCAGCATTTGTCATCCAGCATTGCCCCACTTGCACTTCAACCATCCCGACCAGTTGTATCCCAGTCTAAAGGCTGTTGTACTGTACGCCGCAAGGTCCTGCAAAGTCCCCTGTGCTCCTAAACGCTGGGCTATTGTCCCGTACATATGTCAAGCCAGAGAACAGACCGCTCGGACACGAGCCGGACACCCCGACGCCACTTCCTACCGCGGAAGCTTGCTGCACCACGCAGCCTTGATACGAGTACCAATACGCTTGGATACAGTTGGTCACGCCGAAGTAGCACGTGTTGCAGCAAGCTTCTGGACTGGCACCCTGGGGTTCGCTGAGACCAAATCGGGAATTTGAAGTATTCAAGTCTGTGGGAGACTGCGCATCGCCGTATGGAATGGTTGGTATCAGTATGGGGACTGGTGTTGCACATGCTGAGGGGGGGTTTAGCCTCAGAAGGATTGTACCAGCCCAAAAGAAAACATACGGTATAGCGTGGTTGTCGTCGTCGTAGACAGGGTTACCGTGCTTATAATCGTGCTTGTCGACACTGGCGTTGTCGTCGTTGTCGTTGTGCCCTATCAAAGTATCAGAAGTATTCTACATATGAAAGAAAATAGTATCAACTCACAGTGGCCAAGGACGTGGCCGTTGATGTCGTACTGACCACAATGGTTTTGATTTGAATACTTAAGCATCGACAGCCAGTAGAAATAGCATCCTTTGGAAACGCTTCCAGGTAGTCGGGCGTCTGAGGCGCGCTATTGCGTTCTTCGATGGCCTGTCCTCGCTTGCGGGTGCCAGGAGCCGGGGGACTTCCAGGTAGGAACACGTAAGACACGGGCACGGTTCTGGAGCAATTATCAGGGTATATTTCCATCTCTCGTAAGTGTACTTACACGAATGCTTTAGTCGTTGTAACACTTGTAGGTGCCGTGATGGTTGCGGTAACTTCAAGGGTAGTTTTTGTTGTACTGACCTGGCGTCAGCTTCGCGTATGACTTATTTCAAGAAAAGTCCCTTACACCGTCGAAGTTGACGTAGCAGCTGTTATTTGCAGGTAAGAGGAACAAAATGGTGTTGCTTTGTGGGACTTGAGCACTTTCACAATGATGTTGACCTTCTCACAGGACACATCGGGCAGTTGACCAAAGGCATAGTTCCGCTCAAGAATTCCCAGTGTAGGACTGGAACGCACCACTCCGATGAGAATAGCAAGGAAGATAGTGGAGCAAACCATGGCTGCGATTGGTATTGCAACAAAAGGCCGAGCTTGCTTGAGATACAAGGTCTCGATTGAAACCTTGACGTCGATTGTATAAGTATTGACCGTCCACCTCCGTCACGTTTCGTACAAATCCCTGTCTGCTTTGCGCCACAATATGAACAGAGCTGAAGCTGCAGGAAGGAAGGCAGGTACATCACTAGCCCACAGTCCAAGACGGACCGTTGAACGTAGCGCGAAAGCATGCGCAGGTACATCGATCAAGTGGGTACACCGGAGCGTTCGCCGCGATGCTGACACCAGCGAAGAAAGTCTATATTATTGGAAGTATGGAGCTTCGCAGGAAGTCAGACTGTCCCATGACAGGCTGCATGGCAATCTATGAACATAGGGTGGGTGGCTTGGATCCCGACCAATCAGCAGCAGGTAGACTATTGGGTGCCCGCAGGTGCCTTAGTTTCGTCCTGCTCGAAGTGCTCTAAATAGACGCATGGTTTCTTCTCGAGAGTCGACCATTGCAAGCAGTGTTTGTGGGGTCACACGAGATGGGCTACGGTAGGTTCGAAAGCGTATGCGGTCATGTCGGGGTTTTGGTGAGCTGCAAGGCAGCGTGTTGGCAATGTTGGAGGAAATTTCCGCGCGCAAGCGTGCGTGCTTGCATTGCAAAAGCCAGAAGGGGCCTCCTACACATGAACGCCTCGCTATGCCCTCGGACGTAAGTGCAGCTGTAGCATCTCTCCGCCACCAGATTTCACGTCAAACGAACCAACTAGCCGCCCCCTCGCCCCAGAATCTCCTCCCTCTCCAACACTTCTGCCTTGAACTTGATCAGGAACACGGTCTTGTCTGGCCACATTGCCTTCGCATCTTTCCCCTGCTCCTGCTCGCCTACGCTGTGCGCTGTGACGCCTTCTGTGGGAAATCCAGCACCATCACAGACGCCTTCGATCACTCCAGCAACGAAAGCTGCGCAGTTTAGACTGCTCAACTCTCTCGGTAACGATATGTACTGATTAACCATGGGCTCATTATCGAAGAGCATGTACTGCCCAGGCTCACTCGACTTTTCCAACGCATCTGCAGGCCGCCCGAACAGGTGTCGATATAAGGTTTGCGCGATGAACTGAAGAAGTGGGAGGATTCGAGTCGGCCGTATGCTTGCGAGGGGGTTTGAGGAGCGGGAGTGCAGGAGGTCAAGCAGTCGCAGACCAATCGGGTATCCTTGTGAGTTGAGCCTTTACATACTGTCAGCATGGCTCCCCCAGAATTGCGCATTCCCGGTACACACTTCTGCTCCAGATCTCCAACATTGGTGACCCCTCTCTGTGCGTACGCAATCATCTCGATGAATAGGTACGCAAATGCCGCCCTGCTAAGCTCTGCATTCTTGCTCCTGTTCAGGTTCCGGTCGTATATGCTCTTTTTGTTCGACGGGTACCGCAGGCCGGAGCCCTGGTTTGGTGTCCCGTTCATCGTTGTGCCCTTGTACTTGTGGTGCTGCTCAGTTGCAGTGCGGTTATCGTCTGATGTGGGGCGCTTGTACGGGCGATGTGATAAGCCAGCTTTCAAAGGCGTGCTGGCGGTAACTGAGGTGCTTTGTGAATGCAGAAGTGCGAGTGTATGGGTATGATGCGACTGATGCTGGAGCTCAGCCACTGCAGCTACAGTGGAGCGCGATGTGGGTCGAGCCGAGAACGCGGGCGGTGAGGCTGGATTACCAAGTTAGGAACGACACTTCCTCTGTCAACGTTGCTCAAGCCTCGCCACTCTGAGCAAGCTCGCTGCAGCGATTTTCAAACTTCTCTTTGACAGTTGTCTTCGAGATTGTTGCGGGATCAACCTGTAGTTGACAGCGTTTTAGGGGAATCTGTCGTGTTGTAGAATTGGAGAACAGCCCTCTAAGTAACAAACAACATCATTCGCAGCAAGTCACTGCCTACGGTGCCCTTGCGGCTCATCACGATCTTCTCAAGTTCTTCTTTCCTCTTATTCGCCTGGAACTTGTCTGGCTGCTGATATCGTCTTGGCCGTCTTACCTACTGGCTCCTCGGACACGCAAGCATTTCCATTGCAGAGCGCTGCGGGCTTCGACATTGACACTGCAACAGTGAGGTGTAGGTTCGTAAGAGACAGCATGCGCTATACAAATGCGTCAATGATTGAAGGAGCTGTGGCGAACAAGATTGTCAGCCTAATGGATGAGGTCGTATGTCTCAGTAAGCAACATATGACATGTTTCACTGAATGGTTGTCGCATCAATTGGTTGGGGTATCAATGTTTGATTGTATAGCCAACGCTCCCTCCCCACCTTTTCTGATCTCTGATCATCCACCCCTACTATGGCTGAGATCCTCCTCAAACACATACTCACATCTCCAACACTCACGACTATCACCCACAGCGACGCGCTCCCCCCCCCCCCCTCACATACCCTCAACCCTCGACCCCAACAACACCGAACAATCCATCACCTTCCACCTCACCACCCCCTCCTTTCCCTTACACTCCCCCCTCTCCGCACTCCACCTCCCCACCCGACACTCCCCACAGCTCCTCCACGCCTCGCCATCCCCCCAGTCACATCCCCTATAGCGAAACCGCAGCACGCCCGCCGCATAATCATACGGCCCAATCAGCACATCCTCAAACCCGGGGATATAGTGTCTAATGCGCCACACAGCGCGAGGCGCGAGATCAAGCACGCAGCCCAGATCGCCATTTGTGTACTTTGCGGCGGCGAGGCGCGTGCCGTCGGGCTTGCACGATTCCCAGAGGTGTAGTTTGAAGGGCAGGATGATGTTTTTGGCTGGTGGGTTGGTTGAGGGGATTGGTGTGGCGATTATGGCTGGGTGGAAGGTTATGGTTGATGTGGCGAGGCGGTGGATGGCGGTGGTAAGCGGCGTGGGGAATAGCGGCGTGGGTGCTTGTGAGAGGAGCGTGGTGTCCTGGGTGACGGCGCTGGAGTCGAGCGCGGAAGGAGCTAGGATGTGTTTGTCATGCAGGGCAGCAAGGTTGAAAACTTCACCATGAGCTATGGTGTCTGTTCTGGTGTGGATGGGTAGGAGGGGCGGTGTGCTTGTGGCTGAAGGAGATGGTGCGGCGAAAGTGGTGACTGTCGTGACTGGTGTGAGCAGGAGGATGGTAGAGAATTTCATGATGAGGGTGATGTTTAGAAGTGTAAGGGATTGAGGAGCAGTGCAGCACGGCAAGTGTTGGGCCTGTTTTGAATATAAGTGTGAAGTATGGCCTAGCATAATGCAGCACACAAATACTTAGATCGTACTCATGCACCACGTCTGACATACCACAAGGCGTGTCTCAGTAAGTGAACCCTCGAGAATCGCTCTTGCAGTGATGTGCCCTCGAAATGCCATGCTTTTGTGTATAACATCAGGGCTTGATGGCCGTGTTTGGTCGGCGCCGGCACATTGTGTGCCGGCTATCTACCAAATACAGAGTCTGTGTTCGCGTGTTACAGCCTGTGTGATGTCTTCTCGCTCAAGCATGCCAGGAAATCGTCGTTGTGCGTGCATGGATTCAATTTAGTTCGGAGTAGGTGTAGGCTTCGTATCACCCTGCCTGTTGTACCTTCTCATGGCCTTGTGCCGGTGTACTCGAGATACTCTCCACCGCGGCGATCTCTAATAAACATACTGGTAGTACAGATACCACGGGAACAATTTCGAAGTGCGACAATAATATATGAGAACAACGAACTGGACAATGAACTGGTATTACAATGACTATGGGTACAGCGGACTTGGGAAAGTAATGGGTATCTGTGAGTGCCAGTCGCGCGATAAGATCGCTGACGAGGGCTTTGTACAACAAAAGAAATGTCATCTATACAATCTGGAACTTGGACAAAGGAAACTCGCTCTACCGCCTGCTGCGCCTGGTGTCGTTGAGCGGAATGTGGCCCATCTCCTCATCGGGAATCCTATCTCGACGTCCAGAGTAGGCGCGCTGTGGCTGGCGAACTTGGTCGTGGTGGTCATCGTAGGTGCCACGACGCTCATCCTCCTCGTCAGAGACGTCGATGTAGACCGAGGCTGGACGCGGTCGACTTTCCTTTGGCAGCTTTGAGTTCTTCGCCTTTAGCTCCTCGGGCATGTAGACCTTGTCGAGGTGCTCCTCGAGCAGACGGACGTTCTTGCCGTTGCACTTGACGGCGGCATCGGCAATGTCGCCGATGAAGGGAACCAGACCGACAACAAAGTCGAGGGCGAGGTTGAACATCATCATGAGGAGGACGCCGTTGGGCAGGCCGCAGGAGACCTTGCGCATGCTCATGATGAGCTTGAGTGCGAGCAGAGCGTCGGCGCCGTCGCCAATGGCAGGGACCAGGCCAATGACGGACGACCATCCAAAACGCACGCCCATGAGAGTAAACAGGGCGTAGTCCATGCGGTAGGCCGTCTTGCGAGCTCTGGCGAGGATATTGGCCTCCTGCTCGGGGATGTAGGCAGGAATCTGCTTCTTGACTTTCTTCATCTTGCCAGGCTTCCTGGGGTGGGGGATCTCCTCGTAGTAAGGGTCCTGACTCGCGTGTCAGCCAACGTCGCAGTGCGTGCAGTGGGGACGACTTACATATTGGCCGGCCGGGGCCTTGTTGGCGTACTTGCTCATCTCGCCCGCGAGCATCTTCTTGGCCGCATACTTTGCGACAAACTGCGCCATGGCGGTGGTGTGGGTGAGTGTGTGGTGCGGGAGGATGGGTAGGCACTGAGGAAAGGGGTTCTTGGCTATGAATGGAGTCTGAGTCGCAGAGCAGACGTGCAGAAGCAGAAGAGGTTATAAGTGCAGCTTCTCTTTGGCGATGCGTCAACAATGCAATGCGCGGCGGCTGTCTCACAAAGAGCGGGCGGCAGCTGGTTGGCCGGCGGCAGGCGTCTGGGGAAAATCTGAAACGGGCGCGTCGCTGCCTATGAATACCCAGTGGCGAGTGCGATTGCAGACAACAAAGACTGCTGAGCTGGCAGGCCAGGTGGAGATGCAGCGCGCAGCTCGAGGGCCGGACGAGTGGCTCTTAAGCAAAATGGCGGCGGCGGCGTGCTGCCCTGCTTCCATCAGGACGCGACAGGCTGTGACGTGATGGTGTTTCTAGACCCATTCTTCCAGCTCGGCAGCGATCAGCAGTGCGAGAATGGCGAGTGCAGCGTGCTGTGGCGTTGTTTTGGTGTTGCACCGCCACCGTGTGGCGGCAAGCCTCGATCGAAGCTGCATCGTTGGCGGGTGGTGGCAGTCTGGCAGAACAACGGCCACGCTTGTCGAGCCTCCCAGCACGCGCGCGAGCACCACCTTGTCCCACCTTCTTTCACATTCTTTCCACAAGGCAGTGCAGGTAGACCTGAAATCTCACCACGCAGCCACGCAGCTATCCAACGCCCCCGCTACAGCTCGTGGGTTGTGACGCTGACCCCCTCACCCACCACCATCCAACTGCCAGGTGCCCAGAGCATGCTGCGCGACACCGGCCAACATGACCACCGCACCCCCCAAGATGACGCTCGTTGACTGGCTGGACGACCTGTGCGTCCGCTTCATCGTCAACCTGCCGCAGGAAGAGCTGCTCTCCGTCGAGCGCATCTGCTTCCAGATTGAAGAAGCCCAATGGTTCTACGAAGACTTCATCCGCCCGCTGGACCCCCATGGCCTGCCGTCAATGCACCTGCGCAAGTTCTCCCAGCTTATGTTCCAGCACTGCCCGCTGTTCTCAGCCTACTCGGCCGAGCTGCACCAGCAGGCCTATGACCAGTTCCTCGCCTACAAGACGCGCGTGCCCGTCCGCGGCGCCATCATGCTCAACCAGGACATGACCCACGCCGTGCTAGTAAAAGGCTGGAAAAAGGGCGCAAAGTGGAGCTTCCCGCGAGGCAAGATCAACAAAGAGGAGGACGACCTCGACTGCGCCGTGAGAGAGGTCTGGGAGGAGACAGGCTACGACTTGACCGAGGCGGGCCTGGTGTTGCCCAAGGAGCAGATGAAGAGCATCACCGTCACCATGCGCGAGCAGAGCATGATGCTGTACGTATTCCGAGGCGTCCCCATGGATACGCACTTCGAGCCGCGCACACGCAAAGAGATCTCCAAGATCGACTGGTACAAGCTGACCGACCTGCCCACCGTGAGGCGCAAGAACCAAGTACAGCCGCAGGGCGCTGGGCAGGACGCGATCAAGGAGAGCAGCTTCTACATGGTCGCTCCTTTTCTTGGGCCGCTGAGGGCGTGGATCAAGCTGCAGCACAAGCTCGACAAGCAAAGAGCTCGATCCGGGCAGCATGTGGCGCCACCACCTGCGATTACAGACGATGAGGACCTCCAAGCTGAGGTATACGATGAAGTACCACCACAACAAGCTCCTCGGCAGCCTCTCGATGACAGCTTCGCAAATCTGGTCGCGCGATTAGGACAGAGCCAGCCTCAAGAGCTAGCAGCACAGTCTCAGCAGTCCATGGATCCGGCGGCCGAGCTCAAGAAGCTGTTGAGCGTGGGTCGTGGGCCGTCGGCGCCTACACCACCTGTGCCAGCACCGGATGGACCGCCTCAAGCCAGTCCTCTGCTAGCCCTATTGCAGGGCAGCGGCGGTCACGGTGTCCCGTCCGGTTCCTTACCACAGACGCCGTTCGAGCAGATCGTGCAGACACCATTGCACCCCCCACAAATTCCACATGGCCCGCATCGCACACTGCCACGGCAGATGGGTCCCCCACCTTCGTTCCCCTTCCCACCACACATGGACCTGCAGCCTCAAGGACAGCACCCACAAGATCTACCACTGCACCTACCTCGCCATTTCATGCCGCCTCCGCCACTACCGGAACATCACTTCCAACAGCAAGGATATGGTCAGCAACCACCGCAGCACGGCCAGTTCAACGGTGCGCCAGGAAGAGGACCAGAAGTTCCTGCCGCGTCTGGTCTACCAACACCAAAGCTCACTGCCCACGCTCTCGGTTTGCTGAACTCCTTCAAGATCAGTGATCAAAAGCCAACGCCGCAGACACACGCCTCATTGCCACATACCCAGCACAGCACGCCCAGAATGCAGCAAACGTACCCGCAGCACCCTCCCCATGAGCTTGTGTCGCCCCCACAAATGATCAGCCCTCCCAAATATCAATCACCACCGCTCAGCCAGCCGCAGCCAAAGCCTAGGACTGTTCACCAGGACTCGCTCCTCACTCTTTTCAGTGCAACCCCGCCAGCAAAGTCTCCTGCCCCTGCTGAGCCAGCTGAGCTCTCGGCGCAACCTCTGACGCCCGGCTTCGTACAGGCACAGCCAGTAACAAATGCAACAAAGCCGCCCAACCAAAGCATGCTTGATCTCTTTACAAATCAAGCCAAACCGAGCCTCACCTCAGCCACTGTCAGTGGACCCGTCAACGCACCAGACTTTGATACGGTGAGGAGACGGAGACAGCTCTCCGTCAATGGCAACTCTCGCGGCTCATCTCCTGCGAGTCACGCAACTTCAGAGACCACTGTCGTTGCTGCCTCTAAGCATGCTCAACAAATGCATGGAGATGTACGGACAGCACCTGCGCCGACGTTCCAGCCGCAGATCCTGAAGCGACCCCAGCAAGGGGCTCTCGCCCCCGGTTCGACAGCGCAAGCGCAGAATCTGCTGGACATGTTTAAGGGCCCATCACCCCAACCTAAAGCCGTCCATCCGGCAGTTGCTCCTGCACCAACAGCCCAAGCACAGAACTTACTAGATATGTTCAAGGGCCCATCACCTCAGCCGACGACAGCACTACCTGCGCAGTCGGACAACTTGCTCGCCATGTTCAAGGGAGCCTCCCCTCAGCTTCCGACTGCTCAGCCAGTACCTGCCGCGCAACCTGCCACAGGTCGACCGCCACCCGCGCAAGCGCAGGACCTGCTGAACTTGTTCAAAAGCCCATCTCAAGAGGGCCCCACCCCACAGGTACCACCGACTGCATCGCCCGCCACTCTCCCGGCGCAACCTGCCGGATTCGACCGCCGCGAGTCCATGCCCTCAGAGCAGCGCAACGCCCTCCTCGGCCTTTTCAACAAGCCATCTCCCCAGTCTGCACCTCGTGTACCACTTCAACAACCCCACAGCCCACTTCCATTCAACAGGACCCCGAATCCACCTACACCAAATACTGCCATGTCCGGCATTGTTAGTCCAGTGAGTCCGTTGCAGCAGGGGAGTCGAACAAGCACACCTGTAGATCTCTCGAGAAGTAGGATATCGAGCATCGGCGAGCCAGTGCCTGGGCTTCATGGCACGCAGGGACCTCAGACTCAAGACATGGCAGGCAGTGCGCGGTTGGGCGAGGCGGCGAGCAGTGGACCGAAGAGTCCTGTTGATAAGACATTTTTGCTGGGTTTCTTGGAGGATGTTGCTAGGCGCGGACGGAAGTAAGAGATGCACTGGGCATTCGGTGTTTGAAAGCTAGGCTCATTGTTATTCCTATTCATAGGTACATTTAGCGAATTGCATGTTCACTGTCGTGATGAACCTACGACCACAGTATTGACATGTCGTAAAGACTAAGCAGTCTTCATGCTCCAAGTTTACAACATCCATGGGACGTGAATGCTTCGCTTCCCTTTTGACACTCAGCAGCCAGTAGTTTTCTCAAGCACATCCATCCATGGTCGATTTGATTCAAATCCACATTTCTGCGTCTCGCCACCGAAAAGCGGATTTGCGTTCGAATTATTCAAAAGTTGAGCTCACACCCTAAAAACCGTACCATGAATTCAAAAAACCACAACCCCTGAGGGACTGCACATAAACTGCAATCTGCTGTACCATGAATGCATATATCCGCAACCGATAGTGATTGCTGGCACTAGACCGTTCTGAGCAGCGAGTGGCGCGGTGAGGCTAGCAGCCAGACACCGAAGCAAACGCGTCGACAGCGCCAGTATCACACAGAAACCTCAAAGCGTGACACAAATAAGCATTTTTTGACGAGTTTGCTTTGACCGGTGGACGGCTAGCAGCGTTCAAAGGGACACGGTGTTGACGCTGGGCTGCTCGGCTAGCTAGCCATGATGCATTGACTGGATTAGTGAAGGTGTACCGCGGGTTTCCAAAGGTTTCCATTTGGTGTTGCGGGAAGGCGCGCTAAGGGTGCTTGGCCAGACCCACAACTTGAGGCAACCTGGACTGGAGCTATTCACCGTCACCGACGCCCGGAGCTTCTACTTAAACTACCACGCCCGCCTGCACTCCACTCATCATCCCCATCACCCCCCACCCACCACTCGCCAACACCCCCGTGCTGCAGCTCCTGGTAGTGCTCTCCACGCAGTACACCCATCTCCAAGCACATAATCAGATAAAGTACCACAATGTCCGCCGAACCAGACCACGCAGCGCAGAAGCCAGACCTGTCCAAGTGAGTTTGCTCGCTGCAACGATATGTCAGCGTACGCAGCTGCTAATGATATACCAGGGACCCTTCAGGCGCTGAGCCCAAGGGCGTACGTACAGTTCGATACAACGCTGAAGTCACGGACGCTAACCCGCCACAGGACGATGAGATTGCAACAGCCATCCTCAAGAAGAAAAAGAAGCCCAACTCCCTCATGTAAGCATAGCAACTGCAAAGGACGGACAGAGGAGCAGGATACTAACTTCACTAGCGTCACTGATGCTGTCAACGATGACAACTCGATTATCGCCCTCTCGAACAACACCATGGAGACGCTCCAGCTCTTCCGTGGCGACACCGTCCTCGTCAAGGGCAAGAAGCGCAAGGACACAGTCTTGATCGTGCTGGCCGATGACGACCTCGATGATGGCTCAGCACGGATAAACCGTGTTGTTCGCCACAACCTACGAGTCAAGCATGGTGATGTGATCACTATCCACCCATGCCCAGACATCAAATACGTACGTGTCATTTCTGCAGCCTCATCAAGAACGCACTACTAACGACTTTCATAGGCCAAGCGCATCGCAGTTCTTCCTATCGCAGACACAGTCGAGGGTATCACTGGCTCATTATTCGACGTCTTCCTCGCGCCATACTTCCGCGAAGCCTACCGACCTGTACGACAGGGTGACACATTCACTGCGCGTGGCGGTATGCGACAAGTGGAGTTCAAGGTTGTAGAGGTCGACCCCCCAGAGTTCGGCATTGTCGCACAAGATACCGTTATCCACTGCGAGGGCGAGCCGATTCAGCGCGAAGATGAGGAGGGCAACCTCAACGAGGTCGGATACGACGACATTGGTGGCTGCCGCAAGCAGATGGCACAGATCCGCGAGCTTGTTGAGCTGCCGCTGAGACATCCCCAGCTCTTCAAATCGATCGGTATCAAGCCGCCACGCGGTATCCTCATGTACGGTCCTCCGGGTACCGGTAAGACGCTCATGGCTCGTGCCGTGGCTAACGAGACCGGTGCCTTCTTCTTCCTGATCAACGGTCCCGAGATCATGTCGAAGATGGCTGGTGAGTCCGAGTCGAACTTGCGCAAGGCGTTCGAGGAGGCTGAGAAGAACTCTCCTGCGATCATCTTCATCGACGAGATCGATTCTATCGCACCCAAGCGTGACAAGACCAACGGTGAGGTCGAGCGCCGTGTCGTCTCGCAGCTGCTCACCCTCATGGACGGTATGAAGGCGCGTTCCAACGTGGTTGTCATGGCCGCGACCAACCGACCCAACTCGATCGACCCCGCCCTTCGTCGTTTCGGCCGCTTCGACCGTGAGGTCGACATTGGCATTCCCGACCCTACCGGCCGTCTCGAGATTATGCAGATCCACACCAAGAACATGAAGCTCGGCGACGATGTTGACCTCCAGGTCATCGCTGCCGAGACTCACGGCTACGTCGGCTCTGATCTGGCCTCTCTCTGCTCGGAGGCTGCCATGCAGCAGATTCGCGAGAAGATGGATCTGATCGACCTGGACGAGGACACAATCGACGCCGAAGTGCTCGACTCTCTCGGTGTTACCATGGAGAACTTCCGCTTCGCCCTTGGCATCTCCAACCCCTCTGCTCTTCGCGAAGTCGCCGTTGTCGAGGTCCCCAACGTCCGATGGGAGGACATTGGTGGTCTCGAGGAGGTCAAGCGCGAGCTCATCGAGTCTGTGCAGTACCCTGTCGACCACCCCGAGAAGTTCCTCAAGTTTGGCATGTCGCCCTCGCGTGGTGTGCTGTTCTACGGTCCTCCCGGTACTGGTAAGACGCTGCTCGCCAAGGCTGTGGCCAACGAGTGTGCTGCCAACTTCATCTCGGTCAAGGGCCCCGAGCTGCTCTCTATGTGGTTTGGTGAGTCTGAGAGCAACATCCGTGACATCTTCGACAAGGCTCGTGCTGCCGCACCGTGCGTCGTCTTCCTCGATGAGCTTGACTCGATCGCCAAGTCTCGTGGTGGTTCTCAGGGCGACGCGGGCGGTGCTTCGGACCGTGTTGTCAACCAGCTGCTTACCGAGATGGATGGTATGACCTCGAAGAAGAACGTCTTCGTTATTGGCGCCACCAACAGACCGGAGCAGCTCGACAATGCGCTCTGCCGTCCCGGACGTCTCGACACTCTCGTGTACGTCCCTCTGCCCGACCAGGCGTCTCGTGTCAGCATTCTCAAGGCGCAGCTTCGCAAGACGCCTGTGGCTGCTGACATTGACATTGACTTCATCGCGTCCAACACACACGGCTTCTCTGGAGCTGATCTTGGGTTTGTCACACAGCGCGCTGTCAAGCTCGCCATCAAGCAGTCGATTGCGCTCGACATTGAGCGTCGCAAGGCGGCCGAGGCGGCCGGGGAGGACGTGGACATGGTGGACGAGGGCGAGGACGCGGTGCCGGAGCTGACCAAGGCGCACTTTGAGGAGGCGATGCGGTCAGCGCGCCGGTCGGTGACGGATGTGGAGATTCGCCGATACGAGGCGTTTGCGCAGTCGATGAAGAACTCTGGCGGATCGAGCTTCTTCCGGTTCCCCGATGGGGAGCAGGCGGCGAATGAGCAGAATTCGTTTGGCAATGCTGGCGAGGACGAGGATCTGTACAATTAGTGGGGTCATGAAGATGAGGGGACGAGGTAGATGAGATGGATTGACATGGATTGATATGGATTGACATGTTAGGAGTGATTGAGTTATGATGAATGAAGGATTAAAATTTGTTTATTATGATTGTCGTATTTGGTGTCTGTGATTGTCGTTTTGGTATCGTCAGTGATTGTTGTATAGTTATGGTTGTATGATTTGAAGTGAGTAGTGAGTTGTATGAGTATATTGTTGATTGGTAAATAGGATGTATTGCATGGTATCATTACTGTCAAACCACCTCTCTCCCTCTCTCTTGATGGATTGATCATCACTCGGCCTCAATAACCACCACCCTCTCCAACTCCCTCCTCACAACTCTACTCCCCTCTTTTACAACCTGATCAGGAATCCTCAAAACCACACCCCCCCCTCCTCTTTCCATCTCGCCATCCTCCCCCTCACCATCCCCTCCATTCCCACTCCCCATCTCCTCTGCACCCCCACCCCCAGAACTAGAACCAGCCATACAAGCCCTCACCCTCTCCATGGCCAACGCATACGCCTCGCCCGCCGTAGTAGCCTGACCTGTACGAAACAGATCAGTCATGTATGCGCGCAGGTGGGCGTGGAAACCAGTCGATTGCAGGAGTTGGGTGAGTGAGGCTTCGATGTTGCGGATTCCGCCGTTGCTGAGGAGGGCGCTGTAGATTGCGTTGCGGAGGGGGGAGGGGAGGGCGGAGGCGCGAGGGGGGGGGATGGGGATGGGTGGTTGGGGGTTGGGGGACATTATTATTTTGTTCTTTTTCTTTTTTTTGATCCTTGTTTTTTTAAGAGGTTCTCTTGCTTGCTTGCTTGCTTGCAGGCGCTGGTTGTGGTGTTGTGTGTGGTAGGTACCTAGATAGGTAGGGACCAAGGTATTGGATCCCAGGCGCGTGACGCAGGGTAGTCCGTGGGCGGACCGTGGACGGACCGTGGAGAGACGAGCGGCTGTTCCTGGCAGGCGTCGGCCGAGCTGGAGGGGTTTTTGAAGAAGAACAAGAAAAAAAGGGGGGTAATGCAATGTATGTGGTGTGGTGTGGATGAGCGTGTTACCGCATTGGGCGTTTGTTTGAGGTTTCAGAGTCGAGCACGTGACTGGTTGTGGTTGAGGGCTGTCAAACGGCGTGGACTTGGGTGCTAGGCCTGCAGTGCGGTGGGCAGGTGGTTGTGCAGATAGTGAACTTTGTTGCTGGGGCGTGGGTGTGGGCGGTGGGGGTGGTGGTGGTGGTGCAGATGCTGGTGCTGGTGCAGAGGATAGACTCTGAGCAGCGGCGTGCGGGCCTGGTGGTGGGTGTTGTGTGGTTGGGACTGTGGCTGTATTGTATGGACTGTAGTCTACGTGTAGTAGTCTATGTGGAGCTGGAGCTGGAGCTGGAGCTGGAACTGGAATCGTAGGCTGGCCTGACGCTGGATGCCGGCTGGAGTTGGACGCTGCTTGCTGGACACCGGCCTGGTTGCTTGCTGGAGGCCGGCTTGGTTGCTGCACCGCCTGCCGCGCCCGCCTTGCCGCTGCTGGAGCTGCTGCTGCTGTCTTGCCTGCGACCTGCGACCTGACCTGCAACCGGCGACCTGCGACTTGCGACCTGCGACCTACTCAACTGCCCAGCCGCCCAGCTGCCCACCTACCCACCTGCTGCAGTGCTGCCGCCCCCAGCTCCCAAGGCCAACGTCCCGTCCAACGTCCAACGTCCAACGTCCAACGTCCATTGCAGCCGCCGTGTCCCCCGCGCCCACCCACGGCCACCCACTCGCTCTCGCACCTCGACACCACCCGTCGCAGCCCGTCGCAGCCCGTCGCAGCCCCCTCACACTCGTCGCTGTCGCTGTTGCTATCGCTGTCGCTGCCCTCGCCGTCGTCGCCCGCCGGCGTCGTGAGTCCCGCGGGCAGCCACGGCCGCCGCCAGCATGGCCTACGCCTCCAACACGGCCACGACCACCAACAGCAACAACATGTCAAAGTACCACGACGACTCGGACGCCGACGACGAGTTTGAGCGCTCCGCCTGGCAGGCCCGCGACGCCCTGCCCGCCGAGTACGAGAGCTCGCCCACCAGCTCCGGCCCGCTGAGCACCGAGCACACGCCCACCACCTTTACCCACCGCCGCGACTCCCGCAGCCTGCCCGCTGGTCTTGTCGTCGACTGGTCCGCCGAGCATGTCGCCGACTACGTCTCGGAGCTGGGCCTGGACCAGTACTGCGACACGTTTGTCGACGAGGCCATTGCTGGCGACGTGCTTGTCTCGCTGCAGCACGCTGAGCTCAAGGACATGGGTGTTGCCAGTGTTGGCCACCGCCTGACCATTCTCAAGGCTGTATATGACCTCAAGGTCAAGCAGAACCTGCCTCTTGATCCAGACGATTATGTGCCGTTGTGTATGTTGTGATTCTCTCTCTCACTCACTCTCTCTCTCTTTCTCTCTCTCTCTCTCTCACACACACACACACTCTCTCTCTCTCTCTCTCTCTCTCCCTCCACTAACACAACACTACAGCCGCCGACACCTCCGCCCACGAACCTCCCCCCTCCCACGACGACTTTGCAAAACTCATCCGCATCGTCCAGGCCCGCGACGAGCGCATCCACACCGCAGAAGCAGAGCTGCGCCACCTGCGCGACGACCTCGCCCGCCTCGCCGACGACAACAAGCGCCTGCGCGAGGAGCTGCTGCCACTGGTGCGCCTCCTCAAGGAGCACCAGACCCTGCCTGTTCCCCCCGCCCACCCCCACGACCACGTCGCCTCGCCCCCCGCCGTCGCCGTACAAGACTCCCGCGCCGGCAGCAGCTTGTCCCGCAAGTTCTCCACCAAGAAGCTGTTCCTCGGCTCCGCCCCAAAGAACCCCTCGCCCACCATCCAGGAGCACCGCGCCCTCGTCGACCACGCCTCCCTCGACCCCTCGGCCGCCGCCGTTGCCGCTTCGTCGCACCTCACAGCCGCCGCCCAAATGTCCCCCAGCTCCATCGCCCAGCCCTCGCCCACCTCGCCCGCCTACAACGTCTCCCGCAACCAGTACACCCGCCCGGAGATTCCAAGGAGCCACCAGGAACACGACGCCACCCAAAGCTGGGCCTACACCGACCAGCTCGCCACCACACGCGACCCCCGCACAACCCCTGCCCTGCCCTCGGCGCGCTCCATGGGCCGCTCCGCACCCACTCCGACCCCCGACGACCGCGACCGTGACCGTGATCGTGACCGTGACCGTGATCGCGACCCCCCGCTGTCCGCCGGCTCCGCCACAAACAACATGCAGCCCTCGTCCACCCCCCAGCACGCCTCCTCGTCCAACCCCCAGGTCGAAATCTTCAAGTCCTTCCGCGTCTCCATCGACGACCCCTGCCACAAGGTCCTCCCCGTCGCCCTCAAAAAGTACAACATCACCGCGGACTGGCGCCAGTACGCCCTCTACATTGTCCACGGCGACCAGGAGCGCTGTCTGGGCCTCAACGAGCGGCCTCTCATCCTCTTCAAGCAGCTCGACAAGGAGGGCCGCAAGCCCATGTTTATGCTGCGCAAGCACGCCGCCCCCGAACAGGGCCACGTCAGCACCGTCGGCGGCAACGACGTCCGCGCCGTGCCTCCCAACAGCGGCTTCGGCTGGGACAGCCAGAACAGAGGCACCCCGCTGCCCGGCGGCGTCCTGTGAGCCTGCGCGCACTCTTTCATTCGCATATACCTTTTGGAGTCTGGCGCCCTTGGTTGCCATTCGATTCATCATCTGCTCAGATTCTATTCTGTTCTACTGGGCTTGTTGTCCAGTAAGATCATTACTTGTAACCATTACCGCAATCATTACTAGTGATTGTTGGTAATCATTACCGGTGATCATTACTGGCAACCACTATCTGGCACACCGTTACCTGGAAAAATCATTTACCTGGCGTTTCTGGGAGCCTTGAATACTTTTCTTTACTTTGCTTTACTTTACTTTGTTTCACTTCGCTTCACTTCTCTCCGGCTGTTTGTTCGCTTTGCTTCTCGCTTCGCATTTGATTCGTCTTGGCGTGGATGATGCGGATTTGCCGGATTCGCCGCGCTCGGCGCAGTGACGGCTTGAAAGACGGCTGTCCCATCCATTTCCCCGAGCGGCCGTGGTTGACATGGTATATGGCTGGCTGATTGAATCGAGCAATGGTGGTTGTTGGGTTGGATGGCGGATGTTAGATGTTGAAGGGGTAGGAGGATAGATGATTTGAGTTGCCGAGACGTGAGGAATTGAAGGAGCAGGACGAGGGTCGAGCGGTGGTAGTACCATATTAGTCATTTAAGAAGCCATGTAAGAGCCATGTAAGAGCCATGAATAAGAGTTCTATGCACTGTATCTGTATCTGTCTATATCACCATGTATGATGTACCGCATTCATGCACTTTGTCGTGTTGAAATCCACTAGACTAGACTAGACTAGACTAGACTAGATTGTGTAGCTAGTCTTGTAGTCTGGTAGAGTCTACTTTATACTATGCATAGATGTATATATATATAAAACTATAAGTACAGGGAAAAAAGCAAAAGAATAATGTTGTTTTGCAAGTAAATACAAGATGAGTATAACTAACCTGACTAATAGATCTTATATCTTGACTACCTCATGAGATCTCAAACAGTCTACCCACTTTCATTATTTTTACCTCTCTGACTCTCTGACTCTCTGCAGCCCTGCTTACCTAGCTACATGCTCGGACTTAATAGCTAGAGCTAGAGCTTGTGCTAGTGCTGGAGCCGGAGTCAGAGCATAGTAACGTGATAGAATATAGACAACAGAGGTACAGTAGCAGGCTAGCGTTGCTAATACTACATACCTAGCCCCTTAGATCACGTCTCTACATTACGGTTTACCACAGCACATGGAGACGCACTCTAGATCCCGCTAGCCCGTCCCCGCACGCCGCTTATCTCGTGTGCGCTTGCGTGTCAGAGTGAGGATGCGGCTCGTGCGTGCTGTGCGAGGTGCGGGTTACTGTATGATAGTCGGTTTGTGTGTGTATGTGTGTGTGGTGTGATAGGCTGCGGCGTTGTGTGGCGGCGAGGCTGGGCTGGTTGGCTAGATAGATGAATGGTTGGATGGGTGAGTGCACGGTAGGTGTTGCTTTTATCCATCGAGTCGTGTTGTCGCGCTGGTGTGGAAGGTGGGGAGGGACTATCGGGTGGTACGTCGTTGTGCGTGGTAGGTGATGGGTATACGTAAAGAGTTGAGGTGTCTTTTCTTGTGCTGGATTGCCTGCTGAAATCGACATGCATCACCATGCACACCTCCCTCCTCACAGCAGACTTCGCAGCAGGCTTCGCAGCAGGCTTCACAGCCTTGACCTCTGCCCAGTCGCAGGTCGTCGAAACCACTCCCCCACCACCCATCCTCCTCTCCACCACAAAGTCCGGCGTCCTCCCCGTTCTCCCCCCTGCAACAGACGCCCCTTCACCGGCGTCGACACCCTCCAAGGCGCCATCATCTCCCCCTCTCCCCCCAAACGCAAGCTACATCCCCATCAACGGCCCCGCACCCTCCCACACCAACCAACCCACCACCACCTACCTCGCCACGCTCCCACTCTCCATATTCAACCCCATCGTCGGCAGTCCCATCCTCCGCCATCGGCCACCAATCCGGCGTCCAATTCTCCATCAACATCTCCAACCTACCATCCCAGACCCAATACGGCCCCTTCGCATGGCACATCCACACGCTGCCCGTCCCCACGGACGGCAACTGCACCGCAACGCTGGGCCAACTCGACCCCCAGAACGGCGGCGAGCTGTACACGTGCAACGCAGCGGGGCCCGCGACGTGGCCAGGTGGGCGACCTGGCGGGTAAGCACGGCGGCAAGACCACGGCCGAGGGTGTCTTCTCCACGCAGTTTGTCGAACCGTTCCTTAGCACTGATGAGCGGAGTGCTGCGTTTTTGGGCGGGCTGGCGTTTGTGCTGCATACGGCTAATACGTCGCGTGTCACGTGTGCGAATTTCGAGTTGGTTGGCGGTGCGGATGGTATGCTGGGGAATGGCACCGAGGGCAGGAACCTGACGGAGACGGCGACGGCGACGGCGACGAGGACCGGTGTACAAGTACCGGCTGAGTTTACGGGTGCTGCGGCGGGAAGGCTGGTCGTTGGTGCTGTGAGGGCTGTTGCTGGGTTCGCTGCTGTTGCCGTGGTGCTGTAGGCAGGGGATAGGCGTTTTGGTAGCCATGTAAAGACGTCCTTTTCTTTTTGATGTAAGTCCAGTGATGCTGTTTCACACTGTCATACTTTTACGCTCTCACACTCTCGCGTACTTGCTACGAATGGCGGCCCCAGACCTGCGAGTGTGAAGAATTGTCATGTCGTATTGATGTTGAGATTTTTCGCTGTCAAAATATGCAAGCGGTTGACTGATTAGATGTTTGATAGGGCTTGTTTTGTATGAGTTTAAGTGTGGCTGCTGGAATACGTGTACGCTGAGACTGTTGTGCTGGGTGTGGACCAAGTACATAAAAATGAAAATAAAAATGAAAAGAGAGAGAAAAAGAAAAGGAAAAGATAGGAAAAGAAAAGGAGAGGAAACAGTCAGAAACAGCAGTATCTGATATCTATCAGATACACATCTCTACTTATCAGATACGCTGCCGCATATCAAGGTTCGTTTGCATCAAGCGTACAGTACGCATCGGAGTAGCTGCCGCTACCCATATCAAGCAAGTAGTCGGATTCTTTTCGTTTAGAAGCCTTGCTATTTCCAACACATCTTCGTATGGCGAGTGTGCGCTGACACTACTGTGGCTTTCTGTCCAATGATGGCTTTTCCGAGGTTTTCCTCAAGATTTTTGACACCATCGCTGCTAGTATCTAGCCCTTTCGAGTAGACAAGAACAACTCGCTTGCACATGTGATTTGAATCGATCGATTGTGAATGATCCTCTCACAGCTCGAAACACAATAGGCCCGATCCTTTTGTGCGTGCTGGTAGCTGATGCGGGGTCACAGACAGGGGACCCCTCACGCTCCACGGGGCTTCTTCCACGCAAAGAATGAAGCCGTTCCGAAGACGTGCCTAAGCACTTGGATGGCTTTCATAAAGTCTCTACGGTCTCTCCTGGTTCCCTACCTCTTTCTGGCAATCTTGACAAAATGACTTTATCCGAGAGGATTGTGGAGAACTTGAAGAAGACCGTAGATGATGCTTGCGCTGATCCAAAAGTCGATATACCAGGCGCTAGTGTTGTCGTAGTTGGTAGAGATGGTAAAGAGCTATTCGCACATGCCGCAGGTCAGCGAGGCGTTAATTCTACTGAACCGTTGACGCTTGATAGTATCTTCTGGATTGCGTCCTGTACCAAGATGATTGCTGGCCTGGCGTGCATGCAGCTGGTCGAGAAGGAAAAATTGCATCTCGATGATGGAGACGAACTTGAGAGTCTGATCCCAGAATTCAAGGAGCTTCAGGTCTTGCAGAACAATGGAACTCTCGTGCCGAAGAACAGGAAAATTACCCTACGCATGCTGCTTTCCCATACTGGTACGTAAAAACTGTGAAGCTATGATCTGGACAACGTCTGAGTGTCAGCAGCTGGATTTGGATACACCTTCTTTAACGAAAGACTTAGAGACTTCTCTCATCCTGTCGGATTCGACGAGTTCTCCGGTGACATCAAAGACATCCTTCAGCCTTTAGTGTTCCAGCCGGGCGAGGGCTGGGAGTATGGTGTCGGCATTGATTTCGCGGGTGTGGCCCTTGAGCGTGTGACGGGATTGTCTCTGAACGAGTACTGTCACAAATTCATCTTTGAGCCGCTGGAATTGAGGAACATCTCCATGTTTCCGACAACCCAGATGAAGAAGCAGCTCGTGTTCATGAACCACCGCAACAAAGACGGGTCACTTATTGCTCGCGATCACTTGCTTCGCAAGCCATTGACTGTAGAGCCCTCTGAAGTCAAGAATGTATTGAACAGCGGTGGTGCAGGATGCTTCGCAAGGCCTTCGGACTACGCGCGTAAATCGTCCGATATTCGGTATGCTCGGGGCAAGCTCGCTGATAACAGGCAGAAATCATCGCCGCACTCTTGAACGACGGTACCTCGCCCACGACTGGCGCAAAATTGCTCGATAAGACTACAGTTGATACAATGTTTTCTAATCAGGTCGGCAAGTTCCCCAATTTTGCTCGTCAAGGCATACCGGCAGCTAAACCCGACCTCACCAACGCCGTGTCCGAGATCTATCCAGTCGAAAATGACCCGCCTCAAGGCTGGGGTTTGACGTTTATGTTGTCGAACGGGGGTCCAACCCGAAGGTCGAAAACCACTGGCTTCTGGGCCGGGCTTCCGAACTGCTGGTGGTGGGCTGATCGAGAGAAGGGAGTTGGTGGAATTGTATGCACCCAGATACTGCCCTTCGCGGACGCCAAAGTCCTTGGGTTGTGGTTCAATGTCGAAGGGCAGATCTATCAAGCTCTCGATGCTTGAAATGATAATGCATGGTATATCCGTAGCCAGCGAATGCAAGGGTTCAAGCAGCGTTGCCCACTGGCGCTCAGGAGCTTGCAACAAGTCCACTCTCTTCTCATTAACCCTGGTGCGGTGAAGAGATACATGGGCAACGACTCGTGTCTAAGCTTCACTCAGAGCTTATTGCGGCTGGAGGGCTTTGGATTCGCCCGGAGCTCTGAGCCACGCATGTTGCGGGTCCCGTGGAGCTTGAAGATAAGACGCACGTTCACCAGGCGAGTGACACCTGTGAAGATTGGATGGAATCTCAGCCTGTGCATCCCCGAAGCTCCGCATTGCATCCCGAAAATACCAATCAGCTCATATACCTCGTCAGTTCACCGCGCAAGAAGCCGTAGAGTGCGTAGAAGATGTGCTTAATTCCGCGTTAGCCTTCCCCGCAAACCCGAATCGGGCCATTGACCCACCAAGACTTAACCCTGTAAGTTGTTCGCGCGGGGTTGCACATGGGAAGTGTCAGCGGCGTGGAAGCTATTTTCGCTCCTCTGCACGCTGCCCTCTTTTCCTTTCCTATTTCCGATGTTCTGTCCGGCATGAAACTATGAATTTCGTTGATGTACAACCGAAGTCGTTTCTTGATTATGCATGGACATCGCCTACGCCTCCGGCGATGAGTACCGCGAAGCCTTCGAAGACAAACAGGAAACAGAATCGGTGCTGCGATCAGTGCCGGAAAGGCAAGCGAGCATGCGATGCAGCCATATTAGAGGATTCGTTGTTGGATGCGAGCAAATCGGGAGACCAGCCGAGCGTCTTCCACTACAGTGGTGAGCAGCATTCGCTCCAAACCCGGTGCGGCACACGATTGACCGTTCAGATGTGTATGGCCCGTTAGCTGCTTGTGGAAACTGTGAAAAGACAAAGAAGAGTTGTACATTCGAATGGCTCCGCTCGCAAAGAGTATTGCAGGCAACGCAGCCGCTTTCAAATCCCGCTCCACTGACGAAACGTCGCCGTACAAACAGCCATAATGCGGTCTTTCCTGAGAGTATCAAACCACAATCCGAGACCACTCCTGTCGAAAGAGCCGCATGTCGATCGAACACAGGACCAGATGGAAGCCCTATGAGCCCAGGCCCATTGGGGGTCATGTTTGGCGACTTTCCGGGTGTGCCAGCTCTTTCTTTAGAGAACAACCCTGCTGTATGGTACGATGGTATATACGGTCTGGCAAAAGATGGACTCCTCCGATTGAGCGATGTTTTTGAGGACACCACTCCGTCAACATGTGATTCTGGTCGAGGTTCGTCTCTCGAGACTCCACCACCCCGGAGTGTGGAACACACAGCTGAAGACGGAAGACTTCACCGCATCCACAGAAACGAAGAGAGCAGTGGAGAGTTGGAATCGAGGGTGGACGGAGCAGTCATGCGCACCGGGCGCAAACGAAGGCGACGAAGTTCGTCGGTGTCGCTCTCTAACGGTGCGCTCCCATGTCCAGCCATATCTTTCGCAGCTGAGTTCGTATCATCTGCGAACAAGGCATTTTTGAAAGAGGGGTTACTGAAGATCTATCACGACAGCTTCGAGAACGCGCTCTCGTGTTGGCTGACCGAGCGGACTTGCCCTTACAGCACAAAAGCAGATATTTCATTGGCTAACGACGGCGGACCTGATTGGGATCGAATGTATCACCGCGTTTTTCGTCTCGATCGATTAGCTTCTTCGATCAGAGGGCGACAATTAACCTTCCTGGAAGACAAAATAGTTAGTAAAGCTCTCAATTCAGCCATATTCTCGTTCGCCACGCAGTGGGCACAGTCATCGGAGCGTAGCAGAGCGAAGTATCCATTCGATCATGGCCCGACTGCCGGAGTTTTTGTGGGCCAAGAAAATAAATCGTCGTGGAATGGCGTTGAGTTTGATAGAACACTACAAATTGCCGCCTGGAATGAGGCTCGTGTGGCTTTACAAGATGCCGGAGACGTGGAATCGTTTCGACTCGTGCTCGCACAGATCGTCTTTTCGCTGACTCAACGACCACACACTTCTGAAAGTGAGCCAAAATCGGCAACGGAGCTTGATGATACACATTTTCCAGCGCTAAATGGCGGAAATGCCAATTTGGAGGCTTGCGAGGACCTCATGTCCAGGCTAACCCTCGCGATCGAGGCAGAAGATGCTCCTGTGCATCTGGAAAAGGGCGTCCGACTTATACATGCGCTGCGATCACGGATGACATTGCGCGCTGGTACAGCATCGCCCAAGCCTCGAGTGAACCGGCGTGGGAGACAGTACAAACCGGCAGCCAATGCTTTCGATGCTGCAGATCGTGCCACGGTCGACCTCCTTTTCTGGCTCGGAGTCATGTTCGACACATTGTCATCTGCCATGCACAAACGGCCACTCGTTCTATCAGACGAGGACAGCAATGTATACGCAAATGAGACAAGGACAGCTGCGGACTCAATGCAGCACGACGCTGGATCTGTTGTACCTCGAAGTACTGAAGGCGTTTGGGACGTGCATCTCTTTGCGTACCAGAGAGATCGATTGATTCGCAACCTTGTGCGGTGGCCCTGCTCGTTTGAGGAGGCTGCTGCCCTCCTGTGTGATGCAGCACCTGTTAAAGTTTTGCTCTTCCGCAAGGTCACAAGGATACAGACATTGCTGTCTCGACATTGCCATGGTGAGAGGGTTGAACGTTCCATCAAAGCTGCCCTCAGTGTATGCGAGCATTGGGAGAAACTGTATGCTCCATTCATACGAGACTGCATCCAACATCACGATAGTCTGCCGCCCCGCATTCAGTCATGGTACATCTGTCTGACTGGGCACTGGCATCTTGCCACATTGTTGCTCGCAGATCTCATTGAGATTGTAGACGATTCTGACTTCGGTTTGGAGACCCAGAGGGTGCTTCGAACTTCAACCGAGTTTGTGGCATGCTATCGTAGAAGCAACTGTCGGGCCCTTGCGAGCCTGGCGCGTTGTTCGTGTCCGCGTGAAGATGCTTCCTTCGCTCAATCACGGGACTTCCACTTTGCTGTCAACGAGGGAGCTTTGCTGACAGAGCCGTGGACTGCAGTTTTGATTCGTGCGTTTGCGAAAGCAGGGGCAGCGCTACTCGAGGCTGATAGCTTGCTGTCTTCCTTCTCTGGAAGCCGCGATACTGAAGCTCAGGAGGCGTTTCGAGAGGCAGACGACTGTGTACAAGCTCTGTGGTACCTAGGAAGAAAGTCTGACATGGCTCTATCGGCCGCAAGGATATTGGGGGATGCATTGAAACAGAAGCGCCAGGTGGTTGAAAAACATCCGAAAGAAATGAGTTCTTATCTTCAAGCTGATATGTGGCACGACATTGACCAGCTCAGCGAGGGTGCTGACTGGAATTGTCCGTTCTAAGAGAGGAACGTATCTGTGGATAGTTATTGCGAAATAGATGTATCGCTAACCTGCTGCTGCCCAAGCCAAAGAAGCCAAGACGCTAAGTCAGTAGCTCCACGCGCTGCCCTAATTCGTACAGCACAACCAGGACCTCGGTTCTTCACTGTCCACTTGTGTCGACGCAATCACTTATTGTGAAAACCATACAACACGGGTTATGAAGCAGCAAGAACGAGAGCGTCAGTGACAGCCCATATATGTGGCACGCTGTCTTGCCAAACTACGCGCGGACGCCTAAAACGCGCTAAGTCGCGCCTGTTCACAGTCCGCAATGGGACTGATTGGGTACGAGGTCCGACCATCGTTATATCAAATACTGATGTGTCAGCTTATGGGACACCATCCGCGAGTTTGAGGAAGTCAAACCTATAGCTCCATTCGCAGAAGAGCACTATAAGCAGCATGGCAGACCTCTTCGAATTGCTGTCGATGAAGCTGACTGGCGTTTCAATAACTCGTCCCCCGAACAAGTGATACAGTTTCGTCAATGTCCGTACTCACAGATGTCATCTCGCATCTCGCTAACTGCTGCAGCCTCTAACAAGCAGGCCTTTCGGGGAATCGAGAAGGCGATAATTTTCCGTATTTGCAAGCTTCTAACTCGAAATATACAGCTGATTTTTGTTTTCGATGGTCCTGGAGTACCGGCAAAACGAGGAAGAAAAGCTGGACGAAGGATTGATTTCGAACTTCTCCGTGGCCTCAAAACGGTGCTGCGCTGCTTTGGGATCCCGTATCAGGAAGCCCCTGGCGAAGCAGAAGCCGAGTGTGCCCGCCTACAAAGTCTTGGGCTTGTGGATTCTGTGTGGTCCCAGGATTCAGATTGCCTCATGTTCGGACGTGGCCTTTGGATCCACGACGACCGAGTTGCTAAAGAAAGGGGGGGGCAAGAACCACAACAAGGAAAATACCAAGAAGAGTGACAAGAGAATCTGTATAGTCCGAGCGATTGACATGGAGGCTAGGCTAAACCTAAACCGCGAGGGTCTGGTCTTGTTTGCCATGCTCGCTGGCGGTGACTACAACCAAGTTGGCTTGCGTGGATGCGGAGCAGCAACGGCACTGATTGCAGTGAAAGAGACTAATCTTGCAGAGTCTTTGTGTTCTTGTCGTAACCAGCAAGACTGTTTGAAGTGGAGTCATTCACTTGCAGCTTTCCTCCGTACACAGCCTCGTGCGCGCAATTTGGCCGTACCTGCCAATTCTCCAGACTACAACACTGCAAAATTATTATAAACCAAAGGTTACAGCCGACGAGCTCTTGGTGACAAATCGGTCATTGAACTTGAGTGTTCCACTGCCCATTCGAGAGCGCGAGCTGCTTAGCATTACAAGCAGCTTCTTCAATATCTGGGGGAGGAGGTACATGAATTGGGTCGGACCTGTGCTGCTCATGCGATCATTGATGCAAAGAGATGACTCGCGCGCGAAGGGGACTGTGCATAACATTAAGCTCGTCAAGCAACGCACAAGTAAGGACGAAGAAGTCATGACACTGCGCCGCTTTGAACGCAAGATTACTTTCTCCCCGTTCGGGGTTACCTCCCTAAGAAGAGAAGACCTGGAGGGCGGCGAGCGTGAGGGAATGTGGGACGGTGCACTCGACGTGCCTTTCGATCCAAACCATCTTGTGGAGTGCGATTACTTTCCCGCAATCTGGCTCCAACAAGCCTGCACCTCTGATGAACTCGACTTACCTACTACAATTGTAAATCGGGAAAACGCAAAGCGTAAAGAGCGATCAGATGCGGATGTCGCTAACGAAGACATTGTGGAATTAGCAAATAAAAGGCCAAAGCTGCCACGAGGTGTTCGAACTGCCGGAGCAATTCACACAATTCAACCGACCAAAGCCAGACTGGATAAATCGCAAAAGCCAGTAATGAAGACATCTTCACCACGGGCAGAAACAGTGCGATCAAACATCAAACGCATCGACAACATTCCTAACCCAAAGCCTTCAAAGCTGTGTGTAAGGGAATCAGCAGCAAACATGTCTCAACAGTGTATCGATCTGTCAAACGTAGAGGATGATGATGACGTGATCTTACGCCTTCCTCTTGCACGGAAGCTTAAGCAATCGGTACCTTTGCGGGAGTTGCTATCGTGCGTCGACCCGGCAGAAATATTCGCAACAGAATGTGAAGACAAAGATACAGCCACACATCTCAGCACCGAGTCGACAACTCTTGTACACAAAGGTACGATTCTGAGCAGGCGAATGAGAAATCCAAGCCCAACGCGATTTATACTGGAGGAGGGTGAATCTTGCCGACTTTCAAATTCAATTGGAGAAACAGCCTCTTTCTTGGCCAGAGACAAACTTTCGGATTCACGCAAGAGTCATGTCGTCGTTCCGAACCAAGCCGACAGTATACGTGCTGCACGTCTCAAGCACTTCCTCCTAGATTCCAGTTTCGCTTCGGCGCGAATCACATCAAACTCAACACCGCCTCGGCCAGGAATTGTAGAAGCAGCTGATTGCATCGACCTTACCAGGGACTAGACTAGGTGGCGTTGCATGGCTGTGTCTTAATATTATAGGTCACGGGCTGCAAAGATCTATGGGATTGTTGCTGCCGAAGCACAATATGATAAGCCAACGGGGAAGACTGCTCCATTCATCAACACCGATACAAGCAGTATGTTTTAAACTCATCTCTTGAACCACGAACATTTTCAGCTGCGTCACTTCAGTTTCTGGATGAAATGTAAAGAGATGAGGCTTTTATTGTTGTCAGACAATTATCGAAAGATGTCATCGCAGGGCCGTACAACTCGGCACCTTCCTCCTCGTCCCATCTTCCTTGTAGCATCAGTTTAATGTTCAAACCTCTCCTTCTCAACATGTCGACCAGACTGATGAGGTGGAGCATCAGTGTGGCTGCGCTATTCAACAACACTTCCTTGTCTTCTTCATCCTCCACGTTTCCTTCCGCCAAATTTAGGTGCACGCTGATTACAGCTTGAGGATTTTGAATAGCTACTAGGCACTTCAAAGCCTGACAGCATAGATCCAGTTCACTACGCATTGCTTCAAGCTCTCGTATTTGGGCGTACTTGAAGAGCTGAATCTGCAGATGCAACCGCCGTATATTTGCAATTGGATGCGAAGACGAAGATGGATCAGAGCTGCACTGCTCGAGAAACGGTGCTACACATCCAATCTCTCCATGCCCGAACTTGAAAGTACGGGTTCTGTAGTACGTTTCAAGTACCTCTTGGGATACAGCCGATCCGACTCTTTCTGGGCTGAACTGCACAAAGATGGGATCCTCAATCCAGCGATAGGAATGGGTGCCAACAGGCTGTCTCACAAAGAGCCTTGGCTGACTCTCACTCCCTTGACGGACAAGGACCTCGTTATCGCAATAGCCTTGAACGCAGAAAGTACTTATGTGGTGGCGGAGCTCCCAAGGCAAATTCAGATAAAATTGCGTGACAGGGTAGCTTTGAGCCGACTTCGAGACGAAACTGTCAGTGCTGCCGTGGAAGTATCAGCGCCATCAAGGCCTATTGTAATGGAGTTGCTCACTGATATGCAGACAGCGATACTTTTGCCCGTTCAGTACCCATTGTTGAGGTATTGACTGAGTGCGTAACTTACGGCGAGACGCGTTTCTGTCGATATAAATTATTACGCTGTCACTACTTGATACATGCGCTAGGGGTTGCTTCGCACGCTGCACGTGAGTACTATGCTGCAATGATCTATTTTCGCGAACGTTCCTAACCCAAAACGGCAATTCGAAAGCCTCGGTGTGTAAGACGGGGCACCCCGCCAAGAGCTGCCCCAAATTGACAGAATTCGGTCTACGCTCTAAACTCAAACAGCCAAACTCGCTGTTGGCGTCTCCTCAATCCTCCAATGATCTTTTGCATGGGTGGCGCTCGGTATGAGCCCCAGCCTTACAGTTTATAGAGCCGCATCAACACCCTGCTTCGCAGGCACTTGATGCGGCTTACCACATTCGCCACCCCGACACAGATGGCGGAATCCATTTTCGGCGTACGGCCCCCTGCTAGGCGCAGTCTTGTCGCCAGGAAGCAGCAATCGCTCCTTGAGGATGATGAGGGTGCAGTAGATTAACCAACCATTTTGGTCTTGCCTCAGGCCAAAGTCAAGACTGGCCCCTCCAACACTGCAACTACAGAAAAGCCAGCAATTCCCGCTTTCGGGTGAGCACATTCTTGACGAAATCCGCGACCACTTGCGTTGACCCACGCGCAATTTGCCGGTTCATGGTACCGGGCAACTGTAGCCGCCAAACGACACATGCAAGGCCGGTGGAGGCTGAGATCTGCTGCTCGATTTAAGTTGACTCAACCTGGCTGAGACAGTATGACATGATTCTCAAGTCTCTGCACCCCCGGTCTTGCAGGCAGTAGATGCCTGCAGGTTTGTACATATTATTGGCTATCTATTACAGTCAGCAGATGTTTCCTCGAGGCCACGTCCAAGGAAGCTCCGACCTGTGGCATGTTCTTCGCGGATTTCAGAGATGCAGACTGTGGCCGAGACTTCCACTAGGGTGTCGGTGAATACTGGAGAAGTTGCCTGCGAACCCATGACAGGTCAAAGCGACAATAGCTCCATGTTCGCAGTTCAGCTTGGCAAGAGTAGTCGCATTGCCCTAGAATTTGACTTAGCCAGCTAGCTCGGTGACTGCAACGGGATGGCTGAGTCTGCTTCGACTATATGCGGCTCCTTGTGGCCAACGCCGCTCTAGGTCGTCACAGGGTCACTTCTGTTCATCATTCTCGAGGCGTTGCGGTCAACCAGAGTAAGGCAGCAGGTCAAGATAGTAGTGCGCTGACCGAGTATCATTCGGGGAAAATAGTTTATACAGGAGCGTTACAGCTCGATCCCATCGCTTCTCAATCTGTCTTCAATCATCTAGTTCTCATGATAGCAACAGCACGCCAATTGCAGCCTGGACTACTCCACCGACACTTCCAAAACTGCCTCCGCCGCAGGCCGCCCTTGTCTTCACCAGTCACAGCACTCAGCCCCCCCTCATTATGACAGCTCGTTTACGCATGTATTCCTCCAAAGACTAGTGGATCTAAGAACAGTTTATATGAAGTCTCGTTAAATCTCTTCATGTCTCAATCATTAACAGTTTATCTCTTTGATTTAGCCCAGACAGAATCACATTACGGATCTTTCTTGCGATTGTTAAAGACAACATGGTCTATATCACAGGCCTGGCTCACCAGTATCCTCAGCGTTCTCACACACAAGAACAGTTTGCTGCTCTCATCACGAGGCTGGTACCTGAACATATTGAATCACCAGGGTATGTGAAAACAGAGACCTGCTTCAAAGTCATTGAGTGCTGACATATCCCTAGATTGCAAAGCTTGCTGAATGTGAATCGTAACACCAGAATCTTGTCACGGCCCACGATCTTTGATTACTCTACATGGACAAAAGACGATGCAAGCCCTCCAGCCATCGACAAGCTATCTAAAGTATTCCGAAAAACAGGCGTGGAGCTCACGGTTTTGGCCTGCAACAAAGCGTTGGCAGAAGCCCAACTATCGGCAAAGGACATCACGCACGTTGTGGCAGTCACGTGTACCGACCAAGGAAGCCCAGGCTATGACTTCTCCGTAAGCCAGCAGCTTCAGCTACCTGCCAGTGTACAAAGGACGCTACTTCACGGTGTTGGCTGCGCCGGTGGTCTCTCTGCTCTAAGGGAGGCTGCGAATCTTGCTTCAGCCGCGTCATCCAGAGGAAAGCCAGCTCGAGTACTGGTCTTCGCGACTGAGTTGTGCAGCCTCTTTTCGAGGGCAGAGCTACAAGCCGCCTGCAAAGACCAGGAAAATCTACACATTGCACTCGCCTTATTTTCCGATGCTTCAGCTGCGCTGGTAGTGTGCAATGGACGCGCTCTGGCAATCGACCAGGAACCGATTTATGAGCTGCAGGAATGGGGCAGTGCGTTAATTCCAGGTACGAATAACCACATGTCGTACTCGGTCAGTCCAAGCGGTATGTTAGCTACGATCACTAAAGAGGTCCCGAAGGCTATAGTGGGTGCGATAAGCAACATGTTCGACCAGACTTTCAACTCGACTGCTACAGCGCTCGATCCGACGACTTGTGATTGGGCCTTGCACCCGGGGGGTCTGGCAATTCTGAAAGGCGTACAGCAAGTAATGAGTCTCACCGACGATCACATCAGAGCTTCCCTGGATGTCTATCAGAACTACGGCAACTCGTCGAGTCCGACGGTACTTATCGTGCTGGACGAATTAAGGAGAATGGGAAAGGGCCGGGATCACGTTGTGGCAGCCAGCTTTGGGCCTGGTTTGATGATAGAAATGTTCCGCATGAGGCGGTGCCGAGATGTTCAGTCTCGGCAGGCTTTGAGTCCAGATATCCTGGCTAAAGCTCACAGGCTAGCAATGTCCGTGTTCTCGCGGCTTTTGAAGTCTAGTAGTAGGTCTGGAATTGTACAGAGCCTGAAGAGCGGGAAGGGCACGCAGTAAGATATCGGTAGATCTTAGAAGTGTTGTTGTAATAAGCCGAGATTGGTGTTACGAAGTGGGGACTTGAACTAAAACAACTTTACAAAAGAGAATCCAAACATTTGGTGTGGTTAATTCCTTTTCTCGATGACGGTACATCTCAGATATATTTGTGATCTGTAAACGTGTACAACTTCATCTCGTACAACTGTTCACTCGCAGTAGTTCTTAATAGCTATATGCATCTGACGAGACAACAGTAACAATTTAGAAGGCATGCTGCAGAGCAATGACCTACACTCTGGCCCCTCGCACAGCTGCACCAGCTATCCATACTATGGTACTGCCAGATCGTGTCACGGGGCATGCGCCTTTTACATATCAGCAAATAACAATAGCTCCGAAGAATGGAGCTATCATGGTCAATATTGACAGCTGACAAGCGAGCAGTGTGTACACCTTCACCGATCCAGAGACGCTAATCAAACCGAGGCAGATGCACACATGATGTGGAACGGCAAATGTGGTCTCGTTGATCCGGCAGAGAAACACTAACTCTCCGGAAAGAATTCCAGGGCATTCCGGTGTGTCGGCTTGGATATACCCTCTCCAGCGCTTTCTGACGCGACAACCCTCACAAACCCATCTTGAAACCTCGATCGTCGAGAGGTACGGCCGGCCCAGGCGCGCGCTAGTGAATGGTCGCGCACGAAGAACACGAATGCGAGCGAATGCCAGGACCAGGGCCACGCTCGATCTTTATACCTCATGTGGATAGCGAACGTTGGTGTTTTACGGGAGCGGTCGAGTGCTGTTCCTTGTGGCAAAGTCTTGAAGATGTACGATGCACGATATTGATGATGCGCAGCAAGGGGACCCCAGCTCAGCACGGTAACTTGAAGCCAGCCGGTCGTACACAGAGTGCTGTGGCTTTCAGACTGGTATTAGGTAGATGCGATAGTTTTGCTAGCTCGAGAACAATGTACACAGTGACGGCTATAGTTACAGGACTCGCTTGAGACGTGGTATAACAAAGAAATTCAGTAGCGTACACGCGTGCTTGATATCGTCCCTCGTGTCTTAAGACGGTTAGCTGGCACGTCCTAGTCCATGTCCTTCCTGATGCGCTGAAATGCTGAAAGAGTACTAAAAGGAAACGCTGGTAGAAGAGATTGCATGCTGTGGAGACTGTCACCGTAATACTGAATTCTGCCTGCCCATATCAAGAATCTCCGAAGGCACAGTGCTACGTGTGCTGAATCGTACCTCTGTACCTGGGTGCTGTCTGAAAATGGGCGCCGTGCCAATAGATGTGGAGGTCTCATGGCGTTGGTGCTTTATATCTTTTCCGGCAAGTCCTCCAGTTTGCTTGTAGGATCTCGGCAGAGGGGGCATTTCGGGCACCTGGTCGCCATACACGTCATCCGAGTAAGCAGAGCTCTGCGTCATGCGGTATTGTTCTCTAAGCTTCTGCTCCTCAACGCGATTGGACTGCTGATTGACCCATGAATTGATGGTTCGGAAACGGGGAACGGACGATCGATTTGTCATGAAGCTGTCGCGTCCAAGAGGCTGATTCATAGTATCGCGGCTTGGGTCATGTGGTGTTTGTGGTGCTTGAGAGTTTGTCCAACTGAACCTGCTGTTCATGCCCCCAAGTCCTGGCCGTTGTGATATCGAAGGGCGATTCGACATGAATTGTTTGAAGGTTGGAGCCACGGGTTGCCTCGAGGCTGCTTGCTGCTGTTGCAGGTACTCGTCGTCGTCAAATTCCGTTGATCTGGTGTTGTGTGTCGACTCGCTGCTGCGTTGACCTTGCATTCCAAGAATAGGTGATGACGGAGTTGCACTGTTCTTGCGCTTATTTGAATTCATACGAGATGGTGGATCTTCAAGAAGGAAGCTCTGCTGCGACATATTGGAGGATCCGTTCTGAAAGCTATGCAAAGTTAGCCAAGGCGCAGTGGGCGGCATTCAACATGCATTACCTATCACTGCGACCTAGAGCTTGAACACGAGTCTGTGAAGAGAGTGAACCAGATCGTGTGCTCAGAGCAGCTGGGGGTGGAGGGTATACAGCGTCATTTCTCATAGAAAACCGCTGCTCAAGGTTTTGTTTGTTGTCCCAATCATACTTGGAGCCGGATGCGCCGCCACGACGGGTGACCTGGTTCCTACCTTGCCTGAGCACATCCGAGAGCGATAGTCCACGCCTACGCATTGTGTAAATGGCCAGAACGACCATTACAATGATGATAGTAGCACCTGCTATCAGTCAGTACTGCTCAGAGAGTGAAACAAGCTTATGCAACCCACCAATCGAGCCAGCAGCGATGAGAAGGTGCTCTGTTGTCTGCGATATGCGTCCACCGCCACCATCATGGTGAGGCTTTGGAGGGGGCTGCAGGGACACAACAACAGTCTCCGTAGGGTCGTTGTCGGCCAGAGCGCCCACAGTGGCCTGCGTCTGAGATAACGTCATGGTGATGAGAAGCTGTCCTTGTCAGTACTCCGATTCGTGTTGCCCTTCTTAGGTCGATCGTACCGGTGGTGGACCTCCAGATGATGGTGTGGGAGTCGTTGAGAAGTCATTGTCATCATCATCATCGCTGTCGCCATGAGTGTCCGCCGCACTGTTCTCTTGTCTCTTGGCCGCATACAATCGTGGTATGATTTGGTCGATAGTGGGTGTTGGTGTCGCATTCGCATCAAACCCCTCCCGCTGCTCCCTCGCAACCTCATCTCTTTCCACCACCACGTATTCCACCTTTTCTATCCATCTGCGAGCGTTTGGCGAAGTCATGCTGTGCGGTTTACGGTGGGTCGGTTGGGCTAGGCCCCTCTCAGTATTCCTGCCGTTTGATTGCGACAAACACCATCTGCAGAACGACCAGCGGTTGGGGTTCTCGTGTGAGGGGGGTTTACAGTCCTGAGCCTGCTAGGACCGCCACCAGAGTGGTTGTGAATGAATGTTGAAGTGAACGAAAGTATGGAGTATAGTATTAGTAACAGCAGCCCGGCTGCGGAACGAAAGACAGAGAAGGCAAGTTAACAGAGATGCAGCGAGAGGCTAGGCGAACGCTCTGTACGAGACATGTTCATGCGACAGCGCGAGGGGTGCATTTGAGAGAGCGCATGAATGAGACTAACACCAGGACCCGTATGAACCCATGTCTGTTTGAGGGTCGAACCGAGATGTGGACGAGCCCCTAGAGGCAGAACGGCATATTTAGCAACAGCTACAGCCCTGAACAGCAATACCGGAGGCTCCAGGAGAAGCTAATAGCTCCAAAAGGGGTAGTGCAGAGCACCAATATGAAGCAAAGACTTGCAGCGGGTCTCGAGAGCTCGTCTTGGAAATGTCTCAAGTCATGGTGGTCGCGTTTCAACGCCCGCATCCGGCACGCTTGGTGGTCCATGGTGCAGATCAGGCGCGGCAGGGGGCATCGCAGAGCGCACGAACGCTCTGCCATGATTGGGCTTGGTGCGAGGCTGCTCGAGCTGCTATGAATCTGCGTGCGCCCCGATCACTCCCCGCATAACGCGTGCTGTGATATTGCAGGTCGTCCTCGGAGGATTGTTTAGGTACTGGTAGGTAACAACCAAAGGAGCCGTGCAGCCCCGTGACGTCGACGCCACATTTGTGAGAAATTGCTGCGCCTCGAACCAAGCCTCGGCCCCACTCACAGCCTCTTTTGCGCGTTATGGCGATGCACATCGGCCGACCATGGCGCGCAAAGGGTCGACAACTGTGCCAACTCTATGGGAAGTCTGTACACAAACAACTCAGCTCGTTCACCAGATGCTGGTGCCTTTGGAGGAAGTGCAAGGCAGTAGTGAGCGAAGGATTCTGGCTCCAGCAGTAATCTCACCCAAGGATTGGCATCTGGAGAGACACGAGAAAGGCCCAAGCGGGCGCTGAGTGGTTCGGATCGTGCGGGTGCTTGGCCTGGTCGCTATGACCGATATGGCCGTCACAGCCGGCCGAGCTGATGTTCGTCCTGTGCATGGCTTAGGGCTGAGCAGAGAGCGAGGCGTCGTTGATTGCTCAGCCCCTCAGCGCAGAGTGGTAAGTGGGTTCGTAAAGTCATCAGGTCGGATCAGGATTGCCGTTCGCAAGTAGTGAGCTGAGCGCTGATAAAGTCGATTGATGCTCCTCTAAACATTCGCTCTTTCTCCCACCAATTCACATCTTCCTTACGTCAACCGCCCGCATCCTTCCAGCTACCCCGCCTTGCAGAGCCCAACTCACCTGCACAACACCTCTCCTCCTGGCTTGTACCTACTCTATATTACAAAACAACATGTCCGGCTACGATCAGTACAACCAAGGCTACGGCCAGCAGCAGCAGTATCCACCCCAGGGCCACAGTCCCTACCCACCACAGGGTGGCTATGACCAGGGTGGCTACCAGCAGCAGCAGCAGGGTTACCAACAACCCCAGCAGCAGTACGGCCAGCAGGGGTACGGAGAACAGCAAGGCTACAACTCGCAATACGGTCCTCCTGCCCAGGGGGGCTTCCAACACGGCCAGCAGCAGCAGCATGGTGACTACAACCAGCAACAAGGGTGAGAGAAGCCAAGCTACTGTTTCGAAACACTCTAATCTAACAACATTTCTAGGCAATATGGCCAGCAACAGCAGGGAGGCTACCCCGGCTCGCAACCCCAGAACCAGTTCCCCCAACAGGGACCTTACAACCAAGATCAGTACCCACAAGGCCAGAACGCTTACGGCCAGCCCGGACAACAGCAGTACGGCTCTAGCGACCCCGCCATGCAGCAAGAGGGCGACCGAGGGCTCATGGGAGCTCTCGGAGGCGGCGCTGCTGGCTACTTCGGTGGCAACAAGATGGGTGGCCACGGCATTCTTGGTGCCCTGGCAGGTGCCGTGCTCGGCAGCAAACTCGAGGACCACGCAAAGAAGCCCAAGCATGACCAATACGGTGGTTACAACGGTCACTGAGCAATAACAATGATTTTGCTTCCGGATTGTCTCTTTACAAACTTCACAGCTTTCTGGTCATTCGTGGCTATGCATAGGGATGGCCATAATCCTATTAGTATCACGATTTGGGTGAGAATCATGCTCTACGGCGTTTACGATAAATAATAGCCAAGTTAAATATTTCAATCCACCTGTTTTCAGTCCTAATCTATCCCAAACTGGCAGTCCACACGACTCCACAACATCGTGCACTTCAAAACAGCTAGTCGTCATCAACCAAACGTTCAATGGTACGCAATTGATGGCGCAAAGCGATTGGGGGAATGAATGAGATTGCCGGGACGTGATGTCCACAAGACTTGAAACAGGACGTGTTTGGCACGACGCCGCAGTTTTTCGGCCAGTCTTCCCAGCGACGAGTACGTTTTTCTTGTCACTGCGCCACATGATCGTGTCATATTGACAAGTTGTAGTCATTCGCTTATGATGAAGCTGCAGGTACCCGTACGGTGATCGACAGAGCACCGCACGGCTCAGCCAGCATAGGCGACCGACCTTGTGAACGGGAAAAGGAACAGCGTCATTCACTATATATAGCCTTGTCCCAAATACAGGGTTTTCAAGCAGATGTGAGGCAGTTGCGTGGCCCTACACGGCTTCATCCCACCGAGCCGTTCTTCTTGCCTTCAACTCACGGTAGGTGCAACTAGCGCAGCCGCAACAGTACCCATGATCCTGGCCTACCCCCATTGTGGTTGTAGATTAAAAGCACTCAACATGGTTTGTTAAGCAGCGTGCAAGTGTATAATGCATGAACAAATGGTGATTGGCGTTTGAACATGTTGGCCTATGCGACATGGCCGACGGTGGTAAACGTCAAACCGCTAGCTTCATGCCAAACCATAGTCCAAGAGATACCACACGAATAGGCTTGAATGAGGCTGCTTTTATCTCCCTCGTCATGCTTATCGTGTTCGCTTCAGGTTTGTAGGCTGTATGAATCTGATCCTCTGACGAACAACTGATGGCAACCGATTGCGATGAAAGACATGAGTAAGCTGTGGAAAAGGTTTTCCGGAAAAGGTCTTTTGGTCATGTAGCAGACTATAAGCACTCGCAACGTATAGGGTCTGTAGAACAAACACTGTACTAGCGCTGTAAAGTTCCATAGATACAAGCACTTTCAGCGTTGTTAGCTTACAGAGCTGCTGTGTCATTGTGTCAGATAGTGAGATGATCGTATGTCTGAATATCTAGAATGGCTGCTTCCGCATCTGCGGCTCTGCGAGACTGATTTGTAGTATCGTTTTGGTTGTCACTGACGCAACATCTATCTCTGTTTCTATCTAAAAGGCTGACAGGTAAAGGCTGTAGTAACAGTAGATCGATTAACAGTAGCGCATGTCGGTAGGTGATATTGGACTACCAGCTAGGGACTCTCACTTAGGCGCGCGCCTCGACTTTTTGCTACCACCTCTGAGAGTGGATAATGTAACATGAGATGTCTTCTCGGTTGGCCCTAACTTCAGGTTTAATTCCTACAGTTACAATAAATGAATCTTATACCTTCTAGTTCTCGCGAGGTATGACGACCATTTCTAAGACGTGCCCGAGACTTGACGGAGAGTTTTCCCACTTAGGTATTCTGATCACACCACCCGCTCTCCCGTTGATTTTGCTGTTACCTGTGGAATCATCGCCAGAGCAGCTCCTGACCCCCAATCGGTGTCTCATGACCCGGAATATGAACCGGCGCTGTCTAGATATACCTCCGATATTTGGTGCAATGATGCCTAGGCTTTGGGCCATGTACTTACCTTTGCTTGCTCTTCGGCCATTACGTATCATGAGTGTTACCGATGAGACTCGACGAGACTTCGAGTCCGTGCCAGGCATAGTAGGCAGACCAGGTCGCTCTGAGTTACGCCGAGCTGGCATCAACTGTTATAGAAACATATGCTCAATAGAGTGCACTCCGATGCTGTCAGGCTTTGTGCTCAAAACGCAGTATGTGAACACTCAACAGCAATAATGGTCTTGCAATTGTTTTCGCACGTAGTTCTAATAACGGGAGTGTGACTGAAAAGCTGCTGACTTCACGAACCGGTCAGACTACTTTGACATCTCGTGACGAGGATCGTGCCAAATAACCACCACTATTGTTCATGAAACACATGTAGGAAAGGTCCGATGCCTGAATCCTACTTTTCAGAATGCCACACTATGAGTTTTCAGTATAGTGGCGCTTGGTTGCTTCCGGGTTACTGTTTCGTTGTACGATGGTACGAAGACTGTTGATTGGGAAGGAAAGCGGGGCCCGTGTGGATAGCCTGGTACCTGCCATGTCCACCCATCCTCCCAGCTAGTAAAAATTTAATAGTCATATGCTGTAAGGTCGTGCGCTTCGCTTGACAATGCGTCTCACACCTGTGAGGCATGTCGCGGTGGAGATTGATCGTTCGCTCAACGTGGACGTCGCAAGACTAAGCAGGCCTGTATCCAATGCTGTGCATAGTTCTTCATGGATCTAGGGCATCCAAGGTGGACTTGGGTGGCCATACATACAAACTTGAAAGATTCTCGACACTGCAGGTGGACTGACGGTGTTCTAATAGCAATCCGTATGCCATTCAAAGTCGTGATAAAAAAACCACAAATACGTGAGCAACTTTTCAATTACATACTAAAGCTCTACGGTAATTCATTCGTTTGCATCGGAAATGCACATCCTTCCAGGATCACGGCTGACTAGATATCTACGCGACCATCACTCCTATCTGATGCTCAAGCAACCGATTCGTTGCGCACCTCAGCATGGAGTTTCTCATCCTTTTCCATAGCTGCAGCTGCAGCGGCAGGATCTTGCATAGCGTGAGGCACGAGCTGATCTCCAAAAAGCTCGTCCATCTGCTCGAGTGTCTTGCCTTTGGTCTCGGGGAAGAAGAACCAATAGCAGGTAAATGCGATGATGTTGAAGACAAAGAAGACGTAAAAGTATTTGAATTCGATGGAGTCGAGCGCCTGCGGCGAGAATTGCGCAAAGATCAGGTTCACGGCCCAGTTGGTGAAGGTTGTAATGGCATTGCCGAGGGCGCGGACTTCGACGGGGAAGATCTGAGACGGTGTTAGTCGCTGCACCTGCGTGCTTTGAGCTCTGCTACTTACCTCGGCAGGATAAACCCAAGAAATGATACCGAGGGGAGTGTAGAAGAATGAGAACGCAAAGTTCATTGCCACCATGCTCCGAAGTTGTGCACCGTTGCTAGGATTGAAATACTGTCCCTGGACGGCATTCACCAAAAGAGCCGCAGCGAGACCAGCGGCAGAGATGAGCAAAGGTTTGATTCTGCCGAACTTGTCCAAGATGGCGAGACCGATCGTACACCAGACGATGGCCAAGGCTCCATTAATTCCAATGATCAGAAGCGACTCGCGGGTGGAGATTCCAAGGATCTCATAAATTCGGGGGCCGTAATAATTGATCACCTGTAGAATTTGATCAGTAACAAGGCTGGAAATCAGATTTTGTCAACATACATTGATTCCGGACAGAGGGCCGAAAGCCTGGACACCGCAACCAAGAAGCAACCTCTTACGCCAAGAGGGCTTGGTGAGGATCGAGAGTACAGTTATATTGCCCAGGGCTCTGTCAGCTGCGATAACATCTCGGATCTCGCGATATTCAAGGTCTATGATCTCGGAATCATAACCATTGCGGAGCTTCTGGAGCGATGCCATGGCCTCTTCGTGACGATCCCTCTCCATGAGCCAACGTGGGGACTCCTGGAGAAAGAAAATGCCGCCCTGATTGTCGTTAGAGTAATCAATGCAATATATACTCGACAAGACTCACGATGAGGACAAGTCCAGGCACACATTGGAAGGCGAGGGGAAAGCGCCCTGATGTTTGTTAGACCCCACAACCCATCAGAGAAATGCTGTTACTCACAAGAGAACTCCGTAGAGTTGAATGAACATCCGTATCCCAGCCACTGAGCAACGAAAAACCCCCAGCTCAGCATCCACTGGAGAAGACCAGAAAGGACACCACGGTGTTTGGCCTCAGACAGCTCTGCAGCAAACAGAGGGATAGTGGATGTGAGCTGGCCTACCGCTACACCTCCGATGAAACGACCGACGATGAGCATAGCCATGTTAATAGCGCCAGCCTGGAGAGCGCTGCCAAAGATCGACACTAGAGCGCCAATCGCAATCGTCCAACGGCGACCCAGTTTATGAGCGAAGAGCATGTTGAAGATGGTTCCAGCAATAGCTCCGCCCTGGAAGGCGCTGACAATCCCTCCAATGGTGTTATTATCTGGTGATCTGAAATACTCCTTGAATGTGGGAAGAGCGATGGTGGATGTAATTATACCCGAATCATAGCCAAACAGGAAACCTCCTGTCGCGAGGAAGACAGCAGAGAAGACGGTGGTTGCGAGACCCATCACGCTGGTATGAGAGAAACGATGGCGATGATCCTGTCAATGATAGACATCGATGCCTATGTATACCTCACTCTGACAGCACTAGCCTTCCAGGAGTGACTTGTGGCCATAACCGAACCCCAACATCGTACTTGCGCACATGGAGCGACATCTGCAACCGATCTGTCTATCCCAGTACCCCAGGGGCAGCTAACGGGCTAGCCAACTCCGAGATGGTTGTGGTGACCATGCCGAGCGTGCAGTGGCAAAGAAGTTTTCGGAGTATATTCGACATTTGTGGTTATACTTCCGCTCTTGGCATAGGCTCACTAGCTCCACATCCTCTACAAAGTGCGGAGGCGATCACCGACCATTACACGCTATGCTTTCTAGCCCCACATTCCACCCGACGTGCGGTGACCAGCAACAAGCCCCTCGCGTGTAGTCTCTTTGCCCTGTAGCTTCTCCACATCGGAGAACGATTCGGCAGATATGCGCACAAGGTGCCAGCTTGTGCTTGACTGGATGCTCGGTGAAGATCTCACCGAGTGACCAAGCAATTCCTTCATGGTGCGACGCAGATCGTACAATCGAGCAAGGCATTGGCACCTTCAGCATTTGGCGGTTGTCCGCTCCCGGACTTCACAGCCTTTCCTGCCAGTTTCATACCTTCAGTAGCCTGTCCATTTGGCGGTCTAGTCTGAAGTGGTCGGTCGAAAGTATCGCGCAGAGCCATCATCCATTAATCGTGTGACAAGGTGCACGCTGTCACCACGCCTCTGTGACTTTATTTCGCCAATAACGTAGGCATCGTCCACCTTGTCTGTAACCTGTTGCGACACCACCACGACATCGAACAACATGTCTTTTCAAGTTACGCGATGTGGTATCCATGGCTTTCATGAGGTCCTGGGTATCGACACCGATAGTGTACGCTTCTACTGGGTTTTGCAGTCGGACCTTGCAGACGCGGAACAGACAGCGTACCGCGTCGAGTTGTCAACATCACGAACCTTCAATTCTCTTTGCTGGGACTCCGGGAAGGTAAACGGAAACCAACAGCGCAACATCCTCTGCGCCCAAGATGGCGGCTTCCAGTCGGCGACCTTTTACTGCTGGAGAGTGACTGTTTGGGACCAGAATGGCAACTCAACTCAGAGTTCCATTAATGAGTTTTTCACAGCATACCCAAGGTCAAGTGGGTTACTACCGCCATACAGTATGAATCAGACCTACATGCCCCACACTAGTCTGATCTTCCGCACCTGGTTCGAGGACGAGGCCAATCGATGGAAAGGGGTCTGGATCGGGGACAACGGCGACAAGCCACTGTATGTTCGCAAGGCTGTTCGTCTAGACCAAAAGCCAAGCCGTGCCATTGTCTTCGCCAGTGGTCTAGGTCATTTCAATTTCGTATGTAATGGCGACCCCTCGGCGGCAAACGGTCACAAGCTTGACCCTGGGTGGACAAATTACCACCGCACAGTCCAATTTACTGCTTATGATATCTCGGACATTCTAAAGCAGGGTGAGAATGTGCTCGGTGCTCACATTGGAAATGGCTTTTACGCTGGAGATCAAGGCAATGATCGTTTCTTCTGGCCTTGCTACGAGGACAACACATATGTCCGATACGGGAACGAATTGTGTTTCTTCGCCGAGCTGCATCTCTTTTATGAGGATGGTAGTCGTGACACCATCACAACAGGACCTGACTGGAGCATACGCAAAAGTGCAACAACGCTTGCAAACATCTACTCCTCTGAGACCAAAGATCTCCGGGCTTATCCTCACGGCTGGGACGCACCGGGCTTTGTCGAGGATGAGAACTGGAAAAAGGCCACACCTGTCACAGGCCCAAGAGGTAAACTGAAGTACCAAAACCAGCCACCAGTGGTCCTTCACGAGACATTCAAGCCGAAAACACAAAAGGCACTCGATAATGGTGTTGTTTCCTTCGACATGGGTCAGAACATGACCACCATGATCAAGATCCAGGTTCAGGGGCCCGCAGGTTCTGAGGTCATCGTTCGATTCTCGGAGACAATTGGAGACGATGGCAAAGTGCTGATGCCAGACCCCTTGTTTAAGGCGTTTGAGACGGACGTCTTCTGTAAGTTCACACTTGCTGGCACCGGTATCGAGACCTGGGAGCCGGATTTCTGTTTCACAGCCGCACGATACATTCAAGTCGAAGGCGTGGCCCTCGAATCTGAGAAAACCCATGGTCTTCCCACTATCATTTCCTTGGAGAGTCGTCACATTTCCTCTGCTGCTCGTCGTCTTGGTACCATGACGACCGATAGAGAGGACTGTAATCAGTTGCTGAATATGTGCTACTGGTCTTTCGTCTCGAATCTTTTCAGCTATCACACAGACTGCCCTCAGATCGAAAAGTTTGGCTGGCTCGAAGTTACGCATCTTCTTGCCCCCGCGTCTCAGTACATTCGGGATATGGAGTCGCTGTACAGCAAGATTCTAGATGACATTGTGGACGCTCAGGAACCCAATGGTCTGTGCCCAACCATGGCACCTGAGATACGATACATGTGTGGACCTTTGCACGACACGATAACATGGGGTGGCGCTGTTGCACTACTACCAGAGATCTTACACTTCTACTACGGCAGCACACAGGTGTACTCGAAGCTGTTTGAGCCGTGTGTGCGGTATATGGAATACATCGCAACCAAAGAAAGGGATGGCGGACTCATTGAGCACGGCCTGGGAGATTGGGGCAGGGACATAGCATTTGGGAACAACCAGGCCAACATCGAGACAGCAATTTATTATCGCTGCTTGCGCAACATACAACTAATGGCCGCAGAGCTGGGCAAGAAGGAGCAGGAACAGCGATTCAAGGAATGGGCCGATCGCGTTTACAATGTGTACAACACACACCTACTTGTTACAGACAAGCAGAAGTACCCCTATGCCTTTTACACTTCACGCGACAACCCGGGGGTAGTGGACAGGAATATGGTCGCGCAAGCCTTTGCCCTGCAATTCGAGCTTGTGCCTGCTGAGAACATTCACGACGTCCAGCGCGCTTTCCTCGCAGATTGCGATGCCTCAGGTAACCGCATTCAAGCAGGCGAGATCGGACTGAAGTACCTCTGGAATACACTCGCAGACGTCGACAGACCAGACATTGTGCTTACTATGGCACGCCAGGAAGAACATCCAAGTTACATGCGTTTTATACGTCGTGGCGAGACAACACTCAATGAATTCTGGCAGGATGCGTGTCGTAGCAAGTGCCACGACATGCTCGGTACGATCTATGAGTGGTTTTATGAAGCGGTTCTGGGTGTGAAGTGCGAAACCGAGGCGTATAGGACATGGACCCTGAGGCCTCCTGTGGCGTCAGAGTTCAGACATGTCAAGGGTGACGTTGAATGTCCATATGGAAGAATTGAGGTCGAGTACAACAAGGACAAAGATGAAAGTGTGCGGATGAAGATTACGGTTCCGACAAGCACGACCGGGAAACTTTTGCTCCCAAGGGATGAAAGTGAGGTTGATATTGTTAGGGTGCAAGCATCAGAGAACGGTGTGACTGAGAAGGGGAGGCGAGTGGCTCTGAAGCCAGGACGTTACGAATTGGTCTTGAGGCCTTGAGACTTGAACAGATTACGTCGGGGAGCTCATTGTAAATTTCCAGCTGTCGTTGAAAGCTGCAGACGATAGAACATTTGGAGCGTTAGGCGAAAGCGTACAAAAGCACAGTATCGATAGAAATCTACCTTATGCGACGGTCAATTCCATCACTGCACTTTCTTTAAGAATGCATGGAAGTCAAATCAACACAAATGTTTCATTGCACCAAAGTGTTGCCAACAGATCATTTGGCGTTGTACATCTCGCTTGCAAAGACTTGACCACAGCACTGGTGTGTGAGCCAACAACGGAACACGATGACAGCGAGTGACATCATGCTCGGTTTCCGCATCCACGTCTATGCCAAGACAGCGCCGTGCGAAGCCGTAGCCACAAAGTTTGATGATCGATGTACAATTTGAGCCTAGGGCCTCAATCTTCGATCATAGTGCTATCGCGAATCTTACAGACTTTAAGCCATGATCTTAAGCTATGTCTTGGCAATAATAACCATATCCACTAGCTATCAATTGACATGCGCTCGCGGTTCTCCATTGTATTTCAGTGGCCAGGTAGAAGTGCTTTTGTTCTCACAGTAGTAAATGTACAACATCGACGATTCTGCTTGCAGCCACTTGCTCTACAAAGCTCGGGGCTATGTCTTAAATGTACTTGGCACTTATCATCACTCATTTTCACAGCTGCAAATCACACCAAGATGATCTTCGCCTCTGGACCGCTCCAAATACCACGAAGTAACGATCTACACTACTGCAGGCGTCGTCACAACAAGAAGGATCAAATCCAGCATAACATATAGAGTCACCTGCATCACGCCCAAGGTCGAAAGAAGGCATCACATTGGACTCTTGAACATTACCTTGATCATGAAGACATACATCTTTTCTGTCTTTTTAGCTTCAATAACATATGCTTCTCCTCTACTCACAGAGAGGCAGGCAACCTGTCCAGCTTTTGGAATAACTGCAGCAAGGTCCGCTGAGGTCCTCAATAAGTTTCGAGCAGCGCGTGTAATCCCCGACTCGGTCCCAGATTTCGCACCCACCACGGATCTACGCGTGAAATACGGCAACATCAACGAGAACCTCGGAAACAAACTCAACGTCCTGCGTACGACTCCAGACCTAAGCTCATTAATCCCTGCCAATCTAACAGACACCTATAGAAACCCTTATGGAACCCATCTTCTCCTTCGACCCAGAAGCAAACACAGACCCGGCTACAACAAAATACACATATATCCAAGTCGACCCAGACGCACCAGGCCCCTCCTTACCCCTGCTGCGCCAATTCCTGCATCACATCGTCTACGACGTACAACCTGCGTGTATTGCGGCGCAGACACCCAAGACGCAGGCCCGCTATATGGCACTCACTCCTCTATCCGTGCAGGCGCATCGCTACGTGTCGTTGCTCTACCGGCAGCCACCGAACTACACGCCGCCGCCACTCAACCTGATCGAGGATGTAGCGAGAGCACCATTTGATCTGCAGAAATATGTCACTGAGGGCAAGTTGGTGCTTGTCGGGGGCAACTTCATGCGTGAGGGGTTGGGAACTACATTGTGTGCGCTTGTGCCTGGGTGTACAAGCACGGGCGCGGGTTATAATGGACCCAAGGATGGGTTGGCGTTGCCAGACATAAGGAAGTATATTCAAGTGTGAAAGCATTTCTAAACAGGTGGTATTTCGATGTTTCCTGACCTATGGAAGAATGATTCAGATACGTCATGGGGGCATACATTGTAAACTTTCCAATTCATAATGATAATATCGAGCAAGCTGGACTGGGACCGTTCTTCTTCAACTTGAATCAAATGTTCACAATACTAGATCGCTATATTGCTGTTATTACAGTGCATATACCTCTGAACACAAGTCAGGGACGTCCACCACATCCCCTGTTAACTTTGCCAGTTGATACATCCCTGTGACCCACGATGACCCATATGCACACGTATGGGATACCGACGCTGAACATCAGTCAGTGATGTCTTCGAGAACTTTGGAACTCATACTTCTACCATGAATTGAAAGCTCAGAAATCCACTGTGGATATAGATTTCTCCATATGTTATGCGCCCATGACATATGTACCTCATTCCAAGTTGTACGTCTCGGCGCATCTTTTTCCCTTACTGTGGTCGCCTTCTGCGCACCAGCTTTCATCTGATACATTCAGCTCAGGCGACGATGGTGCTTTATAAAACGATCAAGTCTATCATCAATGAATATGTTAAGAGCCTATGTTATAAGGGCAAAAAAATGGGGCTGAAGCTCTAATCTACCACTTATCCCAGCGTCATGGTCAGACTTTAGTTTGAGACTTACGATTAGTTGCTATTCACATCGCAACGAGGGAGACATTAATCTGAGTGTTTCGAGAATTTCACTTCAACGTCGATGATGTGTAGCCATCTTCTTTCTCCACATGGTGATTGACAAGGTTCCTGCAAAAGGTTGCCTCCAGCCTACTTCTTACCCAACACACTGAACCCCATTGTATCCGGTCACCAAATGAACCGCGTATTCTTTCCATCGCCACTCTTTCTGTCGGAGCGAACGCACAATCCCTACCGCAGCTCTTACCGCTACGGTGATCCGCCATCGATAACGCCCTCAAAGGACCCTTCCCTCATCGCCTCCGTCCATGCCTACTGTTTCACGCTGCTCACTATGTTCACCTTCTCCGACTGCACTCTCACGCCCCTCAGCATTCTTCAGCAGCTGCTCATTGGAGCACTGTAACGCATTCTCAACCTCTCTGGCGGTGATACTGGTGTAATTATCTGCAGGCGACGTGGCAAGGCGTGCTTGCCCAGATCCCGAGGCCGCAAGATTTCAGCCTTCTGCATAGTAACCGGCCTAGAAGGGATTGTGCAAGCGGATGCAGTGTCTGGACGCATCGTCTGTTGTAACGAATCGTACGGTTCGTTGAAAGCAGATGGAGTTCTGCGACAAGCTGCATGTTGCAGGTGCGTGACAACGAATATTCAGCTTTCTTCAGACACGAAATGCTGTCAGGTGAAGCTCGTGTACCAGCCATGTACGGAGCTGCGTAACATGTCCTCGCTATCTTGACGATGGTGACTACAGTGTCGTGGCAAATGCGATATGACCGGATCGTGAAGATCCAAATCTGCTCGGCAATATCATATGAGGCATATGCACGCTTGCATTAACTGAGTAGCTCTTTAATGTCCTCAATCCTCTGAACCCTCTTCTCGTCTTCGCTCATCATGCCTAGAGAGCTTGCACTGTCTTGGTCAGCATAGGTTGTGCTAGCTTAGAACAGACTGCACCCACATGAATTTCTTACGCTCTTGAATTCGCAACATCTTCTCCTCAATACTGCCTTCAACGACGAATCGAACGACACGCACGCTCCTTTCTTGACCCATGCGATGGACACGATCGATAGCCTGAGCTTCAACAGCGAAACTCCACCATGGGTCCATCATAAATACCTTTCGTGCACAGGTTAGATTGAGCCCTACACCACCAGCCCGCAATGAGAGCAGTAGCACGAAAGGCTTTGGCGAACTGGTGAACTCGGCGAGCACGGTAGCACGAGTTTTCTGCGCCATCGATCCATCGAATCGCAGGAATGGAATGTGATCGCGCGCAAGCGCGGGCTCAATGAGGTCCAGAAAGGATGTGAATTGGGAGAAGACGACAGTCTTCCCCTGTGGATCCTCTTTCAAGTTTCTCTTCAAATGGGACAGTAAAGCCTGTGTTTTCGCGCTTCCGCTCAGTCCAATGCGGCGTAGACTGATGCGTGGTGTCCCGGGACCAGATGGTGCATCATCACTAGTGAAAGCATGTACTGGCTTATCAATGATGTGGTCGTGGCGCACGACTTCAAAGACATCGCGCGCGTTGATCGGCTCACGGCAGTTGAAGCATCGCGGAACCTCGCCCTTGTCGCGTTGATGATTAATGTAAGTGAGCAGGCACTCTTTGCATGCCGAATGCCAACAGCCAGTGACTGCCTGGTCAACCATGGGTTCTTCCATACACAGCGGACACTCGGCGTTGGCTTCATCCTGGATCTGCTTCAGGACGTGAGCGCCAAATTTGTTGACGTCTTGGTCGCTGTCTGCTGTGAAGCGCTCAATAAGGCTTGAAAGATCCATATCATCAGCCAAGCCATTGGCAAGATCTGACGCCGTGTTACCTTCTACCTCATCAGCAACAATGTCAGCTTTACGGGTTAATACAGGATGACAGCACGATTGCCGGAGACGCAATATCTGGGCGAAGATGGTGGTATAATTCTTCAGTAGCATGCCAGATTCGGCGTTCTGCGTGAAGACGCTCTTTGCTCTGAGAAAAATATGGTCGTACACGTCCCGCTCATCTTGTGACAAGATGATGCGCTCGACGTCGATGACCTTGGGCGGCAAAGGCACGAGCGCTTCTCCATCAGGCGTCTTCATATCTTTTGTGCGACGTAAAACAAGCGGCTCAAGTACTGTCTGCACGACATCAAGAGCACGGATGAACTCACCTGCCTCGAAAGGCACCGTGATAAATGTCTTCCAAAATGAGAAATTACTCCAAGGCTCGACTTTCAAGAAGCGCACAAGGCTGAACAAATCTTCAAGACGGTTGACGATGGGTGTACCCGTAAGGACCCATCTGTGTCTTGCACTGAGCTCGTAGCAAGCTTTTGCTGTCTTGGACTGCCTGTTCTTGATATAGTGTGCTTCGTCCAAGATGATACGGAAGTATTCCAACGAGAAGATGCCGCCATGAGAACCTCGGTTACCTTCCTGAGCAGCGACCTGGTTGAATTCAGATAGTACTGTGCCGTAGCTGGTGATGATTACGTTGGGAGCGTTGGCCGCATTAGATGCACAGCAAAGTTTCTGGAGATTGATAGCTTTGTCGGAACCATAATACACCATGGCCTTCAAAGTTCCCTCCTTGGAAGCTTTTGCAGCTTCGCTGTGCCACTGGGCAAGCAGGGACATGGGTGTAACGACAAGCGTGGTATATGGCGCCGGCTCAGCGGCCGCACTGGCCTTCTGCAAGCGTGGAAGTGTCTTCGGCGCTGTTGCTTGCTCAAGATAATCTGGATGATTCCTGTGTGTATGGATCAAGCTCATCATCTCAATTGTCTTGCCCAGGCCCATCTCGTCGGCCAGAATGCCGCCAAGGCAGTTCTGCTCTTGCATTGGGAACTCAAGTGAGAGTTCACCAGAATATGGATTGACGTAGAACATGGACTGATTTTCGATGGCAGGTAGATCTTGGTTGTCTGCGTCCTTCTCTGGCCATCGGTACTCCTCCCACAAAGGATGCATGGACACTTCCTTGTTGGTAATAGGTTCGTCTTTCTCTTTTCCTACCATCCAGTGCAAAGCCTGTTTCTGATACTTCCGGAGGTCCATGACAAATGTGCTCGCGGGCTCCATGGTTGGTGTGTTGAAGTCAAAAGATTGTGCTTTCTTGTACAACGAATCGAGCTGGTCCTGCTCAAGCTCAGCGCCCTCTTCAGCTTCTTCGCCAGGCGGAGACGTCCCATCCGCTGTAGTTCCGTTGCTCGATTTTGGTTTCTCCTCTTTCTTCTCAGCGCTCTCGGCTGCTTGCAGCAGACCCTGCCGCTTGTGCCGTTCTGTGTTCTCATTCTGGCGTGAAGGATGCAGATTGATAGACTCAAAGAGCTTCACAAGGCCGACCTGGCGCATTCGCAAGTCGCGCTCATCCGAGGTTTCCTTTTCCTCAAAAATGCTGACCTCCCGGTTGTCTTCTGGCTTGGTGAACTTCCTCTGATCGAAGGCGCTGCGCAGGAAGAATGCGTGGAGCTGTAAGTATATCGTATCACTCGTCCGTATCCTGTCCGGTACGTATACGCAGCTGCCTTCGAACGAGCACACCTTTTGGTCGATCAAGGCCGAAACCCAAGCCGCCGAGTCGTTCTCCAGCCTTCCTACCTCCTGACCTCTGACGTTGGTGAACCTGACAACAACGTCCTGCTTTTTGAGGGCGACGACGCGCTTCTTGGTCTTGGGCTGCATCTTGAAGCGTTCGATGGAAACTTTCTCGTTGTGCTTGAGCAGTCCGGTTCCACTCGTTGTAGCCCAACCGACAACACCAAAAGACCCAATGTAGCGCTTGGAAGGCATGTCCCTTAGAACAGCAGCCATTGGTGTCGAGGCACCGGAGCCTTGTGATGCTGTGGTGTCTTCAGACTCGGTACGCTTGAGTGAGCTCGCTATAGTCGTTTGGACGGCCTGTGGGCGAGGTTGGAATATGGAGGCAGGCGGAGGGGTGGCTGCGGAGGCCCATGAGCCATCCAGATACAAATTGATCGCTGAATGTAATTAGCCTGTCGTCAGAGGTAGACCTTGCAGTGGTGCCTACCACGCTCGACATTGCTGCTGCTGACATCCCTCAGCTTCTGTAATGTGGAATATGGCAGCTCGCCAACCACAGCTTGCAACATGCCGACATCGAAGCCATCGAATCCTGTGGCTCCATTACTACTCTCCTTTGCATCTGGTAGTTGTGTTGGACTCGAGGGTAGTTGTTGTAGCGGGGATTGCGGCGGTTGTTCGGGATGGTTTGACCGGACTTGAGCTGGCGACGAGTGCTCGGTGAAGAACCGTCGCTTTTTCGCTGGTGGCTCGTCTGGATGAGGGCCATCCATTGCGTTGTAGGATATCTCGCTGTGAGACGGCGGCGGCGACAATAGACGACCCAAATGCGGCTGCACTTTGACGCGTCTTGCCACGCGACGCGCTTCCACGCTACTGCACCACTATCTAGCATGGCGTCATTGGCGAATTGCCATGTGCAGATTACCGTTATCGATTATATTATCGATATCTCATAACACCGCTAGAAGATATTGTTTTGTGCAAGTACGCTGTCAACTAGATTGCTGCACCAGAAGCTGGGCTATCTTTTTCTCATCGTAACAGCTTTTGCTCCTGCTCTTGCGTAGTTGTACTTGTATCTGCAAAATCCCCAATGCAACCTGCAAAACTCCGCGCAGCTCCCGTCCGGCGCGTCTACACACTCTCTACCCCCCGTTATACACTCTCCACACCGCAGCAGCGGCGCATACAAACATCGCAGTGCTTCACAGACGCCCCGCGGCCGTCGCAGGCTGAGGTGGAGCGCGCCAGGGCCTACTGCGCCAACCTCGTCCGCACCTACGACACACCCTCGCACATCCTCCAGTCCTTCATACCGCAATCCTCTCGCGATGCCTATCTCGCCATCCGCGCCTTCAACGTCGACGTCGCTCGCGTGGCCGACACGACCAGCACACCCACCATTGGCATGATGCGCATGCAGTTCTGGCGCGACACAGTCACCAAGGCCCTATCTGGCTCGCCACCCAAGGAGCCTGTTGCCATATTGCTCGCCCACGCCGCCGAAGACCTGCACAATCGCACCGAGGGCAGGAGCCGCCTGAGCAAGAACTGGTTTCACCGCATCATCAACACGCGCGAGCAGTACCTCGGGAATCCACCCTACCCAACGCTCCAGTCGCTGGAGAGCTACGCCGAGAACACATATTCGACCTTGATGTACCTGACGCTGAGCAGCCTGCCACAGGCGAGCATCACGACCGACCACATCGCCTCTCACATTGGGAAGGCAACGGGCATCGCGGCGGTGCTTCGCGGCGTCCCTCTGGTTGCCTTCCCGCAACCGCAGCCAGGCGGCACAGCAGGACACATAACAGGGCAGTCTGGGCCGACACAGGGCGCCGTGCTGCTGCCACTGGACATCATGGCCGAGGCCAACGTGAGGGAGGAGGATGTCTTCCGCATGGGAGGCGAGGCGCCGGGCCTGAAAGATGCCGTTTTCACAGTCGCAACACGCGCAAACGACCATCTAATCACTGCCCGTGAGATGCTGTCCAAGCTGCGCTCTGAAGGCACGCTCGGCCACGACTTTGAACATCAGTACGACGAGGAGCATCAGTACGGCGCCGAGCAACTGGATGCAGGGAAGGAGCAGCAGCTCAATGATGTCGAGCAGGCGTTTGGTGTCTTCATGTCGAGCATCAGCACGCAGTCGTGGCTGGACAGGCTGCAGAAGGCGGATTTCGACCTCTTTGATCAAAGTCTGAGGCAGAACGATTGGAAGCTGCCAGCAAGAGCCTACTGGGCCTACACACGGCGGAGACTATAGATGCCAATGAAGCAAGATGAGCGACTATGTCGTCGCAACGCCAACCCCTCATATGCTATGTGTGCTAATATTCATGTCCTTTAATCTTTCAACACCACCATGATCGACAACTGTCCATCCACTTTCAACTCATCAAACCATCCACCTGCTCCCCACTCAACGTTGTCTTCGCAGCCGGCCTCTTCTTTCTCGCCGCACCCGCCGTACCCGCCTTGGGGTTACTCGTCCCACGCGTCTGTCCCGGTCTCTGTGCCTCCATTGCAGCCTCATGCTCGATATTTTTCACCGCCCGACTGATGGCCATGCTATACCCACCGATCCACTCGCCCCAGCTCTGCTTGCCCGCACCCACATCCTGCGCCGAAGCCTCCGCACCCTGCTCCCCCACCCTGGACGTCCTGGTCTTCGCGCCTGCATCTGACCTCGCGCCCGCACTCCCCTTTGCACTCGGCGGCGGTCCCGCATCCGCCTGCGCATTCCTCAGCGCCTGGCTCGCGCGCCGCTGATCCAGAAACGACCTCGCCACGTTCTGTGCGGCCGTCATCCCGCTCTGGATCGTCTTGACGTCCTCTGGATTTAGCGTCGCAGGCAGCGGGATGCGGTAGCTGCCGCTGAGCGTCACTTGTCTGTCACTTCCAACCTGCAGGCCTGGTCGCTCCCGCGGCACCTCTTCAACATCGTCTGCGTTCTCGCTGCCTGTCTGCTGGGTACGTAGTCGTCTTGAGGAGTGCCTTGCTCCCCCTGGATGGTACAGTGCGAGATCTCGCCGTGCGACTTCGAGCTCTGACTCTAACCTGTCGAGCTCCTCGTCTGCCTCTTCGTCTTCTTCTTCGTCATCATCGACCACTGTACCCTGTTGTTGTTGTTGTTGTTGTTGCTGCTGCTGCTGCTGCCCATCTCTGCCCTTCCCCTTCCTCTCCGCGAGATTCCCCAGCGTGGCTGTCGTGGTAGCACTCGACGTCTTACGCCCTTTACCTCTACGGCGCGGCGAGCGCGGCGCCGCAGCACCACCACCACCACCACTTGCGGGACTCGACCTGTACAATTCCTCAACCTTAGCCTCAAGACCCCTGACACGCGACTTGAGAGCCTCAAGCTCAGCCGCATCAGCAGATACCACCTTATCAGGCGCTGCAGACGCCGATGTAGGCTCTTTATTCAACTTCCTCGGTTTGCGCTTCGGCGGTGCTGCGTCGTCTTTGGGTTGGCTGAGACCCGGTTTAGCCGTGCCAGCGGCTCCGGTGGGAGGGGGAAGCTTCTTCGGTGTGTCCTTTTCGAGAACCACGCCGCCGGCTGAGCCTGCTCGACCTGTAGCTGATGTCTCTGGGATGGCTGCTTTGCGAGACCGCGCCGGTTGCGCTGTTGTGGGTGTGGTTGGATTGGGGCCTGTTGTTTGCGGCTTTGTTGACATGCTCGATATCGTGCAGACGGTCGGGTGGGGGAAATGCAGTGATTTGAGTGAGTACTCAAGCTCCAGCCAAGCTTGCTGGTAATGCAATGTCGATGAACAGCTCTCTGCCTTGGCTTGCAACTGGAATGCACAGGCTCGGTTCAGGAACTTATGTATCAGATGGTGTATGCAGAATTTCATCCAAATCGCTATAAGATGATGTGAATTGGAAGGTAAAGCTCCAGTACGGCAGCATTGGGAAGGTTTCATCACCTCCCAAAGCAAGATATCCAAGTTGGACAGTCTGACGTATGAGGGGCGGCTGAACAGGGCCCCCTGTCAACGGGAGCGGATCGACGTCAACGGCGATCATCAAACGTCCCACCTCCAATAACCCTCCACTACTCACCGTTATGGTGACCACCAACATAGGCCTACGATACACATCACAAGCTTGACGTAGGCGAGAGATGAGCATATCACGATGCTCAAGTCGAGCCAGAAAGTGGAGTCAAAGTGGAGTCAGAGTGGAGTCAAAGTGGAGAATTCAATCGTCAATCTAACCTGCAAATAAATACATGCCCAAGCACCCATGTCGTCTATGGAAAGGCACATTATCGTCACGACATTGACCTCGTAAGCGGAGTGGGGGCATCTCAAGTTTGGGTTGTGCTCGGCCAAGGTATTCGAGAAGATGGCGGGTCCAAGATTTTCGAAGCCAAGATGTACGGACAAGATGCTGCGATGAGAGAACCGTAACTTTTGTGGACGGAAGGAAAACAGTGTGACGGCATGCTCGGGTATCGTGAGCGACATGGACCAGTGGTGGTGCAGCCTGAGAAGCGTTGGGCCCATCAAGCGTACACACCTTGCAATGCTCTGGAGGAGCACGGCACAAGGACGCTCGAAAGACTGCCAACAAGACGCAGCTGCTCAGAATGAACAGACAGCAAAACCTTTTGAGAATGACTCCGCCACGCCGGTAAAATGCGCGACGTTGCTATTTTGAGGAACGCAACAGGAACAGACCTCCGAGTCACCACCGCTATCCGCAGCGTGTGACTTACGAAGCAATGGCACGAGCAGGAGCACCTCCACGACGATTGTTGCGGGTGTTCTTGGGCGCCTTTGTGACTGTGCTCCAGCCATCCTCGTCCATGGTCTCGGTTGTGGTGGCAGGAGCTGCAGGTGTGCTCGACTTGCGCCTCCACGATCCTCCATCCTTGGGTGCCACGACAGGCTCCTGAGGCTTGACACTCTTGTCGTTGACAATCTCGCCGTTGGCAGACTCGTCCTGGGCCTCAGCCTCTGGGTTCTCGACGGCCTTGGGCACATCGTCGCCCTTGGACTCCTCGGCCGATTTGGCAGGAGCGCTCTCCTTGGCAGCAGCCTCTCTGGCCTTCTTCTCCTCGCGAGCCTTGTCTTCGGCCTCCTTCTTCTGCTGGGCGGCCTGCTTCTGCTTCTCCTCAACCTCCCTCTCACGAGCGGCTGTGTCAATGGGACGGGCAGCGCCAAAGGGATTGGGCTTGTCGGAGGGGGTGGCGGACGAGGTGGTGGGTGCCTCGGATACGGTGCGCTTCGCAAGGTTCAGCTTGGGACGGCTGGCGAGAGGAGCAGGGGACGAGGGTGTGCTAGCGTCGGGGGTGCCGGTAGGAGATGCAACGTCGGGGCGCATCTTGGACCTCCACTGGTTGTCCTGGTCGGCGGCAGTAGGCTGCCTCTCGACCTGTGGCCTGCCCTCTGCGGGCTGGAACTCGCGGCGGGGGCCACGCTCGCCCTCAGGACGACCCTCACCCCATGCAGGGGACTGCCTTTCACGGAAGCCACCTTCACGGGGCTCACGAGGGCCGTCAAAGCGCCTGCCGCCTTCCCTGGGGCCCTCGACAGAGGGAGAGAGGGGACCTCTGCGCTCCCAGTTGCCAAAGTCACGCTGCTTGCCGTCGCTCTCAAAGGCAGGGCGCCTGCGCTCGCCGCGCTCGCTGCCAGCATCTGAAGCAGCATCGAAGCCACGGCTGCTGTAGCCACGTCCAGGGCCGGGGCGCTGGCCGGGCAGGTCTGGGAGGGGCCCCTTGCGAGACCAGTCGGAGATGTCTCTGGCTTCAGGGCGATCCTTGGCTGTGCACGGCAGTCAGAATAGGAGGGGCATGAGGGTGCTTCGAGGGACTACTTACGGGGCTCGGCGACGCTGACGCGCACATTGCGGCCCTGGAACTGGGAGCCAGACAGGTCGAGGGCCTTCTTCAGGCCGTCGAGGGAGCCGAACTCGACGTAGCCGAAGCCCTTGGGCTTGCGGTCGAGCTTGTCCTCGACGATGCGGACGTTGGTGACCTCGCAGTCGGCGAAGAAGTCGGTGACGTCGCCCTCGGTGGCGTCGAAGGACAGGTTGCCCAGGTGAGCCGTGTACGGGGGCTTGGAGGGCAGGGGGAGCTGCTCGCGGGTCGCGAAGCCGCGGTCGGCTGGAGTGTAGAGTTAGCAAGGGCAGGGCGCAGGGCGTGGAGCAGTAAACGCACCAAAGCTGTCGGTGCGGGCAGAGCCAAAGCCGCTGCCGCCGCCAGCGCCGTACGAGGGCCGGTCACCGCCGTAGCTGCCTCCTCCGCCAAAGCCTCCGCCAAAGCCTCCGCCTAGAGCCGTGTCAGCAGGCCGTCAGTCGCGGCGGGGGGTGGAATTCGTGTGGTACCTGCGCCTGTCGTCGGTCAGTACTGCAGCCGTGGTGAGTAAGCAGGCAGGGCGGGGGGGAGACTCACGGGGCATGGGCGCATCCTCCATCTCGTCGGCCCAGGAGCCCAGAGCTGCTTGTGGGTCAGTCGGCGGCGCGCGCAGCAGGCGGGGGGCAGCCTACACTGGTCGCCCAGGAAGTCTCCCAGGGACATCTTCTCCGCCTTTTTGTTCTTGGGCGCTGCGCCGGGTGTCAGCTGTGGCTCGCTGCTTTGCAACAAGAGGCAGGCCGGAGCGGGGCAAAAAAGGCGCCGCACCGCACGCGGCCTGCGCCCTGGTGGTGGGCGGGAGGCGTACCCATGATTGCGTCTGCTGTCCACGCGCAGCAAGAGTCCGCGCGCTGTGCGAGTGTGTGCGAGAGCGGGGGCTGCTCTCGGTCGTCGTGGGGGTGGTGGTGGTGGTGGTGTCGTTGCTGGCGTTGCGGCTCAGATCCACCCAAGCACGCTGGTGCCGCGAATTCCCAAGTGCGTTCTGCAATTTTGGACGGCGCACAGACGCTGCGTTTACATCACTGCGGCGCTCGCAGTCGGCTCCGGCTGCACGTCCAGTGCCTGCACAGAGGCTGCTCCAGTGCCTGCACATAGAACACCAGCATCAACCACCACCCCTGCATCCAGCTGCCCTGCCCGTCCATGGGACCCAGCCATGAAGCAGACGTACGATCCTGAACACCTCACGCACCCTCTCCATGTGATCAAGCAGGCTGCCGGCATTGGTGGACTCACTGGTACGTGAACGTGCGCCCATCTCCTTTGCTGCTTTCCACTTTCCATGAACCACTGCACTGCACTGCACTGCACTGCTACCGTGCAAAAAATCTTTGATGCTCGACAAGAGTCGTGCATCTTGACTGTGCATGCCCTCTCGAGACTGTATTCTTCCTCTCGACTCCACATGTGTACTTTGGCCATCCAGACCCACGTACACAGCCTCATAGCCATGATAGTAGACGTAGCAGCTGCAGTGGACGAAGAGCTGCAGTAGACGTATAGCTGCAGTAGACGTATAGCTGCAGTAGACGTATAGCTGCAGTAGACGTAATAGCTGCAGTAGACGTACCTGTAGCCTTGCATCCAACAACACCCCTCTGACCACCCTCCAGCCATCCCCGGAACTGCAATCGGCGCCATCTCTGGAACTCTCCGCACGCAGACTCCCATTCTCTTTGCCATCGCCTCTGGAATCCAATGCTTTGCCTTGGGCAGCACCTTCTGGGCCACTCGCACTGCCATTCTCAACCAGGATGGCCTGCACAACTGGTGGACTGCCACTCGCGGCCTGCCACTGCGTGTCCGCAATGATCTGAACCCTACCCGCTCCGACAAGGTCCGCGCCTCCACCATGGCTGGCGCCTTCACAGGTCTCAGTCTTGGTCTGCTCTTTCGCGGCCCGCGCAATGCCATCCCAGGCACCTTCATGTTCGGCCTGTTCGGCTTCCTGGGTCAGCACGGATACAACTTCCTCGACAAGAAGAACACCCAAGAGCTCGAGGAGGATGCTCGACTAGCCGCCAGGGGCGAGAAGAAGAAGAACTTCATGGAGCGCTTTGCGGAGAAGAAGTGGAGCCCCATGGAGGTCTTGACCGACGAGCGCTACGAGGAGATGCTGCAAGAGAAGCTCCTGAAGCTCGAGGCTGAGATTGCCATCATCGATGACAAGATTGAAGGCTTCAGGCAAAAGGCGAGAGAGATTGCAGCCAAGGAGGCCCAGGAACAGCTCCAGGCAGCTTCACAACAACCGCCAAAAGCATGAGCAGTGATATTGTAAGCATTTCAGCGTCTTCTCTTCCCAAAACTTGCTGTGTAGCGTCATCACGCATGTCTTTGTCACGTTCTTTGGTTGTGTTAGCTGCACTGTGCGTGTGTCCGTGACCTCTCAAAGCGGTCCAGCTTTCTCTTCTTTCATCTCCAGGCTCGCCTACCGAGTGTTTCTTAATTTTCACGAGCCATGCTACAAGCATTGGAAATCTCTGCTACTGTTTTATTGCCAGTCCTGATCGCAGAGATTATGGGACAATCTCTCCTGCTGTTTCATTGCCAGTCGCGGTCGCGCGGATCAAGGCTCATAGCTAATATGATGCAGTAGTCGCCTCGCCTGCCCCACCTCCCCCTGCCCTTCGCAACCTGCGCGCGCCAGTAAAAGACGGTGTACACAATATCCCTTCCACACTTTTGCTGGCTGTAGACGCATTTTCACCCGTCTGCCGCATGTGCGTCGACACGCTCGCGCGTCCAGATTGCGTCACAGCAAACGGGCACCTGCGCCTATATCATTGAGGCATCTACCGGCATTTCTTCAGCAGAATAAACACGCATACTGGACATGTGTCATCACAGTTCAGTTCATGTATGTCAACTTACCTCCGCTTGCTGAGACATACAGACCGGTCTATGTTCGAGACGCTTCAATACCGTATAACCTATTATGGTCGGTGATGAATTGGTCGAACCGAACGTCATCCAGGGAATGATTTAGGTAGCGCTTTGAACCTTGACAGAACAGTTGAATAAATCGTGGGAACGGATTAGGCGTGTGCCTTTTTCTTAGTCTCTCTCTCTAATCTCCGGAGTCTAAAAGTAGAGTAAATAAGATGCTCATCAAGATGCTCAGCTTCATCTCTAAGAATGTCTACTGCACCTGTTTAGTATTCTACCTGGCTATGCCTACATTCTTCGAAAATCCAGCACGACTCTTGCTGCAGCATGCCTCGTATTGTCCGTTCAAACCCTGTTATAACGCCACACTGCAACACTGTTTGTCCTGCTAGTGAACATCAAGCATACAAAAACACGTCGGTCTACTTCGGACGTCCAGGCAACAACATGACTCTACGTTACTACTAGTCTCCACCTTTGCTCTCAACATGCACTCCTCTTCTTGATTACAAAAGTAAAATAAAAACACATGTGCTCGCGACACGGCACGCAAGGCACCGACGCGACACGCAGCTCGTCGCGCCACCGGCTAACACGCCATCACATGTCCAGCTGATGCTGATCCACCACTCAGCAATCAACACTGCAGCGCCACACCACCACACAGCACAGCGGCACGCACCAGCAACATGCGAACCATTATGACTCACTCTCAGTCTGCAGGAAGAGTGCATACCCGCTACTGCACACTCGCTGGACAAGTATTGCAGTTGGGAAGGGGCGGCTCGCTCGGAAGGAGGCAAGACGACATGACAAGATGAATCAATGAATGACTGGATGGACGGTGCCGGAGTCCGCGGCACACCAGCGGACGAGACAGACAGCCCTCTCACCACACCCTCCCACCCTTGCAGCCTAGAAACATCGTCTCGTAGTCCGACGGACAAGTCCTGCACCAACAACGGACCCGTCGCATAAAGAAAAATCCCATGCGCGGGCTGCGGCTCCATCTGTGGCTTGCGCAACATGCTCCCTCTTGAGTCTTGGGGGCTCCGTCTTGCATGCATTATTGCCTGGACCCTGCCCACAGTCGGGATACGGTAAGACTGCATGTCAGACGAGACGTGCCGCGCGATGACTCGCATGCACAGTCCTGAAGCAGTAATAATGCAGCGGCATGATTAGGCAGCCAGGTGCGCCCGCCGCCCTCAGCTGAGGCCATCCGAGCAAGAGAGGAAGGTACCTTAGGCATCAAGGACGCCGTGCGGAGACAGGAGTGTACCCATGAGGCAGATGATTTGGGGTCTGAAGCTAATCACGACCTCACATGAGCGCAATGAGTGGAGGGAGTCGAGTAGCAAAACGAGAAATAAACAAAAAGAAAAGCAGGATATTCACACGGGTTTGGTCTGTATTGTAGATGCAAATCATGCTGATCGAATTAAGAATACACTATAAGGATGGCTTTGAGCCTGCGCCTCGAGTCTGTCAGTCTGAGTAGAGTGCCTTCGTCTCGTCTCTGTCTCCTACCCCTCCCCCACCGTCTCTCGTGAGCGCATGTTCCAGCCATGCTGACAATAAATACAGTATAGGTGTTTTATAAGAGCAGCCGGACGCTCAGTAATATGTACAGCGAGCGTCATCCTGCCAGAGGAGAAAGTGAGTCTGAGTTCCAATAGCCATACTATGCAGTTTGAGATATTCCTCCCAGTCCGTGTGATCATATTCAATACTCCCGCAACCGTGCTGAAATTAAGCAATGAACAAATAAAAATTACCTTGCCATTGTAGTCGTGTGAACCATTCTCCATGAGGACTACCTACGACTCTGCTGCAGCGCCATCACGGCCTGCTCGAGCTGCCGTAACCGTGCGTCCTTCTCTTCGTTCTCGAGGCGCAGTCGCTTGATCTCAGCACGAAGCTCCTCGTCAGCGCGGTCGGACAAGACAGAGTCGGTGACTCGTTTCCTCTTAAGGCACGGTTCATCCGCCTCATGGTACTCCATGTTGCGAACATAGGGTGACTCGAATGCCTGACGGCTCTCGACTGTTGGCGAGCGTTCGATGGTGTCACGTCGAATCACCAGTCCATGCATGTCCGCTGACATGCTTGTCCTACGATGCACGCGACGAATGTGCTCAGCAAGGTTCTCCTTGCGTGTAAAGCCGGCGCCAGAGCTGCGCTTGCAGTCGGGGAAAGGACAGAAGAGAGATTTCTTGGTGCCACCGTGCATCTTGTGAACTTCGCGCTCATGACGTAGCAGACCTCCGCTGTAGGTGAATCCTTGCAGCTTCTCGCATCCCTTGACAAGGCACTTGTAAGGTCGGTCATGCTTGTCCATGTGTTTGCTATTCCAATTAGCTAGTTTCTCGAGAAAAAAGAAGGGTTGATCTTGCTTACCTCCACTCGCACTTTCGATCGAAAGTGAGTCCGGAGCATTCTTGATGCTTGCAAATCATCTTTGCCTCGTTGTTGCGCGGTGGCTCTTCGGCACGCTTGTAGGAGTGGTTCTTCCGTGATGTCCCATCGTGCTCATCTTGCGAAGAGATGTCCTCAGAGGGTTGTCGTGTGTGCATGTGTGGGCTTGACATGGTCATCGGTCTCTGCCGCTCGCCGACAGGTGATGGAAGCGCACAGCTAGCCATGCTGACCGGAGTAGGCATGTCCGAGTTTGATGAATTAATGGAATGTGAGCGTTCGTGCTTGTGATGGATTTGTGGTAGCTGAATCGTAGGCACATTCACAGGTGGCAAGGTATTTCCCATGGTGAAGAGGTTGAGGTGTGTGTTGTTGGTGTGGTGTGGCGGGCCTGAGGCGTAAGATATATAATTTGGCCAGGCCGCGAAATCGGATTGTGGCGGAGCAAAGACCTTGCTACCTGTTCCAGCTGTCCCGGTGACTCGAATGCTTGGAGTCTGTGTATGGTTTATCAGATGACGCGGACTGAACTGTGGCGAAGAAGAGTACGGAAGCTGCCAAGAACTTTGGTCAAGACTGTCGGAACTAAGCTGCGTAAAGGCCGTAATTGATGTAGCGCCTGGATTATCGGACAAGCAATTATTAACGGGATATATGGGGTACTGCTGGGGGGCGGCAGCCCGATCATAAGTACTCTGGCCTGAGAACGTTAGTTGAGTCCAACTGCAGGCTGAAACTAGGTCGTGATGGCCGTTCGGGCTGACTCAAATGGTAGGCTAGACTTACCTTGGAATTGGGGCTGCGCAGCAGGCGCCAGTGCACCAATCGGCGCCGCATGGGCATCTGTAAGGCTGGGATGCCTAGATTCCAAATGATGCCAGTCGGGCGGCCAGGTATCCGCGTTTCGTGCTGCATCGGACACATCACTCGCAGGGCCCACTACGATGTTGTCGCCAGTTTGCTGCTGCACCTCAGGTTGCAGCTCTGAGCCAATCAATTGGAGGCCGAAATCGATATCTGACTAGTTCAGCAACTGAAACACCACACGAGGATGCGAACGCAGCGTGCGAAACTCACATTCAGACGATCCTGGGGCAGTCCACGGAACATCAACGTGTTGGAGCATACGAGATCCTGGAACTCGACCGTAAAACATCCAGCAGACCTGATTGAGTTCACGTCAGCGTTGGTCGTGGAGGCTTGATGAGAGCGAGAGCGAGCTTACACCCCATAACACAGCCAGCGAGGGTTTGATAGTCCATGGGAACGAGGAGCTGAGTGGCCGGGGCTTCTCAGCAAACTCGTTAAACCAATCCAAAAGCTTTCGCTGCTTTTTGTTATGCCCTTCTTTCGGGTGCAGAATCTCATCAAGCACCTTACGCTCCAATGCATTCACGAGTTCCGTCTGAAGCCGCAGCAGCAGATGCTCATAGTTCGCAACAAAAGTCTTGTCTATCGTAAGCCCAAAGACCTGGCCTTGCGATGCAAGCCAGTCGTCACCAAACTTTGATCGACAATGTGACAAGGTTTGGATGGCTTCATAGGTCGCCACCAGTAGCTGAACAACTTCATCCAGGGACTGGCACTCGAGCATCGACAGGTTGTTCTGTTCCAAGAAGAGCCTATTATCACTTGCGATCGCCGACAGGGCCTTTTCGGTAGGACCGAGCATGCTGTCAACAGAGCTAAGCATGCTATGTGAGAAGCTTAGTGGATGAAACCAAACGGAAGCTTCTTTCGACGTACTGTTGCACCTCTTCGCCAGATCCGTTTGAGCGCTCGGATTCATCCGCGCCCGGCGCATGCAGCCTCAGCACAGGCCTAAACAATTTCTGGTTATTCTTGCGGCACTTGTAAACACGATTGGCAATGTGCTGCGGCTGCTTGGTGTCGCGGGCTCCAAGTCGGGACAACCCTTCACCAATTCGCCTCGTCGCCTTCCGGTCGGCGGGCAGCGTGTTGCCAAGCCCAGGATCATCGTCGAAGCCCCTTTGCACGCGTGGCTTGACACGTCGACGCAGTTGACTGACAAAGTGAAGCACCTTGAAGGCGAGGAGAACATTTGTTTGCTTGCGTGGACGGTGCGCCATTGCGAAGGCGGTCAAGTATGCGAATGCGAGCGGACGAACTTGCTAAGTTTCCGCCTCCCGGTGCAAGAGTCATATCTATACATGATAGCCTGCTGGTATCGCGAGGCTAGGTCTGCAAAGTGGTGAACACAGCCGGTGACAACGCCTGAGAATCAGGGCGCGCAATTATGTGCAAGCCCCAATCGGGTGCCACACGAGCATTGATTGGCCAAAAGGTGTGGCTGTGAGCATTTCCTTACAGCTAGGCAGAAACTCATCAACCAATGCTCTATCCTCCTGCCCTATCATCATTGGTATGGGACGAGGGACTGCCAATCACCCTTCTGAAGGACTTTGGGGGCGCAGCCACTTGTGCATCGCACGGCGCTCTGCCAGGCACACTTTGCGTGCTGTCCGACAGCTCATGCATCTCGTACCATTGCCACCTGCTGCCGTCACGCCAACGAACAGGTCGCTGCCTTGCAGAGGCCACCCGTCTGTATCCGGTACGGTCGTTCATGCCGTTGTTCATGCAGTTTCGCACGGAAACAATTGTGAAAATATACGGCTCCACAGAACATGATGAGCAGATTTTCACAGGGATGCCTAGATTCCTCGGTGCCTCAGTGATCCGAAACACCTGGAACACTTCCTTTGCGCTGACGTCTCGCAAGCTGCATCAAACCTCATTCGGCCTGCGCCTCTCCGAAATCTGATTGGCTGAGCGTGTTTATTCACGACTCTCGTGTTCGGATTTTTGATGTCTGTCAGCTCGATGGGCGAAGACTTTGAGACTCACACCCCGCAACAACTACCGGGCTGTCTTGACTCTTCTCGCAATGAATTGCCACAAACACATCGAGTTCGCCGAAGCAACACACTCACCGCCATCAACATTGGGGCTGCATGACTATCCACGACGTTCCCATGGCCCACCAACACCAACCACTCATGGAGCGGCCTTTGCGTAATTCCTGGCCAATACTCTTACCACGACCAACCTCACCATATGCTGATGCTTGATTCTTTCTGCAGACACCAGTATCCCTCGGTGTCCGCGGACTTCTACCAACGCACAAGACTCAAACTGACCGCTTGAAATTCCACATGGTTTCGTACGGACATTGATCCGCATACAAGCGGCCTCATGTTCCGCCTAAGTAAAACGTATTCCGTCCTCGGTTTCCAGGATCTCCGATCTCGGTACCTGAGGAACGAAACAGCGCAGGTTACGCAATAGGATATCTTCTAGAAGCTTAATTGCGACAAGCGATGCTTGAGCCTGTTTCGTCTGGTAGACGGAAAGTCGTAGAACCGAGGCGTACGAGCCTTGGGTAGGCGGATCATGCAGACCTGTATCAATATTTGATGTGTATCCGAGGTAGGAGTCTCGAGAGTATGGAGCGTGTCATGGGTATTCGTGCTAGTCAGACTGGGAAGCTTTCTTCTCCAACTAGTCTTCTCTGGCATGGCCGTGAGGCCCTTCTTACATATCAATGCTTGGCAACTGCTAGCTGTCTTGCACTCACGTCTCATCCCGCTAACAGAACCGAGGCATCACCTGTAAGGCATTTTGATCGACCTTGAAATCAGGTCTGTCGATGACACTGAACATTGTTGTTCGAAATCGAGGTCTGAAGCAAGTACATCGATATGTAGGCTGTTTGCTGCTTGGGTCATATGTGTCCCAAACCACTGGGGCTGCGTAGCCCAAATGACATACCTCTTCAGCACTCAGACCATCATCACGCCAATTCTCTTAGCGTTTCCAGAACTGGGACTTTCCACTTATCACAGGTACCCAGGTCTCTCTTTGCGAACAGTAAAACTCCCCGCTTGGCTCAAATGCAGCTGGATCGTCCAGCGAACCCAACGCTATGAGGCGAAAATGATTCTTTGCTTGCTCCTACGAGCGGTCAGCACATGACAGAGGGATAAGCCGAGCAGACTGTTCGACGTACTTCATAAGTCCATATCGTACTCCCGCACTCGTTGCAAAACTCTCGATATGAATATGAGCCCGACCCGTTTTCGGACTTGTGTACCTGCTTCTATTAACCCCGCTATACAGCACATATCATTGACGGGACGGGACCCACTACAGCCTTCCCACCCGTCATTTTCACACTTGTTGTCGGCACCTTCACCGCAACCCCGAATACGCTTCCAAACGTCTTCTTGCAAGAACTGCAGTGGCAGAGCATCGTGCGCGCTTCGTCTTTGCCAGCAAGCCGGATGTTATATGTGAGTTTCTTGCAGTAGCAGCTGCCGAAGAAGATCGAGGGTTCGGTGGCAGCGAGATCCAACATTGAGGCACGCGAGTCGCGGGGGTTGATGTAGGTCATTGGCTTGTGTGGAAGCGGACAAGGGAGAAAGTACGGCTAGTGCTCTAGTGACAGAGAAGGGTCGCGCACCAGGTTGATCTGGTGCTTTACTGGTTAGGTGGTAGCTAGTGACTGTCGCGGCGAGGCTCAGAAGGTCAGTAACGCAGGTGTATACGGTAGGTCAGAGAAGAGGTTTTTTTTATGTGGGCGGGGAACCAAGGATGTTACAATTCCCAGCAGCCTGTCTGCTTAATCGTGAGTCGGACTGGAGGAGTTTGCGGCGGTGATCGACGATGGAAGGACGACAGTGTGCGAAAGAGGGAACAATGGCATTTGCGAAATCCCATCTTTCAAATGTGGAGAACAGCATTCTGCATCCTATGCATGCAAAATCGTCAATAGTCAAGCAGCGAATCATGTAGCGTCCATGGTGTCATACGCTGCATGGCTTCGCTCGGCCAAGTCCTCCGAGGAGAGAGAGTATGGGCAAGACTCGCCGTAGTCCGAAGTTCGCAACGAGAGATTGAGGATCACTGGGATGATGCTAAATTTGAATAGCAGCACGAAAAGAAGATCCACTGCTGTGCGTTTCAGTGTCGGCGAGCGGGTCATGGGATTGGTGGACAAGGTTGTAAGACCCCGCGGAACATGACGGATATGCGGGGCGTGACTTTATATGAAAATGATCAGTGCATTCACGTGAATCAAATTGCTGAAATGCACAACTTACGCTATACGTGTGTAGAGTCAAATACTATCATAGAGCGTGAATAGGGAATGTTTATCATCGTGCTGTAAAGGCCGAAGAACTGCAAAGACAACAGTTGGACGAAAGAGGAGACTAATTTTTTGCGCTACAGAGAAGTCGTACTGTTGATATGTCCACAGTAAATATAGTACAGCATCAGTGCCTACAATTCGAAGTCACTGACCATGCATCATGCCAATACTCATCACCCATGGGCTTGAGCTGGTATTCTTGGGCCTATCCCCTAAGACCAAGCAAAAAGCTGCCGCCAGCCTTGCCGCCATCAGAGCCTGCAGCGCCACCAGGCAGGTACGAGACATTGGGATTCCTGGCCAGCATCTGTGCAATATCCTTTTGTGTCTCGATTCTTCGAATCATAATAAGACCGTCGCCGCTCTTTGCCACAGCCTTGGAAATTGTGTCGGCAGCCTCGGCCTCACCTTCAGCACGGATGACGTTGGCCTGCCTCTCCTGCTCGGCCTTCTCGACCACGAATCGTGCGCGCTCGGCTTCTTGCTGGGCAATCTGCTTCTCCTCGACAGCCTTGGTAAACTCCTTGCCAAAGGTCATGTGTGTGATGGAAACGTCCTCGAGGGCAATGTTAAATTCGTTGGCGCGCTTGAGAAGGTCGGCGCGAATCTTGTTGGAGACAGCTTCACGTTGGGTAATGAGCTCAGCCGCATCGAACTGAGCGACAATAGCCTTGAGAACCTCATTACCGATGGAGGGCAGTACACGCTCATCGTAGTCGAGACCCAGGTTCTGCGCATTGTTAGCCTGGAACCGTGCATCACGCGGCCCTCGACACAGCAACACAGCTCTATACAAGAGGTCAGGGGCCATGGGAACGCACCTGATAGATTTTGGGCAGCTGCTTGACCTCCGGGCGGTGCAAGACCCTCAGCGTGAGGGTGACCATCTGCAGATCTTTGGAGCCGGTGGTGGTGCTGATGTTCCTCGGCCGTGTACGGACGTCAAAAACAATGGCGCGCTGCAACCAAGGCACAAGAAAATGTGTGCCCTCGTTGACGACCTGCTCCTTCACTCCGGACAGACGGTCGAAGATCACGGCACGCGTGCCGCCCTTGACATCGTATATCGACGACTGCGCAACGGAAAAGGCGATGGCACCGGGGACGACCCAGCGGAAAATGGAGCTCGGGAGCGCGGCCATGGTGATGGGCGTGGGCGTAGGCGCGGTCGTGGGCGGGGATGTGAGCGGAGGACGGTCGATTGCGATGCGGCGAGTTCGACGGCGTTGATGTTCAGGCGCGAAGGAGCTGTCATCGAACGCGCACAGACCACTGATATCTCATTCGCCGTTCTCCACCACTACTACCACACTACCGCCTACTTCGTACAAGTCGAGCGTGCACCACTCTCTTGATAATGGGTTTTAGTTGTGCTGCGCAGTGAAGGTAGCATTTACAGAAAGGTAAGTTAGGCAGCTTGTTTTCGGCTGATGGGACAAAATAATGATAACACATTGAGCCAAATGCAAGCCATGGAGTGCAAACAATTCCTGTCAGAGGGTATTGCGATACATTGTTCCATGTCCCGCTAATGTATGGACATTGGTGACTGTAAGTAATAATCATGTAGAGAAGCAGTCCCACAAGGCATCTCAGTCCAAATCTAATGAATCCGCGAGCGTCAATCACTCAAAGCTCTGTTCCCTAAGCTTTTGTCTCCTGGGAAATGAAGCCCTTGTGCTCATTGTGTGCCTTGTACCAGTAGCTGTCCTCCTTTTTGGGCTGCAGCTCAGACGACAACTTCTCGAGGATAACCTTGAGCAGTTTGTCCCGTCCTGCCTCATTATCTGCGTCACGGTTCCAAACAGCGATCTGAACCGCGTTCCAGCGAACCGAGTACGAGAGGCCGCAAATGTCATCGTTGAATGCTGCGAAAAGTTAACTTGACCCAGATATGCTTACGTATTTGTTCACTTACAAGCACGCTTGGTTTCGACGGCACCTTGCAAGACATCGCCCACTGCAAGCAAGCAAAGCTCGTGCCAGAACTGCGGTGCAACCTCCTTGCTGACCTTGAAATACCACGCGCCACCTCGTGCGTTCCGGGGATCCTCCCATACTGGCTTGATGCCCATGTGGAATAGGTGGATTGAGTCTCGCAGCTTTAGATTCTCGACGGGGATATTGTTGAAGTGCTGATAAAATTCCTTGATGCTGATAATCTGCTCGCCTAGTGGCTTTGGTCGGGATGCGTACTCTTCTGACTGTGTCGTCTTGTCTTTGGGACCACTTTGCTGGCCTTTCTCGGCCCAGAACATCCACCGGAAGCGGAATTCGGGGACACGAACGGATTTGAAGATTGAATTTAGCATGGCAGTTCCACGCGCTGGTGAGGCCGTGGCTGACTGCTCAGAGGCTGAGGCTGGGGGAAGATCGGAGGTGCTGAGCACCGGAAACCGGCCGGCCATTGTGGAAGAGGAAGAGGACGTGACAATGTGAACTGCAATGAAATCGGAGTCTGTCAAAGTCCGAGCTGACTGCGAATGCTCGTTTACAACTCGGGATGGCGAGATCGGTGTCGAGATAAAGGATGTGCCGCGGTCTGCCTGTTATTTTTGGTTTGGTGTATTGGAGTGACTTTTCAATGTGGAAATGCTTCTCAAAGTTAGCAATGTTAGTAGTGGTGCAGTGCATGGGTATGAGTCTCGCAAAAGCTCGAGTTGCTATTGTCGTCGGTGGTAGTTGTTGCCCGTGGGTGGAAGTTTGAACGATACATGATTACAGATCATGCCGACTTGATAAAACAAACAGCCATGCTTCAAGACATGTGCAAATTCTCTCTCTTATCCGGATGGATGGGCGTTGTCCTTGATATCTAGGCTAGGTCCAGACTCTGTTGCAGGTGCCAGAATGGATGATGCCAGGCGGGCAAACAGAGTTCAGAGAAACAAAGGAAAAGGATTGCCAGAGAGAACAATGATGTTGCTCTTGATCTTGTACGTACCAGGGCGAGTTGATATCACGTTGTCCAATTCGGTCCCCAGCGTCGTCGACGGCTCGATTACCCCGCAGCAGACGGTGGAAGAGAAGCACAGCAAAGGGCTCCTGCAGGCTACAAGGGCAGAGACAAAGAGAGTCGACAGGACAGCAGTAGCAAAGGGAGGTGCGGTGAGACTTGGCCAGCTGCACTCCTATTAAAGGCGGCCGGCGTATGAACAAGTCAGCAAGCGGGAGCTGCAGCCGCCCGTTCTGGCGTTTCAGGGCGCCGTTTCACGACCCCTGCTGACACCAGCAAACGACGGCGCCTGAGGCCCGCAGCGACGTCGCTAGCAGTAGCTACGTACCAGTGGCGTTGCCCTTGGCGGGGGCCTTGACGGCTGCGGGCCGCCCATTGGGCCTGTCTGCCCTGTCACACCTCTTGCCAACTTGGACATGAGGTGCAGGGTGGATGCTGCCGATGGCCATGGTGTGCCTGTGTGCATGTGCACGTCGTTGCGTCGTTGCTCTCATGGGACGTCGTGGGTTGCATGCGAGTCCTGTGGCTCGCACATGAGACCCCCGGCGGCCCAGACAGCTGCCATTCATGATTCGCCCACGACGCCCACCGCCAGCGGCCAGCGACCAGGCCGTGTGGCCGTGTACCTAGGGCCTGTCAAGCCCTGCGCGCCGTCGACCACCCAAAAGCCCGAGACACCTCAGGAACCGCCATTCTTGTATTGCGCCTGTACCACTGTGCTGCCCGCTGTCTCTGCCTGCAGTCTCTGCCATCAGCCTCACAGCTGCCGCCATAATGACGTCGCCGGTCGCTGCACCGCTCCCACACCGCGCAAAATCCTCCCGCCAACACAGCCCTGCGCCCGCCAAGCCCACCTACGCCGACGAGCTGCACTCGCCCGAGGAGAGCAGCGAGCTGTCCGAATCTAGCGAGGACCCGAGCGACCTGAGCTCCAGCGATGACGAAGGCGACGACGACAACAACAGCAACAGCAACAGCAACAAAGACGATGCGAGCAGCCACATGGCCGTGCATGCTCCAAAAGAGCCCGAGGTGGTCAACTTGAGGGCCCACAGAGGCAAGAAGCCTACATACAAGCTGGACGAAGAAGAGCTTGGTCCAGACATTCGAACCTTCCTGAAAGACTTTTTGCCCAAACTCAAGGCCGCAAACGAAGAACTCGAGGCGGACCGCAAGCGAGGCACCCTCAAGAAACGTGAGATTGACGCTGTCGATGGAGACACGAACGAGCAGTACATTGAAATGGTGCGCAACAAGTGTTTTTTTTCTGTCTTTTTTTTAACCCAACTATTGCACGGCGAGAATGTACTGACTTCAGTCCAGAATCTTGGTCTTGGTGTGCTCAAGGTCAAGGACACAGACACCAGCTCCAAGAGCAGCAGCGACACCGACATGAGTGAAGGCCACGACAGCCAAGAGGAGGAAGACGTGCTTGGCAAGCTCATGGGCCAAGAAAAATCAAAAGAGCCCGCTGGCATACAAGAAGTTGGCGGAAAGCAAGGCCCATGAATTTGTCATCGCATTCATAATTTGACTATGAACATCACACGGCTCGCCAGCAGATTCGCCGCAAGCGAACGTCACCTGCTTCATCCACCGTGACCCAGACCTCTCTTGGCCCATGTGGCATCAGCATTTGGGTGAATCTCTGGGATCTCGATATACTCGCGCCCTTCCTTCTTGCGTCTGTGGTCCGTTCCGAATCGCTTATCTCGATCTTCGATGGTCTTTTCATATTTTGGCATCTGGCCAGACGATGTGTAGCTGGTCATAAGCTGCGGAGGCCCGAGCGGCAGCCTGTCTCCCCTGTCAGTCTGCCAGAGGTGGTAAATCTTGCCATAGAGGTGGACCACTTCTTCCATCTCCTTGTTCTCGGCGAGCTCCCAGACCGACTCTGGTACAGCCTTCGGCTTTGGCATAATCAGCATGCCGGACTTGACCTCGAAAACATGCGAATGCCACAGCTTCTGCTCTTCTTCATCCAGGGTCTCATACAGATGCGGCTTGATCATGTATTCTGATATTAGCATCAGTATGTGTTGATGGCGTTGGTGGGGAGACATGAGGAGCAGCAGCGTGTGGAGAACCTACCAATACCGATAATTCGCGCTGGCTGCACAGGCGAGTCGTATAATATGCACTGTCGCACATCCTCATTCAGATGTGCGCAGTAATGGTTTGTCTCGACAGCATCCCGCTTAGGATCGTGTGCGTACGCGTGGAAAGCGTTTAGATGCGCACATATTCTTTGCACAGGCTCAAAGTTCTGTCCGCGATTAGTGCTCAATTAATAGGCAATGGACATGAACCTTATTACCTGAACCGCGGCTGCTCCAGTTTCAAGAGTCTTGTTCTTTAAGCTCTCCGGCTCGCCAGCTGTCTTGTTGGTAACAGGAAACGAGTCCATGCTATGACATGCGAGTTCTGACATATGTGTCTTTGGCGCTATTCCTGAGATCGACTCCGAGGTCACTTTGTTGTTATATAGGTAGTCTTCTCGATAAGTTGGTTGATTTAATGATTGTATGGGTTGACGTCATGATGATAACGCGCACAGCTTGCTCCTCTTCTGCAATGCAGCGCAGCTCGATTCTATCTAGATGTTGCATTCTAGCTGGCTTCCTCTAGCATGCTAGCCTTTATTATCGCTGATGCCACAGTAAATTTGCATTCGAGTGCAGCCTATTCTCTACTCGTCGCTTATTGTTAGACATTGTGACGAGCCCTTACCTTGCCTGGTTGATAACACGCCCTCCTGCCTGCACCGTCAACATATGCCTACGTTACAGTCAAGTCGACCCACTGGTGTCTAGAATAATCGGAAGAGCTGAACACATAACCGAGACAGCGGTCCTTTATTTCGCTAGCACCGCCAACACCATGATTGAAATTTCCGTAACAAGCAGATGGCCCTGCTTACAGTTCTGTAACTGGATTAACACGTTGATGTTCCATTCCAAACGTACGGTATTCAAACACATGAAGAGACTTGTGTCAATATGGCATTGCGAACATCAGTACTCGTCGGAAACGCGCCGTTGATATTAAGTAAAGTACATCTTTTGAATGTTGACATACACCTTCCCCATATGATTTTGGAAACAAATCAAATATGTACTCTCGCAATATGGACATTCGCTCTCCATTCGTGCTACCACTTGTCACTGACTTCGCTAAGTATTACTTTTTGAACATGCCCAGTTATCTCATGCTCACTTATTCCCACTCGACCACTGCTCTTCAGCTCAGAAAACGCACTACACGTTCGGCAACCCACACCCGCGCCTCGATTGAAGACAAAGTATGATCCGCCGCCGGCACAATATCTGAGAGCTGGCTTACTAGACCATTTGGGGACGCTTGTAGCCATCTGGCAAGGAGAGCCTTCTTGGGAAATGACGACGGCATCATCTCGTCATTTTCCGATGGTAAAATCAGAGTTGGTCTGTTGATTCTACCGAAGGTTTCGGCCAGTTGAGCGTCATCAAGATCATCCGAAAAGTAATCATCGTCACCGCTGCCCACTGTTAGTGCGTCCGATATGGGGGTTGAATATGAAACTCACCCTCTAGCGATCAGAGAGTGCCAGCGATACGCAGAAATCGGTGATGTGAAAACCTCAAGAATGAGGTTTTTTGGCATGATGTGGTCTCTGTTACCTTGGGAAATCAGGCCTCTGCTGAAATCAAGCGTGCGGCGGTAGAACTGAGGTGACATCAACATGCCTGCGGTCGCCCTGTCGGAGGTCGGAGCTTGGAGTATACACGCATCGACGTTGGGCGTTTCCGATGATCTCATGTATTCCATGCAGCATTGACAACCTGTGATCTCAGTCAGAAAATGCAATGATGTGCTGTCAGTAATCAACTCGGCGGCCACGATAAGCGAGTACAGTATGTTTCAAGCTCGTCCCCTCTATCGCAAAGCAATGAAAACTTACCAGTAGAGGAGCCTAGCAGTGTCACCCTCCCTTTGCCTAAGATTCTTAGGTATTTTACCAATGCAGCAATGTCTTCGACGTCATCTTTGAGACTCGAATAACCCCATCCCCCATACGAGCTGCGCATGCGACACTCCCAGATTGAATACCCCAACTCAGCATCGTCAAGGGCAGACAGAAGCGTCTGAGTGATATCCAAAGCGGTGTGTGGTCCGCTCGTCAGGCCACCGATGTACACTATTGCATTGCATGACAACGCATCACCACGCTCGTAAGCGCATGAGTAGCCATCTGGCCTTGCTGGAGACATGAACGGATGAACCGTGACTGAAAATGGCTGAGGTTGTGCCATCACGAGTGTAATTGAAACAGGAAGTATTCATCTATTTGCATGCGGGTACGATGAGTATGCTTTTTATGTTCCGCTTGTGTTGACTTCCACTTTGGGCATATCATCGTTTGCCAAGCTGTACTTATCCCTGTGTCGTATACACATTTCCCCGATTGGCGTTACAGTCGACGACCCCATAAAACGAAAGCCGATATTCACAGAGCGAATTTGTCAGCCGTATGAGTATTCTGGATTCGAGTTCTGATCGTGGTTGCAGTAGCGATTTCAGGTACAATGGGCCCCACAAGATGCCCGACCGATTGAACTCGACGGGGTGGCTGCATCAAGTCTATTACTTGTGGTCAAATTTTGCGACCAGCTCAACAGTCTGTCACTTTTTGCAAGCCGGCTGATTACTCTTTGCAATCGGTGGCAGCTTCTTAGTGGAGTTCGCTCCAACCCAGTTTGTAGAAGGCTTTTTATACAACAACTGCCTTGGAGGAGCACAAGTTTCGTACCACAACAAATCCCACAGCCCCTTAAGCAAATCTACTGTAGCGGTATCATTAAAAGAAATTCCCACATAGACGAAGACTCTATGAAACCCATATGAGCCAGTCTGGACTAAGGTTTTCACTACGCCTGGCCTCTAGGGACGACCGTCGACGTGATCTCTGCATATCGCCCACCCTAATAGTTGTGCTGCAAACACAATATCCGCTGGCTTCGACTGTCCATACTTTGACCGACCATCACTTACACGACCACATGTAAGGACGACAGATTGAGCCCGACAGATGCCGTTGCAATGATGAGTGTTCAGTTCGAAATTCAGCTATGAGCCTTCCCACCGAGCTTTAACTCCGCTCTGTGAAGAGGACGTGTTAGGCGTGCGAGCAGCGAAGGCCTTCCGTGAATGCACGCCTATACCAGCAGTGCCGTCTCCTCTGAGATGGCTTTTTCTCACAGTTTGCTGGTAGACGATGACAGTGACAAGAATCACCTTGCTCGTCATCGGTGGAATGTCCCCAAATGGAAAATGATTTTATACTTCGCTGTTATTTCCATGGGCCGAGAGGAAATGCGAATATAGTCGCAGCCAGCGGTGGCGGTAAGGATAACAAGCAATTCAACCTTGTATAGATATGAGATGATGTGTCGCTGGCAAAGAATTATCCTTGTTTAGCGACTGCACATTCTTTTGCATTTGTGGAGGCGTTCGGTGCAGTCCGCCACGGATGGGTAAAAAGCGTATGTCCGATGGTAGTGTGCTGGTAAAAGCTTTTGTGAAAGGTTCTCTTTCGGACATTGTACGCTCATCTGTCACCAGCTTCTGTGGCGATGTAAGGCAGCGATCGCGTGCACCCATAGCAAATTTTCTTCCTCGTTGCTAAAGATGAGTCCAGGCCATCTTGCTGATAGCCACCCCAGCCATGGATTCCAAAGCGACCTCCTGCTACCGGCATATCGCAGAGATCGCAGCGTGGGGCTGCATCGTCGCTTGTAGGTACTTGTAGCTTTCCTGCGGTGCGCACCACGTTCGAAACAATACTTGGGAAAGTCTCCTCAACAGACTCAAAGTACTGCTTCATAAGGTCATCAATCGTGGTATTTTTCGAGCTTGTTGATGCCTGTGTCGGTCCAGGAGTATGTTCATAAATCAGCGAGGCCAGTCCCTGCTCTGAGAGGTTCGTATATGCCACTAGCTCTTTCTTGAGAACATCGCGAAGAGGATAATGGAAGTAGACATTGAACGGAGACATTCCGTCGGCGACTTGCCACGGCAGAGAAAAGCCCCGCCCTTTGCAGGTTTCGGCGAGTGTCTTTTCAGCGAGTGTTGTGGTGCTGTCACCCCACAAAATGCTCTGGCAATCTACTGCTTTGGCGTGCTCGACAATTAGCCTGGTTTTCAACGTTGCCAAAACATCGGAGCGAGCTGTCGCGGTATGTAGTGAGTTGATCAGGCGGCTCAACTGGCCTTGGTAGTCAGGTGACGCCCCGTTGATATTGTTTGAGTCAGGGATTAAATCTCGCAGTGCGGCATCGCTCGTGACCAGACGAAACACATCATGCAGTGGCAGCGCTGCATAATCATAGCCGGGATATTGACTACGAGCTCTTTCGAGTAGATCTGCTGAAGCTTGAGTTCCTTCAGGAGGCTCGATAAAGACCACACTGAGAGTGAAGCCCGTGCGACCAGTCTTGCTCATCTGGGTTTTGAGATGGAGATCTAGGACGTGAAGCAAAGTAGCCGAAGAAACACCAAAAGATAGAGGCAACAGTACTTTTCGTTGCTCATCAGAGTGAAAATTGACACGAAAAGTTTCCAAGCGTTTGATAACTTTTGTGTGTACGTAGCGGGCAAAACATGGTCTACACAGAATTTTAGCAACAAGCATCCACGTACGCAAGAGGCACCACCCACTGGCAAAGCGGCTCTAGGCGCACCACGAGCACCGATTCGTTCTCTTTGCATCTTCTGCAAAGCTTGCCGTCCACTACGTTGGCCGTCTTGGCTGGCATGGTGTGTGTGGTGGTTCAATGTCTAGGTGGAATTATTTTGGGGCGATGCCAGCGGTCGACCTAACGGCGTTGCTGGTTGCTCCTGCGCCACAGTGGGCCTGGAGTGCGCGCTAGTACGTTGAGCTCCCGTGCAGCCGGCGAGCAAGGCAGTGACGACGCGCAGCCAAACACAACACTGTAGCCTCCTGCACCCAGCTACCCAAGTTTCGCAGGGCGAGTCGCGAGTCCTGTTTATCGTTGTATAGCACGAGACGGAGCGCGTGTCCAGCACACACATCTTTCTGCTCAATCACGAGCTCCGCCAGCTGGCCTCAAGCCACAAGATGAAGCAGCATTGGCTGCGCAGCATTGGGCTGCTGCTTCTATCCACCGTCACAGCCGTGGCGGCAATCGATGTCACACTGAACCGCGACGAGCCTCAAAAATGCTCAGGAATGTACAGCAAAAAGTCTTGGGGCGGGAAGGTCGAGCCGTTCATCCTTGTCAAGTTCCTGAAGAAGGGCGATCAGAACAAGAACATTGAAGACCCCACAGTGGGCGTAGTAGTTTGGGAGTGGAAGGACTCGCTGCTGCTAGGCAAGCCGTCTGAAATGCCAGTAGATGATGTTAGTATTCGCCTGTGCGCGTGGCTTTGCCGTCAGCGATCCTAACTTGCCACAGCGCTCTTACATCTGCAACGACGATGCCATCGACGCGAAGCTTTGTAACGGAACTCACAAGGGCGAATGGATCCTTGCCGACGATGCCAATGACGTGTCGAAAATGTACATTCGTACCGAAGCCGTTCATCTCAACGATCCCAAGTCCATCAACTATCCAGTCGCCAGCGGAGAGCGGAAATTGGCGATCAAGACAGGATACTATTGCGTCGCTACTGCGGCTTACACCAAAGATGTCGACTATGAAGCAATCATTACGTTTCGCAACGCTTATGGGGAGCTGCCAGCGGCACAGATCGCGAAACTTCCATTCTATGGTGGCATCACGATCGTCTACTTTGTCGTTCTTCTTTTCTGGGGCTTCCTGTACTACCAGAATAGGCACGACATTCTGGCAGTTCAAAACTACATCACGGCCATCCTTGTCTTTCTCGTGGTAGAGATGCTGATGACTTGGGGCTTCTATGACTACCAGAACCGCCATGGTAACAACATCGGATCTAAGGTTCTCATGGTAATCGTCGCTGTGCTCAACGCCTTTCGGAACTCGTTCTCGTTCTTCCTGCTGCTCATTGTCTGCATGGGCTACGGGGTTGTCAAGCCGTCACTTGGCAAAACTATGACCATCGTCCGCTGGTTGGCTGTGGCTCATTTTGTTTTTGGAGTCATTTATGCCGTTGCATCGCTTACTGTACGTCCAGATGATGCCGGACCGCTCGTTTTGCTTGTGATCCTACCCCTATCCGCTACATTAACCGCTTTCTACATTTGGACCCTGAATTCTCTGAATCTCACCATGAAAGACCTCATGGAACGCAAACAGCATGTAAAGGCCACCATGTATAAGAGGCTGTGGTGGTGCATCTTGGCCAGCATCGTTGTCATCTTTGGTTTCTTCTTCATCAACAGTTTCACGTTCGCCGGTGCTTCTACTCCCGACTTTGCTCCAACACATTGGCAGACGCGTTGGTTTGTCCTCGACGGCTGGCTGAACTTGGTCTATCTAGCCGATGTCTGTTTTGTTGCATACATGTGGCGACCCACTGCCAACAACAGGAGATTTGCCATGAGTGACGAGGTGAGCTTGATGTACCCTTTCCTTGCTAAACCACTGACACGCCTGCAGATTGCTCAAGACGACGAAGGCTTTGAGATCGCTTCGATTCGTGATTCTCTCGACGAGGAAGACGGGGTTGCAAACCATCCGCCATCATATGATCCAGTGCGACCACAACGCGACTTGGCACGCGATGCTTCGCCACTACCTGCTCCTCAACCACAGAAGCCGATTCACCCACCAAGGGAGTCCCTGGATGGCGACACTATCTTTGCAGTTGGTGAAGATGATAAATGGAGTGACGACGAGGATGACCTGGAGCCCGCAAGTCCAAAAGGGAGTGATGACGAAAATGCACGATTGACAAGTCACGCGACCCCAAGTCGGAAGAATGATTAGTGGTCAATGTCTAGACTCGAGATATTGACTGGTGTCGATTTGAAGCATGGCTTTGGGCAAGCTGCCCTGACGAGGCCGGATAGCAATCATGACTATGCATTTTTAGCGCATGCATCTGCTTTGATACTGCAGTGTAAAAATAGAATTTGGTCAACTCAAGGGGTTTTGAAGTGCTTCGTTGCGATGAAGAAGCGTCTAGTTCGTGGCGATCCATTTCCTTATCGATTGTGGATCTCGACGCACCGACTCAATCATTGTCAGAGCTCCAAGCTCACCGACTACACACCTCCACAACTGACATGGCGGCATCGTCGGGGAGAGTGTTCGCACGATCCACTATATATGTGTGTAAGACTTGTCAAGGCGTCTCCGGGCTAGGGCGCCATGGACGCTCTATCGCCACTCGCGCGATTACTTCTTCGCCCTCCGCTGGCTGGGTGCCGGAGCAAGCACGACAGCCATTACGGTCAGACCTCACGATATCGCGACGTCAGAAAGACGCTCTAGCTCGTCCTGCCCGAACATCGACTGCCCGTGCTTATTCTCAAGCGAGAAATACCTTGCAGCCCACGGAATCGGGCGTTGCACCTCTAGCGCATCGCCGCCTCATCTCTCTCTCTGGTCCCGACACCGTGAAGCTTCTGCAGGGCTTGATTACGAACAACGTACATTCCGGTCGGAACCAGCCATTTTTCGCTGCATTCCTCGACTCTAGAGGTCGAGTGTTGTGGGACGTCTTCGTCTGGGTATATCCTGAGCTGCTGGCAGAGGAGGAACATTGGCGCTGCTACATCGAAGTGGATGCGTCGGAAGTCGAAGCGCTGCAAAAACATTTGAAGCGACACAAACTCCGTAGCAAGGTCTCTATCGAGCTGGTGTCAGAAGAAGAACTAGGCGTCTGGGCCGCGTGGGGTCAAGCATACGAAGGCCTCAATCAACAAGCAGTAAAGGCAGTCATATGTGATCCACGTGGTCAGGAGTTTACTCTTTGGAGGATTCTTGCGCAGCCGAGCATGTGTTTCTTCGAAGAGAGCACAAATGTACAGGACGAATGCCAGTATCACTTGCAGCGCTACAAACAAGGAATTGCCGAGGGACCGCGGGAGATCGCAAGAGAGAGTGCGCTGCCGATGGAAGTCAATATCGATTTAGCCCAGGGGATCGATTTTAAAAAAGGTTGTTATGTTGGGCAGGAATTGACCATCCGAACAAAGCATACTGGCGTAGTCCGAAAGCGGATACTACCTGTACAGCTTGACTTTGCTGGCGGTTTTTTATCTTCATCGCAACCCCTCGAAATGGGTTCGGACATTAAACAGCTCAATGAAACGGGTGCCATCAAGAAAGGTCGTGCGACTGGCAAGCTAGTTGCTAGAATTGGCGAGCTCGGCCTGGCATTGTGTCGCTTGGAGATGATGACCCCTATGAAGATCAGTGCCGAGGGTAGTACCTTTAAAGAGGGCGTCGAATTTGGGATTAGCGTAGGGGAAAGCGGACATGTGGTTAAAGTCAAACCAGTGCTACATCGATGGTTCGAGGAGAGGGAGAGAGTTCTGTGGGTCAAGAGCAAGACAAGAAATACTTGAGTTACATGCACTTTTGTAGAAACACATGTGGATACCAAGCTTTATCATAGGTAACCATATCACCAGACTCTCCGCTGATCGAAGCAACACCCAATGTGGTCACCGGCATCGGTTTACCCTGTGGCGCAGCTCGCTGACGTCATCACTCCACTTCACCACTAGCCACTGTCCATGCCCGTCTGTACCACAGCAGTACTTAAATCATCAGCAGCAGAGGTTTAGGTCATTTTTGATAACAACTTTAATCTCTAAACTGACATTTGCAGAGTTCGCGGAAATGAATGGGCCTTCTTCATCCATCGCAAAACTCATCTCAAGTTTTCGTGGGCATAAGAACAAAAATCATTCGAATCACGAAGAAAAGCCTCATGCTTTTGACACACGGTCGCCCCTTCTTAGCTCTGCTCTACCTCTAGTGCTTCCTCAACACCAACAAGCCTTATCAAACCTTGGCTGGACGACTATCACGTTTCCTCAGCAAGACATCTGCGCTATCTCGTCAGTACCTGGACCCCACCCTCTGCAAAGCGCCTATGAAGCACTCTTTTCTGCTTCACAGACATTTTTTGCGCAGTCTGTAGAAGTCAAGTCAAGATGGAAGCACAAGCTCGGTTCTGAGGAAGGCTGGTCTAGCATTCCTGGTGAAAAAGAATTCATCACGCTTCGAACTTTGGATCATTGCCCGGAGATATTGCAAGCACCAGCAAAAAGATACTGGGACCTCATGGGCCATCACCTCGAGGAAAGTCTTGGCCGGATAGCAGAGTCTTTGGATATTTCCGAGCCTTATGATGCAACGAAAGGACTGAAAAAATTTGTTGGTCCTTGCGGCACAATGCAACAGAGTAACCAACTGAAGACAGCATCAATGCTGAGATTATTCAGGTATGAAGGTTGGGAGGCAAAGGAGGTGGCTGAGCCGCATGCTGATCTGGGACTCTTGAGTGCTGTTGTTGGAGATGTTCCTGGGCTAGAAGTCTGGGATGGCGCACAGTGGTTTGAGGTCGAGCGAGAAGCTCTTAATTCTGGGTTGACTGGAGCGACTCTGCTAGTAGGAAGACAGTTAGAAACTCTGAGTAATGGTAGATATCCAGCGGGTGGGCACAGGGTCATGTCTTATGGTGATCCAATGGGAGGCCAGGACGGGAAGAAGAGGTACAGATACAGTATCGTCTTTGTATTACGCGCTTTTGGACCTGCGGTCATCAATATTGACGAGTTGGAGACTAATGTGACTGGTGACCTGCCGAAGTCGCTGGATGGGTTGACAGCAGGAGAGTTGTACGCGAACATCCGGAGCACTCATTTTAACATCAACACCGGCATGAAAGAGCGAGCAAAGCAAAAGGAAAATGCGAAGAGGTCGCAAGCGTAGTATAAGATGACCCAGAGAGTAGCTTAGCAGTCTTTGTGTACTGATTGTCTCATGGGTGTACTGTGGTGGCAATGTCACATTAAGGTTACTGAACGTATCTACAGTAAAGACTGAATACTGCGCTGATTGAGACATCTAGCTCGATACAAACTAATAATACACACTGATGTAGGGCCATGATCTCCTGTGCATATCTTCTTCGTCAACGAGTTTGTGCAACACTGTTGGAAAGACCTCTGACAGAAACTTTAAGTGTGGTGTGTCTGATGCAAGGTTACTTTGGCAATATGAGATTCATCTGCATGTATTGATCTGAGTTTTTAGTCGGGCGCACTCCTACGCACGACTCAACTTCCGGATGTTGCACCAGAGTGCACTGAAATACTGCTTGCTCACTATATGCTTCACTACGATGCTGCTCTTATCACAACCTTCAGCGTATCTTTGGCAGACCAAAGTGAGGAATCCTACATTTATTTACACAGTTTTGACACGTGATCCAAATCCTTGGATCGAAATTAAATCTTCATGCCATTAAACCCTTCAGCCAACCCCTTCAACCAAACAGCAGCAGCATACGCGCCTGGATCTGGGATCTTGCTTCTGTCTTCGCCCATACCATCACCAACGTAGGTCGCACGTCCGAACTTTGCCTTCATTCCTGCGGTTTCTTGAGCTTTGTCCTGCGCCACCTTTACGCTTCTGTTCAAGTCTCGAGTCTCGGCCAGAGTATTAATGAACGGGATGAGGACATCCATAACGGTCCGATCCCCTTCCCTGGCAGAAGTGTAGTTCTTCAGGTTATCGAGTGCGAGCGAGGCCGCCTCAGCCACAGTGTTGATGGAGAGTAGGGCATTGGATGAAGTCGTAGCGGTGGAAAGTGCGTTGGTGAATGCAGTGACGAGAATGGATAGAATAGCGCCGAGAGAGCCTCCAACATCCTCCACGTTTTCGCCTACGCTCTCAAGCAACGCCAAAACAGCTGGCGGGTCGGACTCCACAGAGTCCAGGTTCGCCAGTATATTCTTGCATACACCAGCCACCGCCTCGCCACAATCGCCGTCACCCATTTGTAGATCGTATTGTGTGATTCTGGGCTCGGCGGCCAGTGCGTCATTGCAAGCTCTTCTCAGGGCTGGAATCAGGGACGCTGGCGTTTCAGGGCCTCTATCTCTTCCATTCTGACTCTCGTATGCAGCGTTGGCCTTGCTACGGAGTTCTTCTGTTTCCTTGTTGTAGTTTGTGGGTCGATACCCATTCTTTGGCCATGCAGGAGCATTAGTGGGAGCATCGAGGAGTTCGATGACTTCTTCGTCGGTCAGCTCCATTCCCTTCGCCATGCCAGACATGTTGCCCAAAGTGATGGAGAAACCTTGGCCATTAAGTGAGGTTTCAAGCACACCTGCGTATATGCGCATGGGCTTGAGGCTGTAATCTGAATCGAGCACCTGCAGAGCGATGTTGACCATAGCGTCGAACTCCAAATTTGATAGACCACCAAAATTATTGACAAGCATGACAATAGAGTCAGATGGTGAGAATCGTACAAAGGCGCGATCGGTGTCTTTTGGATCAAGAAGATATCTCAGCATCTCTTTGATGATATCTTCGGGTGCTGGCATTGGAGACACTGTTCGGAGGCCCTATTACAGTCAGCTAGCAACGGAGACGAATTTGAGCGAAAATGTCTTACGGGTTCATTATGAATGCCCATTCCTACAACGTAGGAGTTATCTGGTACAGATTCGAACGCTTCTCTTCCAGGCACATGACAGTGGTCAAGGCTTGCCCCGATGGTTACCAGCTGTGAGTTGCCTAATTCTCCAATCTTGCGCACTCGCTGAAACGCCCATCCTTTCTGGCTTGCTGCTCCTGAGAGTTTAATTACTGTTGAAGTCAGCGAGGTGTCTACGAGACAAAAACAGTCAACCATTGCTTACCGAGCAAGTTTCCTGCGAGTCCTCTTCTCCCAACTTTACCGCTTTTCTCCCTTCCTAAGGCAGCATCTTCGGCCATGCAAATTACATCCACCTTATACCCCAGTGCTTGGCCCTTCTCTCTCGCCAGACCAAAGTGCAGCATGTCACCAGTGTAATTCGTGATACACAATATGACTCCCTCAGTGGAAGGCACATTCCTAATGCCCGCCATAATCTGCTTTGTGCTAGGTGATGCAAAAATATCTCCGCAAACAGCTGCAGACAACATCCCGTCTCCGACAAAACCGGACCATGCTGGCTCATGGCCCGAGCCGCCTCCAGAGATGATGGTGACCTGATGCGGGGGGTGTGCTGTGTTGTAGACAACACGATTACCTACGTCGAGGCCCATAAAAGTATTCCGCTTGACGAGGGATGTCAACATATGGAGTACTACGCCCTCAGGGTTGGGAAAGAAATGTTTTCGAGACATGTTAATTATGGAGGCGTAGCTCAATGCCTTGGTTGACGTGTTCGCTAGGCTTTTCCGATGTTTTGACCTTCGATCGTGTGCTATGAAAGCGTGACTTGAATCTTTGGGCTTGATCAGCAAGTTCCAAGAAGAAAGGTTAGCTTCTCTAGAGCTCTTTCGTACATTCATACACTAGCGGAAATGGAGTTGTGACAGCATAGAACGACTGATCGTTCAGGGTCGAGCAATATAGAATACGCACCGCCTGGGCGGAGAAGATTGACAGACGTGCTCAATTCCAGAGCGTCGGCTGGAAGGCTGTGTCTATATATCCTTCCGCTCGGTTCACCCAGGTTACATACAAACCCCGCTTGCACCCCTCATTGAGCTTTGGCTTGCATCCAGCCACACACCAGAAGATATCCAGAACACTTAGAGCGCATGTCTCATTGGTCCCTGTCTACTCTGGAAGGGACCCCGTAACTACCTAGCTGTCTTCATCCGACTGTCGAAATACTATATAAGGCAAAGTGGGACTGACATTGCAGGCCTGTCGCTGTTCTTGTGCCGTATTACCCCATGCGGCAGTTCCGGTGGCAGCTCTTGGTCTCGCTCCGGCGCCGGGTCCGATCCAGCAATGCAAGCTCGTCACGAGACGCACAGATAGAACTCGACACGGGGGACACAGACAAACAACTTCAAGGATGATTTTCATGTCCTTGGGTCTCTCGTAGCTATGGAATGAAGCGCGGGACGGTATGCTGGCATGTGTATTCCAGTAGGCAATGGCTTTTCACACATGACCGCCTTGCCGCAACACCGCCGTGTGTTGAATTCTCATGGCAATATTGGTAAAGACACCTGGTCAATCCATCTACTCCTTCAACAGTTGGCTAGAGTATCGCGATGATGATGGTAACGATAATGATCAAGGCTCAAGGCCGTCGGCTGGCTAATTGCGGTACCTGCGCATCTGCAGTTCAGGGAAATTGGTTTACTATCATCAAAGCTATGGAAGTCGTAGAATTATAATGATGTTTAAAAATCAGAGCTTAGGCAGATGTGAGATGATCCCAGTTCAACGTCCGGAACCTCACGTCTTGTGTGCTTTCAGCAATTGTGCAAAGCCAGACACTACTCCCTGTCCCCCAATTAGTCCCAGAGAAACGAATCGCAGGTCTATTACAAAGATCGAGAACGCCACCGACACCACACTTGATGCGAAAGATCCCTGCTCATTCAGGGAAGGACAAACAAATTGAGAAAGGTCGCTCAATGACCCAAATTAGAATATTGCGAATGCCGGGGGTACGGTTGTTGATAAACGGAGGAAGCATATTCGGACTCCTGGTAGACAGTGCCACGCTTATCCTCCTCAGGGAAAAGCTCCTTGACTTCCCAGTTGTGCTGTTTGACGCCGACAGAGAATTCTAGGTCTTCGCGTGTAATAGAATCCCAGTACTATTTTTCAGATGTGTTAGTGGAAAATGAACGATGGGGCAAGCAATAGAGGGTAGGGATGGGGATGGGGGCAACGAACCTTGTACACCATCATGACTGCAAGTAAATTGCAGATAGTGGCAAAGAACAAACCATCAAGATAATGCTGGATGCCATCGCAAATGGTGTCTCCAAATACGTACAGAATAACTTGCCCAATAACAAAAAAAAATACACCAAACACAATGTCGCCCAGCGGCCAGCGGTCCTCAAGGGTGCCAACGACAAGAATAACCTGGCTGACGAGATAAATGAAGAGAAAAATGGCGTTAACAAGATAGGTGATGATAAAGATGCCGATGGGATTTTTGGCATCTAGACCAGCCCAATTCTTGAAGGTGAGTAGAGAGATGGCACCACCAATGATGAACATGCCCAGGGAGGTCAGTCGCAGCAGCCAGACAGACAAGGTTGTGCCATCCTCGTACAGCTGAAAACCAACAAATCCGTTAATCAACAAGCTTGTGCAAAGAGCAGACACAAGCCCGTTCTGTGCGGCGGCGAAGTATGGGTATGCAGCAGAGCCAGGAGCGGCGACGCCTGCATCGAGGATGAGCGATACGATAGTCAGGAGGAAGTAAATGTAGAAGAAAGACGTAATTTCTTTACGGCCTGTGTGTACATGTCAGTATCTGAAGCAAGAGCCGGGGATACAACAGGGCATAACATACCGACAGCAGTGAACTTGGACCGGACATGGAAGATCATGATGACTGTCATGACAAGGGCCAAAATATGCATGAAATCGTTCGCCGCCTGAAAGATGAGCGTGTTCGCAATCTCAATTGTTCGCGCATAGCACTTTGTTTGGATGCCGGCACCGCCATTAATTTCCTGGTGGCCAACCAGGGCGCACAGCGGTATCGATGCCTTTGCGCATATTGTGGTGAAGTCGCCGAAGCCCATCGTACAGGACGACAGGGGATCTGGCGTGAGGCGTAAGATGAGAGATGTGAGGTAAAGGGTGTGAATTGAGTGCGTGCGGTGTTCGATGTACGATACGTGGGAGTGTTGCTGCTATGTAAGGCCGCAAAGCTGTTTGGTGGTGCGGCGAGGCGGTACGGAACAACAAGAGCCGCCACTTGCGACAGAAGGAAGACCGTATTGCCGCCAAAGTCGAGGCGGGCAGGAGCGAGAGTCGGGAGCGAGTGAAGGCGCAACAAGCGGAGCGCAGGGGGAGCGGGAAAGTGCGCGCGGAGTGCGTAGGGTGTGGGTCTGGTCACTGTGGAGAGCGTACAGTGATGGTTGTCAGGGTGTCAGTGAGCCGGAGACGCTCAGGGGAGCACATGCCAATGCCCACGCCATTGGAACACCCATTTTTGCGCTTACCACTTTCCGCCACGTGCGCCACTACATACTCAAGCACGAACACCGTCGTCCCCGCTTATGTACTAAAAGCCGCCAATTTCCAAGGTGCTGCGGCTGCCAGCATTTGGAACAATCATGAATTAGCGATCAGATGTATCTACTTGTAGGGCGCTTGGTTGAGTTATCAAATGCTTGAGTCACGTGAACCCTGTTGTGCTTCTCAAATCTCTATTCATCAACAAGCCCTTCTTGCAAGCAGCTTCAGCGAATAAAGAATAATATCAAGTAGTAAGTTACTAAACCTCTATTAAATGAATTTATTTCTATTTTATATAATAGAGAAAGTTTACTCTTAGACTAAAATTTAATTTTATATAACGTGTTTTATAAGCAAGTTAGCTACCTAAGCAAGCTAGCTACCTAATACTACTAACACGCCTGCGCAACAATAAAGTAGAATGTCTTAACAACATAATATAAAAAATACCTATGCTAAGAGTAATATATTTCTTACTATTACTAATATTAGTTTATAGCAAATTTATAGTAAAAGACATACTATAGTAGTAAATACTATGCCTTAATTAATAATACAAGACTAATATACTAGATAATACCCTTAATATAACTATAAGCTAAATTTAAAGCACTTTAAAAAGCTAGAAGAAGAAGTAGTTAAAGAGTATATGTAAGAGTACAGCTGCTGCGGACTTGTATGTAGGTAGAAACTAGATAGATTGATAGCCGTCAGCTCTAGGACAGAGCTGTCCTTAATCTTATGTCTGTCCTAGAGTAGAGTTTTAACAATAAGTCTAAGGTAGACTTTCTTAACTCTAATACTAGCTTTAGCTAATCTATTAACTGTGTCTTAAGGCACAGGCTGCTAAGATGCTGTAAGAGTACAGCCGCTGCGGACTTGTATGTAGGTAGAAACCAGATAGATTGATAGCCCTCAGCTCCAGGACAGAGCTGTCCTTAATCTTATATCTATCCTAGAGTAAAGTTTTAATAATAAGTCTAAGGCAGACTTTCTTAACTCTAACACTAGACTTTAGCTAATCTGTTAACTGTGTCTTAAGGCACAGGCTGCTAAGATGCTAACCTTAGGTCTAACCTATTACAGTACCCCCCTACTTGCGTCTTGTTTATCTACACTCCCTCTGTCTAAACAACTATCCTTACTACACTCTTTTTTGCTTAACGTTCTACTCTACTTGTTTACCTAACCTAGTTGTGTCTTTATTGCTATAGTTGCTAGTACTTGCTAAAGTACCCCCTGTGACAAGGGTAAGCGCCCTGCGCCTATCTCTAAGGAGGAGGAGGAGGATAATAGCATAATAAACTAGGTAAGTCTCCTATCCTCCTGCTTAATTTTATAAGGGCTTGCTGACTGTACGTGCTAACTCTAAGCAGCCCTCTCCTTTACCTGTTGTGCCTCGCAAGCGCTCCTGTTAGGCTAATGCTGTTGCTAAGATAACTAATAAGAAGCTTAAGGAAGTCTTTAGCGCTAATTATGCCTAAGTTACTTCTGCAGTTAGCAGTAGTGCCCTTCCTAAAAGTGCTGTTAACTAGAATAACCCTAGTATCTGCACCTTGTGCCTGCTTAACAAGCTTAAGTGTAGTTTTGCTAAGGGAACCTTGTGCAAGCCTTGTTAGAATAAGCATGTTTGTTGCTATAAGGTGTGTGCTATTATTCTTTTTTACTCTAACTTGCTATTACTAACTTCTATGTGGCCCCCCTGCAGTACTTAGCCTACAGCTTGCAAGATTGCTACTATAGCAGCCCTTCCTATAGACAGTGCTTAGCGCTAAATTCTTTATAAGACTTAGTTAGGCAAAATCTGTGCTAACCTTAAGCACTGCACTAACATTACTATTCAGAGGGACCTTCTATCCTAGCCTAGTAACGTAGGGTCTGCTTCTGGTTACGACATCGAGTGGTCCAACTTAGTGTTGTTGCTTAAGCATAGTTCCACCCCGTACTCTATTAGACGCCCTACAGCGTTGTTGAGGTCCTCTAATAACATCGGTGTCTTGCGACTTTGTCTAATGTAGTTGTTAATTAATCTAATTGTAAGAGTACAGCTGCTGCAGACTTATATGTAGGTAGAAACTAGATAGATTAATAGCCCTTAGCTCTAGGACAGAGCTGTCCTTAATCTTATATCTATCCTAGAGTAAAGTTTTAATAATAAGTCTGAGGCAGACTTTCTTAACTCTAACGCCAGACTTTAGCTAATCCGTTAACCGTGTCTTGAGGCACAGGCTGCCGAGATGCCAACCTCAGGTCTAACCCATTACAGATGCTAACCTTAGGTCTAACCTATTATAGTACCCCCCTACTTATGTCTTATTTATTTACACTCTCTCTATCTAAATAACTATCCCTACTATCCTTTTTTTTACTTAATGTTCTACTCTACTTATTTACTTAACCTAGTTATGTCTTTATTACTATAGTTACTAGTACTTGCTAAAGTACCCCCTGTTATAAGGGTAAGCGTCCTGCGCCTATCTCTAAGGAGGAGGAGGAGGATAACAGCATAACAAACTAGGTGAGTCTCCTATCCTCCTGCTTAATTTTACAAAGGCTTACTAACTGCCTATACTAACTTTAAGCAGCCCTCTTTTTTACCTGTTATGCCTCACAAGCGCTCCTATTAGGCTAATACTGTTGCTAAGATAACTAATAAGAAGCTTAAGGAAGTCTTTAGCGCTAATTATGCCTAGGTTATATCTATAGTTAGCAGCAGTGCCCTTCCTAAAGGTGCTGTTAACTAGAATAACCCTAGTATCTGCACCTTATGCCTGCTTAATAAGCTTAAGTGCAGTTTTACTAAGGGAACTTTATATAAACTTTATTAGAATAAGTATATTTATTACTGCAAGGTGTATACTATTATTCCTTTTTACTCTAACTTACTATTACTAACTTCTATATAGCCCCTTTACAGTACTTAGCTTATAGCCTGTAAGATTACTACTATAGTAGCTTTTCCTATAGATAGTACTTAGCACTAAATTCTTTATAAGACTTAGTTAGGCAAAATCTATGCTAACCTTAAGCGCTACACTAATATTACTATTTAGAAGGACCTTCTATCCTAGCCTAGTAATATAGGGTCTGCTTCTAGTTATAATATTAAGTAGTCTAACTATAAGAAAAAGTTAGAGGATAAGGCTACTAACCCCTTAGAGTCTACTATCCTTATGTGTAAGTTAGTTAGTATTACCTATAATTAACTATATAAGACCCTTAGAAACTAAATACAGCTTAAGTTTATTATAAGTCTTCCCTCTCTTTTTTACTTTTAAGCTGCTTATAATAACAAACTAGTCTATAGTTTAGTAGTATATTAGTATTTACTACTTACTTTAATTAGCTTAATAATAGTTTTTATACTAAGTTTTAACTTAATAGTTTTAATACTAAGTATAATTATAAGTTTATTAATAAACTTATAGCTAAGACTTATAATTAGGAATTAAGTTATTATACTTTTTTACTTAGGCCTAGTAGTTCTTAAGGTAACTAATCTATTTATCTGTTTTGTTGTCTTAGTATTAAGGTCCTAAGTATACTCTACTCTTTAAAGCTTTTTACTTATTTTCTTTTTTTTAGTGTATAGTATTTAGTAAAGGCTATTAAGCTTACTAACTTTAATTTAATCTTCTCTTCTTATTATTTACTTACTTTTTCTTATAACTATCTCCTTATACCCCCTTTATTATTCCTAATCTAGAGTCTTGTCTCTCCCTTCTTCTTCTAGATTAGGCATAGCGTGTGCATGCACGCTTATAGTGTATATAGCACACTAAAGTTAAGGTTAAAGTTAGCTAGTAAGTTCCTAGCTAGGTCTTAATATAGCGTTATTAATGCTAACTATTAGTCTAAGGCCTTTAGTTATTTATAATTATAGCTTAGCTCCTAGGTCCTAGCTATGTAACTAGCCTACGCTACTAAGTATTCTTTGTCTTGCCTTCTAGGGCCTGCTACTTACTCTGTGTATATTTGTTTAACTTCCTATTCTTTAGTAAATTTCTTATTATTATTTATAACTAATAAAGAGGGTTATTAATTATTATTACTAGGTTATCCTAGCAGGGGGTTTTATAGGTAAAGGCAGAGTCTATCTACATAGAACACTAAGTATATCTTTCCTAGCATATCTAACTTAATATTATAAAGAGAGACTACCTTAGTTACTATAAACTTCCTGTTCTTCTAGTCTAACTTTTAGCATCTCTAGTTGTTAGAGAAGTAGTTCTTTAACTTTAACTAAACCTTATCTTCTACTTAGAACTATAAGGACACCTTATAATAGCAATTAGTGTACTATTCTTATTTCTGCTAGAATTCTGCTATCTTTAATTAGATAAACTAGAAGGTTTCCTTAAACTTCTTAACTAAGGCTGTTGTAGCTTTTATAAGGTCTTATGCGCTCTAATTAATAGAGTTAGCTACTTCTTTAGTATTAACCTGCAGGAGGTCTACATTATACCTGTGCTAGAGGAAGAACAGGCTTATACTAATAGAGGCAGCAACTTGCCCCTAGATAAAGATCTAGGCTACTAGTACTAGCTCTGCCTAGTCTTATTAGTCCTACCCTATAAACACCCTTAGCTATGCTTCTATAACAGAATTTATTTGTTTAGTAGCCCTGTTAGTCTGTAAGTAGTAAGCTGTTAATATCTACTAGGAGATCTTTAGCAGCTTACACATAGTTGCCTAAAATTTACCTATAAACTAGGTTTTATAATCAGTTACTATAGCGTCTAGCAGCTAGTAATAGGCAATAACCTTATTAATAAAAGCATAGGCTACTATTTCTACTATAATATCTAGTAAGGAGATAAGTACTATGTCCTTTAATAATTAGTCTATAACTACTATTAGGTTCTAGTTACCCCTACTCTTAGGTAAGTTAGTAATAAAGTCTATAGACAGTTCCTTCTATATCTGCTCTAGTAGTAGCAATAGCTTTAGGAGGCCCTACTTTAGTTCTCTCTATAGTTTAGTTCTTTTATATATATTATAGTTCTTTATATATCTTTAGATTAATAAAGCTATATTAGGCTAGAAGTATATTCTAGTAATAATAGCGTAGGTATTCTTACATCTAGAGTGTCCTGCTATAGTAGAATAGTGTAACTTGTTAATAATCTGTCCTCTTAGTTCTTCTCCTTCTAGGGCTTACTTCCTTCCCTAGTATAGGAGTTACCCTTGCTTATCTAGTGTATATTCTGACAATAACACTTTAACTCTAAAGTAGGGGGGGAATTTCTAGGCCTTATTCTTTAAGGCTTGCCTAGCTAACTAGTAGGTCTTATTAGTTACTAGGGCTCTTTCTTAGTCCTGTTCTAGCTCCTTAATTTTGTTATAAGGGGTAGTACGTCCTTTATCTAGTAGTTCTTAGGCAACTTAGCTCTTAGTGCTAACCTAGTAAGACTTTATTACTAGGGCTTTAGCAATAAGCTAACAGTCTAAGGTAAAAGGGATGTTAGCTCCTACCTCCCCCTCTTCTAGCTAAGGTTGTTTTATATAAGTAAATAGTTTTAATAAGCAGAAATACTAAGTATAGTACCTTTTATTATTATTACTTATAGCTATATGCTCTTTTTAGTAGGAAAGTGTATTAGCTCTACTATTAACTTTCTCTAGTTAGTAAACAAATGTTAGATTATACTAGCTAAGGAGGCTTACCTATTACACGTGTTATTTAGACAGTAATTTAGTCTTATAGAAGTACTTTAGGTTCTTATAGTCTGTAATAACTATAAACCTTCTAACCTGCCTTAACTCTATAGACTATTTAGTAATATACTTAATTATAGTAAGTATCTCCTTGTTGTAGATTATATAGTTTACCTCTGCTGTGTTATTCTTTGCAGAAAAGTACGCAGTAGCGCGTAGTATGCTATCTTTCCTGTATTATAACAAGACTCCTCCTATAGCCTATCTAGACGCGTCACACTCTAGGACTATGTCTAGTTCTAGATTAAAGTTAGTAAGTGCAGGTTCTTTTACAAAGGCAGCCTTTAGGTCCTAGAATGCTTTATCTTAGGCTAGCCCCTACTTAAAGTCTACTTTTAGTTGAAAAATAGCAGTTAACTCCGACCTCTGAACAGGGGATCTGGTTCACCCTACCAGAGGTACTTAGCCTCTAGATAGGGGTAACTAACCTCTAGTACAGAGATTAGAAAGTGACTAGTGCTACCTTAGAGGTATTAGTAAGAGTGCATAGATATACAGTACCCCTTATAAACTACACTATTATAAATAAAGATAGAATTAACTACAACAGAGGTCTCTGCAAGACATCTAAACTGCATACTTTAGTTCTAATTATCCTTAGAGAGCTTCTAATACTAGTAATTTATTTTAACTAGTTATAAGCTTAGGTTTTATAACCTTAAAAGATAATTAAGTGTGTATATGTTGCATACAGCAGGTACAAACAGATACACAGTAATAGCAGTGTGTTGCTGCTTAAGGAGCAGGCAATAACTCTGTCCCCTAGATAGCAGTAAGTTGCTACTTAAGGAGTAGGTAATAACTCTATCCTACCTACTTCTGTTACTCGCAAGTTGCTGCTAAAGTAGGTAATACTAATAATGTTGTAGAGGCAGTAAGTTGTAACTAAGACAGTTAGCAATAACCTTACATAACAACAACACACTAAGCTAGTAAGTTGCTATAAGATCTGTAGGCGATAACTGCACCTGCTATAATCTAGGAAGGTACTAATACCTACCTACTATTATAATAAGACCTTACTAGAAGTTACCCTAAATAATAATAGTTTAATACTAACCTAATTTATATTAACTAGTAACTAATATAAAGGTAATTACTATAAATATATATAATAGCTGTAGATATATTAAGTTTACCTACAGACAAAGAGATGTTTTAGTAAAGGAAGGTTACAGTGCTCTTAAAGGAGAACTTAGATGCGTAGTTTAAGCAGATAAGAGACTAGCTAGAAGGTAAGGGTCTATTCTAGGTAATTAAGACTGCTACACTACTTAGCTCTATAGGGTCTACACCTAACTTAAAGGGGACTACTAAGGGAGTAGGGAATCTTTCCTTAGACAATCTACCTCCTAGAGGAACTAGCAGCCTTCTAACCTTTAGGTAACTAGACGCTAAAGCAAGATACACTATTAGACTTTTATTAAATAAGTTTAACCTTAAGCGTGTAGAGGATGCTAATACAGTAAGAGAGATCTAGGTAATACTCTAGAAGAAGTATAAGGCAAGGCTACTAAGCGCTAGAAGGTAGTATCCTACTAAATATATTAATTACAAGATAGATCTATCTATAATAATAGAAAGGGCCTAAGAGGAGCTTAGTAAGCTAGAGTATAAGGTAGTTAAGTAAAATCCTTCTTTAAAGACCTTAAACATTATAAACTAACGCCTAGCTAGGCTTCTAAGCGCACTATCTGTAGAATACAGCTTATATTAAGCTGCACTTAATGCCTGCAGAGATGTTGACATAGAAGAGGCTCTTAAAATTCTTACAGAAGCTAAACACACTATCTACCTAGAAATAGGCATGTTTGCTAAGAGACTGACTAGTAGCTATAAGCCTTAGAGGTCCTAGAGCCCTCTCTAGAAGGAGGGCTAGGATTGTTATCTATGCAAGGGGCACAGCTACTATCTTAAGAACTGTCCCTACACTAAGGCTGCAGTCTAGGCAGCCTCTAAGAAGTAGAAAGCTAAGACCTCTAGCTAGAGGTTAAGCAATAAAGTAGAGTCTAAGATTAGCAAGCTTAAGAAGACAATTAACAGCCTAGCTAAGGAGCTTAAGGAGGTTAAGTCTAAGCAGAGGTTAAAGAAAGCCTACACTGCTAGAGTAGTAGAATTAGAGTTATCTAATAACAAAGAAAAGCATTACTCTAAGGAGTGCTAGGAGGAGACAGCAACCTTTTATAAAGAAAATGTTAGTACTACCTCTGCAGATACCTAGATATTAGTGTAAGAGTACAGCCGCTGCGGACTTGTATGTAGGTAGAAACCAGATGGATTGATAGCCCTCAGCTCCAGGACAGAGCTGTCCTTAATCTTATGTCTATCTTAGAGTAAAGTTTTAATAATAAGTCTAAGGCAGACTTTCTTAACTCTAACGCTAGACTTTAGCTAATCTGTTAACTATGTCTTAAGGCACAGGCTGCTAAGATGCTAACCTTAGGTCTAACCTATTATAGTACCCCCCTACTTGCGTCTTGTTTATTTACACTCCCTCTGTCTAAATAACTATCTCTACTATGCTTTTTTTTGCTTAATATTCTACTCTACTTATTTGCTTAACCTAGTTGTGTCTTTATTACTATAGTTGCTAGTACTTACTAAAGTACCCCCCACAACAAGGGTAAGCGTCCTGCGCCTATCTCTAAGGAGGAGGAGGAGGATAACAGCATAACAAACTAGGTAAGTCTCCTATCCTCCTGCTTAATTTCACAAGGGCTTGCTAACTGCACATGCTAACTCTAAGCAGCCCTCTCCTTTACCTGTTGTGCCTCGCAAGCGCTCCTGTTAGGCTAATGCTGTTGCTAAGATAACTAATAAGAAGCTTAAGGAAGTCTTTAGCGCTAATTATGCCTAAGTCACTTCTACAGTTAGCAGCAGTGCCCTTCCTAAAAGTACTGTTAACTAGAATAACCCTAGTATCTGCACCTTGTGCCTGCTTAACAAGCTTAAGTGTAGTTTTGCTAAGGGAACCTTGTGCAAGCCTTGTTAGAACAAGCACGTTTGTTACCGCAAGGTATGTGCTATTGTTCCTTTTTACTCTAACTTGCTATTACTAACTTCTATATAGCCCCCCTGCAGTACTTAGCCTACAGCCTGCAAGATTGCTACTATAGCAGCCCTTCCTATAGACAGTGCTTAGCACTAAATTCTTTATAAGACTTAGTTAGGCAAAATCTATGCTAACCTTAAGCGCTGCACTAATATTACTATTTAGAGGGACCTTCTATCCTAGCCTAGTAACATAGGGTCTGCTTCTAGTTACAATATTAAGTAGTCTAACTATAAGAAAGAGTTAGAGGATAAGGCTACTAACCCCCTAAAGTCTACTGTCCTTATGCGTAAGTTAGTTAGCGTTACCTATAATTAACTGCGCAAGACCTTTAAGAACTAAATGTAGCTTAAGTTTATTATAAGTCTTCCCTCTCTTTTTTACTTATAAGCTGCTTACAATAACTAACTAGTCTATAGTTTAGCAGCGTGTTAGCGTTTACTGCTTGCTTTAACTAGCTTAATAATAGCCTCTGTGCTAAGTTCTAACTTAATAGTTTTAATACTAAGTATAATTATAAGTTTATTAATAAACTTATAGCTAAGATTTATAATTAGGAATTAGGTTATTATACTTCTTTACCTAGGCCTAGTAGTTCTTAGGGTAACTAATCTGTTTGTCTGTTTTGTTGTCTTAGCGTTAAGGTCCTAAGTATACCCTACTCTTTAGAGCTTCTTGCTTATTTTCTTTTTCCTAGTGTATAGCATTTAGTAGAAGCTGTTAGGCTTACTAACTTTAATTTAATCTTCTCCCCTTATTATTTACTTACCTCTTCTTGTAACTGTCTCCCTATACCCCCTCTATTATTCCTAATCTAGAGTCTTGTCTCTCCCTCCTTCTCCTAGATTAGGCATAGCGTGCACATGCACGCTCACAGCGCGCATAGCACACTAAGGTTAGGGTTAAAGTTAGCTAGTAAGTTCCTAGCTAGGTCTTAATATAGCGTTGTTAATGCTAACTATTAGTCTAGGGCCTCTAGTTGTTTATAATTATAGCTTAGCTCCTAGGTCCTAGCTGCATAACTAGCCTACGCTACTAAGTATTCCTTATCTTGCCCCCTAGGGCCTACTGCTTGCTCTGCGCATATTTGTTTAACTTCCTATTCCTTAGTAGATATCTTATTATTATTTATAACTAATAAAGGGGGTTATTAATTATTATTGCTAGGTTGTCTTAGCAGGAGGTTTTGTAGGTAAAGGTAGAGTCTATCTATATAGAACACTAGGTGTATCTTTCCTAGCACATCTAACTTAACGTTGTAAGGGGAGACTACCTTAGTTACTGTGAACTTCTTATTCTTCTAGTCTAACTTTTAGCATCTCTAGTTGTTAGAGAAGTAGTTCTTTAACTTTAACTAAACCTTATCTCTTACTTAAAACTGTAGGGACGCCTTGCAATAGCAATTAGCGTACTGTTCTTATTTCTGCTAGGATTCTGCTATCTTTAATTAGATAAACTAGAAGGTTTCCTTAAACTTCCTAACTAAGGCTGTTGCAGCTTTTACAGGGTCTTGTGCGCTCTAGTTAATAGAGTTAGCTGCTTCTTTAGCGTTAACCTGCAGGAAGTCTACATTATACCTGTGCTAGAGGAAGAACAGGCTTATGCTAGTAGAGGCAGCAACTTGCCCCTAGATAGAGATCTGGGCCACTAGTACTAGCTCTGCCTAGTCTTGTTAGTCCCACCCTACAAACGCCCTCAGCTATGCTTCTACAACAGAATTTATTTATTTAGTAGCCCTGTTAGTCTGCAGGTAGTAGGCTGTTAATATCTGCTAGGAGATCCTTAGCAGCTTACATATAGTTGCCCAAAATTTGCCTACAAACTAGGTTCTACAATTAGTTACTATAGCATCTAGTAGCTAGTAATAGGCGACAACCTTGTTAATAAAAGCACAGGCTACTATTTCTACTATAATATTTAGTAGAGGGATAAGTACTATATCCTTTAATAATTAGTCTGTAACTACTATTAGGTTCTAGTTACCTCTACTCTTAGGTAGGTTAGTAATAAAGTTTATAGACAGTTCCTTCTATATCTGCTCTAGTAGTAGCAACAGCTTTAGGAGGCCCTATTTTAGTTCTCTCTATAGTTTAGTTCTTCTGTATACGTTACAGTTCTTTACATATCTTTAGATTAATAAAGCTATATTAGGCTAGAAGTATGTTCTAGCAATAATAGCATAGGTATTCTTGCGGCTAGGGTGTCCTGCTATAGTAGAACAGTGCAACTTGTTAATAATCCGTCCTCTTAGCTCTTCTCCTTCTAGGACCTACTTCCTTCTCTAGTATAGGAGTTGCCCTTGCTTATCTAGTGCACATTCTAACAACAACACTTTAACTCTAAGGTAGGGGGGGAATTTCTAGGCCTTATTCTTTAAGGCTTGCCTAGCTAACTAGTAGGTCTTATTAGTTACTAGGGCTCTTTCTTAGTCCTGTTCTAGCTCCTTAATTTTGTTATAAGGGGCAGTGCGTCCTTTGTTTAGTAGTTCTTAGGCAACTTAGCTCCTAGTGCTAACTTAGTAGGACTTTGTTGCTAGGGCTTTAGTAATAAGCTAACAGTCTAAGGCAAAGGGGATGTTAGCTCCTGCCTCCCCCTCTTTTAGCTTAGGTTGTTCTATATAAGCAAATAGTTTTAGTAAGCAGAAACGCTAAGTACAGCGCCTCTTGTTATTGTTACCTATAGCTGTATGCTCTTCCTAGCAGGAGAGTGTGTTAGCTCTACTATTAACTTTCCCTAGTTAGTAAACAAACCTTAGATTGTACTAGCTTAGGAGGCTTGCCTATCGCACGTGTTGTTTAGACAACAACCTAGTCTTGCAGAAGTACTCTAGGTTCTTGTAGTCTGTAATAACTGTAAACCTTCTAACCTGCCTTAACTCTATAGACTATTTAGTGATGCACTTAATTACAGCAAGCATCTCCTTATTGTAAATTGTGTAGTTTACCTCTGCTGTGTTATTCTTTGCAGAAAAGTACGCAGTAGCGCGTAGCACGCTATCTTTCCTGTATTACAACAAGACTCCTCCTGTAGCCTATCTAGATGCGTTACACTCTAGGACTGTGTCTAGTTCTAGATTAAAGTTAGTAAGTGCAGGTTCTTTCACAAAGGCAGCCTTTAGGTCCTAGAATACTTTATCTTAGGCTAGCCCCTACTTAAAGTCTACCTTTTTCCCTGTTAGGCTTATTAAAGGCCCTGCTATTACTAAAAAGTTATAGATAAACTGTCTGTAGAAGTTAGTAAACCCTAGGAAGCTGTAAACGCCCTTTACTGTCTTTAGGGGTTCCTAGTCCTAGATTGCAGCAACCTTAGCTAGGTCTATCTGTATCCTTTTCCCTGCTTCTAATATAAAGCCTAGATACTTAGTTATAGTTACACAAAACTCGCTCTTCCCTACGTCTAAGTGGAGGCTAGCCTTGCCAAGCTTTCTCACAATAGACAGGACCCTAGCCTTATAGTCTTCCTTTAACCTATTAGAATATATTAGCACATTGTCTACGTAAGCAGAGCAGCATTTGTCTAGGTCTTCCCTTAAGACCTAGTTAATGTACTGCTAGAATGTGCTTAGTGCGTTAGCTAGTCTAAACAGCGTTACTAGCTATTTATACAACCTAAACCTTATCTAAAAGGCTGTCTTCTATTTATTGCCCTCTACTATACAGATCTTATAGAAAGCTTGTACTACATTAACCTTAGTAAACTATTTAGCCTAGGATATCTACAACAACATTTTATAGATAAGAGGGAGGGGGTACCTGTCCTTCTTTGTAATAGTGTTAAGGGCTTAGTAGTCTACACAGAACTGCAACCTGCTACTAGGTTTCTTAGCAAACAGTACTAGTGCTGCTGCACTTAACTTGCTAACCCTAATAAACCCTTTATCTAGGTAGTTTGTGAGCTCCTGACAGAGAACTAGCAGCTCCTCCCTAGACATGTTGTACAACAGCCCCTATAGTATAGTGCTAGGCTTCCTGTCTTCCTCTATAAGTTTAATATAATAGTTAATATTAGCACCTTTATATAGTGCTAACTTATTAGCTTTATTTTTAGAGAAGGTCTTGTACTCCCTTTATAGGAACTTAGGCAACAGCGTCTGTAGGTCTACTGTTTCCTTCTTTTGCAACGCCTTTTAGATGTCTGCTATTAAGGCTATAAATAAGTAGACTCTAGGGTCTTTTCTTGCTCTCCTTTATAACGCATTGTATAGTCTTGCGTTAATAGGTGTAGGAGTCCTGTTAGGACAGCAACCTTCCCTACTCTGTACTTGCGTTTTTGTAGAGTAAATAAAGAGCAACTTCTTCCCTAGTGCTATTGTTACGCTATGTTAATCTATCTATAGACAGCTAAGGATCAGGTTGTACTTATCCTCTCCTTTCAGGACATATACCTATAGTGTCTCCTTATAGCTGTTAATGTTAATATCTATTTTTACAGCCTCCTCTATCTAAGTTATCTTTTAACTAACTTTAATAATCTGTCTTTAATTAACCTTAGTATGCTATAAACCTTTCTACTATGTAAACTTCTTAGAAATAATACTATGTATTAAGTAACTAGTGTCTATTAGTATGTAAGCTATAGCAGTATTATCTATTAAAGTGTGTAACAATATTAGGTTCCTGTCTAGCTATTTTAACTCGAAATGTTTAAAATTATATTCTCTAAGGGTCTGCTTTGTCTACTCCTGTCTGCGTCTCTAGGCAGGAGTAGCTAGTTTTCTAAGTTACAAGACTTTTTTCCTTCTTTAGTACGTATTTTACTTATAGTAACTACTTTTACTAATGTCTATATAGGCCTTTTTATAGGTGCTAGTTTATACCTCTCTATATAGTGTCTGTCTGCTCTGTATTAAATGTAGAGGTTGTTAGCCTGCCTTTGCTCTTGTTCCTCTTTAGATTCCTATTTTGCCCTTTTTTTATCTTTACCTCTGTTTCTAAAGGTATAGGCTTAGGTAAGTTCCTAGTCTATTTTATTATTATTACTACTCCTATAGGTGTAGAGAAACTATATACTACTTTAGCAGATGCAGGCTCTCCTTATGTTAACATCTACCTTTAGTACTTAGGTTATAAGTTCCTAGAGTAACTATTTGTCTAGTATATTAACTAACACTATTTTGTCTTATAGGTTACTCTAGATTGCTGTTAGGTACCTTATCTTTAGGTTTCTTATATTGTTTTCTTCTATAGTATTATATGCTAACTAGATAAACTCTGCGTTAAATGCTTTAAGTAACCTAGTTCTCTTTATTAAGATAGTTTATAACTTTATTTAGAATTATTCCTTAAATTAAGAGTCTTAATACTGTTTATTTAGGAACTTCTAGAAGTCTATTATAGAGCTAAATAGGTTTTAATCCTTCTATAATAACTCTACCTAAGCTGCTAACTCTTTTAGTTAGTTAAAGATGTATACTACTCTGTAGCTAGAGTTGCTTCCTAACTACCTTAGGTAGTCTACTATTTGTGCCTTAAATATCTAGCATAACTTCTAGTTACTATTAAACTTGCCTATGTTAGGTAGCTTTATGTTCTAAGTAGGGTTCTCTATTATAACTAGCATAATAGGCCCTATAAAAGGGGTAGCTGCTATAGTTATCTGCTTACCTAAGATAGCTTATACTTGTTGTTGTACTAAGGCCTAAATATAGGCTTGTAACGTTGCAGCCTAGCCCTTGTTATTACCTTAGCCTGTCTAGTCCCTATTAGTAATTAGGGTTATAGTCTTATTTAAAAGGTCCTTCTATTGCAAATAAGTCTCTAGTATTACTAGTGCTTCTTTAAGCACTTATTCTACAACATTGTTAGGCACAGAGGACACTGCCTAATATTGCATACTGCTCTATATGTCTAACCTAGTATTATTACTTAAGCATAGCTCTACCCTATACTCTATTAGACGCCCTACAGTGTTGTTAAGGTTCTCTAATAATATTATTGTCTTGCAACTTTGTCTAATATAGTTATTAATTAATCTAATTATAAAAGTACAGCTACTATAGACTTATATATAGGTAGAAACTAGATAAATTAATAGCTGTTAGCTCTAGGACAGAGCTGTCCTTAATCTTATGTCTGTCCTAGAGTAGAGATTTAATAATAAGTCTAAGGCAGACTTTCTTAACTCTAACGCTGGCTTGAGCTAATCTGTTAACTATATCTTAAGGCACAGGCTGCTAAGATGCCAACCTTAGGTCTAACCTATTACAGTATATATTTAAGTAATCTTTAAAAAAGCTTCTGCTATTAAAGATTATTATATAAGAAATAGCAGATAAACTGCTAAAAGAGCGTAACAATAAGCTTATTAGTAAGAACTAGGTTAATAGCTTTATAAAATATACCTCTAAGCTATAAATATAATGAATATACTCTTATAACTACTAGTTAGCTGCCTATAAAAACCTAGAAGTTCTTTAGCTTTAGTTTATGCTTGTTTAGTTAATAAAAGTAAAGTATAGTATTCTAAATAAAGGTATATATAACTTTAATAAGTTTAGCTTCCTAATAAGTAAGATCTTATTATAGCTAGTAGTAATAGGCTTAGAGAAGCTTAAGAAGCAGAAAAAACTCTAACTTAGTAATTATTAATAGGTTACTCTAGTATAAGGTATTAGGTTAACAGAAAAAGTAATTCTACTATTTCTTATCTTTATAGGTAAAGTTTTTATCTTTAACTAGTTTACTAAGGACTTTTTATATAACTAGGTTATTAATATTAGTTTTACTAGCTAAACTAATAATAATGTAGTACTTACTTAGCTTAAACACTTTAATATATATATAAAGCTTATTAGAATTTATTAGCTACTAATAATTAATAGCTATAAGAGCTACTACTTAGTAAATTTTTAGAATAGCTATAAGAAGAAGAAGATAGTTACTCTCTATATACCTTTACACTTATTATACTTATTATAGCTACTTAATATTACCTACTTGTTACTACTAAAGTGTCTATATAATAATAAGGTTTTAGTCTTAGTGTATAATTATATCTACTATATTAATAAAAAGACTTTCTTACTAATCTTTAAAGTAAGTTTTAAGAAGATATTTATACTAAAGAATATTTAAGTAGGCTTTAGAAGTGCTAGCTTAGTTCTATATAAGTTAGAGGTTATACTATTAAAGCTTAATATATGCCTATATATACTCATACTACTAAAACTTAGTAATATTACTTAAGAGCTAAAGATACTATATAATACTTATAAAGTAGAAGAGTAGTTAACTTTAATTTAAAAGTAAATTTAAATCTACTAAAGATCTTTAGTAAGTTTATTAAATTAATAGGTTAAAAAGTTAGTTAAAGGTACTTAGTAGATAGCTTATAATATAGTGTTAGTATAAGAAGAGATAAGCTGCCTTTAAGATGCTATAGAAGTGTCTATAAAGTATAAGACCTATTAGTAATATTATATATATATAAAGAAGACTTTTATAATTAGTAAAGTAGCTAACTTAATTACTAAAAAGAAGAGTAAAATTTATAGTAAAAGTAAGACACCTGCAAAGAGAGTATATGTTAGGCAATACTATAGGTATTATAGTAAGATTAGGCATAATTCCTATATATGTAAGGTAGAAATAAAAGACATAGGTAATAGCAAGGCTGCTAAATAGTATTATTATAACCTCTAGGCTATATATAGATTACGTAGTGCTGTATAGCGTTATTACGCAGGCGTGTTAGTAGTATTAAGTAGCTAACTTACTTAAGTAGCTAACTTACTTAAGTAGCTAACTTACTTATAAAATACGTTAGTACTAAGCTTAGAAATAAATAGAGTAAAGTAGAAGTAAAGTAGAATATATAATAGAGCTGTACTTTTACCTAAACTCTTTCTATACTAATAGTTACTTAGAAAGTAGAAGTAAAGTAAGTATTATAATAAATAGAGTATAAAAGGCCTTTAGCCTCTTTAAAGCCTAAGGAAAGACAATAGGCTAGGCCTATAACTAGCGCCTTAGCACTTACGTGCCTTAGAATTAGACTTACTTAGACTTTACTATAGACTTACTTAGACTTTACTATAGAGCTTTCTTACTCTAAATTAGAGAATAAAAACTCTCTAAACTAGAACTAGAGCCCTATAGACTCTAGCTTTAGCTTCTATAATTAAGAGGCTACTATACTATAGCTACTCTTTATTAAATTTATCTTGTTTATAACTTGTAAAGACTCTTAGTAGTTTACTTCTAATAATCAAATTTAATTACCTACCTCTATTAAAAATATTATAAGACTTTTTAACTATAGCTAATAAAGTTAGTAATACTGTAAGGCAGTTAGCAGACTTTAGCTAAGAGCTCTATTTAGTGGATAACTTCTATTTAGACATCTATAAAGCTATGTAGAAATAGGTTGTAACTTCCATAGTGCTAGAGGACCTTAGAAATTAGGTTCTCTAATAAGCTATAGAAAGGTTAGTGTTACAATCTCTTTATAACAGCTAACTAGACGCTAATACCTAGCTATTGCTAGCATACTTAGCGCAGTAATTACAGAGACTTCCTATACAGCATAGTTATAGCACAGTCTTATTATAAGTTACGTAACAGGCTTACTTCTTAGTAGTTAAGCTAGGTACATACTTATATAGGAGCTTATATAGCTTATATTAAGCTTAGTAAGCCTAACTTATATAGCTTATATTAAGCTAGGTAAGCTTAGCATACTTACTATATATCTTCTTAGTATATAGTATAGTAGGAATATAACTCTTACAGTTTGTGTTTGACCTAAGTAACAATCTAAGTTATTAGATCTTAACCTAACCTTTAAGCTAGACAGTCTACCTTACACTACTAATTATTACTCTTTGCTTTTAAAACAGATAGATAGTATTTATACTTCCTACTACAACTCTAAACTTCTTTAGCTCCTTATTACTATATTTATCTTTAAGAACTAATTAAATAGTGCTTATAAGCTTTGCTAAAAGTATAACTTTAATATTTTAAATACCTATAAGATATCTACTACCTTAAAAAACTAAATTACTCTAAGTAGCTCTAATAAAGCTCTACCTATATATGAAGCGGCACCTAGTGCAGAAATAATCTCAGTAACTAAGCTAGAACTATATAAGGGTAATTGCAACAAACTTAATAAATATCTCCTTTAATAACATCCATTTTTTATATTCTAAGGATAGAATATAACTCATATTTAGTGTGTAATACTAATAGCTAGTTACTTATATAATTAGGCCCTTAAGTATATTAAGCTATTTCTTTAGTAGTATACTACTAGTAAAGCACTTAATAGTATTAATAAATAAATATATAATAATAATAATTTTAAAAAAAAAAGATCTATATAATCTTTAAAGTTATTAAAAAACTTTCTATAACTTAATATAAGATCTAATAAATTTAGTAATATTAGTCTGCTACTAACTATATAGCTAATTTCTGATACCTTATAGTAAATACTAACTAAGATAATACTACTCTTATAATAATATTCTAATAAGGCCTTAAACCTTAAGTTAAGAAAGAGCTATTGTGCACTAGCACTATACTTAATACTTTAGATATACTTATTAAAGAGGCTATAGAAATTAATATTTAGCTCTATAAACTTAACTATAAGCTTAGCTAAGAAATATGTATACTATTTAGAAATACTATCTTACTACTATATAACTTATAGAAAAACTAGGCACTTTAATAAAGATAGTAAAGTAAATATTATTAGCTTAACTCCTCTTAATGTGTGTATACTAGAACTAACAGTAGTTACTATAGCTCTAAGGCTATAGACCTATTAAACCTTAACAAAGCTCTAGTTATAAGTAGATAGAATTAAAAAGAATATAGTAGTAAAGAGAAGGATAAGTCTTTAGTAACTTATTACAGCTATAGTAAGATAGGCTAATATACTTAAGACTATTAAAGTAAAAACAAAGTAGTTAAATAGCTTTATATAATTACTAGCGCCAATAAATTAAATACTAATACTAGTAAAGAATAGAAGATTCTTACTAAAGATATAGGATGTTTTATAAAGAACTTAAAGATAGAGTCTAGGATAGATAACTATATTATACTTAATAAGAACTAACAAAACATCTTAAGCAGAGTACCTACACTTTACTAAGAGAACTACTATAATAAGAAACTATAACTATCTAATAAACGTATAAGAGAGGACGTAAAGTACTACTATAGACAGTATATACTAATCTCTAATAATACCCTTACCTTATTAAAGGAATTAAGACTTAAGTAATCTAAACTCTGTGTGCAGAAAGCGCTGCAGGCCTACTAGAATAAGAATAAATAGACAACTATATCTAGTAGTACTGCTAAGGAAAACTATAAACAAGTGCTTATTGCTATCTACAACCTACTAAAGTCTAGTATAGACTAGGATTATAAGTAGACAGCACACTATACATGCTATAACAATAACTACCTAAAACAGAAGAATATAATAAGAGTAATAGTATTGCCACCTTACTATAAACTAGAGTACTATAACTTACACTATAACTATATATCATAGACAGTATATTAGTTTACTAATTGCTAAATCTACTTTTATAATAAATTAGGCGTAGAATAGTTTCTAGTAATATAACTTACTTATAATAAATAGTAGTTTAGATGCACTAATAATATCTGCAAAGTATACTTATAGTATAAGAAGAAGGAGCAATGCTTCCTTAGAGAGGTATTGCTACAGCTAGCAGCACTTAAGTTTCTAGTTATTAACAAAGAATACTTAAACCTATGTTAGTAATAATACCTTAACTCTAACTATAGGTTACACTAGACTACAAAGTATAATAAAGGATTTATAGAGCTATAGGAGTATAAAGCTAGTAAATTGAAAGAATAATCTAAACTAGAAGAGTCTTTTTTAGACAAGTGCTAGTATTAAGTACTAAAGATTAATCTATTAATTCTATTAGAACTAATTACCTCCTTAGAATTTAGTTTATGCTAAATAGCAGATAGATAACAGCACTAGTAAACTAAGAAGCATAAGGAAATTACGTATCTTAAGCTGCTGTTAATTATACAAGCATAACTAAGCAAAGAAAGGATAATATGTTTTACTACTAAGCGCCTTGCCCTACTAAGCGCCTTACCCTACTAAGCGCAAAAAAGTAATAGTTCTGCCTATATAATTACTAGTAAGCTAACTATAAAGACTTGATAGTTATCTAGCTTAAGTTTATATTTATTTAGTTAATAAAGGCAAAGTATAGTATTCTAAATAAAGATAAGTATAACTTTAATAAGTCTGGCTTCTTAATAGGCAAGATTTTATTATAGCTAGTAGTAATAAGCTTAAAAAAGCCTAAGAAGTAGAAGAAACTCTAACCTAGTAATTGTAAGTAAGTTACTTATGTATAAGGTATTAGGTTAATAAAGAAGGTAATTCTACTATTTCTTATCTTTGTAAGCAAGGTTCTTATCTTTAACTAGTTTACTAAGGACCTCTTATATAATAAGGTAATAGATATTAGCCTTACTAGCTAGACTAATAATAATTTAGCATTTACCTAGCTTTATAACTTTAATATACATATAAAGCCTATTAAAGTTTATAGACTACTTATTACTAATAGCTATAAGAGCTACTACTTAGTAGATTTCTAGGATCTTTATAGGGAGAAGAAGATAATTAATCTCTATATACTTTTACACTTATTATACCTATTACAACTACTTTTTATTACCTACTTCTTACTACTAGAGTACTTATATAGTAATAAGGTTTAAGCCTTAGTATATAATTATATCTACTATATTAATAAAGAAACCTTTCTACTAGCCTTTAAAGTAATATTAAAGAAGACATTTGTACTAAAGAATATCTATATAAGCTTTAGAGGTACTAGTTTAGTTTTATATAACTTAGAAGTTATACTATTAAAGCTTAATATACACCTATACACGCTTATACTACTAAAACCTAGTAATATTACTTAAGAGCTAAAGATACTACACAACACTTATAAAGTAAAGAAGTAGTTAACTCTAATTTAAAAGTAAATATTAATTCACTAAAGGTCTCTAGTAAGTTTATTAGAAAATTACGTTAAATATCAAGTAAATGGCGCTTAGTAGATAGCTTATAATATAGTGTTACTGTAAAAGGAAATAAGCTACTGTTAAGATGCTATAGAAGCATCTATAAAGTATGAGACTTATTAGTAATATTATATATATATAATAAAGACTCTTATAGTTAGTAAAGTAGCTAAATTAATTACTAAAAAAAAGGGTAAAGTTTATAGTAAGAGTAAAATACCTACAAAAAGAGTGCGTGTTAGGCAATACTACAGGTGTTATAGTAAGATTAGGCATAATTCCTGCATGTGTAAGGTAGAAATAAAGAATATAGAGGATAGTAAAGCCTCTAAATAATACTATCTAGGTCTGTAAGCAATAATTTATTAGTATTATGTTATAACATAGTACTATACAGGCGTTCTGCTGTTAAAAGTGCAGTACTTAGTAGGGTAGGGCGCTTAGTAGTGAAACACATTAAGCTTTACTATTTATAAGTTGCTAATAGAGAACTAATACTAGAAAAGTCTTTAGTAACCTATATAGTAGTACTTTAACCTCTAAGAATACAAAGTTACTATAAGCTAATAACCCTAGACATGTTAAGCACAGCTACTTACAGTATTATATTAGGATTACTATAGTTACAATTTTATAATCTATAAATAGATTAGATATATAGAAAGTTAACACTATAAAAGGACTATGCCTGCAGCATACTATAGTTAGAACCTCTATAAGCTCTAGAGTAGCTAAAAAACAAGAAAGAGATTAATTATATTCTTTTAAATAAGACGCCCTAAATATAAGTAGTTAACTATACTAAGACTAACTAGCCCCTAGCTTACACAGTAACAGTTAAGAAGAAGAGTACACCTTCTACTATTCTTAATATATATAGATAGTATATATAAATATTCAAAGAAGAGCTTATAGCAAATGCCCTACCTAAGTATAAGCCCTAAGATTATAAGATTAAGCTCTAGGAAAGAAAGGAACTAACTTTTAAGCCTTTATACTAGCTATTAGAAAAGTAACTTAGTATATTACATAAATATATCAAGGAGAACTTGAAAAAGAGATTTATTAGACAATTAAAATCACCTATAGATTATCTTATTATGTTTATACCTAAGAAAGATAGCAAGCTATAATCTTATATCAACTTTAGGAAGCTTAATAATAGTATAGTGAAGAATTAATACCTCTTACCTAATATTATAGAGTTATAAGATTAATTTTAAAGAGCTTAGTACTTTACTATATTAGATTTAAGAATAGTACATAACTTTATCTATATAAAGAAAGGTAAAGAATAGAAGATAGTATTTAAGACATAATACAGACTCTATAAGTATCTAGTTATACTATTTAGTCTAATAAATATACTAGCTACGTGCTAGAAGTTAATTAATAATGTTCTTAGGGCATATCTTAATAAGGTAGTAGTAGTATACCTAGATAATATCCTAGTATATTTAAAGACACTAGAAGAGCATATATAATATATTATAGAAGTTCTAGAATACTTAAAATAAGTAGAACTCTAGTTAAAGCCTAAAAAGTATAAATAGTATAAGAAAAAAGTAAAATTCTTAGAGTCTGTTATAAAATAATATAGAGTTAAGATAAGCAATACTAACATAGATATAGTAAAGGATTAGCTTACTCTAATAACAGGTAAAGAGATTGAAGAATTCTTTAAGTTTATTAACTTTAATAAACACTTTATTAAGAATTACTTTGAAAAGGCCTTACTACTTACAAAGCTTATATAGAAAGATATACCTTTAAAACAAAAGAAGAAATAATATAATGTATTTAAGTTGCTATAATAGGTATATATTAGCTTCCTAAATCTAATTATATTTAAGAGTAATAAGCTAACGTGTTTTATAAGCAAGTTAGCTACCTAAGCAAGTTAGCTACCTAATACTACTAACACGCCTGCATAATAATACAGCAGAATATCTTAACAACATAATGTAAAAATTACCTATACTAAGAGCAATATATTTCTTGCTATTACTAATATTAGTTTGCAGCAAATTTATAACGTACCCTATAGGCAAGTTAGACACATAGGCGAGTTAGACACTTTTGCTAAGACCCTACTAAAACACCCTTACTATACTAATGCCTCCCTAAGAACGCTAGTCAGGCGCATTAAAAGAATTTTAGATATAGCTTATACTTTAAGCTCTTAAACAAGACATTAATTTCTCTTTATAACGCACTACAGCTATTTATAAAGCTTCTCTATAGATACTAAGTAATTTATGTGCTAGATAACTTTTATAAGCTAATTTTATGCCTAACTTATAGAGCCTAACTAATGCTAAGGAGTAAGTAATTATTAATTATTTCCTTAAGCTAGACGCGTAAGGATTTCCCCTTTACCTAGCTATTATAGCTAATATAGCTAATTCTTTGCACACTAAGTGTAGAATAGGCTATATTAGCCTAAAATAGCCTAGTATATTTATTAAGCGCTAACTAGATCTTATAGTAAAGTTTAATTATAAGTATAACTATAAGAAAGCCCTCTACAAAGATTCTAAAGTAATTAAGGGCTAGTGTAGCCTAGTAGCTAATATTAAAACTAAGTATAGTATTTAGGATAATAATATATATAACTTTAACAAGACAGGCTTTATAATAGGCTAGATATCTACTAGAGTAGTTATTACAGCTTTAGCAAAATAAGGATAACCTAAGTAGGTCTAGCTAAGTAATTAGGAGTAGATAATATTTATTAAGGGCATAAATGCTAAAGGATAGGCTATTCTGCCTTTTATTATCTCCTAGAGCTATAACTACTTCTTAAACTAGTATAAAGAGAATAATCTGCCCTATAATTAGGTTATTAGGGTCTCTAAGAATAGTTAGACTACTAATAAGCTTAGTCTTAACTAGTTAAAGTACTTTAACGCGTATATAAAGGAGTGTACTGTAAGTAGCTACTATCTACTAGTTAAAGATAGCTATAAGAGCTATAACTTACTAGATTTCTAGTAATACTGTAAGAATAATAAGATTATTACTGTATGTATGCCTTCTTACTTATTATACCTTCTGCAGCCTCTTAATAGAGGTTGTTTTGCCTCTCTAAAGCAGGCTTGTAGGCGCTAAGCTAAAAACCTTATATATAACTAGATTAACTATATTATAAAGCTTAAGTTCCTGCTATGCTTTAAAGCAGCCTATAATAATATATTTCCCTCTAGTAATATCTAAAGAAAGTTCTATGCCGCTAGATTAGTTCTTTTTAACTTAGAATAGGTTATTACAAGCTTTAATATAAAGCTACACACTTTATTACTATAACTTCTTACTAATAGTAAGCTTTAGTAGTTAGCAACTCTAAAGAACACTTTAGAACTTAGGTTGTAATTAATGCTTATAAAGACAAGAATTTAGAAGTACATAAATAGCTTACTAACTTCTATAGTTAAAGTGTTTAAGAAAGTCTTAAAGGGGGCAGTAATAATTCTGTATAAGCTAGTGTTAGCGTAATAAGAAATAGCTAAGCTTTAAGTAGCTAATAAAGCTACTATATAATATAGATTGTTTAAAAGAAAGTAGATTTAGAAAAGAAAGACTATAATAGTCAAGGAGGGTAAGTTTTTTAACAGCTCTAAAGGAGTTTAGAGTATATAGTAATAGTAAGAAGTTAAAGAATTAGGTGCATACTAAAGTAGGTAAGCCCTCTTAAAGACACTGTGGATAGTATAATTAGACTAAGTATAACACATAAACGTGTAAGAATAATGCAGAAGTAGTCTCTAAATAATTTTCTATGCTGTACTGCACCTTACAGCGCTATAGTGTGGTGTTTTAGGCTATAATAGGGTGAGGTTTAGTGGGGTCTTGGCAAAAGTGTCTAACTTGCCTGTGTGTCTGACTCGCCTGTAGGGTATGTTAGCAAAAGACATACTATAGTAGTATATACTATACTCTAATTTATACTATAAGACTAACACGCTAAATAATATATTTAATATAACTATAAGCTAAATTTAAAACGCCTTATAAAGCTAGAAAAAGAGGTAATTATAAAGTATATACTTAAGTAATCTTTAAGAAGGCTTCTGCTATTAAAGCTTATTATATAAGAAATAGTAGATAGACTACTAAGAGAGTATAATAATAAGCCTGTTAGTAAGAACTAGGTTAATAACTTTATAAAATATACCTCTAAGCTGCAAATATAATAAGTATACTCTTATAACTACTAGTAAGCTGCCTGTAAGGACCTAGCAGTTCTCTAGCTTTAGTTTATGCTTATTTAGTTAATAAAGGCAAAGTATAGTATTCTAGATAAGGATATATATAACTTTAATAAGTCTAGCTTCCTAATAGGCAAGATCTTATTATAGCTAGTAGTAATAGGCTTAGAAAAGCCTAAGAAGTAGAAAAAACTCTAACCTAGCAATTATAAGTAAGTTACTCTAGCATAAAGTATTAGGTTAATAAAGAAGGTAATCCTACAATTTTTTATCTTTATAGGTAAAGTTTTTACTACTTACAACTTTACTAATAACCTTTTATATAACTAATTATTTAATATTAGTTTTACTATCTAAACTAATAATAACTTAGCACTTACTTAACTTAAATACTTTAATATGTATATAAAGCTTAACGTGTTTTATAAGCGAGTTAGCTACCTAAGCAAGTTAGCTACCTAACACTACTAACACGCCTGCGCAACAATACTGCGCAACACTATGTAATCTATATATAGCCTAGAGGTTACAATAATACTATTTAGAAGCCTTGCTATTATCTGTATCCTCTATTTCTACCTTAAACGTGCAGGAATTATGCGTAATCTTACTATAACACCTATAGCATTGCCTAATATGCACTCTCTTTGAAAGTATTTTACTCTTACTTTAAACTTAACCTTTCTTTTTAGTAATTAAGTTATTTACCTTACTAACTATAAAGGTCTTCTTTATATACATAGACTATTACCTATAAGTCTTACACTTTATAGACACTTTTATAGTGTTTTAAAGGCAGCTTATCTTCTTTTATACTAATACTATATTATAAGCTATTTACTTAGTACTTTTTACTAACTATTTAACTTATTAATTTAATAAACTTACTAAAGACTTTTAGTAAATTTAAATCTACTTTTAAATTAAAGTAAACTACTTTTTTACTTTATAAGTATTATATAGTATCTTTAGCTTTTAAGTAATATTACTAAATTTTAGTAGTATAAGTATATATAGGTATATATTAAGCTTTAATAGTAAAACTTTTTAGTTATATAAAACTAGACTAGTACTTCTAAACTTACTAAAATATTTTTTATTATAAATATCTTTTTAAAAGTTACTTTAAAGGCTAGTTAGAAGGTCTTTTTATTAATATAGTAGATATAATTATACACTAAGACTAAAACCTTATTATTATATAGGCACTTTAGTAGTAAGAAGTAGGTAATATTAAGTAGTTATAATAAGTATAATAAGTATAGAAGTATATAGAAAGTAACTATCTTCTTTTTCTTACAGCTATCTTAAAAATTTACTAAGTAGTAGCTTTTATAGCTATTAATTATTAGTAGCTAATAAATTTTAATAAGCTTTATATATATATTAAAGTATTTAAGCTAAGTAAGTACTAAATTATTATTAGTTCAGCTAGTAAAACTAATATTAATAACTTAGTTATATAAAAAGTTCTTTAAAAACTAGTTAAAGATAAAAACCTTACTTATAAAAATAAAAATTAGTAAAATTACCTTTCTTATTTACTTAACACTTTATGCTAAGTTAACTTACTTATAATTAATAAGTTAAAGTTTCTTCTATTTCTTAAGCTTTTTTAAGCTTATTACTACTAGCTATAATTAAATTTTACTTATTAGAAAGCTAAACTTATAAAAATTATACACATCTTTATTTAAAATACTAACGTAAGTGCATAGCAAGTCAGCTAGCATAGCAAGTCAGCCACCCTAACAAGCTATAAGGCCTACCAACCTTTAAACCTTAATAGATTAACTACTACCTCTTAAATTACTTTTAAAAGAAGAGAGAATTAGGCTTATAATCTAAGTAATTATAAGAGCTAAGTATATAACACGCTGCTATTATCTATAACATGCTAAGATTAACTCTTTAAGGCTAACGCGCTAGAACATACTTAATACGTAATACTTACTCTAAATTATTAAACCTTACTAAGATAGAAGAGCAGACCCTTATAAAGTATATAAGGAAGCTTAACTAGCAAAAATCTAGCCTAATACTCTATTAAGTTAAAGATATAGCTAATTAACTGCGCGCTGCACGCAACACAGGCCCTATTAGCCTATAATAGGCCTTAGCCGTTATTAAATATAAGCTTAGAGTTAAATTGCGTATAACTTAACAGAAAAATTGCTAGAGAGTCCTCTGCAGCAACTTAGCTGTTATTAGGCCCTAGTTTAATCTAGTACAGAACGTTAAGGCTAAGTATAGTATCTTAGACAAAGATACTTATAACTTTAATAAGACTAGCTTTATAATGAGCGTTAGAAATCAAGTTAAAGTAGTTACTATATTAGAGAGATGTACTAAGCCTATTAAAGTCTAGTTAGGAGATTATAAGTAGGTAACTTTAATTACTATAATTAACACAATAAGTTAAGTAATTATACCCTACCTTATCTTTAAAGTAAAGGAGATTAACAAAGCTTAGTACCCTAATATAAAGTCCTAATAACGCATTAGGGTAAGTAATAACAGCTAGACTACTAACAAGCTTAGTGTAGCCTAGCTTAGGCACTTTATTAAGCAGATTAAGGACTAGAGGGTAGGTAGCTATATGCTGCTAATACTTAACAGCTACAAGAGCTATAAGTTGCTCTCTTTCTAGGAGCTTTGCAAGGAAAATAAGATAATTACCTTTTATATGCCTCTATACTTATTATATATCCTTTAGCTACTTAATATAGGTTGTTTTGCCCCTTTAAAGTAAGTGTATAGCAAGAAGATTAGAGCTTTAGTATTAGACTATATTAGTAGAATTAATAAAAAGGCCTTTATTATAACCTTTGCAAAGGTATTTAAGCAGGCGCTTTTAAAAGTAAACATCCTCTAAAGCTTTAAGGTAACTAGATTAGTGCCTAATAATCTATTAGTAGTGCTATTAAAGCTTAATGTTAAGGTCTGCACACTAACACTGCTGCTTCTAGGGGAGCCCTAATAGAACTCTAAGACACCTACTAACACTAATAAGATAGAGGCTTAATTAACGCTGCTTTGCAATTATATTTAAAAGCACTAAGGATTATTATTAACTCTAATAATTAAGATTATTAATTAGCTGCAGAGAGGCACAGCAATACTACTATATAGGCAGACATTATTAGCAGCCTAAGTGCTGTAGCTTAAAGTGTTAAATAAAGCAGCCTCTAAGCGTAAATTACAGAAAAGAAAGTGTATTTAGAAGGGCAGAGACCTGTTAAAGGAAGAGGCAGAGGACTTAATAGCCTAACGCAACGTTAAGGTACAGATTAAAGGGGAGAGTTATAAAGGTAGAGCTTAAATAAGTGCAGGTAAGAGGGGTAAAAGGCACTATAAGCGCTGTAAAGAGACCAGTTACAATTTATGCACTTGTAGGAAAGATGTAGTAGAGGTTAGTAATTAACATTCTGTACTGTAAGCTATAGTATAGCGTTGTAGTGTTGTACTGTTATAGTTTGTAGGCCTAATGGCTTGTTAGGGTGGCTGACTTGCTATGCTGGCTAACTTGCTATGCACTCATGTTATACTTTACTTTTATTAACTAAATAAGTATAAAGTAAGGCTAAAAAACTACTAAGTTTTTATAAGTAGCTTACTAGTAGTTATAAGAGTATATCTATTATATTTATAGTTCTAAACTGTATTTTATAAAGTTATTAACCTAATTCTTTCTAAAAAGCTTATTATTAAACTTTTTTAGTAATGTACCCTACAGGTAAAAGAATTAACAGGCAAGAGAATTACTTTTGCTAAGACCCTACTAAAACTTACCCTATTAAAGCCTAAAACACCACACTTTAGCGCTGCATAAGGCAAAACAAGCTGTAATATTACTAAGAGACCTCTTCTACTTTATTTTTGCACATTTATATGTTATACCTACCTTTACTATACTATCTATAATATTATTAAGAGGGCTTACCTACTTTAGTGCGCACTTACTTCTTTAACTTCTTACTATTACTATACGCCCTAAACTCCTGTAAAGCTGTTAATTACTAGCCTTCCTTAACTATAAGTGTGTCTTCTACCTTAACTTACTTTCTTTTGTATAATCTACATTATATAGCAGCTTTATTAGCTACTTAAAGCTTAGCTATCTCCTGTTGCGCTAACACTAGCTTATGTGCTATTATTACTCCCCTCTTTATGTAGTGCTTAAGAGCGCTAGTAATAGAATTTAGTAAGCTGCCTTACTACTTCTTATATCTATCTTAAATTAGAGTTAATTACAACTTAAATTCTAGAGTATTACTAAGGGCTTATAACTGCTAAGGCTTATTATTAGTAAGGAGTTATAGTAATAGAGTGCGCAGCTTTATATTAAGGCCTATTATAACTTATTCTAGGTTAAAAGGGACTAATCTAGCCCCTTAGAACTCTCTTTAGATGTTGCTAGAGGTAAATATAGTATTATAAGCTACTTTAAAGTATAGTAGGAACTTAAGCTTTATAATATAGTTAATCTAGTTGTATATAAGGATTTTAGCTTAGCACCTGTACACCTCCTTTAGAGGGGTAAAACAGCCTATATCCAGTAGTTATAGGAGGTGTAACAAGTGTAGAGGCATACATACAGTAATAATCTTATTATCCTAATAGTATTACTAGAAATTTAGTAAGTTATAGCTCTTATAGCTATTAATAACTAGTAGATAGTAGCTACTAATAGTACGCTCCTCTATATGCGTGTTAAAGTGCTTTAACTAGTTAAAACTAAGCTTATTGTTAGTCTAGCTGTTCTTAGAGACTCTAATAGCCTAGTCTAGGGGCAGATCCTTCTCTTTATACTAGCTTAAGAGGTAATTAGCGCCTTAGAAGATAATAAAGGGCAGAATAGCCTACCCTTTAGCATTAATAGTCTTAATAACTATTATCTACTCCTAATTGCCTAGCTAGACCTGCTTTAGTTGTCTTTATCTCTCTAAAGCTATAATAACTGCTCTAGTAGATATCTAGCCTATTATAAAGCCTGTCTTATTAAAGTTATATATGTTATTATCCTAGATACTATACTTAGCTTTAATATTAGCTATAAGGCTAAACTAGCCCTAGATTACTTTAGGGTCCTTATAGAGGGCTTTCTTATAGTCATACTTGTAATTAAACTTTACTATAAGCTCTAGTTAGCGCTTAATAAATATACTAAGCTAGTTTAGGCTAATATAGCCTAGACTGTGCTTAGTGTGCAAAGAATTAGCTATATTAGCTATAGTAGTAAGCTAAAGGGGAAATCCTTGCACAACTAGCTTAAGGATATACTTAATAATTACCTACTCTTTAGTATTAGTTAAGCTGTATAAGTTAGGTATAGTATTAATATAAAAATACTGTCTAGCACATTGTTTACTTATAGTACTTTAGGGGACTCTATAGATAGCTACAGCGCATTACTGAGAGAGGTTTATATCTTGTTTAAGAGCTTAAAGTGTAAGCTATATTTAAGCTTCTTTTAATATATCTAACTATAGTCTTTAGAAAGGCATTAGTATAAGGTTAGTATTTTACTAGGGTCTTAGCAAAAGTAATTCTCTTGCCTGTTAATTCTTTTGCCTGTAAGGTACGTTATAAAAAGTATTATTTAGTATATTAGTCTTATAGTATTAATTAAGGTATAATATATACGACTATAGTATATCTTTTACTATAAATGTGCTGCAAACTAATATTAGTAATAGTAAGAAGAATCTTACCCTTAGTATAGGTATTTTCTATATTATGTTGTTAAGACATTCTACTCTATTATTGCGCAGCCGTGTTAGTAGTATTAGGTAGCTAACTTGCTTAGGTAGCTGACTTGCTTATAAAACACATTATTAGAATCTATTAGCTACTTAATATTAATAGCTACAAGAGCTACTACTTAGTAAATTTCTAGAATAGCTATAAGAAAAAGAAGATAGTTACTTTCTATATACCTCTATACTTATTACACTTATTATAGCTACTTAATATTACCTACTCCCTACTACTACAGTGCCTATATAGTAATAAGGTTTTAGCCTTAGTATATAATTACATCTACTATATTAATAAGAAGACTTTCTTACTAGTCTTTAAAGTAAGTTTTAAGAAGATATTTATACTAAAGAATATTTAAGTAGGCTTTTAAAGTACTAGCCTAGTTTTATATAACCTAAAGGGTATACTATTAAAGCTTAATATATACTTGTATATACTTATACTACTAAAACTTAGTAATATTACTTAGAAGCTAAAGATACTATATAACACTTCTAGATTAGAAAAGTAGTTAACTCTAATTTAAAAGTAGATATAAATCTACTAAAAGTCTCTAGTAAGTTTATTAAATAAATAAGTTAAATAGTTAGTAAAGAGTGCTTAGTAAATAGCCTATAATATAGTATTAGTATAGAAGAAGACAAGCAAACTTTAAGATACTATAGAAGTGTCTATAAAGTGTAAAACTTGTAAGTAATAACGTGTTTCACCAAGAAGCGGCCTACTCTACTGAGCGGCCTACTCTTGCTAGGGAACCGCCTGCGCAACAACAACACGTTATGTTACAACTATAACAAGCTGCTAGACCCTATACTAAAGCTAATATATAGCTTACAGTACTTAATATTTTAATATAATAAATTAAAAGTATCTAATATACTAGGAAAGTCTATAAAGTCCCTAAAATAATACTTTAATATTAATGTAATAGAACATACTCTTAAGATAACTATAAGCTAAATATAAAGCGCCTTATAAAGCCAGAAGAGGAGGTAGTTATACTATATATACTTAAGGAGTCTAACTATAGACTACCCTCTTTAAAGGTAGATATATAAGATATAGTAGATAAACTGCTAAAAGAGTATAGTAGTAATGCTGTTAGCAAGAATTAGGCTAACAGGTTTATCTAGTGTACACTTAAGCTACAAACATAATAGACCTGTCTATATAATTGCTAGCAAGCTGCCTATAAGGACCTTGTAGCTATCTAGCCCTAGTTTACGCTTATTTAGTTAATAAAGGTAAAGTATAGTATTCTAAATAAGGATGTATATAACTTTCATAAGTCTAGCTTTCTAATAAGTAAAATCTTATTATAGCTAGTAGTAATAGGCTCTAAGAAGCCTAAGAAGTAGAAGAAACTCTAGCCTGGTAATTAAGAGTAAGTTACCCTAGTATAAGGTATTAGGTTAACAGGGAAGGTTATCTTACTATTCCTTATCCTTGTAGGTAAAGTCCTCATCTCTAACTAGTTTACTAAGGACTTTTTATGCAACTAGGTTATAAATATTAGTCCTACTAGCTAGACTAATAATAATTTAGCACTTTCTTACCTTTACTACTTTAACATGCATAAAAAGCCTGTTAGAGTCTATAGGCTGCTTATTATTAACAGCTATAAGAGCTACTACTTAGTAGATTTCTAAGATCTCTGCAAAGAAAAGAAGATACTTACTCTCTATATACTTCTATACTTATTACACTTATTATAACTACTTAATATTACCTACTTCTTGCTGCTAAAGCGCCTATACAGTAATAAGGTTTCAGCCTTAGTGTGTAATTATATCTACTATATTAATAAAGAAATCTTCTTACTAGCCTTTAAAGTAATTTTTTAGAAGATATTTACACTAAAAAAACATTTATATAAGCTTTAAAAGTGCTAAACTAGTTCTATATAACTTAAAAGTTATATTATTAAACCTTAATATACACTTGTATATACTAATACTACTAAAATAAAGTAATAACACCTAAGAGCTAAAGACACTATGTAACACTTATAAAGTAGAGGAGTAGTCTACTCTGATTTAAAAGTAAATTCAAATCTTTTAAGGGTCTTTCGCAAGTTCTTTAGATAAGCAAGTTAAACAGTTAGTAAAAGGCACTTAGTAGATAGCTTATAATATAGTATTAGTATAGGAGGAAATAGGCTGTCTTTAAGGTACTATAGAAGTGTTTATGAAACATAAGACTTATAAGTAATATTATATATATATAAAGGAGACCCTTATAGTTAGTAAAGTAGCTAACTTAATAGCTAAAAAGAAGAGTAGAGGTTGTAGTAAGGGCAAGACGCCTGCAAAGAGAGTGCGTGTTAGGCAACACTATAGGTGTTATAGCAACATTAGGCACAATTCCTATACGTGTAAAGTAGGAATAGAGAATATAGATAATAGTAAAGCTTCTAAATAATACTATCTAAGTCTATAAGATATTATTTATTAGTATTAGGTTGTGCTACAGCATTACGCAGGCAGTTCTCTAGCAAGAGTAGGCTGCTTAGTAGGGTAGGCCGCTTGCTAGTAAAACACGTTATTATATATATATAAAAAGAAGACCTTTATAGTAAGTAAAGTAGCTAACTTAATTACTAAAAAAAAGAGTAAAGGTTATAGTAAGAGTAAGACACCTATAAAAAGAGTGTGTATTAGGCAACACTATAGGTGTTATAGCAAAATTAGGAATAATTTCTACACATATAAGGTAGAAATAGAGGATATAGATAATAGCAAGACTTCTAAATAGTGTTATTGCAACCTCTAGGCTATATATAGATTATATAGTATTACGCAGTGTTATTATGCAGGCGTGTTAGTAGTTTTAGGTAGCTAACTTGCTTAGGTAGCTAACCTGCTTATAAAACACGTTAGGTATTATAGTAAAATTAGGCATAATTCCTATATATATAAGCTAGAAATAGAGAACGCAGATAATAATAAGGCTTCTAAATAGTATTATTGCAACCTCTAGGCTGAATATAGATTATGTAGTGTTGCGTAGCATTATTACGCAGGCATGTTAGTAGTATTAGGTAGCTAACTTGCTTAGGTAGCTTACTTGCTTATAAAACACGTCAATATAAATAGAAACAGATACCTTAGATCTAGTATTAGAAGTATGCATTACGCAGGAAAAAGATAGACACTAGTACCTAATTACTCACTACTTACGCAAGTTCTTAGGACTAGAAGAATAAAATAATATACATAATAAAAAACTAATAAGGTGTTTTTCTACTAAGTGCTTTACCTTACTAAGTGCTGTACTTTTAATAGCAGAATGCCTATATAGTACTATATTACAATATATCACTAATAAATTATTGCTTACAGACCTAGATAGTATTATTTAGAGGCTTTGCTATTCTCTATATCTTCTATTTCTACTTTCTATATACAGAATTTATGCCTAATCTTACTATAATACTTATAGTGTTACCTAATATGCTCTTTGTTTATAGATATCTGTTACAAACCTGAACAGGAGCCTAGGGAAGGCACGGTTATGTACGGTGGAAAGTATTATAGGACAGAACAACAACCTTGTTAGAGGCCGCACCCCACCTGGACAACAAAGGTGCACAGGGACAACTAGGCCTAAATAGGTAAAGCGTCTTAATAAGACAAGTTATAACTAAATCTAGGATTCTAGGACAACAGACTAATAAGAGTTACTCCTTGTCTTACTAGTATCACAGTCTTATAAGAACAAGTCCTATAGGACTCTAAGACTTTATAAGACTCTACAGTATATAGTAAGTAGGAACATAACTCTTACAGTTTGTGTTTAACCTAAGTAACAATCTAAGTTATTAGATTTTAACTTTACTTTTAAGCTAGATAGTCTACTCTATACTACTTATTATTACCCTTGCTCTTAAGACAGATAGATAGTATCTGTACTCCTTATTGTAAACCCCTAACCCCTTTAGCATCCTGTTACTGTATTTATCCCTAAGAACTAATTAAATAGTGCTTACAAGCTTTGCTTAAAGTACGACCTTAACAATATCTTACTCTTACTATTAACTTTACTTTTCTTTTTAGTAATCAAGTTAGCTATTTTACTAATTATAAAGGTCTTCTTTGTGTGTATATAATATCACTAATAAGTCTTATACTTTATAGACACTTCTACAGCATTTTAAAAGTAGCCTATCTTCTTTTATACTAGGACTATATTATAAGCTATCTACTAAGCTCTTTTTATTAACAATTATCCTATTTATCTAATAAACTTACCAAAGCCCTTTACCAGGTTTATATCTACTTTTAAATTAAAATCAACTACTTTTTTACTCTATAAGTATTATATAGTTTTTTTAGCTTTTAAGTAATATTACTAAGTTGTAGTAGTATAAGTGTATATAAGTATATATAAAGCTTTAATAGTATAACTTTTAAGTTGTATAAAACTAAACTAGTACTTTTAAAGCTTATATAAATATTTTTTAGTATAACGTGTTTCATAAGCAAGCTAGCTACCTAAGCAAGTTAGCTACCTAATACTACTAATATGCCTGCGCAATAATACAGTAGAATATCTTAATAACGTAACAAAAAAAATACCTATACTAAGGGTAATATTTTTCTTACTATTACTGATATTAGTTTGCAGCAAACTTATAGTATAAGATATACTATAGTAGTATATATTATACCTTAATTAATACTATAGGACTAATATGCTAGATAATACTTATAATATAACTATAAGCTAAATTTAAAGCACTTTATAAAGTAAGAAGAAGAGGTAATTATAGAGTATATACTTAAGTAATCTTTAAGAGAGCTTTTACTATTTAAGCTTATTATATAAGAAATAGTAAATAAACTACTAAAATAGTGTAATAATAAGCCTATTAGTAAGAATTAGGTTAATAACTTTATAAAATATACCTTAGAACTATAAATAAAATAGACATGCCCTTATAACTACTAGTAAGCTACTTATAAGAACTTAGTAGTTCTTTAGCTTTAGTTTACACTTATTTAATTTATAAAAGTAAAGTATAGTATTCTAAATAAGAATATATATAACTTTAATAAGTCTAGCTTCCTAATAAGGAAAATTTTATTATAGCTAGTAGTAATAAGCTTAGAAAAGCTTATAAAGTAGAAAAAACTCTAACTTAGTAATTATAGGTTAGTTACTTTAGTATAAAGTATTAGGTTAATAAGAAAAGTAATCTTACTATTTCTTATCCGTATAAGTAAGGTTTTTATTTTTAACTAGTTTACTAAAGACCTCTTATATAACTAGGTTATTAATATTAGTCTTACTAGCTAGACTAATAATAATTTAGCACTTACATAGCTTAAAGACTTTAATATGTATATAAAGCCTGTTAAAATCTATTAGCTACTTATAATTAATAGCTATAAGAGCTACTACTTAGTAAATTTCTAGAATAGCTATAAGAAAAAGAAGATAGTTACTTTCTATATACCTCTATACTTATTACACTTATTATAGCTACTTAATATTACTTACTTCTTACTACTAAAGTACTTATATAGTAATAAGGTTTTAGCCTTAGTATATAATTATATCTACTGTATTAATAAAGAGACCTTCCTACTAGCCTTTAAAGTAACCTTGAAGAAGATGTTTACACTAAAGAATGTTTAAGTAGGCTTTAGAGGTGCTAGCCTAGTCCTATATAACTTAGAGGTTGTGCTATTAAAGCTTAACGTGTGCCTGCGCACGCCTACACTACTAAGACCTAGTAACATTGCCTAGAAGCTAAAGACACTATATAACACTTATAAAGTAGAGAAGTAGTTAACTCTAATTTAAAAGTAGATTTAAACCTACTAAGAGTCTCTAGTAAGTTTATTAGATAAATAGGTTAAATAGTTAGTAAAGGGTGCTTAGCAGATAGCTTATAATATAGTGTTAGTGCAAGAGGAGATAGGCTGCCTTTAAGACGCTCTTTAAGACGCTATAGAAGCTTCTATAAAGTATAAAACCTGTAAGCAATATTATATATATATATAGAGGAGACCTTTATAGTTAGTAAAGTAGCTAGCTTAATTACTAAAAAGAAAAGTTAAGTTTATAGTAAAGGTAAGAAACTTATAAAGAGAGTATAAATTAGGTAACACTATAAGTATTATAGTAAGATTAGGTATAATTCCTATATGTGCAAGGTAGAAATAGAGGACGCAGATAATAGTAAGGCTTCTAAATAGTATTCTTGTAACCTCTAGGCTATATATAGATTATGTAGTGTTGTGCAGCATTATTGCGCAGGCATATTAGTAGTGTTAGGTAGCTAACTTACTTATAAAACACGTTAAATATTTTCTTAAATATTATATTAAATGCTAGTAAAAAAGTTTTCTTATTAATATAGTAGATGTAATTATATACTAAGGCTAAAACTTTCTTAATATGTAAGCGCTTTAGTAGTAAGAAGTATATAATATTTAGTAGCTATAAAAAGTTAAGAAGTATAGAAGTATATAGAGAGTAACTATCTTTTTTTTTTACAGCTATTCTAGAAATTAACTAAGTAGTAGCTTTTATAGCTATTAATAATAAGTAGTTTCTAAACTTTAATAGACTTTATATAAATATTAAAGTAATAAAGCTAAGTAAGTACTAGATTATTATTAGTCTAGCTAGTAGAACTTATATCTATTACCTAGTTATAGAAGAGGTCCTTTATAAACTAGTTAAAAATAAGAACTTTACTTATAAAAATAAGAGATAGTAAGATTACTTTCTTTATTAACTAAATACTTTATACTAAAGTAACTTACTTATAATTATTAAGTTAAAGCTTTATTTCTTTTTTAGGCTTCCTTAAGCTTATAACTACTAGCTATTATAAAATTTTTCTTATTAAGAAGCTAAACTTATTAAAGTTATATATATTTTTATTTAGAATACTATACTTTACTTTTAGTAACTAAATAAACATAAACTAGGGCTAAATAACTACTAAATCTTTATAAGTAGCTTACTAGTAATTATATAATCAGGACTATTTTTTTTAGGTTAAGTATATACTAAATAAACTTATTACCCTAGTTTTTACTAATAGTGTTACTACTACAGTCTTTTAGTAGTTTATGTACTATATTTTATATATCTACTTTTAAAGAAAGTATTTTATAGTTAGATTCCTTAAGTAAATATATAATAACTTTCTTCTCTTCTGGCTTTATAAGGCGCTTTATGTTTAGCTTATAGTTATATTAAGAGTATATTCTATTATATTAGTGTTAGATTATTTATATAGGCACTTTATAAACTTTCTTAGTATATTAGATATTTTGAATTAAATTTCTTAAGGTATTAAATACTATAACTTATATATTAGCTTTAGTATAGAGTCCATAGGCTTATTATAGTTAGGACATTACGCGTTGTTGTTACAACATTATTCTAGTAGCAAGAGTGCATTGCTTAGTAGAGTAGGGCGCTTAGTAGTAAAACACAATAGAAAGTTAAAAAAATAATATAACATGGAAAAAAAGAACAAAATATTAAGTACCTAGTTAAGTAGTTAAAATACCTACACTTAAAAAATATATAGAAACTATAGTAGAACCTTAATAACTATAAAGAGCAACTTCTATAGTATAAAAAGAAAAAACTTCCATAGAAATCAAACTCTTAAATAAAAACTTATTTAAGTTCTACTTATACAATCTACAGCTAGAATATAAATAATAGAAAGTATAAAAATAAGAGAATATAAATATATATCTTATAAACTGCTAGCTACTGCTACACTAGTACTAAAGCTAGCAAACTTGTTAAGATACCTAAAGGTAGACTATATAGCTAGAGAAAACGCAACTTGCGTGTCTGCAGCAGGATAAGCAATCTTATCAGCCTAGACGTTATTACCCTCTGCATCTAGCTTATTTGCTAGACATTTAGCCTTCTTTGCAGTTTTATCTTTAGCCTATACAAAGATTTTCTTATTCCTTAATAGATATAATATTACCTCTGCTAGTAGTTTTTTATCTTCCTTAACTCTCTTCTTATACTCTACTCTTATCTTATCTAAGGGCTTTTAAAATAAGTTAACGTACAGACACCTAATATAAACACACTAAGAACACTTTAAATAGTTATTAGTAGAAGGCATAATATAATAATCAAAGCTAGAAGCAAAGCAATAATTATTAGAGATAAAAGTAATAATATTATATTAATAAATCTTAATAACTGTTAAGCAAAGATACTTATAAGTTTTAGAAAATATAATACTACTATAAGCACTAAAATAGTAGTAGGTTAATACTTATAACATACGCTAACAGATTTAAGACAAATCTAAGAAGAGAGGAAGGTAGTGTTATAATCTCTTTATAACAGCTAACTAGATACTAACAGCTAGTAATTGCTAATATACTTAGCGCAGTAATTGCATAGGTTTTCTGTACAGCATAGTTATAGCACAGTCTTATTATAAGTTACATAACAGGCTTACTTCTTAGTAGTTAAGCTAGGTAGATACTTATATAGGAGCTTATATAGCTTATATTAAGCTTAGTAAGCCTAACTCATACAGCTTATATTAAGCTAGGTAAGCTTAGCATACTTACTATATATCTTCTTAGTATATAGTATAGTAGGAATATAACTCTTACAGTTTGTGTTTAACCTAAGTAACAATCTAAGTTATTAGATCTTAACCTAACCTTTAAGCTAGACAGTCTACCTTACACTACTAATTATTACTCTATGCTTTTAAGATAGATAGATAGTATTTATACTTCTTACTGCAAACTCTACTCTTTTTAGCTTCTCATTAACGTGTTTTATAAGCAAGTTAGCTACTAAAGCAAGTTAGCTACCTAATACTACTAACACGCCTGTATAATAATACTATATAACATTACATAATTCATATATAGCCGAAAGGTTGCAATAGTGTTATTTAGAAGCTTTACTATTATCTATATTCTCTATTTCTACTTTACATGTATAGGAATTGTGCCTAATCTTGCTATAACACCTATAGCGTTGCCTAACACGCACTCTCTTTGCAGGCGTCTTGCCCTTACTACAACCTCTACTCTTCTTTTTAGCTATTAAGTTAGCTACTTTACTAACTATAAAAGTCTCCTCTATGTATATATAATACTACTTATAGGTCTAATACTTTATAGATACTTCTAAAGCATCTTAAAGGCAGCTTATCTCTTCTTATACTAACACTATATTATAAGCTATCTAATAAGTACCTTTTACTAACTTTTTAACCTATTAATTTAATAAACTTACTAAAGATCTTTAACGTAGATGTACACCAAGTGGCGCAGTACACTAAGCAGCGCATTTTTGCCAAGACCACACTAAAACACACCCTATTCTAGCCTAAAATACTACAAATTGGCGCTGTATAAGGCACAACAAGCTATAGTATTACTTAGAGACCTTTTCTGCAGCATTCTTACACGTTTATGTGTTGTGCCTACCCTCTCTGCACTGTCTACAGCGTTATTAGGATAGTTTACCTCCTTTAGCGTGCACCTGCTTCTTCCTCTTCTTTTTATTACTACACGCCCTAAACTCTACTAGAGCTACTAACTATTAGCCTTCCTTAACTAGTAAGGACCTTACCCCTTAAATTTACTTCCTTTTACAAAATTTATATTTTATAGCAGCTACTAAGGCTATATAAAGCTTAGTATTCTTTTATTATATAAAAACTAGCTTATACATAATAATTACTGCCCCCTTTAACACTTTCTTAAACACCTTAACTATAGATATAGGAGAGCTATTTATATACCTCTAAATCTTTATCTTTATAAGTGTTAATTATAACCTAAGTTTTAGGGTATTACTTAGTATTTATAACTACTAAGGCATATTATTTAAGAAGAGTAGTAGTAATAGAGTCTGCAGCTTTACATTAAGGGCTAATATAACCTATTCTAGGTTAAAAGGGACTAATCTAGCCCCTTAGAACCCTCCCTAGATATTGCTAGGGGTAATAGCTTTCTTATAAGCTGCTTTAAAGTATAGCAGGAACTCCTACTTTATAATATAGTTAATTTAGTTATATATAAGCTTGTTAACCTTATCTCTATATACTTTCTTTAAAGGGCTAAAATAAGCTACATTAAGTAGCTGCAGGAGGTGTAATAAGTGCGTAGGCATGTATAGGGTTATAATCTTATAATCCTTATAGTATTACTTAAATTCTACAGAGTTATAGCTCTTATAACTATTAATAATTAGTAAATAGCAGGTGCTAATAGTATGCGTCTTTATATGCCTATTAAAGTGCTTTAACTAGTTAAAACTAAGCTTATTAGTAGTCTAGCTGTTCTTAGAAATAGCAATAGTCTAATCTTAGGGCAGGTTGTTGTCTTTGTACTAGCTAGACAGGTGTTAGTAGGCTTTAAAGATAATGTAGGGCAGAATAGCCTATCCTGTAGCATTAATGCCCTTAATAACTATTACCTACTCCTAGTTGCCTAGCTAGACCTGCTTTGCTTATTCTAGGTTCTTTATATCTATAATAATAACTCTAGTAGATATCTAGCCTATTATAAAGCCTGTCTTGTTAAAGTTATACATGTTATTATCTAGGATACTATACTTAGCTTTAATATTAGCTACTAGGCTAAACTAGCCCTAGATTACTGTAAGATCCTTGCAAAGAGCTTACTTATAGTTATACTTATAATTAAAGACTATTTTAAGCTGCTCCTAACACAAAATAAACCTGCTAGCCTACCTTAGGCTAACAGGGGCTAAACTGCGCTCTTTTTATAGAGAATTAGCTATATTAGCTATAACTATAAGCTAAAGGGACTCTCCTTATGTAACTAGCTTAAGTATGCACATAATAATTACCTACTCCTTAGCACTAGTTAGATTATGTAAGTTAGCTATAGTATCTACACATAAAGGTTGTCCTATGTGTCTTATGCAAAGTGTAGTTTTAGAGGCACTGTAGATAGCTGCAGCGCGTTATACTAAGAGTTTAGGGTCTTATTTAATAGCTTAAAGCGCAAGCTATATCTAACATTCTTTTAACACAACTAATTAAGGCTAGTAGGGGGGCATCTAGATAGTAATAGTGTTTTGGTGTGGTCTTGGCAAAAGTGCGCCGCTTAGTGTACTGCGCCACTCGGTGTACATCTACGTTAGTAGATTTAACTCTACTTTTAAATTAAAGTTAACTACTTCTTTATTTTATAAGTATTTAATAGTGTCTTTAGCTTCTTAGTAATATTACTAAGTTTTAGTAGTGTAGATATGTGTAGGTGTATATTTAGCTTAAATAGTATAACCTTTAGGTTATATAGAGCTAAACTAGCACTTCTAAAGCCTTTATAAACATTTTTTAGTATAAATATATTCTTAAGAGTTACTTTTAAGGCTAGTAAGAAGGTCTTTTTATTAATATAGAAGATATAATTATACACTAAGGCTAAAACCTTATTACTATAAAGGCACTTTAGCAGTAAAAAGTAGATAGTATTAAGTAGCTATAATAAGTGTAATAAGTTTAAGAGTATGTAGAAAGTAACTGTCTTCTTTTTCTTACAGCTATTCTAAAAATTTACTAAGTAGTAGCTTTTATAGCTATTAATTATTAGTAGCTAATAAATTCTAATAGGCTTTATATATATATTAAAGTGTTTTAGTTAAGTAGGTACTAAATTATTATTAGTTTAGCTAAAAGAACTTATATTAATAACTTAGTTATATAAAAAGTTCTTAGTAAACTAATTAGAGATAAAAAGCTTACTTATAAAGATAAGAAGTAGTAAAATTACCTTTTTTATTAACTTTACACCTTATACTAAGGTAACTTACTTAAAATTACTAGGTTCGAGTTTTTTCTACTTCTTAGGCTTCTCTTAGCCTATTACTACTAGCTATAATAAGATCTTACTTATTAAGAAGCTAAACTTATTAAAGTTATAACGTACCTTACAGGCGAGCTGCCTACCTAGGCGAGTTGCCCACTTTTGCTAAGACTCTTAACTATTATACCCTACTTTAGCCTATATTAGCCTACTCTAGGCTAGTATAGGGTAAAGTAACATATAACATTACTTAGAGAGCTCTTCTACTTTATTCTTGCACGTTTATATATTATGCCCTGTCTCTCTACATGTTCTACACTATTATTAGGATAGTTTACCTCCTTTAGTGCGCACCCTCTTCTTTAGCTTCTTACTACTACTACGCGTGCTAAACTCCTTTAGAGCAGTTAACTGCTAGCGTTCCTTTACTATAAGAGTTCTTCCTGCCTAAATTTACTTTCTTTTATATAATTTATGCTCTATAGTAGCTACTAGGGCTGCTTAAAGCTTAGTGCGTTCTTATTTAAGTAAAGTTATCTTATATACTACACTTATTACTTCTTTTAAGAAGTGTTTAACTATGCTTATAGTAGAAGTTAGTAAGCTACTAAATTACTTTTTATACTTATCTTAAATTAAAGTTAATTATAAGCTAAATTTAAAGAGGTTCTTTAGAGTTTATAACTACTAGTAGTTATTATTAGTAAGAAGTTATAGTAATAGTATGCATAACTTTATATTAAGGGCTAATATAACCTATTCTAGGTTAAAAGGGACTAGTCTAGCCCCTTAGAACCTTCCTTAGATATTACTAGGGGTAATAGCTTTATTATAGGCTACTTTAAAGTATAGCAGAAACTCCTACTTTATAATATAGTTAATCTAAGTATACACTAGCTTATTAACCTAGTCCCTATATACCTGCTTTAAAGGGGTAAAACAACTTATATTAAGTAGCTATAAGAGGTGTAATAAGTGCAGAGGCATGCATATAGCTATAATCTTATTATCTTTATAGTATTATTAGAATTCTGTAAAGTTATAGCTTTTATAACTATTAATAATAAGCAAATAGTAAGTACTTACAGTGTGTGTCTTTATATGCTTATTAAAGTGCTTTATCTACTTAAAACTAAGTTTATTAGTAGTCTAGCTGTTCTTAGAGATAGTAATAGCCTAATCTTAGGGCAGGGTATTGTCCTTATACTAGCTGCTAAGGTAGTAGCACGCTTTAAAGATAATTAAGGGCAGAATAGCCTATCCTGTAGTATTAATGCCCTAGGTAACTGTTACCTACTTCTAGTTGCCTAGCTAAACCTACTTTAGTTATCCTTGTATAGAAGAAGCTATAACAACTACTTCTTAGGTTATCTAGCTTATTATAAAGCCTGTCTTATTAAAGTTGTATGTGTTGTTATTTTAGATACTATACTTAGCTTTAATATTAGCTACTAGGCTAAACTAGTCCTATATAACTTTAGAATTCTTATAGAGGGCTTACTTATAATTATACTTATAATTAAACTTTACTTTAAGCTCTAGTTAGCGTAAAATAAATATACTAGCCTAGTTTAAGCTAATAAGGGCTAAACTACACTTTTCTTATAGAGAATTAGCTATATTAGCTATATTTAAAAGCTAAAGGGAATATTCTTGTTTAACTAGCTTAAGTACATACTTAATAATTACCTCCTTCTTTATACTAGTTAGATTCTATAAGTTAGCTATAGTATTATTATATAAAGGTTGTCTAGCGCGTCTATTACGTAGGGTTATTTATAGCGTGTTATAGATAGCTACAGCGCGTTATACTAAGAGTTTAGGGTCTTATTTAAGAGCTTAAAGTGCAAGCTATATCTAAGTCTTGTTTAACACGTTTATTTAGCTCTATTGTTAAGGCATTAGTATAGGAAGGGTAAGTTAGTGTAGTCTTGGCAAAAGTAGGCGACTCGCCTAGGTAGGCGGCTTGCCTGTAGGGTACGTTATATTACTTTGTTTAAAATACTATACTTTACTTTTATTAACTAAATAAGTGTAAACTAGAGCTAGAAAAGTCTTAGGTCTTTATAAGCAGCTTGCTAGTAGTTATAAGAGTATATTTATTATATTTATAGCTTAGAAGTATATTTTATAAAGTTATTAACTTAGTTCTTACTAATAGGCTTATTATTATACTTTTTTAGTAGTCTATCTACTATTTCTTATATTATTAACTTTAATAGTAGAAGCTTTTTTAAAGATTATTTAAGCATATACTCTATAATTGCGTTTTCTGTTAGCTTTATAAAGTACTTTAAATTCAGCTTATAGTTATATTAAGAGTATTATTTAGTATGTTAGTCTTATAGTGTTAATTAAGGTATAGTATATACTGCTATAGCATGTCTTTTGCTATAGATTTGCTGTAAACTAGTATTAGTAATAGCAAGAAATATATTGCCCTTAGTATAGATATTTTTCACGTTATATTGTGTTACAAACCTAAACAGGAGTCTAGAGAAGGCATAGTTATGTACAGTAGAAAGTATTATAGGACAGAACAATAACCTTGTTAGAGGCTGCACCCTACCTAGTTAACAAAGGTGTATAGGGATAGTTAGGCCTAAATAGGTAAAGCATCTTAATAAGACAAGTTATAACTAAATCTAAGATTCTAAGGTAACAGACTAATAAGAGTTATGTCTTGTCTTATTAGTATTACAGTCTTATAAGACTAGATTCTATAGGACTCTAGAACTTTCTAAGACACTATAGTATATAGTAAGTAGGAATATAACTCTTATAGTTTATATTTAACCTAAGTAATAATCTAAGTTATTAGATTTTAACTTAACCTTTAAGCTAGACAGTTTACTCTATACTACTTATTATTACTCTTACTTTTAAAATAGATAGATAGTATCTATACTCCTTACTATAAACTCTAAACCTCTTTTTAGTCTCCTGTTACTGTATTTATCCTTAAGAACTAATTAAATAGTGCTTATAAGCTTTGCTTAAAGTATAACCTTAACATGTTGTTAAGACATTCTGCTGTGTTATTACGCAGGCGTGTTAGTAGTATTAAGTAGCTAACTTGCTTAGGTAGCTAACTTACTTATAAACTATATTATAGCTTAATTAACGTTACTATTAAAGCTTAATACTATAATATCTCTTTCCTAGTAACCTAGGCCTCTAACCACAGAGGAGAAAGAAAGTAAGCTGTTGTTATTATACATTATAACAACCTTCTACATACTTTTCTTTATAGTCTACCTTACTGTTTTTACGTGGCATAAACATTAGCGCAGTCGATGGTGTTGTAACAACATAGCATCTTGACATTCCAACTTCGATTTCAGAGCGCCTTATACGGACTCAATTCTTGCTCAATGAGGCTGAACGCTCGTCGCGCAAACTACGGAATCCATCCACTTTGTTCCTCCGTCTCGAATGGGCATAATGGCTTCGCAGGGAATTGCTCCGGATGAGAAAGGACCTCAATCAACAGATGCGGCTTATGAAGTGCCACCAGGTGTGGTTTGGAAGAGGAAAGATTGCAGAAGACAGCCAGGAACGGTCCGTAGATGAGCTCATCTCCGTCGGCGCTCTCCAAGTAGCCCTGTGCGCGCTATCATCGTACGTCGAATGCGCAGCTGGCGTGCTTCAACTTCCATATGATCGATACCCGCCATTGTTCCAGGCACTTGTAAGCCACGCCAAGATGGTCATTGACGCGACATTTTGTACCATGGAGATGGGTGGGTGCAACAGATGTTGTAGGGAAGCAGAAACGGATCATGGAGCGATTCAGAATGTAGACGAGTTATGAGGTTGCTAATAAGAAATTTAAATTCAAAGTACGGATACGAAGATGATTTGATGTTTGCTCACTGCAGCAAGACGAACAGACCACATCCCAGCTAGCTCGCCTGGTAAGCGGGTGGTATTACAAAGACACTAGATCAGCTACTGTACAAGTGCATACAAGCAGGCTGTAGCTATACAACAGACCAGAAAAGAAACTCAAGGTTGATATCCAACAGTAATGTTACGGCAGCAAGCCCGTCAAGGGGCGCCAGAGCAGATAATCGTGACTCGTGGGTACTCGGAGAAGGATTGGGAAGACGCTGGTCGCAGTCTCGGCACGATTGACAAAGGAGACAAGGGGATACAGTATATGTACAAGCGGGACGGTGTTGTAGGCTCAATCTTGGCGGCAGCAGCGGTGAACCGCAACACTACTGTTGTCATTTGATGGCCATGGGCTGCATTGCGGGCGCTGCCACGTTGGGCTCTGCTATCGAGACGCGTTTCTGTTGCAGGATCGGAGCTTGGGGTAGTGTGGGCGTAGCGGCTGTTGTTGTCAGAACAGGCGTCTGAGCGTGCGCCTGCACAGCCCTCTTTCCCTCACCGTCTCTTCTCCTGACAAGCAAGCTCTTGAAAGCGCCCAAGCACCTTGCCAACTCATTCTCGCTCTTGGCACAAAGGCGGAAATTCTTCTCTTCAGAAATGACTTGCATGCAGTACTGCTTGCTCTTGCTCACGCTGTCAATGTCAACGGCGTCGATGATGCTCTCGAATGGGATAATGAGATGGGCAGAGTACTCTTCAGCATTCTTGTAGAAGGCGAGGCATTTTGGGCGCAGGACGACCCAGACCTTTTTCCACTGGCGCACGCCGCCTTTGGACTTTAAGACGTACAGCCAGCCATGGAAGACGACGCGGTCGGGATCAGACTCTGCGGTGGAGGGGGGAGCGTTGAGGTTCGAGGTTTGACTGACGTTGCGGTTGCGGGCGAGGGGATTGCGAGGGTTTGAATTGGAGTAGGGGAGCGAAGTCGACGAGGCAGGGGCTGCAGAGTCGGAAAAGTCAAAGTCGGAGACGGAGCCGTGTTCATTGCCAGAGTAGTTGAGGGCCTGCGAGGGGCGGCGGGCGCTGTGCATGGGCAGAGGTTGGGTGTCGCGTGGCAGAGAGGTGGAGGGCAGGGAGGCGGGCTCGGGGTCGGAGGAAGAGGAGAGGGTGTTGGAGCGGGCTGGAGGCGAGCGGTCGAAGCCGGTAAACGTCTTTGTGCCGGTGGGGCTGAGCAAGATCAGCTCGCCCTCCTCCTCGTCGATGCGGGCCTCGGCGCGGATGAGGTCGACCCAGTCTTGGGCATCGCGGTCAGAGGGGGCGCCGAGGTGGTAGTTGCGGGCGGGCGAGAAGATGCCAAAGACGTGGTCCATCTTCTTCTTCGAGTCCTTTTGGCGAGCGACGGCCGTAATCTCCGACAGGTTGATCTGGTGGCGCAGCTTGGTCTCGGCCTTGTCCTTGTATATGGACAGGCAGTTGGGGCGCAGGACAATGTGGATTGGCTTCCATTGCTGTGCGGGTCAGTAGGCGAGGGTGTAGGGGGGGAAAGAGGACAGGCGCACCTTGGTCTTGCGCGTGCGCTTGAGGACGGGGCCGGCCTTGATGATGCGATCGAACTCGAAGCAGCCGTTTTGGTTGACGGGCGACATGACGGCGACGCTGGCGAGGCGACGCTGGGCGGGGTTGCTTGGGGAGCTCAGGGAGCTCAGCGTGTTCAGCGTGTTCAGCTTCATGGGCGCAGGGGCGTGGGCGATGGGGATTGGAGTGGCAGGCGTGTGCTGCGCGCCGTCGGCCATGGCTGGGGGCGGCTACATGAAAGGACGAAGGTGGTGGGCGGTGGACGGTGGGTGGGTGTCTAGTGGACGAGGGTCTGGTGGACGAGGGTCTGGTGGGTGAGTTTGGCTGGGTGAGGGTCTACTGGGCGAGGGTCTGTTGGGTGGGTGGTGGGTGCTGGCTCCTGGCTGCTGGCTGCTGGCTGTTGGCTGCTGGCTGGCTGCTGGCTGGCTGCTGACTGGCTGGAGAACCGGCGACCGTGGCTGCGGCGGCACTGGGGGCAGGTGCGGCCGGGCGTCACTGAGCGAGGTTGTATTTCGGCTGCTGCAATGGAAGTGATGCTGATCGACACAGGCGAGCGACAGGGGCGGGTCAGGGCGGTGGGCGTCTCAGGGCAGGGCAGGGCAGGCAGGCAGGCAGGCAGGCAGTTCAGAACAGACCAGGCCAGGACAAGACACTGCAGCAGGGCAGTATAAGTAAAACGAGTACCAGTAGGTAGTCATGCAGTCCAGCAGTCCAGCGCCCACTCTCCGTCTGCACCACTCCCCGCCATTCATGTGCTCTCGACAAGCCTGGCCGAGTCGTCGCCTCGTCACTGGTGGGACACGGGCACACAAGGCTCACTGATCAAGCCTAGGCGGCCGGCCGTTGGCAGCGCCAGACCCGCCGCCTGTGACGTCTGTGGGCCAAACGGTCGAGTGTCGCAGTACCCTACCTATGGTAGGCCTGCAGCGCCTGCATCGCCCGGTGGTGGGGCTGCCGACTTTCTCAAACCCAGCGTTCCAACCCAGTGCTCAAACCCAGCGCCCTCCAGCGCCCTCCAGCCCGCGCGCCTATCTGAGCCTCTCTGAGCCTGTCTGTGTCTGAGCCTGTCTGAGCCTCTGACGCCCCAACCCAACCACGCCGTTGCTCACGCACGCGTCTGCCACACCGCCGCGTCCTGCAATCTCGCACCGCCGCCGCCGCCGCCGCCGCCGCCGTCTGGCCCCCCCGCCATGCCCACCATCGCCCCCGACCAGCTGGTCAAGCTGCAGCAGCACGCAGAGGGCGTTCGAAACGTCAGTCACCCTGCCCACCGCCCACCGCCCACCACGCACCCACGCACCCACGCACCCACGCTGACCACCACCACCCCAGATCTGCATCCTCGCTCACGTTGACCATGGCAAGACATCGCTCACCGACGCCCTCATCGCCACCAACGGCATCATCTCCCCCAAGCTCGCCGGCAAGATCAGGTACCTCGACTCCAGGCCCGACGAGCAGCTGCGCGGCATCACCATGGAGTCGTCGGCCATCTCGCTCTTCTTCTCGCTGCTGCGCCGCTCTGCCCCCGACGCACAGCCAGAGAAGAAGGACTTTCTCATCAACCTCATCGACTCGCCGGGCCACATTGACTTCAGCTACGAAGTCTCCACTGCCTCCCGTCTGTGTGATGGCGCCATTGTGCTTGTCGATGCCGTAGAAGGCGTGTGCAGTCAGACTGTCACAGTCCTGCGCCAGACGTGGATAGAGAAACTAAAGCCCCTGCTCGTAATCAACAAAATGGACAGACTAATCACAGAATGGAAAATGACCCCAGCTGATGCACACACACACTTGAATAAGCTTGTAGAACAGGTAAACGCCGTCATGGGCAGCTTCTACCAGGGCGAGCGCATGGAAGATGATCTCCGTTGGCGCGAGAAGATGGAGGAGAAGCTCAACGCCGCAGCTGCTGACAAGTCCAGCGCCACATCCTCGTCGGCAGTATCTGACAATGGCGACAGCCTAGACACGACAAACACACCCGCCGAGTACGAGGAAAAAGACGACCAAGACATTTACTTCGCCCCGGAGAAGAACAATGTCATCTTTGCCTCTGCTATCGATGGTTGGGCCTTCACAGTGAAGCAGTTTGCTGGTCTCTATGAACGCAAGCTCGGCATCAAGCGCTCCGTACTTGAAAAAGTGCTTTGGGGCGACTACTTTCTAGATCCAAAGACGAAGCGTGTACTCAGCTCAAAGCATCTCAAAGGTCGCAACCTGAAGCCCATGTTTGTTCAACTGGTGCTTGAGAACATATGGGCCATCTACGAAGCCGCCACAGGAGGTAACAATGGGAAGGGGTGCGTGGATTTCCTTTCCTTGACTTTCCTTCTCTTTGCTCGCTTTGTACATACCCTAGTCAATCTACTTATTTGCTGCAAATCAGAGATCCAGCCATGGTCGAAAAAATCACAAAGAGTCTCAACCTCAACCTCCCGCCACACGTTCTGCGCTCGCGCGACCCGCGTGCCGTGTTGACCGCTCTTTTCGCTGCCTGGCTGCCATTGTCAACCGCATTGCTAGTCTCCGTCACCGAGTACTTGCCTTCGCCCACAAAGGCTCAGGCAGAGAGAATGCCTGAGATGATCGACGCCTCAATCGGCGCTGACCACGTGGCTCCAGCAGTCCGGAAGGCAATCACAGAATCTGACAAGTCCAAAGACGCCCCTGTCGTCGCCTATGTGAGCAAAATGTTCTCTATCCCTGAAAGTGAACTGCCACAACACAAGCGGAGAACCGGCGCATTGAGCGCAGAAGAGGCGCGAGATCTCGGGCGTAAGAAGCGGGCTGAGCTCGCCCAGCAACAGGCTATTGCCAATGGCGAGAGTTCAGATGTTGGCAGTGTCACAGACGCATTGAGTGCCGCTGCTATCGGCGAAGACGAGGCAAACACAGAAGACGCAGCCCCGGTTGACGAAAAGGCTGAACATCTCATCGGTTTTGCTCGCATCTACTCTGGTACGCTGAGTGTAGGTGACGAAGTGTATGTGCTAGGCCCGAAATTCTCTCCAGAACACCCACACGCAGAGCCTGAACCGAAAAAGGTCAAGGTAACTGCACTCTACCTCATGATGGGGCGTGGCTTGGAGTCGTTGGAATCGGTGCCTGCTGGTGTCGTGTTTGGCATTGGCGGTCTCGAAGGCCACATGCTCAAGTCCGGCACTCTCTGTTCGCAACTCCCTGGGTCGCTTAACCTTGCCGGTGTGACCATGGGCTCCGAACCCATTGTACGCGTGGCGTTGGAGCCTGAGAATCCTTACGACCTCGACAAGATGATCAACGGCTTGAAGCTGTTGGTTCAATCCGACCCTTGCGCCGAGTATGAACAATTGCCTAGCGGAGAGCACGTCATCTTGACAGCAGGCGAGCTTCACCTCGAGAGGTGCCTTAAAGACCTCGAAGAGCGTTTTGCCAAATGCAAGATTCAAGCTGGTGAACCGATTGTTCCCTACCGAGAATCGACCGTTGCTGCGACCGAGATGAATCCTCCCAAGAACCCAGAGCTCGGCCGCGGTGTGGTCATCAGCGCGACGGCAAACAAACAGGTCTCTGTCCGTCTGCAAGTCCGCCCACTACCACCAAGCGTGACTGAATTTCTAAGCAAACACTCTGGCTCCATCAAGAGGCTCAACTCCGAGCAAAAAGCGTGTGAAGTCACTACCTCCGATGAGCAGGTCGCTGCCGAGGTTGCGGGAGTCGAGCAGGATGGTATGCAAGAAGCTGAGCAACGTGAGAGTGGACAAACACTCAGCCCAGCTGAGTTCAAGAAGCAGCTGAAAACCGCTTTTGCTGAAGCAAAGAAAGAAAAGGACATCTGGACCGACGATGTCATTGAAAAAATCACGGCTTTTGCCCCCCGCAACAGAGGACCAAATGTTTTAATCGACAGCGCTGGTATATGCAGCAAAGCGTAAGTGAGGCCTCCCCAGTTGATTTAATTTGGAGGCTGACAGACTACAGTCTTGCAGAGACCGAGGAGACTGATGATGCATCTGCCCGTGCCTCGAGCGCCCGCTCCTTTGCCTCGACCATCATTTACGCCTTCCAACTCGCCACCGCTCAAGGACCATGCTGCGCCGAACCTGTGCAAGGTCTCGCCGTCTTCCTCCAAGATGTCACCCTCGAAGAGTCCGCTACCGAGACCGATTCTCACCGTCTGACTGGCGAAGTCATCAAGGCTGTTCGTTCAGGAGTCCATAATGGCATGCTCGATTGGTCGCCTCGTATGCTCCTCGCCATGTACTCGTGCGAAATCCAGGCCTCCACCGATGTCCTGGGGCGTGTCTATGCCGTGTTGACCCGGCGCCGCGGCCAGATCCTTTCAGAGACCATGTCTTCCTCGGCTGCATCTACTACAGGCAACCAAACATTCACCATCAGCGCTCTGCTTCCCGTCGCAGAATCTTTTGGTTTCTCAGACGAGATCCGCAAGCGTAGCTCCGGCAGCGCGAGCCCGCAGCTGCGGTTCGCGGGCTTCGAAATGCTAGACGAAGACCCCTTCTGGGTGCCGTTTACAGAAGATGAGCTTGAGGATTTGGGTGAGCTAGCTGACCGAGAGAATGTCGCCAAACGATATGTCGACCGTGTGAGGAGGAGGAAGGGACTGCTCGTCAAAGAGGTCAAGGTGGAGGCCGAAAAGCAGAAGACACTCAAGCGGTGAATCGGGATATGGAGAGGGGGCGCTTTTTGGGTTAAGGGGTGGAGTCGCAAAAAAAATGTTCAGTGGTGGGACGGTGAATGGGATGATAGATGTTCATGACGTGAGCTCAGAGACTCAGAGGTGAGAAATACACAAGAGTATGAATGCTCCTGAAAACAAAGAGAGAGATGTGTATATACATATATGTATATATATTTGTGTGTGTATGTGTGTACATACAGAGAGTTTTGCGTTCAGAGCTTTTCCTATGGTGACTGACTTGCTTGCCATAATGTCAACATTACTAGTCCTAGTTTGAACATCGTGTGTGTAAGCGCTGGATCCAATACTTGACGCAAAGTGTTGAGTCCATATATTCTGCTTCTACTATCCATCGCGCTCACCATTGTCACCTGGCCCTCTTCCCAGACAAGTGGAGAAATTGCGTTTACTAATTTGAGAATCACTCTGCATATTGCATAGTGCCATGTCATATACATGTCCCGCAGAGCCGTGAAAAATCAACCGTCGCATCAGCTTGACCATTCGTCCCGCCGTCTACAAGTCACTCACAAGGCGGTGTCTCGTCGATAGACTAGAGATCAAGTGCTTGAGGCGTCTTTCATTCTTTCAGTAGACCCCAATCATAACGTCATCTATATACACAACCGTCCTCAACTCTCGTCATATTACTATTACCGCGTCGCTGTACTCAAGAAACCTGAACCCCCAGACGCCGCCACATCTCGGCGTGACGCTCTGGGAAATTTCAGGGTGAAAGAAACAAAATGGTGCCTGGAACGCTCGGGTTCACGGCGGGAGAGAAGAAAGCAAGGTAGTACAGCGAGGGTGTGAAGAATGAGTATCGTACAGACCCCCAAAAAAGAGATGCCAATTAATACTCCAGAAATGCTAACAAAGGTGCAGAATACAATTGATCAAGTAGTGCGCAAGCGAAGAGGTCCGGACCAGGTGCAAGCAAGCAAATGAGGAAAGCAGAATGGACCTCTACCGCAGAGGCGCCTGCACGTCCTCAACGCCTCGACGCAGCACTTCCTGGATCTTCCATCGCGGGGGTTGCAGCTCCTTTGGCTCGCCTAGCTTGCCTGTCTTCTCGACTAGCTCCTCTGGAAGCGCACCGCCGGCAACGCCAGAACTGAACTTGAGCTGCAAGATATCGCCGACCTCGTCGCATGCGCTGAGCATCCGGTCGAGATCCTCCTTGGTGTGCGCAGCACTGACACAGAAACGAGCACGCGAAGACACAAGGGGTGTGGCTGGGTAGCCAACAACGACGACGGAGATCTTGCGCTTGAGCATTTCGTGGCTGAAAGCGGGCATCTTGGCAGGGTTGTAGAGCATAATAGGAATGATAGGGGAATCATCATGGCCGTAGACAATGAAGCCGAGACGCTTCAACCCTAGGCGCAGGTAGCGAGAGTTGAAGCTAAGACGCTGCAGACGCTCCTCTCCCTGACCAGGGATGATTTCACCGTTGATGATCCGGAGAGCAGAGGCGATCTGGACAAGGACGGGCGGCGCAGGTGACTCGGCGTAGAGCATGGCGGCATTTGTTGTGCGGAGCTTGTCGACGATGGCTTTATCTGCTGCGATGTAGCCACCGTTGGCACCAAAGGACTTTGTGAGTGTGCCCATCAGAAGGTCAACCTCATTAGGAGAGATGCCAAAGTAGTCGCAGACACCACGTCCACGAGGGCCAACACCACCAACGGAGTGGGCCTCGTCAACGAAAAGAAAGAACTTGTATTTCTTCTTCAATTCAATGATACCAGGCAGGTTGCACATGGTACCTTCCATAGAGTAGAGGCCCTCAACTGCGACCAAGATCTTCTTCCAGGGACGGTGTGTGCGTGGCTGGCCCTGCGAAATGGCTTCACGTAGGGTGCGCTCAAGGTCACGCATGTCGTTGTGCTTGAACATGGTGACCATGGCGCCGGAAAGACGAGCACCAAATCGAATCGAGGAGTGGTTCAGCTCGTCTGAAATCAGGAGACAGCCCTTGCCGACGATTGTGGGGAAGGTGGTGGCATTTGTGACGAAACCCATAGAGAAGACCATGGACGCTGGCTTGCCAACAAACTTGGCGATCAAATCCTCTACTTCGACTGTAAGCTCCGAGGTACCAGAGTCAGCACGAGGGCTGGCCATTGTGATTCCGTGCTTCCTGATGGCTGCCTCGGCGGCATCGGCGCAAGGCCCCTCTGACTGAGCGAACCCTAGGTAGTTGTACGAGCTCAGGTTGAGGGTCTCGGTGGTTGTGCCGGTCATCTTGAACGTATTGTTGCCATCGTCTGATTTACGGTCAAGCAGAGTAATGTAGCGTCCAGGCACGCCCGTTGTGGGCCGCGAGAAGCAGTCGTTGATCCTCATTTTCAATCTACGGGTGTAGAAGTTGTCGAAGTCACTGTTGAGCGGGGCATAGCCATCCTTCTCTTGCAGATGGCTGTAGTGCTGTCTCCTGAAGCGCTTGCCGAAGAAGTCGCGCACGTGTCCAAACACTATTAGGATCAGGTAGCTGATGTAGGTTGTGAGGAGGAAATAGTAGGGCGGCTCGTCTTCAATGGGGTCGCCGAATTCGCCGTCAAACTTGCTGGTATAACGATGCGCCTGAGAGCCCAGGGGACCGAACTGGGCGTGCTGACGGGCCAGCCGGCGCTGCTCCTCGGGTGAGAGGGGCTGGAATAAGGTCTTGGGCTCAGTGGGCATCTTCTCGCCAGTGGCTGTGGTGAGGCTGATGGACGGCAGAGAGATGGAGGCAGTGTTGATCTGCTGCGGCGAGGGCGAAGGCGAGGGCGAGTTCAGAAGGGCCTGCTGCTGGGCAATGAGGGCTTCACGGAGAGCGGCGGCGTCGGTGCGGGCCTTGGGCGAGGCGCCACCGAACAGAGCGGTGAACTTGTTGCCCTTTGTGAAGGAGGCCCGGCGCGGTTCTGGGCGCTTCTCGTTGAGGGTGTCGGTGGAGGAAGAGATGGAGGTGGACGTTGCGAACGGATTGATGCTTCTGGTCGGCATGGCAGCGATCCACGTGGGTGCTGAGGCGGGGCGGTGAGCAGCGCGGAGCAGCGCAGGTGGGTGTGAAAGGGGGAGGGCTGCGGCGGGCGGCGGTCAGCACACGACGCGGAGAGAGCAATGGGCGGCAATGGACGGCAGTGGGCGTGGTGGACGGCAGGTCAGGCAGAAGACATGGAGGTGGAGCGGAGGGCGGGCGAGGGGGGCGGGCGTCCCGAAGGCCGTGGCAGCAGCTTATGATTTGGATGTGCGCCCATGCACCCATGCGCCCCTGCACCGATGCACCGATGCTGCACCAGTGCGCTGATGCCGCGCACTTCCGAGTCCATGCCCAAAGACGGCACTGCAAAGCTAAGAGAGTCCACCTACGTGATTGATCCAGTCACCCTGGGGGGCGTGTGTGGCGTGAGGCGGACGGTGCACGCAGCAACGGCAGCAGCAGCAGCAACAGCAGCAGAGAGAGCTCGTTGTGTTGTGTGCTGTGCAAGAACAACGGCAGCCAACAGCCTAAACACTGTGTGTGCCTGGCAGTGCTCCACAGGGCCGTGGCGGGCTGAGATGCCAAGCCCCAGTCACGATCCTGTCGTCGCCTTGACGTCGGCGCCGGCGGCTGGCGCTACAGTGGCGCAGGAAACTGGGCAGGGCGCTGAAGGGAATTGGGCAGTGCCAGAGTGGGAGAGGGCGAGAGACTGGCGTGCTGGCGAGGAACAGGCGTGTGACGGGCAAGAAGAAGCTCAACAGCAGCAGGCAGAGCTGTAACCTACACAGTACTCTGTGCAAAGGTGCTGCACGCTTTTCAGGAGCAAAATTATTGTGACAGGTGCCAGCGCGAAATGAGCAGCCCCGTCGCGCTCCCGCCCATCGCCACCTCGAGCCTGCAAAACCGCAAACCCACCCCTGACTTGGGCCCAAAGGGACAAGGCCTCGCTGATCGTGCCCACCGCCCTGAACCGCAATGCTGCACCAGCCATTCCCAATGCCTACCCACCTACCCACCTATGCTCCTCGTTGCCCTCCACGGCCAGCTACCCCCAGCCTTATCACACAACACTGACAATCTGACACGGCCCTCAGAGGCTCAGCCTACAGGCTACCGCTGGCCCCGCCCGTCACATCATGTAGCACGGCCTGCCGCTGTGCTACCTCGTCACTCGGGGCATCTGTCTGTCGTAGCACCGTATTCGCCTGCGAGACTTTGGCGCCGAGTACGCCCGATCCTTCGGATTCTGCTGCTAGAATCCTTTTCCCTTGAGATTCTTTCTTTCTCTTCTTCTTTGATTCTTTGGTTGAAGAAAAGCCCTCGTGGCGTGCGACGCACGCCCGGCCCAGAGGAGCCGCGGCCCCTCGTACGACCTGCATCTTGCGAGCCAAGCACACCAAAAAAATCCAAACTTCCACCTCTGATGATAACACTACATTCCTCATCGAATCACAATGTGTAATATATGGGCCTTGAAAACATCAACTTTGAGTAATTCCACGCAGGCCAATCGCACACCCCCATGGCGCTTCGCTCCTCGTTCCGGTGATTGCATATTAGGATTACCATCAATAGACCATCTCTCTTGGGATACGAGTCAATCTCAATTTCCACAAAACATCGCACAATAATATTGATGTATATAAAAACCCATGCCCTCTCCAAATCAACTTCACTTTAGTTCACCACTGCCTGCAATGCAGCCGTCGTCGTGTGCGTCTGAAATAATGTCTTTTTACTTATTCTGATGCAGAGATATTTAACTGTTGAGAACTGAAGAAAGCAAGCTTTCAGCACGCCCAGCGGCTACGTCCATGTCTAAACCCCCAGAAGATGTCACAAGCAAAATTGCGACAATCTGCAAAAAACATCCTCCACCATCGAATGGGTATGAAATCGCAACAAAGGAAACAAAAAAAAACTTGCTTGCAGCAAAATGGCAAACAATGACAACACAAAAAAACTCCAGGAAGACGGAACGAGATATCCGCAGTGAACGCACAGCATAGAAACCAACAGACACCACCGTTCAACGACCCAACAACCACCGGATGAGGTGGTGGCGCAGGTTCCACCAGTCCGCCGTTCTGTATATATATATCCCATCCCTCAAGCCCAAGCAACGCCGTAAATGTAACCGATCCTTTATATGGTGGTCGTTCAGGTTGCGTTACCAAGATTTGTGAAGAAAAGAGATGGATTGAATGGTTTTCTCGGGTCGATAGCGACAAGAGACTGAAGAGGAAGAATGTGAACAAGAAGATGCAATATGTCGAGCGCTCTGAGCCAATATGTAAAGGAAAGCGAACACACATTAGGTATGAATAAGGCCGACGAAGGCAGCAGCAGCATGTCTCGGCCTCTGTCTCGAGAGCGAGCCTGGCTATCACAACACTTCCGCCAAAGCAACAATGACAGGGTATTAGCGCGAGCAAAATGACAGCGACCAGCTTTACACGTCAACGACGTGATTACATCTGGTGGTGGTGTTCAGGCGACAGTCCCGAGTGGTCGAGTGTACCGAACGAGACCAGATTCTGCATGTCTAAGTCATCAACATTCTCTTCCATTAGAGGCGAACGGAAGGGAAGGTTGAGGTTCTGCTTGGCATACATGTCTGTCATGTGAAGCGTCTCATCTGACATGCCCTGATCATGGGCCATGGGGTATACATCGGCAGAGCCATCACGACCGAACGAGTTGAGCGGCGGCGACTGGTTGGCGATGATTGGATCATGATGACCCATCGGGGGCATTGGCGACGTCAACGCTGCCGAGTGTGGCGGCGGGCCCATGGGTGTGTGCACGTACGGAGGGATGTTGTACTGCTGACCAAAGTTCGAAGCAGGAATGTTGTCGTTCTGCGGTCCAGATGAGTAAAAGGATGGTGTGCCATATTCAGATGGTGAGTTTGCTGTTGTAGCTGACATGGGGTACTGTCGGTAGTCGCCCATGCCATAACCGGCAGAGGTGTCAATGCTCAGGTGAGGGCCAATGGGACCTGATGAAGAGTGAGGCACAGGAGCAAAGATCTCTGGGTTCGGGATGTACGGTGACGGCTCGGGCTGGATCATGAACGACGGCATTGGGTTACGCAGCATCGAGAAATCAACCGCCACAGGTACAGAGCGAGAGCGCTGGCGCTTGTGGCCACGCGGAGGGAAAGGACCTGGCGTGAGGTGGGAGTCATGAAACATGCCGCTGTGGGGATGCACAAGGTGGTTGGGTTGCGATGCAGGACGGAAGTTGATTGGCGAAACAGGGGCCGAGACCGCAACAGCATGGGGATCGTACAAGTTGTGGCGATTCTGAAACGCCTCCAGTGAGACAAGTTTCGCCAACTGACCGCTCAAGACCTTTGGGTGGCCACCGAGGTGGTGAACTAGAACCTGCGATGCTTGTTGATCTTCGGTGAAATCGCCACACTGGAAGAAGCCACCGGAGCCAGAAGAGTCCATGAAGAAGTTTGGTGGGCGGTTGAGCTCCACAATAAGACCTCCTGGTCTCTGAGAAGCGCCTTCTGCATTTGTGGCCATGTCTCCGTTGTCAAGAGTGATATTCTTGATATAAGCAAAAGGATATTCAATCTTGTAGCCAGCAGAATCGTTGTTGATGTAGTAAGTGATGCAGCACTTCTCAGGCGAGTAGAAGATGACCAGGTCCATAGCGGATTGGCCAACTCTCCTCCAGCTACCAACGCTCAGAGAGCGGACGGAAAAATGTGTGATGACTTTTCTTCGTTAGTGCAGGCCCCAAGTAGTAGAAGAATAACGTCACACATACCGACTTTTGATGAGCTGGTGTCGGTATTCAGAAGCATGCCGCTACCATATGGAATGCCACCAGCGCGGCCGAGGAAGCTGCTTCCAATCGACTTACCAGACTCCATGGCCTGGAGAGCAAGGTATCGTCGCATGGACTCTGGGATATCGTTGCAGTCATCACCATTTTCAATGCTCTTCTTGGCAATGTTCTTTATTTTGGCTCGCCTGCATTGTGTCAGTGCTAATTCAAATGACAGCTGATGGTGTGTTTGCGCACCTGTTCTGGAACCAAATTTGTACTGATCGTTCAGTCATGTTGATCTCGGAAGCTATCCTCTCGCGAGTAACGGCGGTGGGAGTAGGGTTCTTGTTGAATTCAATCTCTAGGGTGACTAGCTGATCTTGAGTGGCCCTCTGGCGCTTCTGGTTCTTCTGCTGTTGAGTGAGGGTGCTTTTGCGTGGAGGACGGCGTGCGGCCGAACTCGAAGAGGGTGTGGGGGTTGCCGCGCCGCCTGCTGCGGAGGGCGAAGGGGTTGATTCCATCATATCGTCGGTCGATTGCATTTTTGAGCAAGTGACTGAACCAGGACCAGTAATAGTGGGTGGCTCGAGAAGAGTTTTGGTGGTAGAAGAGGGAGCGGTCTAGCGGAGAGCCTCAGTCTATCCAAGTTCGTGAAGAGTCGTATAGGGTAATGGATCCAGGCAAGCGGATAGGCGAAGGTATGAGCGCGTTACGAGGCGTTTAGCGAGACCAATTGCGCGGAGTGCAAGAGGATTCACGTGTGAGGCGATGCTCGAGCTACCGTCCAGGCGCTTAGGGAGGGGGTCTTTGCAAGGAAAGAAGTCTGCTAGCCGGGGAGCAGGTATCAAAGTAGGATCGTCCAAAAGCGATGCTGGGTCGGGAAGGAGTAGAACGGGGCTGGGGGGGCAAGCTAAGGAGCGGACAGGCAGAACCTAAGGATGGGGTGGAGTGGAAATGAATGTGGGCAAAGGCCGAAAGGAATGGCGGCACTTCGCAGAAGTCGACAAGAGAAGGGAACGTGACGAGAGATGGCAAGCGCACCAGACGTGAGGTTGCGGACACCGGAAGGCGATGGATTAAGACAGTCGTGGGGGAAGGGGGAGATTAAGATCAAGGGCATCAGCGCAACGAGTAGGGGGGGAAACGGGGCCATGCCGGGTTGGGCCTGGCGTCAGCCCAAGCGCGACCGGCTGCATCCACACGCAGCGTCAGGATGCAAGTTTAGCACCACGGCTGGCCGTTTTGAACGCCAGCGCCAAAGCCCGGCGGTGACGCTGGCAGGCTCGACACGCTTGCACGCCGCAGCGCCTGTGACGGCCATGGCGACGGCTGGAGTCTGGACGAGGCTGCGGCATCGCTGTGCTGTGCGGTGCTGTGCGGTGCTGTGCTGCGCTGCGCTGCGTATGCCGTCTCTTATGGCCTTGCCTGCCACGCGCGGCGAGGCGGCAAGCTGTCTCTGCAGGCTGTCTGCCAGCCATAGGCTGCGCGCGCGTGCTGCCGGCCGCAGTCCGCAGTGCTCCGACGGCCAGGGGCAGCACACTTGTCACTGCTGATGAGGAGCCACCGAGCCAGGCGCGTCGGACTCAGGCACCCTGGTCGCTGTGAGCGCGACTGAGTGGCAGCTCTCCAAGTGCGCTTCGGCCAAGGTCTCCTCACCTCCTTCAGGAGGCGTTCACGCCGGGCCCCCCTTGTTGCAAAGTCGCAGAGACACAGCAACCGCAGCGTCGCAGCGTCGCAGAGTCGCAGGACTCATCGCCGGCGGCCTGGCGGCTGCTGTCACGGCAGCACACAGTGGTTGTTTGAGATGACAGCCGCATAACACGCTTCGTTGCGTGAAGAGCGCCGCCCGTACTAACTCGCTGGGCGCTATGCAAGCGTCAGGTACGTACCAAAAACCGAAATGATCCGCCGTGCGGGTCGGTGCCTGTGCCTTGGCCTGGCTGCTGCGGCACATGCGGCCTTCGATACTGGTACAACTGGCTGGCGGCGGCGCTACTACTGGCTGGCATGACTGTGTGCTTTGCACTGTGTACTGGCTGGAGTCTGGCCGGTGTTGACTGCGGTGCTTGCACAACATGCAGCAGTCGCACTCGTGCTGTCATCGACACACAAGTTTGCGCGCGGCCGTGCACACCAGACGCGCACTGCCATCTGCCGCACCTTCTGCCAGAGGCCAAATGTGCCTTGTTCCTCGCAAGGGGGTGTGAGCGTGAGCCTTGGAGGACGTGCCGGCGGCGGCGGCGCACCTCCAGCGGCAGCAGACCCGCATTGCCCTCGTGAGCATGTCGCAGCTTCCCAACAGGCCCTCGTCGCTGATCGCTCGGGTGAGCCGATAGCGAAAGGGATCCTGATCGAGCATCAGTGCCCGTGCAGCTTGTCGTAGTGCCCAATTTGACGCAGTCGCTCCAACAAGACTCGAGTTGGTGAGCTTCGCCATCCTCAAGACGGCTCAACTGCAATTTCGCTGGCCCGAACGGCTTCAATCGGGAAACAGGCCAAGTGGGCGTCTACTCGCCCTACAGCTGTCAATCTGGCTACCAACGCCTTCCCTGCCACCGACTGCAAGGCTTACGCCAGTCACGGCAGGATGAATGGCGGAACGCGTTGCAGGCAAACACAACTCGAGCCTAACAGCTGCACTCCACTTTCCACCGCAATGCAGCCTCTTTGCCCAGCCCTGGACGCACTGCGTTCCTCTGCTGTGTACGGTTTCTCAGCCATCCAGGGACTCCCCTCGTGCCCTTTCTCTAGCACCCATTTCTCTGCATGTGCATATACGTCTTCAATTCGGTGCCACTCTCACAATCAAAGGCTGCTTAAAACAGCGCCACATTGGGGCCTCGTACAGACAGCCATGATCCTAACATATCCATGTTTCAACGTCACACCGTCGGAACCACAATGCAGTCGTGCTTACCAGTGTCAAGTCCGGCCTAGGGTGTTTATGCTGTGACCAACGACCACATGGACATCATGTTCGCCCAGCTCATAATGCGAGCGGCTTTCCAGTACCCACTGCGCTACGCGACTCTTTGGAAACGGCCTATGACGTGCAAGGACCTCGAAACACGCTTCCAGAAGGCCTCCAGAAGGTCTGCGGAAGAAGGGTCATCGCTGCTACTTGGCTTGAATTGACCGCCCAGTTTGGCTGCGGCAATTTACCGCTATTGTACTGCTGGAATCATGTCGTTGTCTACATTGTGGCTGGCGCTGTCCGACATAGGTACTCATGAAGAGTATTGCAGCTCAATGCCAACGGATCGGAAGATCTGCTCCCGCTTCTTGAGGTCCAGGCTTGCACCAAGCGTGAAAAGTAGCTCCTTGATCCTGCCTTCCCAGAGTACTCCCACGCGCCAGTCTTGGTCCACTTTGGCTTTCAGCACCCCAGAAACGTCGTCGTCTGGAGAGGTTTCGGGCTGCGTCCAATCTGATCGCAATTTCTTTACCGCCCATGCAACATCTACAGTGCTGCTACGCCGGCGCCACAACTCACAACCGAGCTGCAGCTCGCTCTCATAGGAGTAGAAATTGAAGTCGAACCGGGAGCAGAGCGCCAGGCTAGACCCAGCTTTGACGGCGTAGGTGGAAGACAGGTTGCCCATCAGAGGATTTAGTGTTAGCGTCATAGTGTAAGGGAAGCCTAGATGGTTAGGCAATGTCGTGAATCGCAGGCCAGTGCTGATGCCTCCACTCTTGTTCAACAAGCCATAGTAAAGCTCCGCGCCTGCGCTGAAGCGGCCATGGACCGGTTCCACCTGATCGACCGACGTCGGTTCCATCAGAGCGGTCCTTGGGTCTGCGCCGAAATTGTACAGACCTCGCACACCCATCAGCGCAGAGTCTGTGCTGTACATGTACTCGGTGCTGTATTTGCTCGTATCGTTCTGCAGCAGTGCAAGGATTGTGCCACCATTGTTGAGGTTGGAGTCGCTGACAGCAGCAATTCTGAGTTGTCGAGTGGGCGTGAGGCGACGCAAATATAGGGCTTCGAGCCTCGATTGGGGAAGGAACACCCGTCCGTACAGCAATGTACCTGCTTGTGTCAGTCTGTAGATCTGATCCGTGCTGCGGCTTGCTTACTTCTGCGGTCGATCCGCTTTCCAGCATGCCAGAGCTCCCACCACCAGTTCTCGTCGGGTCGTCTCAGCTCTTGCACATGCTTGTATCCTCGAATGACATTCTTCAGAGCGATGTGCGAGCTCCTAAACTCCTTCCTCAGAGGCAGAGAGGAATATAGATAGGACACTGAGCCATCTACAACACCGATACTGCCCAGGGTGTACGATGTCGCGAAGTTGGGCGCAGCGAGAGACGATATCTGGAGGCGCAGGCCCTGCGGTATCTGGAAGTCAAGCAGCGCTGCCTCTGTCAGTGCTGGTCAAGCCACAGCGTGCACTGCGCCGTACCTCGTGCTGTAGTGTTCAGCGTGCCGTACGAGTTGTCGAGGTTCCAGTGTGAAGCTTCATAAAATGCATTCTGCACATTCTCCATGAAGTCCAACATTTCGCTGTCACGAGCGAAGCATGCTGAGCAGTGCGCGACAAATACAAGAGCTTGAAGCTTACTGGCAGTGCAGTGGAGCTGCCCTGAACCTTGAGCCGCGGCAGCGTTGCGACTCACGCTAAATGTCGGTCGGCAGTCGCTTCCTCTCTTCGCCGCGTGCTCGACTTTTTTTGTGGCTGCCAGAACAGAACTTTTTTCGACAACCACCACCAAATATCAAATTCCACCGCGACACTGCCAAAATGCCCAAGTCAAAGCGTGCCAGAGTCGTGCATCTCACCAAGACGGACAAGAAGGGAAAGGAGCTCTCGCAAAAGCTCTTCGCCAATGTCCAAGAAGCCGCAGAAAACTTTGAGCACATTTTCGTCTTCTCTGTTGAAAACATGCGCAACTCGTACCTGAAGGAAGTGCGCGCCGAATTTTCTGACAGCCGGTATTTCTAGGTTCCGAATCATAAGGCACAAAGTTCTTTGGTAACATTTGCGCAGATTCTTCTTTGGCAAGACCAAGGTCATGGCCAAAGCCCTAGGCATCACGCCTGCTGAGGAGCACCTCACAAACCTTTCCGAGCTCACCAAACACCTCGTTGGCAACGTCGGTCTCTTCTTCACCAACCGTGAGCCTGCCGACGTCCTCGAGTACTTTGCTGCGTATTCGCAAACCGACTTTGCGCGAGCTGGCGTGACCGCCACCCAGACCTTCACAATCCCAGCTGGTGTTGTCTACTCGCGAGGTGGTGAGCTGCCTGCCGACGACGACGTCCCGCTGCCTCACAGCGTTGAGACCACCGTCCGAAAGTGGGGCATGCCCACGAGGTTGGATCAGGGCAAGGTCACCCTTGACGCACCCTACACTGTGTGCAAGGAAGGTCAGGTCATGAATAGCCATCAGACCGCATTACTGAAGATGTTCGGTGTCGCCATGGCTGACTTCAAGATCGATATCAAGGCGTACTACTCTAAAAAGACCGAGGCCGTGATTGAGGTTGATGCGATGGAGGAGTAGATTGTGTTGCAGGTTAGATATGCATATGGGTGGCGTTCAGAGGCGTTTTTCTCGACCTAGGAAAAGTTGCACAGCACGGTAGCTGTTGCCCAATCTTCAGAGCACAACACGAATTATACCCTCATGTTGACATGAACGCGCTTGCCCAATTCAATCGATCTGCGCGAATAACACGCAAGCTGACAATGTCCTGATACTCCAAGAACGAAGCATCGCTGCCTAAAAACAGATTGCTGTCTTGGTTCAAGGACAAGACACTCACTTTCATGTTGCTGAAAATACAACTGGCTACAATCATGCTGTTCGTTGCGTGCGTTGTTTGGGACGCAGGTGGATTGCCCCCAGATGGTCGTCCCTTGAATTGTGAAGGACAGCGTAGTTCTCTATGACTTAGGACGACTTCTGCGCGAGTTTGGCTCGCAAAGTTCTATCCCTTCCCTTGGCAACATGAAAGCGTCGATTGGAACCACACATGATTTCGCTATATACTATTGTGATAGCTCTGCCTAATCAAGAGTATCCCCTCCTTGCGCTCCATACATGTTCTTGCAGAAAACACGTCGCCCAACGCCAAATTTTAGGTTGCACCAACTGTTATTTCAAGCTAGAACCAGCCCAGCCAGCAAACCGCCCGCGACAGTCCCAAACACACCTACTCGGTTTGTGGCGGCAGCTCCTGTACTCTGTTGCACTGGGGCCGATGATGACGCTGAACTAGCTGTGGGGCTCACAGTGCTGCTTGCTGTTCTTGACACACTTGACGGTACCAGTGAAGAAGATGAAGAATGACTCGACAAGTGACTAGATGACGACGATGAAGTTGCTGACGAACGCGACAGCGTTGTCGGAAGGATAATCCCGGAAATTGTGGTCGCCATACTGAAGGCCTCTGTGGGTTGCAGCGCAGGGAGGTCAGTCTGGGTAGGAACTACGAGCCCTGTCTGTGCAAAGTATGGTGCTTCTGAAGGGTTGAACATCGGTCCACTGTCTGCAAAGCATCAGCCTACTGGCGGTTGTTTGTAGTTGTTTTCTTCTTACAGCTCGACTCTTGCTGGGCGCAAACAACACCCATGCAGCTAAGCGCGAGCAAGCAGGTTGAGCGCATCATCGTCGTTCTGGGGTATAGCAAGCAGGTAAAACAAAGTGATGTTGAGCCTTAGCGAAAGTGTAAATGAAGAGCAACTCGAGCGTTCATTTCAGCAGCAGCGACGCTTATGCTGCCTTAAAGGCAAAGCCCCTTTGAGGTCATCGCACAAGTATCAATAGCGCGCGTATTAATGTCCAGTGAGATTGCGCGGAAACTCCAAGAGTTCCAAGAAAGATCGTGCTCTATGAGAGCTAGGCCTTATTGGACGCGTTGGGCGCTCGTGTTGCTCGGATATCGGATACCAACGCGGATGGCGATTCGTTTACAAAAGTTATTTGTAGAAAATACTGTTCTTCTTAATACGAATTAACGAAAGTTGTCCAATGACAGCTTGAACCCAACCTATCGCCGGGCTGTCACAGACTCCCAGCTGTCAGGTGGACCTGACGGTTGGACCTATGTACAAAGTATGTGGGGAACCCCACTTTGGCTGCACGCTGTACTTGGCAGGTACAACCTGGTAACCACGCGTGTGTCGTTCCTATTGTTCAGGAGCTGTGTGCTGAATTAGATCTCTTTCTTGGCGCCCGTCAGCGTGACAGTCTGCTCAAGTTGCTCAACATTCGATGCCTCCACAAGAACGCTTACAAAGGGAGCCCTATCTTGTTGTAGAGAAGACGTTTCTTAAATCAGTGGTATTTTTCTTTCTGCGTGTTATAGCTACAGTGTACTCAGACGATTCCGTACTGCTTCTGATAGTCGGTGGAAGACCATGACCCATCACTATCATTAGAGTCTCCATCGGGCCTGAAACTCCTAAGGTTCTGATAGAAATCGAGCAAAATAATGATTAAAATGGTATATGTTTGATGTCCTTCATACAATGCCTCCACGAGAAGCTCGCCGATATCCGTTACGGTCTTGAAGCTGTGCTATAAGCACCAGCAATGGGTGTCGCGGCACCACGTGAATGTAACAAATCACACGCCACAGATATGCATACGAATTATACACATGCAAGTCTGTCTATCAAACGGCAAGAAACTATGATTCGACAGTATGCTCCTAGTTTCAGAATTATCGACTGCTCAGAGCGCAACAATTGCCGATATCTCATGTCCGCGCGACTGCGTGGATGTTTCAATTCACTTCTGCTCAGATTTTCGCTCGTTCATGGTCAGACATGAACTGATCCAGGGAAAACTCCTCTGGAGAGCAGTGTCAATTTGATAAGTTTCGCATTCGTGAACATTTTTTTATAGTATTAAAACAAAGCATCTGGCAGCGTCTATGGCAAGCGAAAGGAAAGGAAAGCTTAGCACAAGTGTCTGCTGAATACACGTCTCATTTCGCATATCCATAGTTATTTGAGATTGCTCACTCTAGTGAAGAGTTGCTGTGTATACATGCATGTCTGAGACTCGAATATCTGCCGTAATGAATACACATAAGTTAAAGGCCTCAGGTGTGCGGCTACAAGTACACCTGATTGAGAGAACACACATGATCAATTTTGTTAGAATTTTCTGACCCGGTGCCTGGAAGTCGTCTTGTTTTTTCTGAAACGCAGTAGATGTGCTGGACATGTTACAAGCGATCCACGTCGCTTTGCTCTCTATGGTGATGGATGATATACATCTATTTACACAAGCTTATGGTCTCTGTCACCAAGAAAGAAAGGGTATGAGCACATAACCAAGGTAGATTGGGGGTGGTGTGATACTCGGCTGAAACCACATGCAGTGGCTGCGTTGACGGATAACCACAGGCAACTAACCTTGCGCGTATCATGACACTCAGCCTGCTGCCGACACTTATCGAAGGAAGACTGTGCAGCTTTTTATTGCCATGAGCTTGTCTACGGCTCTATAATCACAATAGTATACTCCTCTGTGGCATGTCATGACCACAGTGAATGCTATATGGGTGGTAAAATGGCTTGCCGATGCCAGGTGAGCTTGAGTGGTCGTGCCATGTATTGTGGGAGTGTCCTTTAGTGGCTTCTTGAGTTTGACTCTTTTCTTTGACGATCGATCAATCTCGTCCATGATAACGAACGTATCATCCACCATTGCTTGTGCAGGGATTCGAGGGTGGAAAAGGCAACACTCCAAGTGCAAAAACACGCCGGTGGCTTGGATTGAGGAGCAGGCTGTGACAAGGCAGAGAAGAGTAGGCAAAAAAACGCTAGTCTCGGTGCAAAGTGCTTGACCATTTCACCGGACATTCTTGCCAGGGACGCGCTAACAGGGGCCCTGCAGTCCAGATTCGATAGCGTTGAAGAACTCAGAGGACACATCACAGAAACATTGGCGCCCTGCGAAGTTATACCGGCTACCAGAGACGGTAACCTTGGTGCGCCATCTGATATCGTGAGAAAGCTGTTTCTTTGCATTGAGACAACGAACTGACATAGTACAGGCAGTAGAGGATTTACTTAGGTTTGTGGATTAAACAAGGACTGCGCTTGCTACCGTAGAGCACCAGTATCAAGTGAAGTCAGATAGACAGGTAGATTCGATCGGTCTCGGACGCACGGTTGATATTAACACAATCGTGGGAGGTCCTGAAGGCTCAGTCTTTGATCAGAATCGATTCAGGCAGTGCGTACAGAATCCAGTAACGGCTGAGGACAACTTCGCGTATCCTAAGTGAGCTCTGCACGGGGCCATCTGACGAGCTGCCCCGGGCGACATTGCCCCATACCATCACTACACCGCCAGTGAGACTTGCACGCTAAAGAGGGCGCCAGGCATCGAGCGAACGTGCTGTTATGCGAAGGACTGTGGTACGGCACGCTGCTGAGGTGAGAAATACGGCTCGCCCCGTCTGATGGAACAGTCCTTTACTTTCGTACTAGATTAGTGCAAGGATATCCTTCGCTGTGGCCCTACGGGACGGAGTCCTTAATGCATATACTTAGAACTGAGCCAATGGTCGCGCTGATACTGACTTGAGGAGTATCATATCGGAGGGATGTAAACCCAAAACACATGAGTCCTTCGGCGTCATCAGGACTTCACACACGCTGGCTTTTCTTGGGTCCTGGGGCTGGGGCTTGGTCTCAGAGATACTATTGGTTTAGTCCAGAGAGGCATTGCAGAGTGAGATGTACAAATGCGGGGTGCTGAAATGCAAACGAAGCAAATCACAGGCTTGAATCAACAATGCACATGCGAACCTGTTCGCAGCTACATCAAATTCGAAAAGTCCTAAGGATGCGCGGTCGAGTCCTTCATCTTTGGTGGCGCGATGAGGTAAGAGCCTCACGATGTGAGATCTGGCCGTATGCAGACCCAATATCTATGTCTCGAGTTGAAGCAAGGGTAAATAAGAAGGCGATCGCAAGGCAACGCAGGCATGCAGGCGGAGTATGCGGGCGGATCATGTGTACGGAATGAGTCACCGAACACTCCAAATAAGGCAGAATCTAGTTTTGTAGGGGATCTTGAGATTGTTTGCCTGCTTTCAAGATAGTGTCGGCGTCACAGGTAGCAAGGCGTTTAGAGGCGTAGCACGAGACAACGTTTCGTCCGTGCGCCATGTCTAGTGCCCGCTGTGGTTTGGTGGAGACGAACTGGCGACGGCAACTAGGTGCGCCAACGCTGCTCTGACAGTCAAAGAGGCTGTGATCTACCACATCAATGATATCGACACCGGACTTAGTGAGACGCTTACAATGCATATCTCCTTAAGTCCAACCAGCTTTTACTTTCAGCCTGATCCGAGGACGTGGCCAGCCAGCCGTCTTCAGCCTATTCGCTTCGCATTGTCTGGGCAGCACCCATGGTTGAAGGACTCAACATGGCGTCCGGTGAGTGCCTTGAGGCTCTGCGTCGAGACTGTGCCCTTTGGCCGCAACGTGGCCTCCCGATCTGCCTGCTTGTTGTACATTTGGCGAAGCCTTGTGGCATATTGCCGGTCAAAGCTACTGTACTATGGATTCATGACCAATCTTCGGCTGGGGGGCGCGAACTGCTCCTTTGCTGCCAATGAGCGCCTACATGAGCTTGTTGTATACCGAGTCCCGAGAAGGACCCCTCACCCTGTTGCACCGACATAATGCTACCAATTAAAGCCTAGGTGGAGGTCGACGCATATGTTTCGAATTGACACAGTTCAATGCAGATAAGTCTATATAGAGCCTTTCGTCGCTTCATTTACTGGATTTTATCAGCGTTGTCCTTCATTCTTTCCTCACAGTAGATTCTACTCAGCCTCACCGTGCTTGACACAAGCCAAACCTTGGGCATCCAGACGCCCTTGAACGTCCTCAAGCACATTCCAACCTTACCATGGCTCATCAGTTCCCTCCTCAGCATCAGTCCCACCAGCCCCAGATGTCTCACCAGCCCCAGATGTCTCACCAGCCCCAGATGTCCCACCAGCCCCAGAATATTGGACAGCAGCGTCAAACCACAACTGTTCAGCAACCTGTGCCGCAGACGGGCCAGTCACGACTTATACCGAGCCAACAGAACTCACATGGTTCTTTTGATCCAGGATTTGCACTCTTCACCTTCGAGAGAGCAAAGGGCGCGGAAGGCTGGGAGGACGTTGAGGCCGAACAGCAATTCATCAAGGCCGAAGAACTCGAGAGTGACGTCAAAAAATTCCGGAGGAACAAGGGGTCGGTCAAGAATGTCTTGAAAGATATACCAACGTCTAATTGTCGGCGACTCATCAATCAACTTGTCAAAGAGGAAAACCATAAGCTACTGGGTAGGAACAGAAATCTTCAGTGGAATATCGCTAGCGTTGAGGTTGAGTGGAAACCTATCAGCCAACGCCGACGACAATTGAAGCGCGTTTCAGTGATACTTCAAACCACACCATCTAGCTACGAAGATCCTACAACCTTCAAGCTTCCTACTGGTATGCCTGCCAAGCCTCAATCCATGATGCCAAACCAAGGTCTCCCACAGCAACCCCATCACTCGGGCCAAGAGATACCACAGCTTCCACGCAACCCTCCAACGCTAGCTCAACAGCCTATGGGGCACCAACAACTGGCGCCGCCGCCGCCGCCGCTACCGCCAATGCAAATGCCGCGGCCACAAGGGAATCCGGGGGCGCAAGCTCCTGGGCTTGCTCACGGAGGACCTTTTGGACAGCCTAATCCGGGTCAACATCTCCCTCCACCTCCGCCTCCACCAGCTCCAAATGCAACGAATCCCCATCCTCCACTACATAGAGCACCATCATTCCCCGGAGGCCCACCTCCACCCCCACCTCCGCCTCCACCAGGCCCAAATGCAATGAACCCACCTCCCCCACCGCATAGAGCACCGCCATTCCCAGGCGGCCCACCTCCACCTCCACCTCCGCCTCCACCCCCACCTCCGGGCCCCATCCCAGGCGGACCAGGTCCTTTGCACAATATGCCGCGCCCACCAATGTCTGGACAACAGCAAGCTCGAATGATGCCTGGGGCATACCCAGAGCCTCCTCAGCGCCCAGCGGCACGGCCTGGTCAGCCACAAGGTCGACATATGGAGTCATCGCCTGAGTACGACAGCGACAGTGAGAATGACTGGATTTCTGAGCCTAGCGATTCATCATCTGATCGCTTCCGGATTCGCCATGTTGAGCGCGGAGAGTTTGCCCACATCGGCAAGCCCCCACGGGGCCGTTCACGCCGATCTTCGCAGTCGAAGAACCCTCGACACAGCCACTCTCACAGCAAAGGCAGGAGTCGTAGTAGGAGTCGTACTCATACCAGGACACACAGAAGCCGTCGTGATTCAGAGTACTTTGGCCATCCACCCATGGGAAAATACAGCCCTACCTCATCGAAAGACAACTCACCCCGTAATTCTAAGCAACAACTTCCGGCAAACATTCATATCCACATTCCGAACACTGCGACTGAAAGGTCGGCTCATCCCAATGATCGTTTACGACGTGACAGCCACGGCGCATCGTCGCCAGATTTCAGGAAAGGTGGGTTCAGCACCGAACCCATGATGCGTGGAAATTCTTGGGACCGACACAGTGGCACAGCCTCATTCGACGACAACTCATCGGTACACACTGCAGACGACAGCGTCTTCTCAGAACCCAATAGACGTGGCCGTAGAAGCCGACATCAATCAGACATTGTCGACCATTCTCCAAAGCTGCGCTCACGCAACCTGCCGCACGACAGGCGGGATGGCTTCGGCCACCCACACGCGAGTCACATCTATGGCGAGGTCGAGTCTCGCCCGCGTCAGAGTGCCTACCCATTGCATAACGATTCTCCGCGCGAAATTCGTCAGCGAGACGGTTATTTCGACGATCAAGCGTACCCTAGACCCGGTGGTGTGCCCCGCCGCAACAGTGGCCAGGTTCCACAAGGCCGTCCCTTCGACACTGCGCGCGACATGCCACGTCTTGCGCGAGCGAGCACTCTCGCACCTGAAATGTATGAGTCTGTCTATGGACAGCATCGCGAGGCACAGCATCCCTCAGACCGTCACAGACAAGACAACTACAATTTTGACAAACTGTTCAACGTTATCGACGAACTGCGGGAGGAGCGGAGGCCCTTGCAGGGGAGGAGGGTAAGCGATTACGATAGGATGGGCAACTACGGAGGTTTCGAAGCGTACAATCGCCGTGGGTATTGATTTCATATATTGGCGATTGATCTTTTGGTTCAGGCGTAGTAGCAGATGGGCTCCAGGCGTTTTGGTGTGAAGGGAGTTGGGGCTGCTTTACCGGAGAGTATACGTCAGGGATTGTTTTCTGTGTAATGAGATATCTCCTTCCAAATAGTACATGCTGTTGTAACACGAATGCTATTATATTTCCTATCATGTGTGTAAAGCTCTGCATATAATTGTTGCTGTAAAAAAGCGTAAGCAAGATTAACAATAAAGCACATAACGTTAACATGTTTCACCACCGAGCGCCGCACCCCACTGAGCGCCGCACTCTTGCTACCAGAACAACGTTGTAACGACAACGCGAAATGTCTTAACTACAACAAGCCCCTAGACTCTATACTAAAGCTGACGTACAGCTTATAATATTTAATATCTTAAGAAATTAAATTCAAAGTATCTAATATACTAAGAAGGTCTATAAAGTGCCTAAATAGATAACCTAATACTAACATAATACAACACGCTCTTAATACAAGTATAAGCTAAACGCAAAGCACTTTACAAAGCTAGAAAAGAAGGTAGTTATAATATATATACTTAAGAAATCTAATTATAAACTACTTTTCTAAAAGGTAGATATGCAAGATATAGCAAATAAACTACTAAGAGAGTGTAGTAGTAACGCTGTTAGCAGGAACTAAGTTAATAGATTTATTTAGTGTACACCTAAGCTAAAAAAGTAATAGTCCTACTTATATAATTGCTAGCAAGCTGCCTATAAGAACTTAGCAGTTATCTAGCTCTAGTTTACACTTATTTAGTTAATAAAGGCAAAGTATAGTATTCTAGATAAAGATATATATAACTTTAATAAGTCTAGCTTCTTAATAGGTAAGATCTTATTATAGCTAGTAGTAACAGGCTTAGAGAAGCCTAAGAAGTAGAAGAAACTTTAACTTAACAATTATAAGTAGGTTACTCTAGTATAAGGCATTAAGTTAACAAAGAAGGTAATCTTACTATTTTTTATTCTTATAGATAAGATTCTTATCTTTAACTAGTTTACTAAGGACTTTCTATATTACTAAGTTATTAATATTAGTTCTACTAGCTAAACTAATAATTATCTAGTACTTACTTAGCTTTATTACTTTAATGTATAAATAAAGCCTATTAAAGTCTATAGACTACTTATTATTAATAGCTATAAGAGCTACTACTTAGTAGATCTCTAGAATCTCTATAGAGAGAAGAAGATAATTATTTTCTATATATCTCTATACTTATTACACTTATTATAGCTACTTAATATTATCTACTTCTTGCTACTAAAGCGCCTATATAGCAATAAGGTTTTAGCCTTAGTATATAATTACATCTACTATATTAATAAGAAGACCTTCCTACTAGCCTTTAAAGCAACCTTTAAGAAGATATTAACACTAAAGAATATTTAAGTAGGCTTTAGAGGTACTACCCTAGTCCTATATAACTTAGAGGTTATGCTATTAAAGCTTAATATATGCTTATACACGCCTATACTACTAAAACTTAGTAATATTACCTAGAAGCTAAAGATACTACGTAATACTTATAAAGTAAAGAAGTAGTTAACTCTAATTTTAAAGTAGATTTAAATGAACTAAGAGTCTTTAGTAAGTTTATTAGATATAAAGTTAAATAGTTAGTAAAAAGCACTTAGTAAATAGCTTATAATATAGTATCAGTGTAGAAGAAGATAGGCTGCCTTTAAGACGCTATAGAAGTCTCTATAAAGTATAAGACCTATAAGCAATATTATATATATATAGAGAAAACTCTTATAGTTAGTAAAGTAGCTAACTTAATTACTAAAAGAATAAGTAGAGTTTATAGTAAGAGTAAGACGTCTATAAAGAGAGTGTATATTAGATAACACTATAGATATTACAGTAAGATTAAGTATAATTTCTATATATATATAGTAGAAATAAAAGATATAGATAATAGTAAAGCCTTTAAATAATACTATATAGGTCTATAAGTAATTATTTATTAGTACTATATTATAATATAGCACTATATAGATATTTTAGCGTTAAAAGTATAGTGCTTAGTAGTAAAATATATTATTATAGAGTTTTTGTCTACTAAGTTTAAATATTAGAAATAGTAAGCTTTATATTAGCTTTAGGGTAAAATTTCTTAAGTTAGTATTATAAGGATATTATACGTTATTACTGCGCTATTGTATTAATAGTGTTTGTAGAGCGCTTACTAGTAAAACATGTTAAACTAAACTTTAATTATAAAATAGTTTAAAAGCAAGAGATAAGAGATGGAAATGCAAAAAAAAGAACGGGGCCCCACCGCGATTCGAACGCGGGGCCTCCTGCAAGTTTGAGCGTAGACCCAAAGCAGGACTTATGCATGTTAGACTCTGGCATTTGCATTGCATACTGGCTTCAACTTACATCATACCACTAGACCATGAGGCCGTTTTATCGATAAGATAGTGGCAAACGTTACGGTATAAATAGTGATTTTGGCTGAAAATTCTATCGTCCCGCAATCAGTCCCATCGACTTTGGATGGAAATATGTGGATATATGTTGGTGCTGTGCCTTATCGGATTTGGTCCTGTAGCACTGCATAGTAAAGTGGGGGACCTTGTGCATAAACGAAGAGCTTGTAATGGTATGAAGCCTTACTGTAAACAAGAAAGAAACAAGCCCCAGTCTGAAGCTGCGACAGCAACACTACGCCCATTTGTAGCGCCCGTGGGTCAGACAGACAAAAGGGGTATGATGAAATGATATTTGCATATGTTCAGTAGAACAATGTTAAAGTCAGCTTCGACAGATATCAGTGTGAAGGGTGGATCAAGTTTTTGTTTAGCTATGTATATTTTAAGATGACCAACCATCCCATTCCGAGTACGTCGACAAGAGACGGTTCTTTTCTTTGTCACCAGTAAAGATGGAATCAATGATACCTACACATAGTTTTCGTATGTCCGCACGACTGAGGTTGAAGTGCTGGGCAGCAAGCTCGTACTCGCTCGATAAAGGACTACAAAAGACACCAACATCATCGGTCTATGCAGCTGTCAGTAACGTTTGAAGTGGAGTGCTGGCAACCTACAGAGAGGGATACTGGGACGTTTGTGAGTCTCCACATGCCAAAGTGGTGGTCGCTATAAGTCCCTGTGATCATCCTAGCATGGACATTACAGCTCAAACACAACTCGACGCCTATGTTTTCTTGTTCAATGATGTTGCGATATTCGTCCTTGACATGGATGACATGACCAAGTCGATCAGGCTTCCATGATAGGAGCGTCTCCAACTCTGTGTCAGAGGCGGAGACGTTGGCTTCAGCGAAGTGCAACGTCACCTTCAATCCCGAGTCTTTTGCCCTCCTGAATGTGTCGGTGAAGATGCGTACGTCGCCCTTGGCTGGATCACCACAGAGGTCAATACCTACGACGCCCGCTGACCTATATTTGATGCACAAGTCGACGACCTCTTCAGCTTGGGCGACGGTGTTGCGACGGTCCACCGAGAGTATCAGATAAGCTCGCAGGGAATTAGTACCAGACTTGTTCCATGCGGTCAAAACGTTAAGAACGGTCTTGACATAGTCCTCCTTGTTGATATTCCTTTCGGGAATAGCTCGTGGGGTGGTTCGTAGCTCCAAGTAGACTACGCCGTCGGCCTGGAAGTCTTGCAGCACGGCATTTGTGGAGTATCTTTTGTTCCAGTCAACCAAAGAGTTTGTTGTGGTTGCTGTGGAACGTACTCTATGCTGGGAAGATCACTGCACAGCTTGTAGATGTATGAGGAAAATAGCGGAAAAAAACTGTGCTGTAATGTCAGGTGGCAGACAAGATGAGATGGGTGCTGGGTGCTGGGGAAATGATGCAAGGAACCTCAAGAACGTGTATCAGAAATGAGCCTCGGTATGTATGGGCGGGAGCAGAGCTGCTAGCTCGCCGGGGCAAGAGGAGGCACAAGACGAATTGTGACATGAAGTTCAATTGTGAGGGTGCGTACGTGTCGAGGTCGTAGTCGACCTTGTCAGAGGGGATGGCAGTCAGAGGGTCCTCGACGTGGAAAGCAGCATCTTGGGCGTGCTTGGTTGCCCAGATGTCGTGCAGACATTCGCGGCTGATGCTGCCGGTTAGGTGTGCGTGCAACTGAGTCGCGTGAGGTTAGTGCTGCGAACGGTGGCCGGGCGCAGGCTGGCTTGGAGAGGCTGGAGGCGCTCACTTCGATCTTGGGCAGGCGGCGTGCAAAACGTCTATCAACAGAGGTGGCAGCATCAGCATCAGCAACAGCATCAGCAACAGCATCAGCAACAGCAGTAGCGGGCATGTTGTGTTGGTCAGCAGGCGGATATTGGTGGCGCTGTTGACGTTTCTCGAAGTGCAAATCGAAAACGATAGACTTCGGAGCGGCGCCTGGTGGTGAGGCGCTTTTGGGAATAGCAGCGGGCAGAATTGGCGCTTGCCGGGGTACGGGTGGATGCGGGCGAATCAGGGGCCAGAGCGCGGAAAGGAGGAGCAGCGAGGTGTCGAGCAGGAGATTGCGCGCCCTGTTCGTCAGGCCGGGCGTGCACAGTGAGCAGCGCAGGCAGTGCAGCAGTGGGCGGTGGTAGGTAGGTAGGTAGGTAGGTAGGTAGGTAGGTAATAGGTAGGTAGTTTGGCAGGCAGGCAGGAAGGCAGGAAGGCAGACATAGCAGGGCATAACAGGGCACAGGACAGGACTGCAGCGCAGTGCCGTACGGTATACTGCGCAGTGAGTGCACTGCAGTGAGCTGCGCAGTGTGCAGTGAGTGCCGTGCAGTGCAGCACAACGCGCAATTCTCGTGGGCGGCCGCAGACACAGCGCAGGCATCACATTCAATTCTCGCAGCCAGCCCCCGCATTGGCCGCCTGTCGCGTACCGGTAGCCAGCAGCCAGCAGCCAGCAGCCAGCAGCAGTGGTCGTGGCCGTGGCCGTGGCCGCAGCTGTTGCGTTATTAGCCATTGTTGCGGGAGCCCGGCAGTCAGGGCAGCTTCCTTTGAACCCCAGCTGGTGTCGCTCGGCCCAGCCCAAGCGTCTGCTACCGTCCACCTCAGTCCCTCCAGCACCCGCAGCCCTCTCCACCACACCACCCTCCGACCGCCGCCCCATCCCTTCTCTGCGCACGCAATTGCAGCTGCACCGCGCGCGCCCGCCGCCATTGCCGCCTCTGCTTCTGCCTCTGCCTCTGCCTGCCTGCCTGCCGCCCCTGCCCGTCTCCGTGTCGTGCGCTGCTGCGCTCCCTGCGAGGCCCCCCTGGATTTGCCTGCATCGCCGCTTTCGCGCTCGCGCCCGCCGCGACATTCGACACTCGACCCTCCCCCTCCTCCCCTTCCCCGCTGCCACAGAGGAGCATGGCCGACATGAACCAAGAGTCCATCCAGCAAAAGATCCAGGTCGCACGGCGCGATGCCGAGGCCCTCAAGGACAGGATAAAACGGAAGAAGGACGAGCTTGCTGACACAACCCGTACGTCTCTTTCTCTCTCTCTATCTCTCTATCTCTCCCCTTCTCTGTCTTTCCCTCGTTCACACACGCTCTCCCTCTGCCTGCTGCACGCGTATACACCGCCACTGCTAACCCTCACCTCCAGTCCGCGATGTCGCCCGCGACCGTGTCGAGGCCCTGCCGCGCCTCACCATGAAGACCAAGCGCACCCTCAAGGGCCATCTGGCAAAGATCTACGCCATGCACTGGTCCACCGACCGTCGCCACCTCGTCTCGGCCTCGCAAGACGGCAAGCTCATCATTTGGGACGCCTACACCACAAACAAGGTCCACGCCATCCCCCTGCGTTCGTCGTGGGTCATGACCTGCGCCTACTCGCCCTCTGGCAACTACGTCGCCTGCGGTGGTCTCGACAACATTTGCTCCATCTACAATCTCTCCGCGCGAGAAGGCCCGACACGCGTTGCTCGCGAGCTCTCCGGTCACTCCGGGTACCTGTCCTGCTGTAGATTCATCAGCGACAAGCGCATCCTGACCTCCTCTGGTGACATGACCTGCGTTCTTTGGGATCTGGAGACCGGCTCCAAGGTCCACGAGTTCGCTGACCATCTCGGCGATGTCATGAGCTTGAGTATCAACCCCCTCGACCACAATCAGTTCGTATCCGGTGCCTGTGATGCATTCGCCAAGCTCTGGGACATTCGTCAGCAGAAGTGTGTGCAGACCTTTGCCGCTCACGACTCGGATATCAACGCCATCCAGTTCTTCCCCAACGGCAATGCCTTTGGTACAGGTTCTGACGATGCTTCTTGCCGTCTGTTCGATATTCGTGCTGATCGCGAGCTTGCCTCATACCAGGTCCGTACACCACCTCACTCTCTGATTCCTCTAGCAATCCATTCTAATTTCCTCATAGATCCCCGAGCCTGTTTGCGGCATCACTTCGGTTGCCTTCTCTGTGTCTGGCCGTCTTCTGTTTGCTGGTTACGATGACTTTGAATGCAAGGTATGTAGCTCATGACCAAACTCGAAATCGTCTTCTAACCAAATTGCAGGTCTGGGATGTTCTCCGTGGCGAGCGTGTCGGCACGCTGCAAGGGCACGACAACCGTGTCAGCTGTCTTGGTGTCAGTAACGATGCACTCAGTTTGTGCACTGGTTCATGGGACTCTATGGTAAGCTCTCTCCTGATCATCGTCGTCTACAACTAGCTGACGTTGGATAGCTGCGCATTTGGGCATAAGCAGGCGGCGTCGAGGCATGCAACGTAATATTACGATACACAGCTGGACCACGGCCGCATGCACGTATCCCTAATCTGGCCGTCCCACAAACTCCCATTCCGACTTGTCTGTTTATCATACCCACTACACATCCTCCGGGAGAACTTGGACCTGCCACACTGCACTGGCCAACATAATATACCACACACACACACACTCTTGGAAGCTACAAAGCCGCGGTCATTGCCTCAGTTTGGTGGACAGGCGCCGGGGATCATCTTGTGCGCGACACTTTTTCCTTTCCATACCACTGTTTTCCCATCTTTTTCCCTCTTGCAACAAACCGGGCTGTACCCGCCTTTCCTCTCAGAGATCCGGGCTGGCTGTTCTCATAGTACCACTCTATCCATCCCTCCATATCAAGCTCATTTACACGTTTATCAACTTTTCCGACATGGCTTTTTTTTTTCTTTTATTGTGAGCAGCTCAAAAGCGGTACGACTTGATGGAGTTGAGCAAGACGGTTTTCATGTACGTTTCGGATTATGAGGTGGCTTGGTGACGTGCAGCATGGTTTCAGTTCTATGTATGATCCTGTGCTGATATGCGAGGGATGGATACGTAGGGAGATAGCAGTCAATTTGTTTTATATTAAGCTATGTGCTCTCTGGCATGGTGAAAAGACATCAGAAGAGAAGAGACGGCCACTGGCAAACGGGAGTACACGGTAGGTGCACTCAGAACAAGCAACTTCGTATTCGGTGCTTGGCCTGGAGAAGCAAATTCGTTGCTTGCGGACTCGGGGTGGAGAAGAAGCAATACTTCGAACATTTGGTGAACAGTGTGCAACGGTTGCACTCTGTCCCCCCACCGTCACAAGGTCGATGGTAAATTTGGCTCTGCGCAAGAGCCCTTGTGCAGTCTGGTCCGCTGCTGTTCGACCCTGGAGTCGGCCCAGATGCGGTGACATACAACGCACGTGGCAGCTGGTGACGGTGGAGTGCAAAGCAGGTATGGCAGATGGCTGTGCTTGAGCCTTGCGCCTGCACCTGCGCCTGCCTTTTCTTTTGTCCGACTCATGCAATGCCCACGTGCCTGGTGTGAAGGGCTCCACGCTGTAAGTCTGAAGGGTCGGGGGCCGGCAAAAGCGCTTCTGGAAGGGCTATGGAAGGGCTATGGAATGACTCTAGAAGATTTTCGAGGCATTGATGGTCCGGGGTCTGCTGGCTTTGCTTATCAGGCCTGATATTATACATGATGGTATGCACCTGCATATCTTAATAGTCTGGTTGTAAGAACACGGCATGAATGCAAGCGCCTTGAAGGAACCGACTCGTCATGGATGGTAATTACAGCTACGGCAAAAGCAAAAGTAGGAGCAGGCAAGGAGCCTGGCTGCCTTGGAGGGCTGGAGACACGGAGGGCATAACGAACGATGATGTGACGACTCGGTAGATGCCGACTTGACGCAGCAGAAGACGTTTCAAAGTTGTGCACGCGGTGACCATGACAGCAGCCTGCCGCGGCGTGATTCGGTGATTCAAAGCAGGTCTGTTTCGCGAGGGCGAGGTCGTTTCAGGAGTCGTGACTCCGTCTTGCCAATCTTTGGCGATCCCAGGAGAAAGTCGCATGTCAATCTGGCGGAGGCGCCACTGCTCAGCCCTAGACATGCCACATCCAAGGACATCCTGGCCGATGCAGCACCGTGCCCGAGCAAATATGGCCGTGGGCTGGAGTGTCGTCGTCAGTCTGGCGGGCAGTCCCTCACCTGTGTGTCCAATCACGCCGGTGAAACGGGGCTGCTTCTTCGAAAATAGACCCTTGCACCCCGCTAAGCTGTCATCCAGCTCGGACAGCCTGGATGCTCGACACTCGCGCCTGCCTCACCTCACCGCAGCACCCATACAAATAGCACGCCCGCCCGCGCCCCGGTCGGCCCTCCTTTCACCATGACCACGGCCGCCCAAGACGAATTCAACGAGCTTATGCGCGATAAGGACCGCGAGGAAAGACACCCTGAAGACCGACACAACGACAGCGACCTCTCTGAACCAGACTCGGAAGGCGCCGAAAAGGACCGCTACGAAATCATAGATACTGACGACGAGCTGGACCTGCCCGCCGAGATGCGCTCCAACTACTACATGCCCGCGCACATCCGCTCCGAGGCCAACACTGGACCCAAGGGCGTCATTGCAGATGCACAGGCCTTTGAGCAGGCCAAGAAGCAGGCGCGCCGCTTCACCTGGAAGAAGGGCTCCTCGCCCCAGCAGCAGTACAATGTCACAGCCTACCAGGCCGACCAGGCCTCGTCAGACGAGGACAACGATAGCGGCTTCATGAAGCAATGGCGCGAGTCGAGGCTACGCGAGCTGCAGAACGCCGGCCAGCGCATACGGTCGCGCACAAATAGCCCCAGCAGGAGAATATACGGCAGCATGCCTGCAGTAGACGGAGAGGGCTACCTTGACGCCATCGAGAAGACAGCGTCAGACACAACCGTTGTCGTCTTCATCTACAACGACATGGTATGTCCTTATTCTTGGCAGGTCTACTGCTTCACCCGCATCTAACACGCTGCAGTCCGACATCTCCAACATGGTCGAGGAGTGCATGCGCCAAGTAGCAAAACGCAACGACACAGTGCGCTTCGTAAAGCTACACAATGCTGATGCCGAAATGGAAGAGGAAGGCGTACCCGCCGTGCTGGCCTACAAGGGCGGCGAGAAATTCGCTGGTCTAGTACCACTTCTCAACGAGCTCCCTGACGACTCAGAGCTCAGTGCCGTTAGCCTCGAGACAGCATTTAGAAGGTCAGTCTACTCTATCCCCAACACGATTCTGTCGTGGACGTTGTCTCGCATCAGCTGACTAACACCTATGCAGACATCGCATTCTATAAATACTCTTAATACGAACTGCACGCCCTAATCCTTCGCACATCGCCCTGTGGGCGGCCCGCAGATGCATAACGCTCGGCTCCGCCGCGCTGGTGCCAAACGAGCACCGAGAGTCGGTGCGACATTTGCTGGTTGTGTGTGCGAAATATGACCTCTCATCACCGTCTTTTGCCATTTCAGTACGCAATGAATGCTGCGGACCATGGAAATCTACTCAATGCCTTACGTTTTTTGTCATGTTATTCTAGCGATATAGACTTGCATATCCGGGCGACCGGCGCGCTGGCGTTAATCAGCTGTCGGCACGGCCAATGTTTTTTATCAGGATGGTAGCATAGTCGTGCTATGCGGCAATACCCCATTATGCTATTCACAAATTCAACTGCTTACGTCTTTCTGTACGAGGACACGTCAACAACTATTGGTTTCAAACTTGCTTGCAGACTCATGTGCATACTGGCTTGCGGACTTGCTTTTTCCTGCATGCCAATCCCACTGTTTAACCTTCGCACCAGCCCTGTGTCTACTCGACCAATGCGGCCTCTTTCTCAAGCACATCTCGCACCACCATCACATATCTCGATGATTCCACGATCTCTCCATCTGCCATCGATGCCGAATGACATCACAAACCCAATCGCAAACAGCTCTCATCGACACGGTCTGCGCTGAAACGCTGACAGCGCGTCCGAACATTACTCACTCTACCTGCCACATCCATAATCGCGATCCTAGTGACATCACGATGAAGAACTTATGAAAGTTAGGTTGCGGGGATAGAAGACGCGCGTTTCAGTGGGCGGGGAGTCATGTCGGCCGTGCTGGCCCGGCAAAGGGTGAATTGAGCATGATATGATGCGCTTTCAAGCATGTTAAAAGCACAAGGTACATGGCAGTAGCCAGGATCAAGATCTGCGGTGGTGAGGATTGACTGGACGACACGTACTGTTTGCATGTCATCGAGTTCTATGTACCTCTAGGTAGTCCGCCCAGTTTGGGACACAGAGGTTGTACCCCACGGCCCTGTTCGAAGCATCTGCATTGCGTAAAATGCAAGATCTTCGGATTATTGGGAGCTATCCCAGTACCCACTAAGTTCGTCGCGGAAAAGTTGCATGTTGCGTTGCTGTAAACAGTAAACGTCCTGCTTGCCTCCTGATCCCTACCTTTTAAAGAATCGACGCCCACAGGAAATCTTCTTAAGAAATCTGACACTTCAAGCGGTGGGCGACATCGCTCGTCTCTACAAAGTGTTTGGACAACTCGTGAAGAGAGACTTCTAAGTTCTGACTCAGACTCTGTGAACCGCGATGCCACCGATCACAGCCGCCTTTGAAGAAATGCTTTCCATATACAAATACGTTTACCTATAATTTTCAAAGTCCATCGTTGAGACAAGCAGTATTTCGTCGCCTGTGATCTTGAGTACTCATGTCAGCAGTTCAGTCGGTCTCGCAACGCCCATCGCAGAAGCTCAGCCAACCACCAAACAGCTCGATGAACAAGAATCAAAAGCCCCATCTAGAATTCTTCGCGTTACACTACCAGAGTAACTCGAAAGCCCTATGTTTTCGAACGGGTGCGGGTCGCATTGATTCTACGAATACAATCGTTGAGGAACAATGTTATTTATTCCGCAAAAGACTCCACCAGATGGACGAGACAACAGCGCAAATATGGTCCAAGTTAGAGATCTCGTAGTATCTCATGTTCATGATAGATAATGGCTTCATTGGTGATCTGGACCAATTCCCGGCAACGCTCACTGGATTCTCGTATGTAGCCACATCGTTAGCCAGAAAAGGGGGTGAGCTTGAGCTTGAGCTCATACCAGCAAACATCAGACTTGACACCAGAGAACTTGCGGTGGCGTGGAAGACCTGTCAAGTGAGACAGAGAGCACGCGGGCGATCCAAAGGAAGGCGCTACCTCGGCTCCCAGGTGCTGCTACATTTTGTGTACATGAATCTGGCCCAGAATCAATCGCTCCTTTGGTCCTGCAAAACACGACCGAAGAGTAATAGATCTAACCAATGGCTTTGCCCAGGGAAAGGTGCATTAGGATTCTTGCTATGTAGCAGATCAGTGCTAAGGGCGAATCGCAAACTGAAGGTAATTTTGAGATGTGATGCATGAAGTGCAGCAGATGATCATGATTGAAATGCGCGAGAAATGTGATGTATGTACATGGTATCAGTAGCTATGAATGCAACACATAACGAAACGAACACTGGCGATATATGCAAATGCAAAACAGGAACGATATACACACCTCAACTCCTCCTCACATGTCCATACCCTTTGCTCAAAGTCTTGTCCACATCCACGGGTGAAGCGCCCACCGCCTCACCATTCCTCTCCGGGCTGCCATCTGTCTCCAATATCTCGACTCGACTCTTCAACAGTTCCTTGACCTCGTTCTCCCTCCGCTCCTCCTCTCTTCTCTGCATCTTATGCACCACATCCCGCACCCTCTCCTCCTCGTCTCGATATTTGTTCGTCTTCCTATCCCAGCCCTGCTGAAGCTCATCCGCCGCCGCTTCCTCCAACCTGCGCTTGACATCCGGGTCCTTCTCAAGAACCTGGAAGTGGTCTTCGTCTGTGGGGAAGAAGGCCGACATCAGCGCCTTGATGCCAAGTTCGAAAACAACAAATGCGAGCAGAATAATAATGAGACAGAGCCACCATGTCAGACTTGCGCCAAAGCCGCGCAGGAACGTGTCGCGTACATAGTAGATTTTTGATTTTGGATCGTAGGTGGAGGATAGGATGATATTCCACAGAAACCAGCCGCCGACAGAGCAGAAGATAGCAATGCCATTTGTTACGGTTTTGGAGTGCGTCTCGAGAAATCTGTTCTTCATCAGTAACTGCTTTAGCGGGGTGGGAGAAGAAAAGTACGCACTGCATCTTCAGACTGATAGCCCAGACAACAGCCGTGTAAGTTATGCTGCCAAGTGAGAAGATACTGTTGTCCTCGGTGAATAGAGCCTCGCCAAAAAGCGAAAGCATGCAAAAGTACACGACCATGGCTTCAGCAGATGCCATGAACATCCAGCCGAGGTAGACCTTGAAGTTGAACCCGCCGTTGCGCTGACCCTTTGTGTACAGCTCCGGGACAGCAAGAAGAGTAGAGGCGGATAAGTCTTTCTCGAACACACCCATGAAAATCACAGGGAGCGAGGTGAACAGAGTGTTGAACATACTGAGCGACCAAGACTCGTATAACGATGTGCCAGTGTAGCCCACAGAGCGTTGGTAAAGGGCTTGTGTGAGATAGAAGAGCATTTCCTTCCAGAAAGTACCGACTGTGTACTTGCAGGTACGAATGTAGTTCCATCGCCCGTGAACGAGAAGAAGCTTAGTCAAGAACCTGAATTGTGCAATCGAGTAGTCAGACGTACGTGCCGCCTGAAGCCCCTCCTTTCCGGTGATCCCGATACCGACGTGCGCTTCTTGTATCATGGCAATATCATTGGCGCCATCACCAATCGCGAGAGTGATACTCTTTTTGACGCGTTTGCGAATGGTGTGGACAAGGAGGGCCTTTTGAGAGGGCGAGGCACGGCAACAGATAACCGAGTCAGCGAGGACGGCTAGCTCATAGAAGAGCGTTTGAAGCGTCTCATCTTCAGTAATACGCGAGAGAGTCTGTCCATCGACCACAACCACGGAGTGCGCTACTGTGCCCTGTGTAATGGCAACAACAGCGGTGGTAGCCATCTCGTCGACTTGTCCAGCTTCATGATCAAGAATAGTAACGTTGGAGTAGTCTTTGATCAGGCGGCAGGAGTAGCCAATATTGATGGCCGTCTCACGCTTATCACCTGTCAGCATCCACATCTTGATTTTTGCCCGACGTAGCTTGTCGATTGCCTCTGGGACGCCTTGCTGGAGCTTATCTTCGATCGCGGTTGCAGCGCAAAGGTCGAAGTTCTGCTCAATCATATCACCAGCTTCTTCTATCAACCGCGTACGGTCTACAAGGCTGGTGGTAGCCTCAAGGTACCCTTTCTTCCACGTCTGGTACTCGTCTTCAGTCAGGAAGCGGTAACCGTAAAGAAGGGTTCGAAGACCTTCGGTTGCGAATTCGTTGATATGCTGGAGGCATCGCTCGATTACAGCAGATTCATCACCTGCCACATTTTCGTCAACCATGGTTTCCATATCCTCCAACTGCATTGAACTCCTCGCAGACGATGCTACAGAGGAGAGTCGGCCAAGATCTGATGCGCGAGGTGTTCGTGAAGGCGAAACAGTGGTTTCTATTGGGTGACGCCCGAAGTCGTTTTCCCGCTCTCGCAGCCAGAGGTCTACCTCATCTCTTGCTGACATCGAGGGCCGACCACCAATACTGCTTCGAGCGATCGAGTGACGACCCATGCTGATGCTCGCGCGTGCAGCTTGAGCGACGGACATGCTCCTGCGAGCGCCGATACTGCTCTTCCTCTCGATTTGTTCACTCATACGAGCAATGGCTGATTGAGCTTCCATGCTTTTCCTCTTGTTCGCAAGACGCTCGATTTCGACCATCTTTTTGTTAGCAAGGACAGCCAACTTGAGACGTTGCATAATGATGGAATCAGCGCCTTTACAGATGATACACACGCGGCCGTCTGGGAAGCGGAGAACAATCGACATTCTTTTCCGTTTGCTCGAAAATTCAATGACATCGAGTATCTCATACGTTTCAAGCAACGGCTCGTCCTCTGACCCAGTAGGCAAAATCTTGAGGGTAATGGTATGGACATCACGATTGATGAGTAAGAAACCCATGTCCTGAGCAGCTTGCACAAGGGCAAGCTCATCTGGAGATGAAGCCATGAAATGTGTCTTGCCATCTTCTTGGATCTCTGGCAGGCACGTGTGACAAAGCGCCAATGAGAGAAGGAACATGCGTGCCTTCCTCGAAAAAGGCGTGTGGGGTTTCCGCTGGATGTAGCGAAGCATATCGCCGGTTAGGAACTCTCGGGACGTCTTGTGTGGATTTGTTGTCGATTGCCACTTCGAGCCTGTGGTCTCTTCGAAGTCCGTATGTTCACCGCCGTCGAGCGTAGCCAAGCCGTGCTCCTCAGACAGAGCGTCTTTTGTCGATTTCACACTCTTTCTGCTCTTTGCAGGCTCTTTCCCCTTTTTTCTTGGCCTATTCTTGAGTTTCTTCTTCTTTGACTCAGGCAGATCAGCATCATGCAACCAGGCAACGCCGGCCACACTCAGCTTGCGAAATTTCATCGAATTGTCAGTGAGAGTTCCTGTCTTGTCGGAAAATATGTAACTAATCTGTCCAAGCTCTTCGTTGATGGTCGAGGTTCGTGGCTCGCAAGGCGTGTCCGAGACAGGATCATACATGTCGATATCCGTGTGCAGGAAGAACATCTGTGCTAACTTCACTATCTCCAAACTGACGTATAGCGACAGTGGAATCATGGTGTTGAACATGATTACGAACGAGGTGAAACTTGGGAAGAATGCGACAGAAGATCCGGACAGATACCATAGCTCGTCTTCTTTGCGTTGCCAAATCTTATAGGCAACGGCATTGAAGACAGAGAGAAGGATGACAAAGATGACGATAATGATAACTATGCGGTTGACAAAGCCTTGGAGCGCAGGAGCCTTGATGCGGGGGTTCTTATTAGCGTTCATGCGGATTCGACATTCTTCACCAGAGTAGATGACTAGCCCGACAGCATCTGGTGTGTTCCGGAGAATGCTACCTCGGAAGATGATTTCGTTCAGTGTCAACGGTGCTTGCTTGCCACCTACATTAACACGACCCTCGAAGCTGTACAAATCGCGGTTCGGGTCCTCGATGACAAACTCAGCTTCTGTCCGAAGCACATCTTCTTGATTCTTGATTATTCTGGACATCGATGCTGTCGTTTGCTTGCTTTTCAAATTCGTCTCGCCATCCAAGGCCATTGTCTCAACAAACGCGACACTGTTCTCTCCACTGGAGTGCAGTAGGGCGAGGTCTGCTGGTGCGGCGTCATCACGATCCAGTCTAATGATGTCTCCAACCTGGATATCCTGCCACTTAATGGTTTCCCAAGCCAGCATCTCCGGCTCGGGAGAGGATACACTCCCATCGTCTGTTGATCCGCTCTTAAGCTGAGGCGAAGGGGATAGTTTTGAGCGCAGCACTTTCGCTTCACGATTGTTCTCCGCCTTATCGAGTCGATATCTTCTCAAGTCGTCAAAGCCTTCCTTGGCGATTGATAGGAAAACAAAAAATAACAATGGTACAATGGTGGTGTACTTTCCAGTAGTGCTGAGATCGGGTATCATCTGAAGAATGGAGATTACAAGGAAGTAAAAGTTAGCGAGCTTGGAGAATTGAGCAACGAGCTGACGTGGTACAAAGTTCCACGCTGAGTATCGAGTCGATCGTATCCAATTCTGGACATATGGTTGGGTCGTCCGTTCATCAATCAGCGTTTCTTTGCGATTGGAGTCCAAGGATATGTGTCGTCCATCCTTGCTCGGCGGTATGTCGTGCTGCCGTAGTATGAACTTGCGTGCCTGCACCACAGCCTCACGCACGCGCTTGGCGTACGGTGACTTTTTGGTTCCCCGAGTCTTGTGCCAACTGGTGTTTTGCGGTAATGCAACTGGCCCTTTCCCCAGCCGTGCCTTCAACGAGTCTGATGCTTCCGAGACATACTCGGCCTGTGCGGGAGTGACAGACACGACCGTGTCTCCACTCTTCGATGCATAATTATTACTGTATAACCTCGTCTCTCCTTCAGTGCTCTGCGAAGCGCCAACGTTGTCTTCCAATTCGATATCTGCGGCTATTGGCTGTGTTTGATCTGCGTAATTCTTTCGAAAGAGAGCGCTGCGCATGGAAAGGCCTCGATTGCGAGCCTTTGGCGACAGTGGCGAACTCTGTCCTGAAGTGCGAGGCGGCAGCGGCGCTGTCTGTGAAGAAGTAGAGCCATTTCCATGAGGTGCATGGCGCTCGATGTCGGCCGAGAAGCGGACTCGCTGCGAGGCGTCTGACAAAAGACGTGTTGCTGTCGGTCGAGAGGCGCTTTCAATAGCTGAGGTGCGCGATGCGGGCTCGCTGTCGTCTGCAGTTATTCGTGGGTCTTCGATCGTATGCGGTGGACCGTGTGGCTCTGTTGCTGCCGCTGTCAAGTCGTCGTCGTCGTCGTAGGACGTCGAGCGTCTCCTACGCGCGCCACCACTGGAATCTCCAACGCCAGACATTGCCAGCCAACATGCCACGGGTAGGCAAAATGAATATCCTGAGGCGCCTTCCCAGCCGGCGCGGCGGGTCGAGTCGAGTCCTCGCTGCTTCTGGACGACCTAGCGGCTTGTCTTCTTAGCGATTACGCGGCGGCGGAGATGCTCTCCGCACTGGAGATTTGCACATTTGCGACTGCTTGCTGGAGGTCAGGCTACGGTGTATCTCAGATACGAACTGGCGTCCGCGGGCGGAGCTGCCGCCAAACGGCTCGGCGGCTGAATGTGGACAGCCAGGACAGCCTCGATTTGGTGCCCGCCCGTGATGCATGGCATATGCTGGACCGAACCCTGCATCGCGACTGCCAAAACTGACGTAACCACTGCCAGCGGAAAAGTGCCGCTGTTACCCCGTTTGTACAAAGTAACCCCAGCCTTATCCGAATACCTACTCCACAGACGTGCGTCTGGAATACTTGCGAACCAAGGTTGCGTTGGCGGCTACTGAGAATGCGGCTGACAATGGACATGGGACCTCCACCTGAAGGCCGTCATCTAGATATCTTTCTTTGTTTGTAACGGCCTTTCCATTATGCTTTACTACGCTATGCTATGCAGTGCCGGCTATAAAGTACCACGAATGAAGCAGATTCAAGACAAGAAAAAAAGAATAAGCGCAAGCAGATTGGTTGTTCAGCAGAAGCTCGCATGCGATTTGATTGCACTGAACCAGCTACAGGTTACTCCAACTCCCAATAAGAATGCGCGCAAAATCAATATGGTATAATGAGAGTCCTGCGACTCAATGCATCGTGTGATCCTCCTCTTTGCAAATATGCTTGCCAACTCCCATACGTGTCCTTCGGTAAAGAGAAGCAGTCTGTTGTGGTATCCCAATGTCGTGACGCTCATTAAGTATGAAACCCTCCAAAGATTATGGTGAAAGAGACAAGCGCCATGCAGTATGCGGCCATAGATAAACGTCCTATGATGATGTGACGGTATGTTTTGCGGAAACAAATGATTAGGAAATAGCCTCGTGGCCGATCTAGGCCGCAGCTACACACCAGTGACGGTGGAAGACCCACGCACTCTTCTGGCACTCTTTGCTGCAGTACTTTGTCCTTCGACAGCGACGGCACTTGGCGAATTGGCGTGTGTATTCTTCCCAACGGCCGCATTGGTAGTATGCACACTGGCGAATACCGCCTCGGGAGTCGTCTTTTCGGCAGAGGTTGCGCATAACAACGCTAGCCCAGTATTGCATGTCTGAGGTGTGGTGTCGAACAGTAAATTGTTCAACAAGTGGGAAAATGTTGACATCGTCGGGGAGCTCGTATTCTTCAAGCTCTTCTTCCTCTTCCTCATCAGCCTTTGGCACTGCTGGCACTTCGCCGTCTAGCAGTTGCAAGTCAGACCCAATCTTTAGCTTGGGTACAAGATGGGACTTCTGGAAGTAGTTTCGGAGATTGCAGTACTTCGAGACATAAGCCAACAGCTGCAGCGACATGAGAACGTCCTCATCACGGGGCATAGCGGCAAGCACACCGGCTGTTGCATTTCGGTCCTGAGCATAGCGAGGATACCATGGCGGCGGGGCGTTCCCGCCGTTGATGGCGGGCTGCATAGGAGAGAATCCCGCAATGGCAGCAGCAGTGGGTGGAGTGTTGGTTGGATTGATCAAGCTGCCGTCAAGCGCAGGTCGGTGTGTAATGTTGAAAGTTTCGTTATTCTCATCTGCGGCATCAGAAGGGGCTGCAAGAGGAACCGGGGTCGTGCCAGCATCCATTTCAGCGTTGTCGACGATGGCGGAAAGATCCATATCTTGTTGGATACCGACAATGGGCTCGTTTGCAGCCGGGCCTGCGGCTGCGACAGCATCCATTGACAGCTCCTCCTGTTGTGCTTCGAGATCAGACTCTCCAGACATGGATAGCTGGTGCCGGATCGACGGTCGGCGGCGTGTGCGGTTGAGCCCTGCCCGAGGGCTTGCTTGGCGTGCCTGTGGAGCGCTCGGCGTGGTGGGTGACTCAGGCTGGGAGGTGATCTCCCCTGCCAGAGCCGGGAGCATAGAAGGCAGCCGATCAGCATCTCGCACAGGTCGCAGCGCAAAACCGTCTGCTGCTGTATCCATGGACGGCATTGCGGTGACAAGCGGCTGCCCTAGATTACGAGTGGCGGCGCCGAAAAGCGGTGACCGTGTCTCGTGGTGCGGCCTGTGAGTGTGATGATGATGGTGTGATGGTCGTCCACGGTTGAACGTGGTCCGCTCTGGCGGGGAGCTCAGAGCAAAAGTGGGCATATGGTTCCCCTCCATCGCGACATCAAGAACTGGGATCTGTGCCTGAGTGAGACCAGCGTGCGGTGGCAGCTGGGGAATCTCAATGGGGGGAGGAATGGTACGTCGCGAGCGCTCTGACCTGTGTCCCGAGCCAGAGGCCATCTCGCCAGAGCGCGATGAATGATGACGGCTAGAACCGCCCAGTCGTGCAGATCGGTGCAATTCGGCCTCGGCCTTTTGTCTATACTTGTCGACGACCTTGATGTAGTTGTCGAGGATGGTAGCAATGACGGGCACCATGTCCGCCTCTACGACACGCGTCCTGACGTTCTCTGAGCCGCGCACGCCAATGTTGAAGATGCACTGGAAGGCAAGGTTCCACTTCCACATGTCCATCATGTCCTTGCTCCGGCCCTCCTTGAGAATGCATATCAGACGCTCGATGCCGCCATCGACGGTGAGGATGTCTCTGATGCGTGCGGATGAGGTGGTGAGGTAGGCAAGGTGGTTGAGCGAGTTGATGAGCGGGAGGGTCGAGGTGCAGTCAAGGGCGCGGCGGTCGTAGAGGGCGGTGGTGATGCCCACCGACGCCTTATTGGCGTTGGGGATGCTGAAATTGACTTCGCGCATGGTTGCTGGGTGCTGCAGCAGGCCGTGGGGGGGGGGGGGGGAAAGATGAGGAGACGAGGGGTGGTGCAGCACTAGTGTCGCATGTGGTGGGTGGCAGACTGGCCTGGTGAAAGCGGCCTGGCACTGGAGAGACTCGCAGAGGACGCCTGCGGCCGGGCGGCGGTGCTCTGCAACAAGGAGTGAGGCGGCGGCGGCGACAGCTGGTGATGGGTGGTCGACAGGAGATGAGGACGATGCTGTGCGTTAGGGGTGTCCCAGGCACGGCAGAAGCGTGTGGTGTGGCAAGCTGGGGGGTTTCAGGCGGAGGGGCCGCAGAGACAGCGCGCGGCGGGGCGGCTCGAGGGCTCTCTGCGCGGGTCTATGTCCACGGGGCGTAATAGTATGGTGGTAGAGTATGTTGGATGAGGCTGCGGTGGTGGGAATGGGGAAGAGAGACGGTTTGGGTGAGAGCGACGAGGGCCGGCCGCCGCAGTGGAGCTCGGCACCAGCTAGCGGCCTGGAACAGCCCTCCCTCGACACTCAATTTCAACTAGACACACGGCCATTTGGCGCAGTAGCCAACTGCACGCGCTGCCTTGTCCACAGGCTGGGCAGTGAGCGCTGGCACTCGGGACTGCAGCGCTGCCAACTGCGGCACTCACGGCGGGCCTCAGGCCGCAGACACTCTAGGTATTCTCACTCGCCACGCACCCCTCTGCGCGCCGGCCGAGTGCATGACTGAAGCTGCTGAGAAATGCAATGCAGCGTGCAGCCTCAGCGGCGGGCGCCCTCCCAAGACTCGCTTGCAACCCTGTCGTGCTACCTACCTAGATGGCTTCGTCCGTCTCATGCTCGCCAGCGCCTGTGGGAGCGTGTCGGCGAGGCCTAAACTTGGCTTGTGGAGCGAACGTCCAAGGGAACAGCTGCAGTGCTGAACTGCTGCACATGCGCTGATCGTGATCTGCACACACTGCCAACTGTCCTGGGGACATGCTTACCTGCACAGTTCTGCTTACATACAGCGCTCCGGCCATGACACAAACTGCATCACACGCAGCTGAAGTGCCTCAAGGGCCGTGTTTGTGCCATATCCACAGCCATGCGTTGACGTGCAGCCCGGACAGTAGGACGCTGTCGTCCTCTGGAGCCTGTCATAACTTTGTCGTATCCATGGCCCCTAAATTCTATACTTATACCCGCTCTGACGTCTGACCGTCCTGATGGTCCCCTGATGGGCCCCTGTTGGTCCCCTGCTAAGTCCTGAAGCTCTGCACAGCAGGCTCGCAAATATCATCATCCTCAGGCTGTGCCCTTCTCGCCCCTTGTATGCGTCATGGCCTCGCCACCAGGCTCCAAGATCCAGGACTTCGCTGCGACGGGCTCTCCTGCGTCTGCCCAGGACCGGCGCCCGTCTGCAGCAGTCGCGCCTCGGCTCCACGTTGACACTCACGTTGACGAGCACACCCAAAGCAGAAGTCGCGGACGGTCTGCGACTTCGACAACGGCAACTGCAGCCCAACCAAACATTGAGGACGTCCTCTCGCCTGCCTACAGCCGCTCATCCATCGACACTACCCTGCGCCGCCGAATCACACGTTCCAACACCGTTCGTCACTACCAGTCGCCAACACGGGCTACATGGGAGGAGCCAGGTGCCGAACCAGGTGTCGACGTCAAGGACGAGGAAGCAGCTGCGCGCTTTGCACATCTGAGCCAGCAATGCGAAATCACCGTGGTCGATTTCTCTGCCGAGCGCATACAGACGTATCAGCTGGACAACGACACACTATCTGAATTCGTCAAGAGACCAAAGGATGACTGGGTTGAGTGTCGCTGGGTCAATGTCAACGGGCTGGACTTCGACGTGATCAGCGAGCTGACGACTCACAAGCAACTGCATCGCCTCGCCATTGAGGATCTGATGACAGGTCGAGAGCAGCGCACAAAAGTCGACTGGTACTCGGATCAAGCTTTCAGTAAGTGGGACTGCCCTTTGCTCACGCTTGCCGGTTTCCGAGAACCTTGCCCTTAACAAACCCGACGCCTTTCCTCGAAACAAAGGACATGTCGCTGACAGTCTTCAGTGCTATTGACGCTTTCTAAGCTCGTGCGGAACCCGAGTGATGATTCAGACAGCGATACGGATTCGGATTCTGAAGATGACCTGCCTAGGCGTGCACGCTCACGATCCCGCTCGCGAGCTGCACACCAAGCGCATAAAAAGAAGAAGAAATCATGGATGAGGAAAATTAAGCATGCTTTGGGTCTGCAAACTGGCCCGAAACAACCAAAGGATCTGGAAAACATACCTAACAGTTTCGAAAAATATGACACCAGATTAGACGGCGCAAGCGTCTCTCGTCTATCAACCTCAAAGGCGGAAAATGGGGGGATCCGCACGCTCCAGCGTTATCGCGGTGGACCAAATGTGGAGCGCATTCTCTATCTCGAACAGAATTCAGCGCTCACAGATAAACAACTCACAGTCAGCGTGGAGCAGGTCGGCATCTTCCTCTGTTCGGACAACAGTGTGATATCCTTCTTCGAGCACTCCGCCAACATCATCGAATCCTTCATACTCAAGCGTCTCAATACTGAGGATACCATTCTGCGCCGTAGTGCCGACAGTTCCATGATCGTGCAAGCCATCATTGACGCAATCATCGACTTGGCCATTCCTGTCGTAGCCGCTTATGAAGACGCCATGGGCGAGCTGGAACTCGATGTCCTCGAAGATCCTGAGATTCACCATTCTCAATCACTCTATCTACTCACCTCAGAGCTCTCCATTCTGCGCAACACGATCCAGCCCATCATCTCCCTCATCAACGCTCTGCGCGACCACAAGTCAGATCCGATGCAGCAGAACTGGATCCAGCACCAGAACTCCAACCTTGCTACCCGTAAGACAATGTCCTCCATCTCCATCTCCCCTCTGGCGCACACATATCTCGGCGATGTGGAAGATCACTGCATCATGATCACCGCCTCGTTGGACCAGATGCGGCGCGCAGCTGACAATCTTATCGACCTGATCTTCAACATGATGGGCGCGTTCCAGAACGAATCAATGAAAGTACTCACCGCCGTGACCATCTTCTTTCTGCCCCTGACTTTCTTGGTCGGCTACTTTGGGCAGAACTTTGAGCGCTTCGACGGTGTGCAGCATCACTCGGATGCGTTTTTCTGGATTATCGCAGTGCCTGTCATGGTCGTTACAGTGTTGGTACTCATGAGCCAGAGCATTGCTAGGAAGATTAGGAGATGGGCGGGCAAGTTCAAGCTGAAGCGCGCGAAGATTAGGTTCAGTGGCGGGAGGAACGGTGCGAATGTGCTGGGCATGACGCATGAGCAGAAGAAGAGGGTTAAGCGGAGGCAGACCATGTACGCCAAAGGCCAAATAGGGTCTTTTTAGTAAATGTGGCTCCGACGTATGAGATGGAAGTGTGCATGTCCTTTGTTTGGAATGCTGGAAGGTTGAAGCGGAGATACCCTAGACTTGGCTTCGAACACGAGCTTCGAATACGAATGATTGAAGACTCGGTCAATACACCTGGAGTAAAAATTTGATGACGTCTTTTGTTTGTTTTCTATGATGCGTTCTCGCAGAACACAATTCCTCTAGGCCAACGACTACTCTGATCGGGCCAGGGTGTTGTACAGCGATACCAAAGCCCAAACGCCAATCTATGCACCTCACATGTCCAGCCATACATTCCCTAGTACAATACTCATAAAACCTACGTCATGACTGCCCTCGAAAACAGCGCACCAAGAACAGTCTCTTAGTTGACTTCCTTGATCTTGCACTGCCACCCAGACTCCTTCTCGAGAAGGGGAAGACTATGTATGTGTCAGTATGCTTAAACAAAAGGATAGGTTTGGGGAGCAAAGATTAGGGGAGGCTTACGAAGCACCCAGACACCAGCCCAACTCGTTCTTGTTGATCTGTTTTGCAATGCGCACCTCGCGGTCGATGGGCATGCCATATCCTGTGTGAAGGAGGGCAAGCTGGAAGTTCAGATCCAGACACCACTCCGGGCGGCCACGCAACTCCTCGAGCGCCTTGGGGACGGGTGTGAAAGCGTCCCAGCCGCTCTCGCCCTGGCAGACTTTCTCAGCTAGGTTCTGCAACTCGCGAATGGTGAAGGACTCGGGCATGCCGAGGTCGAAAGTGCGGTCGTAGAAGTAGGAGAGTAGATAGACTGCTTCGCTGGCGAACGTCTGCTCAAAGGGCGGCTGATGCACGCCGCGGAAAGCGCATGGAGCGATCTTGCACTCGTCGTCCTTGTGAAGTGTCTTCTCTGTCCAACCGCGGCATTGGGTGGGCGCTGCGGTTGCGGGGCCTGTCATGTTGACCGTAACGGTTTCGCCGAGGGCATGGCCTGCGGGCATCTTGACGTCAATCTCGCGGCTCATGCCTGGCGCGATGCAAGGGTTGACAATGGGCGCTTTGAGGTAAGCAGTCGAGCCAGAGTCCTTGTGCTGCTGATACAAGGCGTCGAGGATTGTGCTGTGCAGGTTGTTGCGCGCTTCCATCAAGCCATAGCCAAGGTAGGAGTGCTGGTACAGGTCGAAGTTGCGACCACCAAAGGTAAGAGCGTACTTGTGGTCACCCTCGGCGAGCTTGCTAGGAAGGCCGCCGCGAGGTGTGTCGGGGAAAGTTGGGTTGAAGACAATCTGGGTTGAGCCGCCACCGAGGTCAAGTACAGCGGCAGTAGGGGTCTTGTCGGGGCCACCAATCTTGCCGAGAAGGTAGTTGATGGTGATCCAGGCGTAGACGCCCTCCATTTCACCAGGCATAACCTCGACGCCATTCTTCTCTTCCGAGACAAGTGGGAAGGGATAGACAGTCTCCAGGCGGTGACGAACAGCGCGAAGGGTGTTGTTGCTCTTCTCCTCGCCCAGCTTGCGGAGACCCGCTGTGGCCTTGACGGCGATGGGAGAGCAACGCTGGTACTCGGGTGGGACGCTCGCAACGGCCTTGTCCATAAGGACATCCAGGCTCTTGGCCGCGCCCTCGGCGTCGTCGCCATACGACGAGAGACCCGAGCCGCCCTCCCTCTTGGGGGTCATCTCGAAGACTTCGCTCTCAAGCTCAGGGCTGGGGCCGCAGTTGTTGAACTTGTAGACGTGGATGCGGGAGCCGGTGCTGCCTGCGTCGATCATGAGCGCATACTGGATGAGGGGCTTGTCCTTGGAGTAGGATTTTGTGCATGTCGCTTTGGCGCCGCCTGCTGCTGTGTTGCCGCCTGTCGATACTGTTCCTATAGGGCCCAGTCAGTTCCGAGTCGTGCGAGTTGGTGGTGCCTACATACCTCTGGACAGGCCATCGCGCGGCGCGACAAAGTACAGCACCAGCAGGACGAAGGCGATAATGCCGCCCGTCTTCAGGTACCGCAGACGCTGGCCCTGGTTCATCATCGCCGACCCCTTGAAGTCACTCATGTAGCCCGCCGAGTTGGTCGCGCGGTGGTGCGTGTGGCGGTCGGGCTTCTCGTGAGGGTCGCTGTTGGGATTGTAGCTGCGCGGAAGGGACACAGAGACACGGCGGCGGGGGCCTGTGAAGCTCAGGTAGGACCAGATACCGGGTCGTTGTTGGCCGGGGGCTTCGACGCCGCTGGACATGCCACTAGGGGAAAGGGAGCGAAAAGGGTCCTGGGGATTAGGCTGCGTGCATCCAACGGAGCTGCATTCCGAGATTAGCCTGGACGACGCGGCAATGGGGCGCGCAAAAGTTGAAACAGAGGAAACATACTGCAGTGCCTGTGGGAAAGGGAGAAGGTAGCTGGGTCGGTGCTCAGTTGGTCGCACCCTTCTGTTGCACTTGCGTCGTGTTCCCTCCACCGTCGAGCATCCCTGACCTGCCAAGCCAACAACTTTCAGAGCTGACGTCTGCAGCCACTGGCCTATGATTGGTACGGAGCGTCAGGGCGGCTACTATATTGGGACATGCTCGTATTGCACATGATGATTTGTACATTAGACTACCACTATTACCTTACATACTTGGAGGAAGTTTGTATCCCTCCACACCATCTGTTGGCTCATTGAGGGACACGTAGCAGCACCTCAAGCCTACCAGACAGTAAACTCCCGAGACCGTTCGAGTACATGAGAACGAACAATGCGTGCTCCGGCTGGATACTGGGCCTGTCCTGTGGTCCTGTAAGTTGTGGAGGATGTCTGCCCATTGAGGCCAAGATGTCGCTGTCTATGAACATGATGAAACCCCAGTTCGAGTTCTGGAGTGTGTTTGAGGGACCTGTTCATGGGAATTCGAATGAATAAACGATGCCATAGCTGTCACAGCTGTCACAGCTCACCGATCATCCAAAAGACAGTCCAGCCCGCAGCATTACGCTCTCAAACTCCTCCAGCGTCACACCGCCAACGTCTTTGTTTGTCCCTCGCACGCCGCCGTTCGCCTCGAGGATCATATCTCTCAAGACCTCGTCTGGTACGTCCTCTCTCAACTCCTTCGCTACTCTCCTCAAATGTCCAAGCGTAATAGGTCCAGGTCCGCCATGGGTGAAAAGTTGGTAGCCTGCACTTATCTCTTCTGCATTGCTCTCGCCCCTGTAGTCGTCGTCATCGTCTTCCATGTCTTCGTCGGATCCTGCCTTCTTTGAGTGCATGGCAATGGCCGCGTATGCAAAGAATGGCTCGAAGTCAACAAAGCCAGTGTCGAGCGGATCAATGGTCTCCAGTATTGAAGATAACTCAGACTTCTCTGGTGCAAGATTTAAGGAGCTTCTGAAGGTCAATCATCATGTACTGTTAGTCGATACATGGACTCGAACATACATCAAGCACCGACGCACATCGTCTTTTCGCAAGACACCCTCTTTTGAGTCTTCATGGTCTGGATGGTGTACAGCAAAAAGACCAAAGGCTTCGCGGATCTCGGCCTCTTGATCTGCGTTCAATCCATTCTCTTTGGCGAGCTTTGAGGCGCGCTTGGGTACCGCGCGTGCCTTTGCTGGAGCAGCACGACGCTTCGTTGGCTAGAAAGACGTCAAAAACAGTTGGCTTTGCAATGAAGTATGACCCAGTCCTACCATGGTTCTATCTGTTGGAGAGGTGCGCCTTCACATGCAGCTGCAGACAATGGTGTTGCGATCAGTCAATGACGCACACGCGCTAGGCCCACATCAGCCCGCGCTAGTCGGAGTCGGCGCACTAAACTTTTTGAAAAACCCAGACGCGCCCAACCTCGTCGCTACGCGTCCCCACCGAGTCTTTATAAACCTCGCGTGCCTCCTCTTTGTTGCTATACACCTCCTGCACCTGACTGGCGTGCTCATGCCCTTGGAGGCTACACCTTCCTCTTCCTTTGACCGTGTCCATACTGTCTGCCTTGCATCATTGCAGACTCCCTTTCAATTCTGAGTTTAATTTAACCCACACCTCGTACAGACCAACCCCGCCTGGACCGACACGATATTTCCCATCCAGGCATCGAGCCTCATGCGTCTGGGGCGCAGCTCATAGCCAGAGACATGGTCTCATTTGAGGTATAATCCTCCTTGGGCATAGCACTGTCTGCCGGTCTGGCCCCCGGTGCAGATAGGAGCTCCCCCAAAGCGAGCACGGCCGTGGACAATGAGTGCAGAAATGCCCATGTCAATGACGCGGAAGTCTCCACCCTATCATCGTGGGATGAGCTCAAGCTCTTATCCTTGCCATGATAGGCTCAGCATGGCTGCGTGCCTGCAGAAAGTCGGGAGACGTCCCGCAGCCAGAACCTTGAATGAAGGTGCCGGTTCAAGTCGAGCTATTTGTTCGTGGCGTTCGATCTGGATCATACAATCCTTCATTGGATGTTCATGTGAAGCTAACCAGAGCGGCGAAGTACCTGTGACAAGACCCGCTCTGGAGCAATCTCATGCCCGATAAGAAGCCGATGCATGTTAACGTCAGACCTCAACTGAGGCTGTCTGCTGCAAACGCTCTTTGAGAGGATCGCTAACCAGTCAACTCGAGGTCGCTCCTCGCAGTAATATGGAATGCCCACAGCCTCTCGCAACACTTTCAAGATGACATCTTGCCAAAGTGTCGAGCACTCGAGCACACTGGGAATGTTCTACAAGGGACGGCACGGCAAAAGTTCAACTACTAGCAACGTTGTCCCCACGACATGAACAGTACAGCTGGACAGCAAATAGCATCAGTCCGAACATCAACCCTTCGACATGCTATGCATAAGGCGCTGTCACGGTCTGGGAGATACATGCAGTCTGACAAGCCACCACTTCACAGAGCAGGGTACATTCATTGAGCCCAGACATGTTCTACGTCGGGTCCAAACTCGCAACACGGGAACAACCCTTCCAAGGATTACCCGCACGGCAAATGTCGACTCGAATTAAGAAACCCTCCACCCGCTACATTACTACTTCAGAGCGACAGCTAGCTGCACGCAATAGAGTATAAAGCTCGTTGATTGGCTAGAGCGTCCACTGAGTGATAAGGGTCGGGACATCGATCAGTCGAAGCCTAGACATCATAGAAGGGGGTGCATCGCTACCAGCGACCCTCCAATCTTCTACGATCTTGGAACTGGACGAACGTACGCGTCTTAAATAGTTTCCGACACAAAGCATGACGAGCCAACTACATCATCGCTGCGCACTTGAATGCGACAGGCAGCTGTGTTGCAAAGCGCCAACAGGACCGACGTCAATCACCAACTGTACGTCCGAGTCAAGGCCAATGTCACATGGCAGACAATCGCCGCATGAAGGCAACGCGGATGACGGGTTTAATGGCAAGGAGTCTGCTCTATAACTTGGCTTCGGCCTTGTAATTATCGGCGCCACGTCCCCATGTGGCGTATTGCCGGTCGACCTTTCTCTGGTCATACAGGTCCTGCACTGCTCACCAGCAAGTCAGAACCACAAAACATTGTTGCGTCACGTTACAATCCTGCCACCAGCAGGACGACATGCGTACAACAGGCAGCTGTTGTAGTGGCCCTTTCTCGTAGGGGTAACCCTCGACACCAAGACTTTGAGTTCGCAGAGGTCAGCCCCGAGCGCGAGCAAGAGCGCTGGCAGTTCGCGGAATCCGGTTTTGGTGGTACAAGCCAACAGGTATTGGGCATGACCTCGGGCAGCCCTGACAGGCCGCGCAAGGCCCCTGGCACGTTTACGGAAAGGCATCCACGGACGTCTTCGGTATTCACCGTTGTACTCGTCAAGTCATTGATTTGACAAGGCCGCTGCATACATTCAGCGAGCTCGAGACACGTCTTTCAGATGTGGCTGGAGGGTAGAACCACCAGCAGAGTACACTCGGATCACGTTGGTTTTCAACCTTCCGTATCCGATTTCTCTCTTCTCTCCGGTCCCCTCGACATGTTACTCTAACAAGTCGACGATCGGTCGGTAACTGCACCTTGGTTTATTGCCACACGTCCGCACCTGATCGCAGATGAAAAGCACTTTACAACCACAGTTGTACAACAAAAAACGGACAAGACCACCAACAGTCTGGCAACAGTCAGTTGGCCGATCATGAAACAGGTTCTAGCCTCCCTGTGTGCAGCAATTGGTAGATGTCTATTCACTAGCATCGACGGTGTGATTCAAGAGAATCATTTCTTCTGGGACTTGAAACATTGTCCAAATAAATGGTATCTGGGGATTTGCTCACCTCGTGACGCCTGTTGCTCGTTTTGAACAGCGGGCGTTGCAGATGGGTGTTGGTAATTGCTGTCTTGTTGAGGACTACTGTCCGAGAGACCTCGATTACATCCGCTCCTACATTAGCTAGAGCTGGCCGATACGTTATTTCCACGTTGAGTCAGTGTGGACATAGAAGCGAGAGTAAACACCGCCACCATCCACCTTCTTCAATCGGGTGGTGGTGCCTTTGTGTCTCTGACCTAGTGCCTTCAGGTGCAAGGTTGAGGACATGGAGGCGACATACTATCTTGTGCCGTGATGCGTCGTTACTTGAATTCAAATCCGTGCCATTCATGATCACACTGCTTCTGGTCTAAAACTGTCGACCCGTGAATATTGTGAATCTGTCTCAGTGCGAATATCACCATACTGCATGCAATGCTTGCTCAACCAAAGGGCGACCGCCCTTGTGCGAATGCATTTGGCGTGCGAGCTCGCTGGGCAGCTGTTAATTACAGCCACGCTGTCGCAATTGTGGGATGCGGATGGCGGTTCGGGAGGCTGCAACGCCACCTCGCCTCTACCTGGTCGAATGTGAAATGATTTGGCGAGAGGATTAGGACATGCCATGACATCGCCCAGTAAGGATTAGCGCTGTGCGCCATGGTGATAAGAATCATAAGATCAGAACGAACCAAAATGGTATCAAGGCCTGTAGGATCACAACACTAATCTCTCGTTAGTTTTTCCACACACTCGGCCCTGCAGTGACTATCTCGCTGCCTCGATGGGGTACGTACCATTTTGTTGTATGTCAGAGAGAGCATTTCACAGCTCATTTTGACTTTCATCCGTGGCTTGGTTGGATGCCCGGGGCTGCTGCGAGCCATGGAGAAACTACCTGAGCTTTGTATTGCGACGAGGCTGATGATGAGAAGCAAGCTTCAGTTTCAGTAATAGCAGTAGTGCCGTATTACTGCTTTGGATCTTGTTCTCATGGTCGTTGTTGTATGAAGTGCTCACGATTTCGCGGCCAGTAGCACAGATGCATTCGACTTAGATACGTTGCTAGATTGTAGTAGTCGAGGTCGCATGTGAAAATGGATTACTATCGCAGCATACGCAAATAACTATGAATCCAACCTTTTCCAACCTTTCTGTTATATTCTCCACGTTCAAGAGCTCTTTCCTTCCGGCAAGTGTTGGTGTTGCCTGTATTGCCCGTTTCGGACATTGTTTCTGAGCATGCCACAGCACAACCTCATCGTGCTATAACCACACACACACACACACGATGTACTGGAAGCCGCACTGGCTAAGCGGCCGGTCCGACAGCACTGAGGGAGGCAAGCCAGCGTGTTTGAGTAAGTTTCGGGGGGGCCGTCTTTTGTCTCGTCGGGCCGGATCGCAAAGTATTCTAGGCTCCTGTTGGTCTCAGCAGGTAGAACCTTCTGTCTAGATCAAGGCTTACTTACCGACTACTTCGCGGCAGCTGTAGCGACCCGATCCCCCATATGAAGATTCGCGCTGCTGTCACTTTTGTTTTTTTAGCGCCCCATCACGCCTTGACGACAAGAAAACGTTGTCTCCTCAACCCAATCTCTTAGCAAGTGTACCGTGTGAACGTCCGCGTTGGAACTGTAGAGCAAGGCAGTATGGTAGCTGTTTACATGCCAATATATCGAAGTCGCCCACCGCGCGCATGGGCAATGTGGATGCAGCTAGAGTCGAGCTGAGAAGCAAGACAAGCACCCCTGTCCTTACGCAAAGCCAGCCGTGCCGTCGATCAAGAACAGGAACAATGGCAGCCAAGCCTGACGTACGGTGCTGCCTTCGCTACAGTCCCTGTCATGATACGATACTTACCTATCAAAGTAGCGATGATCTGTCCAGAGTCAAGATCATCTCGCCTACGATGCTGGTCCAAGGGTTCGACCGACGGGTTGCGGCACCGCATCGGCGCTTCCCTTCCCGCACCAGACCCAGGTCGCTGGCGCTTTACAGCTTGTACCTAGACATCTAGCTCCATGGAGGCTGGACCCTGCATATCATGAGTGGGGTGCGTGTTCCTCTTTCGGAAGCTATTTAGAGGCCCACCAATCTATTTTGCTAAGAAGAGTCTTATCCTGCGTCTTTGGTGCACAATCGACTACGTGGGCAATGCCCCCCGGCTTGCTTGAGACATGGGTATGGCGCTGTTCGCATACTGATGTTGCACAGCACGTGCGGAACTAGGAAAGCGAGACAAGTATCTTAGTATCCGTACTTGCTTTTCGAAAACCTTTTGTATTTGTTAGCCTCGCTCTCGTCCGCTATGTTATCCCTTCTTGTATGGATGCGTCGCTCGATGATTAGCTCTTCTACTTGTTCATATTTCCCCTTCTGAGAGCCTGTGTCTGAGGGGCACATTTGACATTTCCCTTTCCCTCTTCTCAACATGGACTCCCTCCTAGTCCAATCGTGGGCATTCTTTGCATTGTCCATCCTCATCATCTTTGCAAGACTGGCGTTTAGGCGAAGCATGCTCAAAGCTTTTAAAGACCTTCAACCCGACGACTGGATCATGGTCTTCCTTCTGCTACCTGTAACTGCTTCTGTCATCATGACAGTGGCTGTTGGCGATGCGAACTCAGCAAGGCAGAAGACATACCGTTATGTGCTCGAAGAACTCCAGATCGTGATAACATGGCTTGTGAAAGCATGTCTCTTGGTTCTGTACTGGCGTATTTTGTGGGTCCCCAACTGCACTCCGTCTTGCCCTATTCCTGACCCCAATAGCCCAGTAGCTTTCAGCGTCCTTCGCAGGCGCTACGTTCAAGCCGTTTCAGTAATCTGCGCGCTTTCGTTTGTCGTCAACCAAACCTCTCTACTAGCTCTGTGCCATCCAGCACGCTCAGATGAGCCGCAGTGCCTTGCCTCCTACAGCTATACAACCGTGTCCTTGACATTCAACGCTCTGACGACAGTCCTTGTCCTCGTCATCCCCATCCCATTCATCCCAACACCACGACGCCTTCTTCTCGGTGTTCTCCTAGCTACCGGCATTTCAACCTTGTTCCTCGGCATCATGGCACGATACTACATTCTCACGGCGCCAACCTCACAAACCTACCTCTTCTACTACGTCTACGAGATTACGCTTCTCATAGTCTTTGCCAACCTTCCCTTCCTGACGTCCCTTGTCGTCACCACGACGCCCGCTCGTCTCCGCGAATTCGGCCGCAACTTCTCCATGTCTCGTGAGGCTGTCAACACGTCGCTTTCGCCGTGGCCTCGGAGTCGACGGGTGAGTGTGCTCGACGCTAAGGTCCCGCCGTTGAGGACGGAGCGGTTGAGCAGCACGGCTACGGCCATGAGTGGAGAGACGATAAAGAGGGGGTCGGTGGCTTTTAGTCTGGCGAGGCCAGAGAGCGCGAAAGGCAGGGCGGGCGCCAGGTCACATGGTAGAGATGAATGGTGCCTTCCTGTGTAGGAATCTTGCATGTAGTAGTAGTCACTGGTGTAGCCACAAAATCCAATTGAACAATCAACGAAATTACTGGGTAGATGGGGTATCGTCGCGGACTATACGAACAGGCTACGCAGGCAGCTTACAATCTTCACACTGACACCCAGCCATCCAGTGCTCTTCTCCCGCGCGCCTCAAAAAAAATAATTAGTTCTGCGGTCGATACTCCATCCCTCCAGCCCGTCCATACACATCCGTCGCCGCCGGGCCCGCCCAGCGGTTCGCCGCCTCCTCTCTGCTCCTCACCTCTCGCTCATTAACCACGCTAACGCAGCAACAGCAGCAACACCCCTTGACCAAATCGTCCCCACAGCTGCCCTCAATCTTGTACAGATGCCGGATCCGCGTGCGCTGCAGCATGGGAAGCACCCAGCCCAGCCCAATCCCACACGCCAGGCCCATTGCAAGGCAGTGTCCGTTTGTGCTGCTGTGGGCTAGCAAGTCTGTTGGGTCGGCCTTGCGCGACTTCTGCGAGAGCCGGTATGCCGTACGTCCGGAGAGAATGCAGGGGCAGAAGAGGCCAGTGAAGCAGGTGCCCACGTCTGGGCCGCATGCGCAGAGACTGTGTTTCCACGCCTTGTCGCTCGAGAGGTCCATGTTGGGGTGCCGGATCTGGCCGGGTTGGTGCAGACCGTAGTCCAGGCCGTTTGGGCCATGGGCTGCCGCGGGGGAGAAGATGGCGTGTGGGGTAGTGAGGTTGTGGGAGGAGAAGTTGTGCGGCGAGTAGGGTTCTAGCGGCGTAGAGAGGGTATTGGGATTGGGATTGGTATGCCTTGTGCGGCTATTGTAGGACGAGTTGGGAGTGTCTTTGCGGATGGGCGCGGCCGAGATGGGGGAGATGGGAGTTTTGTGTGGGAGGGCGCCAGGGGAGGTCTGCTGCTCAGTGCCGGAGCGTGGACTCTGCGGTATGGCGGGCATGGCGGACTGAGTGAAGTTGGTGTTGAGGGGTGCTAGACTGCTCATTTGACGGGCATGTCTGCTTTGCTGAGCGGGCGATTGCGGTGCTTGTGAAGGTTGCTGGATGGGTGCTGTTGACTCGGTCTGTTCTCCAACTAAAGACTCGGCCAGCATAAATGGTAGGGTCTGAGCTTCTGGTGATGACGGCGAAAGAAGGGTGTCGTCGTCACGGGTGTGAGACAAAGGCATGTGAGATTGCTGTGATTGGCGCCTTGCTGGTGTATTCAGCATGGTGAACGTTGATTGTGGACGATCGTCGATAGGCGTAAAGACGGGAGATGATGGATTAGTCGGGTTGTCTGAGGATGTATAGTATCCCGAGCCATTATGTTCAATTGGAGTTTGGGCATACGAAAAACCCCTGCTATGTTGAGAGGTTACGTTCGTGTTAATCGCCGGATGCTGCGGCTGTTCATGCAGTTGTTGGTACTGTGGTATTGCTTGAGTAGGCGGTGTTGGATCGGTATCCAGGGGAGCCTGCCATGAAAAGCGTTGATGTTGACGTTGTGTTACTTGCGGCTGAGGCTGTTGCGTTTGCCGTTGCGGGTAGGTGTTGTATCGAGGGTCCATGTTGTACCTAAGCAGAGGTACGTCCTCCTCCAGCTATGCTACACAGAGCCAAAGAGTATATATTGTGTATTCGTACTATCTGTCGGTACCGTTCAGTGAGCTGGCCGATTAGAAAAGCGATGCTTTCGCCACGCTTCACAAGGTGTTGTCAAAACGAGGCTGAACAACAAAGCAACTGGACTGTAGGCATTCAGCACCACGGCGGGCCTCGAGCTAATATCTGCCCCATCAAACCCGCATAAGCTATGCATGAGCACAACAAAGGGTCAGGGCACCCTTCAGCGTGCTCTATTTGAACCGCCTTCCGCTCCGGTTGGCCCATCGCCGTAATCCGTCGGGCATCTTAGCGATTCCACGAGCAGAGATTCGAGGAGCTCCCGCCGTAGCCTGGCTCTGCTTTTAGTGATGCAGTGAGGCGCAGACGCAACCAATTGGTGATGAGAGGTTGGTTTCTGAGGTGTGACAGGTTCTGTAAAGTTGTGGACCCCAGCGCTTACGGAGAGTACTCGGGCCAATGAGAGGCCAGTATCAACCACCTCGTATTGACCGCGACTGCGTTCTGGAAGAGATCATCGAAATCGATGAGGTGTCTGATGAGGCTCGGTTGGCAGGCTAGGGACCCTTCTCTTGATACACAGCCTCTGTGGCTTGAGTGTGGTGCTCCTCTAACGTCATGATTGTTTCGAGCTCAATGGACGAGGGCAGATGTGTGGTCCAGGCTGCGCCTCGGGAACCTGCCAGCGTGTTGCATATAAACGAGGCTAGACAGTACCAAGCTCGACCAGACCATTCGAAGCCTTCTGCGATAAGTATTCAGTCTTTCCTATAGATGGTTGTAAGACTGCCTGCTGATCGTTTATTAGATTCAAATTCCACTTTGACCACTTTGCATTCGCCATCAAGTGACCCATGCGATGATATCGACCGTTTGCTGCGTTGTTGTGCAAGATCTCTACGAACTCATGATTACAAGTGTGTATATTTGTAGTAATACAAGCTGTGAAGCCCGACCAGCACCCCGCGAGCTGGACTAGAAAGGACCAATGGAGTATGAACACGGCATCTCTTCATCCAATCATAGTCTTACCAAGCAGAACGCGCCGGCCCAAAGATATGGCGCTTCTGTGAGTGCAACCTAACGACGCCTTCTGGCTCCATGATCTCTACTCCTCGATCGGCTGCGACGCCGTCTTGTATCTCTGTCCCTGTCCCTGTCCCTGTCGCGGTCCTGTTCTCGATCTCTTTCCTTGCTTCTGCTTCGACTTCTGCTCTTTTCCCTTTCTTTACGTTCACGCTTGACTTCACGACCAGTGTCCTTGTCAGCATCAGCATCACCTCCCGGCACATAGCGATCCGAATCTTGGAACCGGCTCGATGTTGGTTCTCTGTTATCTCTGGTGCTGCGAGAGTCTCGATTCTCCCGAGTACTTCCGTGCCGTGCGTCCCAGCGATCGTACTCTCGCGATCTGAACCCGCGTGGACGTTCGCGACTGTCGTTACGGCGGCGTTGCCGACTATCGTCGCGCTTGCGACCGCGGCTATCGCTTCGCTTTTGATCTCGACCGTCTTCTCGCTTGCTTGCGCGACTGTCATCATGCTTTTCACCGCCACCTCGAGGGAAGTATCTATTCATAGGCTCTGGACTTCGTGTGCGTGAGCGTTGGCGACGGGCTCGATCTGGAGAATGTTCACGAGGCCGGCGCGCATCTCGAGATCGTGAACGAGAAGCTCGGCGGTCGCGGTCGCGGCCACCGCGTCGTTCCGGGCTGCGTGACGCACGAGATTTGCGACGGCTGACATGAGTGTCTCTGGAGCGGCTGCGCCGCCTGTTGTCTCGATCTTCTCGGCCTCGTCGTCTGTCGTCATCACGAGGACGTTGTGAGCGTTTGTCGTCGTCTCGACGAGAACGGCGGTCGACTTCAGCAATGGAGCCTCGCCTATCGTAGCGACTACCGCGCGACCGGGAGCGGGTCTTACTACGCTTTCTGGCAGTGGTGCTGTGAGCTACACTGTGGGATCGAGACCGACCTCGAGACTTCTCAGGCTTCAGAGGTGGGGGTCGGTCCCATCTCGACTTTGCTGTGTCGCTCAGAGACGGCGCATCCTCCATTGGTGTGTCTTCGTCCTTGCCTGCAGGAGCCGGCGTTGTCGGCGTTGGCGGTTCTTTGCTGGGGGACTTGGTGAGTGGAGAATGCGCCTTGCTGTCGAGCCTTGCGAGTCTTGCTGCAACTGGGTCTCGTGGGACAAGCGCACGCGGAGGCTGCGCCTTCTTCAAGGGCGGTTCGAGTGATTCAGACCTGTCGAGTGTAGGCCGTTGGCGTGACTTCTTCATCTCCTCGCTCTCTTTTAGTAATAGTTGCAGCGCCAGATCATCGTCCACTTTGATGTCCTCCGGTCTGATTGATCTGGTGCGCTCGTGTGATCGGGTGCGACTTGTACTGCGGCGCCTGTCTCGGTCTCGGTCTCGGTTGCGGTCTCGTTCGCGGTCTCTGTCTTTGTCTCGTCCTCGATCCCGGTCTCGACTTCGACTGCGACTTCGACTACGGCTGCGACTTCGACTACGACTGCGACTCCTGCTGCGCCCACGACTCCTACTGCGCCCGCGCCCGCCTCGACTGCGTCCTGAACGGCTCTGGGCCAGCTCGGCCTCGATGCGCTTCTCGCGCTTGCGATCTTCTTCTCGAATCTTCCTGAGACGCTCTTCGCGGGTGGCCTCGTGCTCTTCCCTTTCCTTCTTGAGACGCGCACGCTCTTCCTCCTCCTCCTTCTCCAAGCGCTCTCTCTTCTTGCGCCGGCGCTCCTCGTCTTCCTTCTGCTGTGCTTCGCGCGCTCTGCGTCGTGCCTCCTTTTCTTCCTGGCGCTTCTTCTCGCGAGCCTCCTCCTCCTCTTTCTGGCGGCGTTTCCGCTCCTCCTTCTTGGCCTTTTCGGCCCGTTCTCGCTCGCGCTCCTTTTCACGCTCCTGTTCGAGCTTGACCTCCCTCTCCTGGCGGCGCGCGTCACTCTCCTGCTGCCATTGCTCCTCGGTCTTGCTGCCGCGATGTTCTTCTTCGGCGGCGACAACAGCGCCGACTTCTAGCACTCGTTGCTCACGCATCTTGGGCAGGCCTTGCTCCTTGATCAGCTTGTCCAGCAGCGTGCTCACTGTATGTGTGATTTTGCCATAGATGTCGCTGCGCTCGCCGGCGCCCTCGATCAGCGTGGCGGCGACTCGGGGGTCCTTGGACAGCAGAGACGGGTTGCGGTCGGTCTCACGGTCGACGAGCTCCTCGAGGGCGGCGAGGAGGTCAGCTTTGGCAGGCTGCCGATGTGAATTAGTATGTGTTGTTATATAGTATTCGTGGCAGTAGCATATCACATACACTGGCCTCGAACTGGGCAAGCAGGTCTTTGCGAATACTGTCGTAGTGGCCCTTCTTGCGGAACGTGTGCGCCAGGTTGTCAATAGCAGTGCGTTGGGCCTGCGACAAAGGCAGCTCCGAGGGCCGCAGCTTCTTGCGAGGGGCAGCAGGGCCGTGGGTGTTGCCGTCGCCGTCCAACGGGCGTTTGCGACTGACTTCGGCCATGGCGAGCGAGGTGGACGCAGGAAACCGAGATACGTAGATCACAGTGTGCTCGCGCTAAGACGAGGCCGCGGAGCAGCGACTGGGCGGTCCTGGCAGCAACGGGTCATGTGCAAGCGAGTGTATGGGGGCGCATGCTGAGGTTGGGCGCTGATGGGAGTTGGGGAGGGGAGCTGCTTGGCGCAGACGGCGCAGACGGCGCAGACGGTGTAGAAGAACAGACAATGTAGACGCGAAAGTCGCAGCTGGCAGTTGGCTCGGCCCTAATCTGATCATGTTGACGTTCCCTGCGCCGCGGGAAGCGTTACATAAGCCAGAGCTTATGTAAGAGCTCTGCGTGCAGCGCGACCTCACAGCACCGCCGTCACAGCCCACATACCTGCAATTGCAGCCCACCGACCCGCACCCATACACACCCACACACGGTCCCCCACAGCCGCCATGGTTCACAAGGTCCTGTTCTGGAGCGGCCTCGGTACGCCTCCGCCCACGACCTACCACTACTACTCTGCGAAGCGCCTGCTAACCACTGCTGGCCCACACAGGCATTGCCGCACGTCTCTGGCAGCTCGGCATTGAGATGCGCCCGCTCTTCAACCGCGAGTCGCTCTGGGTCTATCCCGTCTATGCTGGCATTGGCGGCAGCTTCGGCTACTGGCTGATGGGCGTCGAGCACCGCCAATTCAAGTACCTGGCCGACCGCCGCGACACATTGCTCGAGAAGCGCGCACGGAGGAAGGAGCGCGAGGAGGCTGCTGCTGAGCAGTCGTAGATGGAGTGCAGGACGACGTGTGTAGAAAGCTGCACGAGAGAGAGGGGGAGAGTAATCAGAGAGAGGAGGCCCTTCATTGGCCATCCCATGTTGTATGCGAAGAGAGACATTCATGCGTGATAACCGACGTTGGATCTGCTGCACCCTCTCATCAGACCCAATGGCACGCTGTGGAGATTTACCCATCTCCATGCACGCAGACGAGAGAACGGCATTTTTGTACTCTTATCAGGCGCTCGAGTCGAGGACTCACTTTGTACAAAATCCTCAGACCCAAGAATACGAAAAAAAAGAACCCGACCATCTCTTTGACTGACTCCTCTTCCGCTACATATCGTGCTGCACACCCATTCACCAAAATGCGAGATATTGCCTAATTCAGCTGGGCGGTCGCTGCCCTTAGGAAAATGCTTAGTGAGCATAGCTCTCCTCCTGACCACATGCGACCGTGACATGGAACTTCGCATTTGCCACATACCAACTAATGCATTAACATATAATTCCAACCGTCAGTCAAGTCCCTCTGTCGCGCGATATAATCCCACGTCAAATATGGCTTCTGCCTTAGAGTTCAACCTCACCCTGAACCACGCTAGCGGTACCTCGACGCCCCTCACCAACAGCGCCGCCAAAACCAAAGGTATAGTTGTCTTTTCTGGTGGCAGTGCTGCAAACAACCTTGTCGATGTCTTCAAGACAGTGCGAGAAGACAAGAGGTGTCCCTTGAGCTACGTCATCCCTATTAGTGACAACGGCGGAAGTTCCTCGGAGCTTATACGCGTCTTTGGCGGTCCAGGTGAGTGTTTGCCGAGCACCTTGTTTTACGCTTGCAGAGATTCGCTGACTAGAGACAGGTATTGGTGATGTGCGAAGTATGTGTTTCCCCAGAATCGGAATGCGTCCATGGAAACTCACGCTTCCTAGGTCGACTTGTGCGCCTCATTCCAGACGACCCTGATAACGATGAGAGCGAGAAAGCAGCCATCAAAGCCTTCTTCAATCACCGTCTCCCAAAGGAACAAGTCTCGGCTAAGCAGGAATGGCTGCAGATTGTTGAGGCGCAGCATCCTTTGTGGACGAACATCTCCACCGCGAAGAAGGAGCTGATACGATCCATTCTAAACCATGTAGCTTTTGAGGTCATCAAGCGCCTAAGACCGTCATCTACGTTTGATTTCTCAGGTGCCAGTATCGGTAATCTGTTTCTGACAGGGTGAGTGTTCGACCGCCCCGATCTTGTCACAACATCTCAACATGCACTGTCCGAGACAAATGAGCGTTCGTGACATTCTAATAAAAACTACACCAATCTCTGACTGAATCTTGCAGCGCACGACTATTCACAGGCTCATTCGAGTCTGCCATCTACCTCCTCTCTAGCATCTGTTCTGTCCCAAGTCACACTTCCGTCCTCCCCGCTATAAACACAAATTTCACGCACCACATCTCCGTCGGGCTGGCAGACGGCTCCACCATCACAGGGCAGAACTCCATTTCCCATCCCTCCATCTCCTCGGCCCTCGACTCCCTATCTACTCCGTCTAGCCATGATGAAGTTGAAGAACACGACCGCATCGAAGACGCAAACCTCCCGGGCTCGCTGCCTACCCTACGGAAACAGTACATCACCTTCTCCAAAGCCGATGAGGAAGAGCTTCCTGCCCGCATCGAGCGGCTATGGTATATCAACCCGTACGGCCAGGAAATACGACTTGCCGCCAACCCTGCAGTACTAAGCGCGCTCGCCGACGCCCAAGCAGTCATCTACAGCATCGGCTCCTTGTATACCTCCATCGTGCCTTCTTTGGTGCTGAGAGGCATCGGCGACGCCTTGCGCAACCCACAGATCCGGCACAAGATCCTGATTCTCAACTCGACCTTGGACCGTGAAACTGGGCCCTTGAGCACGCCTTACTCAGCGCTGAACTTTGTTGCTGCCATCGCCAAGGCGGGTGCCAATTCCCAAGGCCGATTCGATGACCCGCCTCGAGCGGAATGGAAAGAGTACGTCACACACATCATTCATCTCACGGGCCCGGGAACACCAGACGTAGACAAAGAAGCACTAAGAGCGGTGGGCATTGAAGCGATCAGGGTGTATGGGCGTCGAAATGAGGGAGAGGGATTTGTAAGGTACGATGAGCGGGGACTCATCCAGGCGCTAGAGGTGACGATGGGGAAGCGAGATCCAAGGATCGTCAGCCGAAGGAATACCCTCGAGGGGCCTGCGAGATAGGCTTCGGTTAGGCTGTTGCGTGTATGATGATTCGGGAAGCCTTGTTTGGTACGGGAATTGTTGTAAGATTTACATCAGTGTGTCGTGGAGAAAAGGCCACAGAGCGTGTATTTGTGTCATTACTGTTCGTGTCTACCGCTTGACCTCTGCGCTATGTCCCCTTGGAATACGAAATACGCAGTCAACGTTTCGATATCATGGAGCATAGCATGATCGTCGAGGTGTCTTTGAAAGCGAGACTGAAAGCCTAGGAAAGTTGTATCTAGTCCTCATTTCCTTCGGAATATCGTTAGTACGAGTATATAAGGAAACACCGAACACAGAGCAAATCCAAGTACTGGGGCTAGACATTCGTACTTAACCGGTGAACAACAGGGACTGAGCTTGGCGGCAGACCACCATACTCGGTGATGACCATGTCAATGTACTTTGCAGGCGTCACATCGTAGAGTACCTGCAGGTGGTGCAGGTTCTTCGCGTCCTCAATCCACTTCAGCACATCGGAAGTGTCTGGCTTCGGTTCGTCTGCGGCGGCAGTCTTCTCTTCGGTCTTACTTGTATTCCTGCTGCTTGGGAGCATAGACTTGAGTGGAAGGAGATCCCGTCGCTCGGCTTCCGAAAGCAATTCTTCGGCAGGGGCAACCTCGTTGCCGACGATGGAGTCGAGGGCGACCTTCTCGGTGAACTTGACAGATTGACAGAGGACGATGACAGGGAGCGACTGCGCACTTGCAAGCATCGATATGCTGGCGGTGCCGACGCGGGAGTATAGGCGGCCGTTGGACATCATGGCGTGTGCGCCTAGGAAGACCTTGGTCGCATCTTTGATGGCATGCGAGGCGCCGGTGATAAGATAGTAGCGGACTTTTACGCCAGCGTTGGCCAGTTTGCGAGCCAGTTGTTTACCCTCGAAGAGTGGCTTGGAGTCGACGACGATGACAGAGAAAGGTGTGCCAGCCTTGTGAGCTTGAAGGATGGCCTGCTCAACGATAGAGCTAGAAGCGTACGTGAGAACGACGTCGCCGGGTTCGATCTTTGTTGCAGCAAGATCGCGGATGAGCTTGTCGGCTGCTGTAACGCGCTCACGAATGAAGATGTCGATTTCTTCAAGCAGATCGCGCTTCGCCTCTGCCTCTGGGGTTGAGGGATCGATCTTAATGATGACGTCCTTCAGCCATCGGATCGCGTTTCCCATACTAATACTGAGGGGTCTACAGCTTCTCAAATATTCAATCTGCGGGCTCAGGTGATGATTTGTAAGATGTCGTGCCAAACTTGTTCCTGGGGGAGTCTGGTAGGATTCGATCACAGCCTTGAACGACAACAGCATTGCTACCATGCGGGCAGTACTACCACAGATTGCATAGCTGCTGTATTGCAATCCCAGTGACAGGACTGCTGGGTGCACGTCCTTGCCAGCTCCGTTCATCGATTGCTGCTTCGGTTGACTATACAAGTGACCAAAAAACAGCCCGACGCCGGCTTGCCTGGCCTCCTTTTTGCTCTTCTTCTCAGTCTCTTTCTGCACTGGTACATTGGATTGAGAAGGCCGTCTTCTGATGGGCATGGGCCTGGCCTGTTCGTTTTTTGCGCCTTGTTTGGGCTGGTTTGCTTGCTTTTGTCCATCTTTTGGTGCTCCTTGCTCTTTCGAGGGTCCTCCTGGACCTTTCTGCTGTGCTCTTCGAGCTTGCTTCTCGGCTTGCTTCTGCTTCTTCAGCTCTGCCGGCGAAAGCTTTTTAGGAGCAGTCTCTTCAGCGGGCTTTGCGGTCTTGGCATCTCCATTTGGAATCGTAGTTGCTGTGTCCTGCGGTTGCGATGTGGGTGCAGCGGACGTAACCGCTGCCTCTGCTGTTTGGTCAGACATGCTTGGACGGGCCCGGAACTCGGCTCTCTTTCTCCCAATGTGACGCGTCGACAACACACGCTTTGAGCTGATGAAGAGGGGGAATCCAAATATTTCACAGGTCTAGCGTTGGAGCGAGAACTGGACTGAGCAGTCGATACGCGTGACTAAATTGAGTTTGGTATCGTAATATGACGTCCGTCGTCAATACTGGGCTCCCGCTGTGGATTTTTGAGAAAGTCGTGATATCCATTGACTCAAAGGCCGCATTAGACCGTAACGGTGCTGGCGTGCGCTTGGCAACTGCGTCCCGCATCTCATACTAGTGCCCCGCCACTATGCGCGCGGACCAACGTCATCTGGTAGCTGCAGTAAACAGGGCCCAAACACCAGGCTGCAGCATTCCGACTTATCTTCTGTTTGTAGCCTTGAATGAACATCTGAGCTGGCTGCCTGACACAACATTCCTCCTGTACTGACTCACCAATATGACTGACAAGACCGTCTCCATCACAGACCTTCCACTCGACATACTCGTTCTCATATTCCCGTATCTAGATGCGAAGAGCTTCCTATCACTATGCAGCACGTGCAAAGCCTTCCAACAACCCTCCATTCGCCTCGATCCAGCTTACTGGAGCTTTGCCACACGCAGTACCTTCCGTGTACCAAACCAACCTGTCGTCCAACACGATGGGCTTCGGTGGCAGAAGCTATATCGACGCATGTTGACCCAGAGTCACGTCTACACCTGGGGCAACAACGCCCATAGTCGACTTGGCCACAGTTATGTGGAGTCAGTGTCTGACTTCCCCATGCCTCTACCTCGACGACCTGGGCCCATAAGGCGCAGAGGGCAAGCTAGCTGTGCGTTTCCCAGAGAGATGGAAGGCACTCAACAGCTTGGCGTCATTGCAGACATGCAGTGTGGGTAAGAAAAGCGTTTCAGCTTTCTCATGTGCATAACAAACTAACAGTACCAAGTGGCTGGTCGACGACGCTTCTCACTGCACGCGGTTCACTACACACCGCTGGTGTCCTCGATGGTCTGGTGATTTCGACCTCGCACGACCGAATCGCACCACTCAGGTTCCCCACCGCGTTTGAATACTCAGTCCACGATCCCGAAACCTACGAGCCTTCCATCGCCATTCGCCAGTTCTCAGCAGGAAGATCACACATACTAGGATTGTCAGACAACGGAAAGATATGGTCGTGGTACCATGCAAAAAAGGCAGCGCTACAAGTCAAGTTCGCTCATGTAGATCTACGAGAGCGAGCCACAGATAGTCTATCGGCTGACATGGCTTCCAATTACGGACATATCAGGCAGGTCGTGGCTGGATGGAGCCGTAGCTCTGCTTATGTCCAAGGCGTGGGAATTGTGGTCTGGGATACAATCGAGCGGGACTCTGCCGACGACGAAATGGATACCATGCTTGTACTGGAGAATGCTGAAGTCCCTAAAACAAGCTATCGGCGCCCTAAGGGACAGGAGCGAGAAACCGAAGACCAACGCACCCTTGGCGAAGAGGTTGGAGTGGTCATGAACTTCATTGTCTTGGAGCACTTCGTCGTTTTTGCCACCGACATTGGTAAGGTATTTTGTGGGCGCTTCAGCGACAAGAACAGGGTCGAAGACGTACTTGAGCTACGCGATCTGCGGGGGGAGAACGGCACTGCTGTAGATGTGCAGGGATCTTTCCGACGTTTCGCGGTCTTCAAACACGGCGAGGTCATCACTACTGATCAAGACTATCTGGACCAGTGTTGGAACGCCCGAGGAACAGATCATACTGTCCAAGGACTCCATAAGATTCCTGCCCTGCAACACAACGATGTTATCTCCGTGGCTTTTGGTGACTATCATTACCATGCACTACATTCCAACGGCATGATTACTTCTTACGGGTCCGAGCTTGTAGCTCTTGGTGCATTTACTTCATGTGGTGCGCTCGGATTGGGTGAAGCTGGCATACAAGGCAAAGCTCGGGGAATCGCTTATGACGGCTTTACTCGAGAGGGACATCTATTGCCTCATGCATATACCTATGGCCGCCAGGTGTGGTTTGACTCAAGAAAGCAGCAGTGGATTCAGCGAATCATGCAGGACGCTCCGAATGAGGACGAGGAGGCCAAAGTACGAGCAGATCTTTTCGAGAATCAGGCGAACGTACAGGGCGAGGTCAGCGAGTGGATCGAGCAGGAAGGTCGAGAATGGGACGGGGACAAGGGCGAAGACGGCCTTGGCGCATACTTTGCTCTAAGAGTCAGTGCGGCAGGTTGGCACTCGGGTGCTCTAGTCTTGGTCAATGATGAATTGGCGAGTAGACCGCATTCCTATTCATATGAGGGCAAATCTTTCCCGCGGCTTCGACTTAGCAATGGTACTGAAATGCCTGGCTCTGGAGATTTGGATATTTGGAGACATGGTCAGCCCGATTGGCAGCTCAATGCTATAGCTTGATCATAATGAGAAGATCCAATACGCACAGTAAGTATTGTAGTTGCTTGCTAACCTCATCTAAGAACTCCTTGTTGAGTTTTGAGGATAGAAGAAGAAAGGTGGGTTGCTAGCGCTGTCGTCAGAGTTTCACCAAGCAGTAAAGAAGACTCTAGTTTTGAGTTCATTGATTCGTTTGCAGTCATTCAGTCGACAGATTTTAAAGGGCCCCCATCAATGGCAAAATATACCGGACTCTTCCGCAGCACCAATCCAGCCGGATTTCTACACTTCACAACCTCTTCACAAACCTGACCCCTGCCCTCTCAGGACTCTTCAAATGTGCACTGACGTTGAAGTACTTCTCTTCCCTCAACAATGTCCCCACCCTTTCCCTCGCCGCCTCCTCACTCTCCCCCTCCCCCTTCAAAACCTCAATCCTCCAATCGCGCAATAATTCGCTCATAATACCTACAAACTCTACTTGACTGAACTTCCGCGCCGGACAAGTCCGTGGCCCGATCATCCACGCCGCGAACACCGCGTCGGAAGCGGACGGCATCTGGAAGCGCTCAGTGCCATTCGAGTCACGCGTGATGAACCGCTGCGGGACGAAGCTTGAGGCTGACGGACCCCAGCGAGGAGACAGGTGCGCGCTGTATTGGTTGAGACCCATCAGGGTGCCTGGGGGAATGGTGATCGAGTGGGGCCCAGAGGGGGTGGTCAGGGTGAGCTCTACGGGGATAAGAGCTGTTTTCACGAGGAGCGGGGCGGGGGAGACGAGGCGGAGGGTCTCGTACATCAGAGCGCGGGTGCGGACGAGGTGGGGGTAAGTGGATGTGTAATCTGAGTCGGCGTCGTTGCCGTCGTCGGAGCTGGGAACGCGAGTGCGATTGTGGTTGTGAGTGGTATACAAGTCGATCTCTTCAGCGACCCAGGATTGGACCTCGGGATGGAGTGCTAGGAAAGGCAGCGCGAATGTTAGTGTTGAGGCGAGGGTTTCGAAGCCGCCGAGGTTGAAGACGAAGATGTTCCCGTACAGCTCTTGGTCAGTGAGGTAGCTGCCGGGTTTCCCTGCGCTGTCGCCGCGCTTCTCGATTTCGTTTGCGTTGACTATGGCGGAGAGGAGGCTGGGAGGGCGGGATCCTGGGCCTGCTGTCTTGGAGGTGGATGAAGAGGTTGATTGCATGTGCCTAAGGACCAGCTCTTCCATGTACAATCTCACTTCCGCAACGGAAGCCTTTAAGTTTCGAAGGACTTCAGGTAGGAGGAAGTCAGGTGCCCGGAGCGAGTTGAAAACCACGGTGAGCAGGATGTGTTTGAGTATGAATCCCAAACTGTCTGTGAGACTCATCTTGTGACCCTTAGAGACGGTACTTGGTTCGTTTTCCTGGCCGAACGCAACGACAGCGAGAACCTGCATTGCCAGAATATCGAATGAGCCTCTGATTCTTCCCAAGGATCTTTCATGTTCCTTTTCGAGCGTTGTCTTCAGTGCGTTGGCCTGGCGTTTTGCCTCTCGCCAGACACCGGCCATGGTGCGCTCGCTGAAAGCTTGAACCGTGACCTTCCTATGGCGTTTCCAGTCCTCTCCGTGAGTGCTGGTCACGTTCTCCCCGAAGAATGCGAACAGCTGGCTTTGGCTGTGAGGCACGCGCCAGATGTCCTTTGTGTCTGTCCAGACCTTGTTGACCACACTAGGTTCGCAAGTTACAATCACATTGTCCACGGGTGAGCAAAGAACAAAGTTCTCGCCGTATGTGTGCAGTGACCGAGAGCCGTCTTCAGTGGGCCAACCCATGGTTGTGTAGAGGTACCAGTTGCCGATGCCAAACGGAAGGTACTCAACCCAGGCAAAGAGAGGCCGAAAGACCATCCATAATGGCTCATTGAAGGAGACTGGGAGGAGAATGATGGGTATGCCATATCTGCGAGCTTGAATATAGTTACCAATCCACTTGGCGATGCGTAGGCCGACGACAAGACACACAAAGAAGGCGAAAAGTACAAAGAACATGGCGAAAGGTAAGAGAAAAGCACATACAGAAAGGCGCACAGTTTTATAGCACCCTGAGAACATGAGCGCGATTCCGCATTCACATTAGCGCCTGTATTCACTGCTTACACTGATTCACTAACGCGTTTGTCTCGTTTTCACACAGGGCGGCCCTGCGTCTCCACTTCTCACATCAGCCACAAAATAGGTGAATGGGCAGTTTTCTGTAGCAATAATGTCGATTTGGGACTATACATATTGAGTTGGGACGAGTGGGGCGATCGTCGCCAGGACACTAGGATGGCAGGTGTGGTTTGGGGGATGCACATCGGTGATTTCTCTATGCATCCTTATCGATAGAAGACTTTCCACGCTCCTCCTTGTTCTCAGCACCAGGTCGGTCGGTGGAAACGGTGCCCTTGAGCTTAGCAGTCTCAGCGACGCCCTCGCCCTTCTTGGACTTCTCTGGCTGCTCGGAGATTTGCGAGCTGTGGTGTGTCTCGTCGTTGGACAGACCCTGCTGCTTACCAGAAGTCTCGTTGAAGCTCTTGGGCTCCTTACGCGGGTTGGGCTGAGCGCGTTAGCATGTGCCTAGTGAATGGTCTAGTCGTACTCACCTTGTCGGACTTGTCGGGGGAGGCAGCGGCCTCGTCATCCTGCTTCTCCTGACTGGCCTGCGCCTTGGCATCCTTGTGCTCCTTCTTCTTATCCTCAGCAGCCTTCTCGCGGGACTCAGAGTGCGTACCCTCCTCCTTGTTGTCGGTCTTCTCGGACTCGTCCTTGGCCGAATCTTCAGCGTTTGCGTCAGACTTCTCCTCCTTGGGCGCGTCGACGTTGGTCTGATCGCTAGTCTCCTCCTTGGCTGTCTGCGCAGAGCCGGCCTTCTCGTCCTCGGAAGCAGGTGCCTCCTCCTCTTCCTCGTGCTTCTCAACGTGCTCGGCGTGCTCGGCGTGATCGCTGTGCTCGCCATGGCTGAAGTCCTGGTTCATGACGATGTAGAGACCTCCAACGGTCGAGGCAATAGCTGCGGCCGCCCTGCATGATGGTTAGTGTATGCTCGCGGAGGCAGGCACAGTGCGGCAGGTTTTGGCCTCGACACTGGGTCTTCCACTGGCCAGAATTCACATGGCTGACTCACCATGGGGCGTCGCTGCTCTTGGCCTCGCCGTGGCCGTGGCCGCTGGCATATGTCCTGCGCTGAATGCTCTGGCGAAGAGGCTGGGCAGCGCGAACAGCAGGGCGAGCGGCGCGAGCGACAGAGGAAGCGCGGAGGGCAGTGGACCTGAGGAAAGACATGATGAAGCTGTGGGGATGTCAATTGACTGCAATGAAGAGCAATTGATGGCAGTGACGAAAGTCGATGGATGAGGTTGTGGGATCAGGTCACTTCGGCACGTCATACCAACGAGAAAAGCACGGGCATGCGCTTAGCCGGATCGGCTTTGGCTGGGTGAGCTTCCCAACATCCTCGGGATGTCTTTTGAGCCTTCAATCGCTGCAGATGTTGCCCTTGTCGAGCGTGTCTTTTTGGACTTGCTGCATTTGGCTTGTGGAGACGACGCTCTGTGGTGGCAGGAGCTCTATTGAAGCTTTGTCCCCATCTAGCTACGTCACAGCTCTGGAACGCCCATAGTCATCCACGTGCTGGAGACATGGCATTCGGTGCGTCTGGCTCTGAACAGTATCCCAGTATCAGTAGAGAGCTTCCCAGCAGGTCTGGCGGTAGTCCGACTGCTCAACGGAATCATTGATGGGCGTCTGAAGCTCGTGTGCCCGCTCCCACCACGTCCGAAGAAGTGAGGCCGTGCGCCGCATTAATGCCAGCAGCAGGCAGACCAGGCGGCAACTGGTCGATCAGCGTCCACAACTATCTTTCACTTCACTCGCCAATCCCAAAACAAACTATTTCTCACAAACCAACGCGTTCTTGAACGCGTCCGCCACAACCGCCGTCCGCGACCTTCAGTCCACACCCCGCGATAGCTCAGGTACCCCACCATCGCCGCCACATCCTCTCCGCAGGCGCGCAGCAGCTCATACATTGCAGACTGCGAGCATTCCAGACGGTTCTCGCACGCAGCCATCATGGCGCCCTCATCGGTACAGCCAAATCCCACCGCCCATAATGTCGCCCAGCTGCTACCAAAGCTCACCGACGCGGACCCCGACTTTCGGTTCATGGCCCTGAGCGATCTGCACGATACGCTCGTCATTGCCCACTCGGGCTTTCTACAACACGATGAAGTGACCTGTGCGAGAACAGTCGACGGCCTGCTCGGCACGCTGGTCGACACCAACGGCGAAGTGCAGAATCAGGCAGTCAAGTGCCTGGGGCCGTTCGTGAACAAGATTCCGGACAAAATCCTATGTCCCATGATCGAGAAGCTCTCCAATCTGCAGACAGACAGTACTGTCGACCAGAGCATACCCTCGCTCGCTCTTCGCGAAGTTGTCGTCTCACTCCCCCGTCCAGTCGCCGGCGTTGCGCGAACAAAGCCGGTCCTCGATGCATACAGCGCCATCAGCAGAGTCCTCATTCCCCGCCTGGTCGGCTATCACGTAATTCAGCCAGCACAGCAGGGTCTACCCAAGGTACCACAGGGCATGTTGCAGGTAGACCTGGAGAAAGGTACAGATAGCAACGCCATCGACGTCCTGATAGAGATTGCTCGCTGTTTTGGCCCACTGTTGCAGGATGTTGAGATTCAGGCATTACAGAAGATCACATTCGAGATCCTCGAGAACGACCGGGCAAGCTCTATGATGAAGAAGAAGTCGGTCACAGCCATCTCCACCCTAGCAGGATACTTTGCCGACCAGTTGCTGAGCAACTTTCTGTCGCGTGTCATTGAGCATCTTCACGACGCCCATTTGGTTCGCAGCAAACGCAAGCTCTACATCACAATTCTTGGCTCCATGGCCAGGTACGTTCCCTGCTCATTCAAGTGAGCTCTAGGCGCTAACATGCATAGGTCAATCCCCCGCAAATTCGGTCCGTACCTTAAGACATTAGCACCCTTCGTCTTAAGCGCGATGAGCGAACAAGAACAGGAGGACGATATGGACCTGTCCGACGATGAAGCCGAGCGCGATCCTGAGATCGACGAGGTGCTGGAAGCCGCTCTGATAGCACTCGAGAGCTTCCTTGCCTCGTGCTCACAAGACATGCGCATGTACACCAACGAGACGATTGATGCAGCTACACGCCATCTCAAGTACGACCCCAACCTCGCACAGGACGATGACGAAGAGGATGGTATGGACAGCGATGAGGATGATGTCCTCGAGGGCGACGACTTCGAGGAAGAAACTGGGTATGATGACGACGAGGATGCCAGCTGGAAGGTGCGCAGGTGCGCAGCCAAGGTTCTCTACACTTTGATCTCCACACGAAGCAATGGCGATCTGATGGAAGACGGCACGCTTTACAACAAAGTCGCACCAGCTTTGATCGCACGCTTTAAGGAGCGAGAGGACAATGTGCGTTTGGAAGTCCTTGCAACGCTATCGAATCTGGTAAAGAAGTCAGGAGATGGACCCAGTCCAGTCAAATTCGCCGACGAGCACCCTCAAGGTGGGACAATGATGCCACCACCGAGTCGTAAGCGCCGCCGAGGTGGGAGTGACGCCAGCATGCTCGACCTACACCCCACCTCGACAGTCTCGATGGGCTATGCTTCTCCTGCTCGAACGGGGACCCCACCGGTCGGCCCTCGTGCCAGTCTTGCTAAATTGAGTCCTGAGATCATCAAGGGCATCGCATCACTTCTCAAACAATCATCTTGTCCACCATCGACGAAGCAGGCTTCCATTGTTTTGATCAAGGACATCGTGATCACTCAACAGGGCGGCCTCGAGGGCTACCTGACGCAATTGCTTGAGTCAGTGGTCGAGGCATCCAAGACCAACAGCGGACTCACAAGCAGTGCATCGGCAACGGCCAATAGCCTTCGTATACAAGCTTTGCAGCTTATCGGCGCGATTGCCGACACGCACCATGCAAAAGACATCCAGCCATACCTTTCGAGCACTGTTCCTGCCCTGATCAAGGGCGTGACCGAGAAGTACAGCAAGTTATCCATTGAAGCGCTCGCGGCGACTGAGCAGGTTATCAAGGCACTCACGCCCCCACGTTCCGCGGCATCAGGGGGACAAAATCAGCAATACTTAGAACCCTTATATGATACGCTGGTAAGCCGGATCTCAGCGAATGATGCAGATCTGGAAGTCCGTCAGAGCGCCATTCACGTACTTGGCTTGTTGCTGGGCCGAAGCTCCGGTACAGAAGGTCTCCTGTCTTCGCAAAAGCGAACAGCTGGTCTGGAGCTTTTGGCCGATCGCCTGAAAAACGAGCTCACCCGTCTCGCATCCGTCCGTGCCATCGATTCTATTGCCGCCCATACTAAAGCACTTAATGAGCTGTCTGCGAAGTGGGTCCAAGATGTCGCCCTGGAGCTCGGCGCTCAGCTTCGTAAAGCCAGTCGTGTCCTTCGAGGTGCTAGTTTGAGCGCATTAAGGACCCTGGCGCTGAACGAACGATCAAGAAGCCAGCTCGACAGTCAGACGAAGGCACAACTTGTCGGCTTGCTGCTGCCACTTCTCAATGCTTCTGACCTCCACCTGCTCGGTCCTGCACTCATCATCCTTACTAGCTTTGTTCAGGATGATGCCAAGTCAATCCTGACGACTCAACTCAACAATGCGCTTTGCCAGGTTGTTCAGGGTTCCATAAGCGGGTCTTCTCTTGATGCGCTCTTGAGGCTTGTTCGCACGATTGGCGAGCAACAGGCCGGTCAACCATTGATGAAATCACTTCTCCAAGATGTTGGCGTCGCTGGCCATCCTGAGGTAGTAGGCAAGGTCATCGGTAACCTGCTCGTGTATGGAGGCGCAAGCGTTGGAGTCAAGCTGAAGCAGTTTATTACTGAACTTGAAACCGCTCAAGATGACAAGCGGAAGTGCCTTGCCCTAGTAGTACTAGGAGAAGCAGCATTGCGTCTTGGCGAGCAGTCAACAGTCGATCCTAACCTGTTCATCAAATACTTCTCCATCAAGTCTGAGCAGGTTCCGCTTGCAGCTGCCGTTGCACTTGGTCGAGCTGGAGCTGGAAATGTCAGCCAGTATGTTCCTGTCATATTGTCTACAATGGGTAAGCAGTCTGTGCCTCAGTACCTTCTTCTGCACGCCATCAAGGAGATTCTGCAACAAGACGACACTGAATCCGAGATCATCCCGTACGCTTCTACGCTGTGGCAGAATCTTGTGGCAGCGTCCCAGCTCGAAGATAACAAGGCGATTGGTGCAGAATGTGTTGGCAGACTTACTATCATCGAACCCAAGACATACCTGCCTCAACTCCAGGTGAGACCCATTGCCTTCGGCGCAATTATCACGTTGGCTAATTTGATTAGGGATTCCTTCACGACCGCAAAGCTGCAGTACGTGGCATGGTAATATCTGCGTTGCGATACACACTTGCCGATACCGACGAAGCTTATGACGAATACCTCCGACCAATCGTTGTGCCGATGCTTGTACAGATGCTGAACGAGGAAGATTTGGACAATCGCCGCTTAGCTCTCACTACATTCAACTCTGCCATGCACAACAAGCCTGAGATCATTTTGCCCGCATTGGACCAGCTCCTCCCTCTCGCCATGAAGGAGACTCACCCCAAGCCTGAACTGATTCGTGTCGTTCAAATGGGCCCGTTCAAGCACAACGTCGATGATGGTCTTGAGATTCGAAAATCGGCATACGAGACCTTGTATGCGCTCCTTGAAACGGCATTCGCCCGTCTCGGGCCCATTGAGGTTTCGGACTGCTTCGAGCGAATCGTTGCTGGCATTACTGATGAGCACGACATTCGAATCCTGTGCAATCTCATGTTGACCAAATTGATGCTCATTGCTCCCGATCAAGTGCACTCGCGCCTGGAAGCCATCGCATCAAATTTCCGCACCGTCTTGATGGTGAAGCCGAAGGACAACGCAGTCAAGCAAGAGATTGAGAAGATTCAGGAGGGTAGCAAGGGCGTCCTTCGTGTTACAGTGTTGTTGAATAAGCAGCTGGGAACAGAGGGCGCAGTTGGCCGGGATGACCCGCAGTCACGCACATGGGCGCAGTACTGGGAATGGGTGCAGAAAGAGCACGGACAGCGTCTCAAGGAGGCTGTTGATGAGCTCAAAGAGCGCGATCGTTAGATTGCTATTCATGGTTGATGGACGACAATATCGCTTCAAGCACAACGCGCAACGAATGTGCGCTTGATCATTAGCCACTTGGCGTACATAGCGGTTGCATGGTGTGGATGACAAAATCACAGCTCACAAGCTACGAGCTCTATACAAGCTTATCAGTACAAGCATAGCGCTGTCGTCGCGTGTTTTCAAATCTGTTGATCATCCGCTCTGCCAAGGGTGTCGGCCCAGACGCGTCGTCAGCATCACCTTAGCGAGATGGTTAGACTAGACTTAACTCTTCAATACAATACGGCAACCTCTTGCTGTTCATAGAGCTATCTAATCAACATGCCAGCGGTATCGTATAGACGGCGTGAATTGCGGACTCCCTAGCGCCCTGCACAGACACGTCTTGCGCTGCGCCTCAACCGACCCGTAGGTATCAACGGGAGCGGGAGCAAACACTTTTGAGGCGATCAGCGACCATGGCCGCCATTAATCATCAAGTACGGGAGGCTACGAAGAGCCGCCTGGTATCTTGACCTCAACCGTGTTCAACCGTGATACTGTACTCGTCACTCGAGCTTGACTTCCTGCACCACATTTCGATCCGGCGACCATAACTCTGCAGTGCGCAGCCTCTAATAGCCGCCCAAAATGTACATCCACAAAGCGCTCGCTCTCCTTGCCACCGCGGCAGGTCTTGATCTTGTCCGCGCAGACTTCATGGTCTACACCGAGCCTCCCATCCCCACAAGCGCAATTCCCAGCTTCGCCAACCCCTCAGCAGTATGATTTCTGTCCTCCTTCTCTTAGCAGATGCCTGCAGGCTACTGACTCCCCTCTTTAGGCCGCTAGCTGGACAACCTCCGTCTTCCTCAACGCCAACTTTGCCTACCGCTCCTTCACCCGCGCCCTCGGCGACCCGTACGTCTCATCCTCATCATCGGCCGCCTCGGAAATCGCTGCTTTCGTCTCCTCGGCAACAAATTATAGCATCCCCGCCGCCGTGACAGAGAGCGGCACAACGACGTTCTACGGCGCGCCGACGTGGTACTCTGCGCTGCCAAGCGGCGCGCGGGCGTTCAAGGAACAGCAGGTTGCAGATCAGTTCAGCATTGTGAGAGGCGTGATTGCGGCGGGGCAGACGACGGGGCCTGGTGCGAGTTCGAGTACGGGGGCGGCGAGCGTACCGACAGGGAGTCCGATCTTGAGGAAAGAGTTTGGGGCGCTGGCTGCGGTTGCTGCGGCGGCGTTTCTGTGAGGAGGGGAAGGAGGGGAATGGAGAACTTCAGAGTGTGATGTATATGATACATGATGGGGTATTATCCTGTGTTATGACTATAATATGATGGCATGGTTGCAGACGAGATGAGGCGAGACTTTGCGATGGGCGATGAGATGGAAATCGAATGATGAAGAAAGTAGGGTGCAGAGTCCAGCGAAGGATACAATCTCAGCAAATTGGTCACAGGAATCACATTAGGGGCGCATCGAGTACAGGCATTACGTTGTGTGCCGGTGTTCCGGAATCCCACTGGTCTCGGCCAAGCCTTTGGCTTGGACTACATTCACCAGCAAGACCACATCCAGATGAAAATCAAAAGTGATACGGATACCCATACAGCAGCAATGTACCAGACTTCGTGCAGTATGCAAAGGTACTTAGTATCTGGTATGGTTGGCGGTGTGTGCGCTACACTAAACAACTAATCTGCCATCAACGAATGGCAGACTCCGGACCATATCCAAGCCAAGCTTCACCATCTCCTATCGTGAACTTGTAGTTCTTGTGAAGTTGCATGACGACATCTCGAAAGACAGCTTTCCGAAAATTAGCATCCTCGAATCTATTGACCCCCACATCAAACGAACATCGAATGCACCGTCGAACTGCACCACTATAGCCTGCCTCAGCATCGTACTCAAGCTCGTCCGCTAATCGGTCTGCTGCGTTGTACCTGGTCAATAAAGCTGATTCTTCAGACGTGGCCAAGGATTGCTCTTCATCCTGGGGGATTTGTAGCTCAGCCAGTGTCCGACCATACCAAAGCTCTATCAAAGCCACACCAAGCGCAAAAAGAGTCCGATTACGGATCAGCCGTGCGATAGATCTCGTAGCCGTTTGTTTCGGACTAGTTTTGACTTGATCAAATTGCCTTGACACGAAGAAATGGTCATAGACACTGGTCCCCGGACGTTTGATCACGTAGATATCATCAATGCCCCAGTCTTCATCAAGCCAAGCAGTCTCGTGCAGCTGTAAGACACTTGAGGCAAGCGTGACGCTCAACCGGAGACGGTCGCGTTTGCGGAAACGATGCCCCTGTTGTAGAGCGCTGTGAAGCGTGAATACCGACCAGAGCTCAGTGTCGTGCGGAGGCTGCCTGGTCGGGAAGATCCTGAGTCCAAATCTCTGTCTGGCAATTTCGTTATGTAAGAGAGTAAGGCGGACTTCCCACTGTGCACCTTGGAGTTTTCTGATCGCTGCACACAAGTCCTTGATGGGTTGGAGATCTGAGTTGGATTCCAGAGCAGCCTTGACTGCAGTTTGTGTTGCGTTTTCCGCTGCATTTGCTGTCGCTCTGTGTCTTTGGTTTGCGCAGCAAACAGCCCTGCTATTAGATGCTTGTGATGCTGAGGTTGCATGTGGTGGTTTGAGCCGATCGCGTGTGACCTGAATGTCTGCTTCATCCCAGAGCCAGGTATTGACACTGCCAGTCGACCCCGTCGATTGAGAATGTCCATATTGGAAGTATACGTGAAAGGGGTCCCGCATGGGTGCTTCATCCTCTTCGTCATCACTTCAACAGTCCTCCATTCGATATTCCAGGCGGAGACTGATACTTTGTTGCATGTGACAAGGGCATGTCCATCCTGATTGTATGGCTGAGTAGCATCCTTGCGCTCGCCTGTTAATACTTCCGAAATTCGGTAAACGCACTCGTGTGGTAAGTTGTTGTTGAACTATATTTTGCCGTTGGAACGTCAAATCTTTCAAAGTCGAGTTGAGCCGTCTAATCTGCTCCATCGAATCGATGTATGATGCTCTCTTCAGACTAAACTTGAGCCGATCGTAATTTTTACTGAAGCTGTTTTTGTCGTTTTCAGTGAATTGAGGCTGTGATATGTTAGCACAGCACAGTAATATCATTGTTCGATCCTTGCCTTTCCATTGTCATTGAGCTTTAACTTGATCTTGGACTCATTAATAGCATCCTTCATTCTGAGCATTGTGTCCATGTAGGTACCAAAACTTGAACCTAAGCGTTGCTTGAGCTTCTCTTCAGACCTTCGTTTGTCATAAAGCTCAACTCCAGGCTTTGTTAGAAAGTCCTCGATATCTCGGGCTTCGATGACACCGTGAAACATGATCTTGATGCTGTTATAATAGACAGTCTGTTCTGCACTGAGCTCAGATATAAGCCTTTTGACACCCTGGCAGTATTTGATGAACCGTATCGCTGTATCGACGCCTTCAGCGTAGAATTTCAAACCCTCCAACAGTAGAGGCAGTGCCCCCAGCACTACCCCAGCGATCTCAATTCCAGTTTCTATGTCTTGTTACAAGATCTAGGGCTGCCAAAGCTCTTCAGTTCTCAAGTCTCGGGTCCTCGGTTCAACAAAGAGGGGAAATTACACACAACCTGTTCAGCTCAGGTACGTATCTGTTGGGAATACTGCAACGATAGCAGCGACAAGACCGGATAGCTCGACATCGATATAGAGCTAGACAAACAGAAGTGCGATTAGGAAGTCGTGCTGACAGGCAGGCGCGGGGTGAGGAGATTTGGCCCCCACTAGACGCTGACAACGCATGCATGAGAGACCGAAAATGGCGGACGTGCTACCACCCCTTGGTCACACAGCAGGTCTGGTACTGCCACAGTCTGACTGGGTCTCCAGGACTTCAAATGTCGAGCCTTCTCTTGATCCTCCCTGTTCCAAGTGCTTTTGTCGCGGCACCAACATGGAACAAAATTTGTCGATTCCCACGGTAGTCGATGAGTGCGCTCGCAATTTTATCAACCTTGTTGAACGACTGGAGGCGCCTTCGCGATTCTCAGAACAGGTATCAGCCGAGTTGATAGCAGATGAGTTTGATCGCTTAAAACTAACGTGTCCGTGCGCGTGATGCACGTTTCTCGTGATGCACACCCTACTACTTTTTGACGTCTCACAAAAATGAGGTTATTAAGCTACAAACAACAGCTATTATTGTGAGATTTTTTAGTAGACTGCTCTATAGGCCTATGTAATAAACCTTGCTACTAAAATCTCTTTAGGAGAGTAATAATGCAGCTGTAGCGTTTAGTTATAAGTAGTAGGGTTAGGAAACGCTTATAAACAATAGACTTACTACTACTACCTACACTACTACAGTTCTGCTTCTTTCTAGGTGCTGCAGACTGTAGGAGCTTGCGCTTAACTAATTTAGGCAATTGTATACTTTTTAAAGTGTTATAAGAGTTGAAAAATAGCAGTCAACTCCGACCTCTGAACGGGGGATCTAGTTCACCCTACTGGAGGTACTTAGCCTCTAGATAGGGGTAACCAACCTCTAGTACAGAGATTAGAAAGTGACTAGTGCTACCTTAGAGGTATTAGTAAGAGTGCATAGATATACAATACCCCTTATAAACTACACTGTTATAGATAGAGATAGAATTAACCACAACAGAGGTCTCTGCAAGACGTCTGAACTGCACACTTTAGTTCTAATTATCCTTAGGGAGTTTCTAATACTAGCAATTTATTTTAACTAGTTATAAGCCTAGGTTTTATAACCTTAAAAAATAATTAAGTATATATAGCAGGTACAAACAGACGTACAGTAACAGCAGTAAGTTGCTACTTAAGGAGTAGGCAATAACTCTGTCCCCTAGATAGCAGTAAGTTACTGCTTAAGGAGTAGGCAATAACTCTATTCTACCTACTTCTGTTACTTGCAAGTTGCTACTAAGGCAGGCAATACTAATAATATTGCAGAGGCAGTAAGTTGTAACTAAGACAGTTAGTAATAACCCTACGCAATAATAACACACTAAGCTAGTAAGTTGCTATAGGACCTGTAGGCGATAACTGCACCTGCTACAATCTAGAAAGGTACTAATACCTACCTACTATTATAATAAGACCTTACTAGAGGTTACCTTAAATAATAATAATTTAATACTAACTTAATTTATATTAACTAGTAACTTATATAAAGACAATTGCTATAAATATATATAATAGCTGTAGATATAATAAGTTTACCTACAGATAAAGAGATGTCCTAGTAAAGGAAGGTTACAGTGCTCTTAAAGGAGAACTTAGATATGTAGTTTAAGCAGATAAGAGACTAGCTAGAAGGTAAGGGTCTATTCTAGGTAATTAAGACTGCTACACTACTTAGCTCTACAGGGTCTATACCTAACCTAAAGGGGACTACTAAGGGAGTAGGGAATCTTTCCTTAGACAATCTACCTCCTAAAGGAACTAGCAGCCTCCTAACCTTTAGGCAACTAGACGCTAAAGTAAGATACACTATTAGACTCTTATTAAATAAGTTTAACCTTAAGCGTGTAGAGGATGCTAATACAGCAAGAGAGATTTAGGCAATACTCTAGAAGAAGTATAAGGTAAGGCTACTAAGCGCTAAAAGGCAGTATCTTACTAAATATGTTAATTATAAGATAGATCTATCTATAATAATAGAAAGGGCCTAAGAGGAGCTTAGTAAGCTAGGGCATAAAGTAGTTAAGTAAGATCCTTTTTTAAAGACCTTAAATAGTATAAACTAATACCTAGCTAGGCTTCTAAGCGCACTACCTGTAGAATACAGCTTATATTAAGCTACACTTAATGCCTGTAGAGATATAGACGTAGAAGAGGCTCTTAAGATTCTTACAGAAGCTAAACACACTATCTACCTAGAAATAGGCATGTTTGCTAAGAGACCTACTAGTAGCTACAAGCCTTAGAGGTCCTAGAGCCCTCTCTAGAAGGAGGGCTAGGATTGTTATCTATGCAAGGGGCACAGCTACTATCTTAAGAACTGTCCCTACACTAAGGCTGCAGTCTAGGCAGCCTCTAAGAAGCAGAAAGCTAAGACCTCTAGCTAGAGGTTAAGCAATAAAGTAGAGTCTAAGATTAGCAAGCTTAAGAAGATAATTAACAGCCTAGCTAAGGAGCTTAAAGAGGTTAAGTCTAAGTAGAGGTTAAAGAAAGCCTACACTGCTAGAGCAGTAGAATTAGAGTTATCTAACAACAAAGATAAGCATTACTCTAAGAAGTGCTAGGAGGAGACAGCAACCTTCTACAAAGAAAATGTTAGTACTACCTCTGCAGATACCTAGATATTAGACTTTAGCGTAAGCTCTTATATAACTAATAACCTTAGATTCTTTAGTAAACTCTTATAGCAAATAGGCTAAACACCTATTAAGGTTAGTAGAGGTAGACTGTACTTAACACAGAGAGGGACTATCTAAATCTAAAATAATAGTAGAAGTTAGATTAAGCTAAAGAACATGCTTTATATACTAGAGCTAGGAGTTAATTTATTATATAGAAGGAAGCTCTATAAGGTAGGGTTAATAGGACACTTTAATAATAAGAAGATATATTACTAAGATAAGTTAGAGAATACTATTATTAAAGCTACTAAAAGGGATAGAGTGTACATCTTAGACAAGATAAAGGTAACCTACAGTAATATAGGCAAGCTAGAGGAGATTAGTATAGGCTATACCCTTAATAATTAAGTAATTAAGAAAGAATAAGAGAAGGCTAGTAATTCTAAACTAGAGGTATAAGATAAGAACATAGTCTAAATATACTAGTTGTACTACTGCTGCTTTACTTACTTTAGACTAGCTAAGATTAGAGTAATTTATAAGATAACTACTTACACTAAGCTAGTAAAGATAGCTAAGTATAAGTGTAAGGTCTGCTAAGAAACTAAGATAGTTAAGTAGAAAGGAAAAGTTACTAACTAAGCAGAAGCGCTACTTAAGTAAGTGTTAATTAATACCTGTAGGCTGTTTCCTGCCTTAAGAGAAGGGTATACTTAAGCCCTAGTAATTAAAGATAACTACACCTAGATGTCCTAGATAATCCTAATTAAGGACTAGAAGGACTGCCCTAGGCAGCTCTAGCTATAGAGAATTAAGGTAGAGAGGTAATTAGGATATAGACTTAAGGCAGTATAAATTAACAACATAAGTAAGCTAATAAAGTACTTCTAGAACCTAGAACAGGAGCTTAGAATTAAGGTACAGACAATAGTCCCTTACACCTTAACCTAAAACAGGTTAGCTAAGAGAGAGAACTAACAGATTTAGGCAGACTCTTGCACCCTACTTGTAACAGATGGGCGCCCTGCCCTCGACATCTATACTACGAGACGTCTCTGCCTATACCAAAAAGGTAAGCACAAGAATTCTAAAGCTAGAATTCTTAGCGTAGTATAATATATATAGTACTAGAGTAAGCCTTGCTCCTCTAGCTACATGTAACTAGGTTGTTACACTACTAAAGGATGCTAAGATGCTGCTAGAGTTCTAGGTAGATGCCTACTAAGCTAGAGTATACATCTAGAACTATATTAGAAGTAGACTTGTTATTAATAACTACTTAATTAGCCCCTATAAGGTATTTATAGGAAAGGTACTATCTATAAATTATATCTAAGTGTAGGGATGTAAGGTACACTCTTATATAAAAAAAGAGTTAATACTATAAAGCTTTTAACATAATAAGCTAATAAATAAGTTAAGAGTAGGAGTATTTATTAGCTACGTAGGAGACACTAGTAAATAGTTCCTAATCTAGGCGCTTAACTAAAGGGACATTATAAAGTTAAGTAATATAGTATTCTATAAGAACTAACTAGGCAGGATAATTAACTTAAAGTTCTAGAGCTAGCACACCCCTAGCACAGCACTAGACTAAAACGCTAAGGGGAGACTGTAGCTAGAGAAGGAGGTTAAACTTCTAAGATTAATAAGAGATCTACCTAACCTATCTGTCTAGAGGTTAGTAGGAGCTAAGGCAGAAGTTAACAACTATACCTAGAAGCTAACCTTAGTAGTGTCAGAACCCGTATACCCAGTTCACAGGAGAGAGGTAGGTATTGCAAGAAAGTATCAAACAATATCTGTTGGGTGGCTACAGGTTGTATTCGTAGACTGTAGACTGTTCACTGCCGAGCAGGAACAGGACGGAGGCCCTTAAGTATATATACTAGGCCTCGTAACCTCTAGCTAGCCCAGGCGTCAACCCATGGGGCTGACAAGTAGGAGCTAATGTGTTAGCTACTAATTAGACTACTAGAGTAGCTAGTTAAGAAGCTCTAGGACCTGCCTAAGAGGAGAAGCTAGAGTAAGAAGTACTAGCTAACTAGAAGTTAAGCTAAAAGGTAGAGGTTGTTATATTACTAAACCCCTAGAAATAAGCTAGAGAAGAGGACCTAGCTAACTAGGAAGTTAAATAAGCAGCTAAGATGCACTAAGCACTAATAGCACTGCTTATAGCATTAGGCATTAGTAGCCCATCTAGAGACAGAGTTAAAGACACCTACTAGGAGGTCCTAGACCTATTCTAGCTAATAACTTATAAAGTTAAGATAGCAGAGTCTGCCTTTAGTGTTATAGGCAAGGGGTCTATCTCTATCCTACAGAACTACTATAAAGCTATTATAGACAATGTCTAGGGAGAAGGCTAGAAGGAAGCAATAAAGAAGAAATTAATTGCGCTTGCAACAAACTAGACCTAGGAGGTAGTAACCTCTCTAGTTAGATTAAACCTAGTTACTAGCAAATAGGTATTTAATACTAAATTTAACACTAACAGCTTACTAGATAAACTAAAGGCTAGGCTAGTAGCAAGAGGCTTCTTACAGAAGCTTAGAGTAGACTACTTCTACACCTTTACACTAACTCTATAATATAATACACTTTAAGTATTTATAGCAGTATATATAATACTTAATTTAGAGATACACGCAGCAAATGTAAATAACACCTTTACTAAGTTATTCTTAAAGGAGGTAGTCTATATAAAGGCTCTGCCTAGAGTAGATATACTTACTAGGCAGTGTCTTAAGATTAACTAGAGCTTATATAGGCTAAAACAGGCAGCAAGAGACTAGAATAAGAATTGCGTTCTAGAGCTACTAAAACTAGGGTTTATTTAATTAGACTTAGACCTATGCCTCCTTATATACTTAGAGTAAGGAATTATTCTCCTAGTCTATGTTAATAATATTCTACTAGGCGCTAAGAAGCTAGAGAATATTAGGTAGTTTATAAAGGAATTTAGTAAGGTTTTTAAAATTAAGAACTTTAGTAAAGCTAAGAAGATCTTTAAAGTAAGAGTTACTTAAAATTAGGTTAAGAAAATAATTATACTTAACTAAGGACACTATATAAGGGACATCCTAAGTAGATATTAGATAGAATAGGATAAAGTAAAGAAAGTAGACATCCTAATAAACAGCTACAACTTATTAAGGCTAGCTAAACTATCTAATGCTAGGACTAATTAACAGGTATACTAAACTCTTATTAGGAAGCTCCTATACTTGTTAATCCTTATAAGGCTAGATATTAGCTTTGCCCTTAGAAGGCTAAGTTAGTACCTCTCTAACCCTGTAGAGTTCTACATAATTACCCTAAGGAAGGTACTAAAGTACCTCTAATTAACTATAGACTACAGAATTACCTTTAGCAGAAAGGATCCTAAAAGGCTAGTAAGATACTCTAACTTAGACTTTGCCTCTAACTAAACTAATAGACTATCTATCCTTAGCAACATATTTATACTTAGAGGCAGGCTAATTAGTTAGGCTAGTAAGAAGTAGAAGTTAGTAGCTACCTTAACTATAGATGCAGAGTATATAGCAATATGTAAAGTAAGTAAGTAATCTTAGTAGCTGTTACTTATACTTAGGGAGATAGGAGCTCTAGAACTAATAGGCAATTATAAGTTTAAGCCTACAGTAAAGAAGAAAACTAAGTTTATAATTAGTTCCCTAGTCCTTATATAAGGAGATAACTAGGCTGCTTTAGAGCTTATCTAAGATACTTAAATTACCCTAAGATTAAAGTATATTAATGTAGCGTACTACTATTAACATAACCTAATAAGGAAGAACTAACTAAGAGTTAAATTTGTAGGTACTACAGAGATAGTAGCTAATAGTATAATAAAGCTACTTCTAAAGACTAAGTTTAACTAATTCTTAGAGCTGTTAAAGTTATAATTAATTAGTTTATATACTTAAGTAAGAGAGTTAAAAAATAGTAGTTAACTCTAACCTCTAAACAAGGGATCTAGTTCACCCTACTAGAGGTACTTAGCCTCTAGATAGGGGTAACTAACCTCTAGTACAGAGATTAGAAAGTGACTAGTGCTACCTTAGAGGTATTAGTAAGAGTGTACAGATATACAATACCCCTTATAAACTACACTATTATAGATAGAGATAGAATTAACCACAACAGAGGTCTCTGCGAGACGTCCGAACTGCACACTTTGGTTCCAATTATCCTTAGGGAGCTTCTGATACTAGCGATTTATTTCAACTATAAGCTTATTTTTAGTATTATTTCTCTGTGTAGTGTTCTGCTACCTTAGTGTCCTTTATAGCTTTAAGCTAGGCTTACTACTCCTTCTTTATTGCACGCTGCACCTTTTACTCTTCTTTTTCCTTTACTTATAGTAACCTTTAAGTCTGTTAAAGCTCTTGTCTAGTTGCTTTTTCTATCTCTAACTGCTCTTAGTAGGCCTTATTTGCGCAATTACGTGCGTTAGCCTCTACTTTAGATAAAGGGCTCTACTAAACTGCACCTCCCTGCTGCTCTATCTGCTGTGTGTATAGAGGTAGTACCTTCTGCTGCTTTAGCTTCTTCTTCTGCTTCTTAAGCTCCTCTTTTGCCTCATTTAACTTATGTTATACTAGCTTAAACTGCACGTAGAGTTAGTAGATAGCCTGTTTAAGCAGGCCTAACTAAGTACTACCCTCACCACCTACAGACTGCTGCAGCAGTGCCTTAGCTTTAAGCTAGTTTAGCGCAGTAGGTGCAGCAGTTATAGCAGTTTGTTTAGGCAGTGTTGCAGGCTCTAGTAGGGTAGGTACTTTTAACTTATTAAGTACAACATTAGCGTTAGGTAGATAGATACCTATAACTAAGAAGGACTTCTTAACTAACGTTTTAGTAAAGGTAGTTATCTAAGCTAGCTAGAAAATATTAAAGAAGTTGCTTAGGTTTATACTAAGTGTACCTTAGCTCCTCTAAGTGCAATTATTAAGCTCTTTAGTATAGTTATAGGTAAGCAGACTAAAGTAAACTACATCTAACAGCTATAACATGTAAGTAGAATAAGGTAAATATATTATTAAAAGGATCTTATAAGCGTTATAGTAGTTAATAAATGCCTTTGTTATATAGCTACTGTAACTGTCTAGGATAAGTAGTTGCTATTGCTGTTAAGCCTTTAGTGTAGTATACCTCTTAAAGACCTGTTTAAGCTACATAATGCCTAAATTATTATTTGTCTAACTAGTAGGTAAGGTAGTAAAGAAGGTATTGTGTTTTTTAGGGTTAATTAAAGCTACCTAGCTAGCCTAAACAGCTCTACTAGCTGCTAGATAGATTATGCAAGGCAGTAGTACTAATCTATTAGCGCATACTGTTGCTAGGAGGGTTACCTACTTGCAGTTACTATTATAGAGACTCTTCCTAAACTACTTTTAGTAGTATAGTACCTTATTAAAGATCTGTTTACTCTTTCTAGCAACCCTAATTACAAAGCCCTTCTTATCTATATTATAGGTATTCTCTAGGAGTACATTGTACTTAGCTATCTTCCTATGCAGGAGCTTAAAGTACAGTTAGTATCTATTAACAGAATTAGTGTAGTAATAATTTAAGTCTATAGGCGTGTACTATATGTTAATAAGTATATCTAAATAACAGTTAAGGAACTAGGTAACCTACGCCTTAGAGGGCTCCTAACAACACAGAGGCGTTAGGAAATTTATTACTATCTACTATGTAAGCTTTATATTTCTCTTTATAAGTCCTCTAATATACTCTATAACCTCTACCTTATTGCGTAGGTAGAGGAGTTGCTAGTTATTAACTTTAACAGTATGCAGCACCACTTAGTTCTTATACCTCTGCGCTAACGTTATTTAGTAATAACTATGTTTTTAGGCAAGTGCTTAGTATAAAATTTTTGCGCCTAGTCTTAATCTATCTATCTCTTTAAGGGCTTATTAAAGCAGCATTGTAGTGTAGTGTTATGGTAGATGTAAAACGTACCCAAAAAGTGGTGGGGTGTGCATCACAAGAAACGTGCATCACGCGCACGGACACGTTACCGTGTCTGTGCGCGCAACGCCCAGAGTTGCGTAACGCCTAATTACTGTAAATGGCACCACACTTTAACGCGTAATAACTTAACAACTATAGCACCTATTAATAATATGCTTACAGCAATTAAAGTGCTAGAGCTAGAAGAGAAACTTATATATTAAAAAATTGCTAATTAGTTTAGTGTTAATTACTTAACCCTAGCGCAGAGACACAAAGGCGTTTAGGCACCCTAGGAAGCTAAGGACTCTAGCTAGCAGAAGCTTACCCTACAGCAAGAGGAGGAGCTTATAATATATATAGAAGAGCTTACTGCTTGTTATATACCTCTTATAAGAGAGATAATACAAAATTTTGCGTTGTCTGTAGCTAAGGAACGCGTAAGTAAGAGCTAGGTTACTTACTTTATTAATAACTACTCTATTAATCTTATCTCTTAATACTTAATAGGTATAGACGCTAATTACTATAACACTAATTCCTACGCTAAGTATAAGCTGTATTTTAACCTATTGCAGCGTAAGATTACTAAGTATAAGGTTAATACTAAGCACACTTATAATATAAACAAGAAGGGCTTTATAATTAGAGTAACTACTAAAACAAAGCACATGTTTAGTAGGCAAATATAGGAGAAGGGGGAGGTTAAAGCATTACTTTAAGATAGCAATTATGCCTAGATTACGCTCCTAGCTTGTGTGTGCGGTAATAGATTAGCACTGCTGCTAGGCCTTCTATATAAGTCTGCTAATAGCACTATCTAATTAAGCTAGGTAAAGGAAATACAGCTAAGTGTACACTCTGTGCTTATTACCTTATTACCTACTAGCTAGACTAACAATAATATAGGCCTTGCCTAGCTTTAGCAGGTGTTTAATTGCTTTACTAAGACTAAGGCACAGAGGAAGTAGCGCCTCTTAATCCTTAACAGCTATAAATCTTATGTAATAATAGAGTTTATTAACTACTGTAATTAGAATAAGATACTCCTAGCTATTCTTCCTTACAATACACCTCTATAATAGCTAAGGACTATTAGTTATTAAGAAAAGCAACTTCTTTTACCTGTTCTAGAAGGCCTAGACAAGCATGTTTACTTAGGGGTTAATACTTAAGTTGTTTAAGGCAACTAGTATAGCACCCCTTTAGCCTAATGTTATCCTTTAACGCTTTGCTAAGCCTTCTCCTTAGGCCTCTAATACAAGTAGAAGCTCTTCTTCTACATATTCTAGCAAGGATTAGCTTAAAATTAAGACCCTACTACAAAAGGTAGCTAGAGGTAAGAGCAGTAAGGAGCTAAGGAAGATTAGCTGCTTACTCTACTATATCTTAATTTAAAACTAGCTACTCTACCTTAAGATAGTAGGCCTTAAAGAGGTTCTTAAGACTTAGAAAAAGCATAGGAACAAGAGCAAAGCTCTTAGCTTCTAGGAACATAAGGAGTATTATAGTAGAGCTGTGTTCTATTCTCCTTACAGGGTAGATAAAGTATACTAGTATAAGCAAGTTAAACAACAGGAGGCAGAGGCAGAAGAGGCTAGGAAAGCAGAGATAGCTAAACTTAGACGCGCAAATAAGCTGTATAAGGAACAACTTACTTAGGAGAAGTGTAAGTAGCAGGCAAGGGAGAAGAAAGAGCAAGACTAGGTTAAAGCTAAGAAGGCAGAAGAAGTAGCAGAACGTAAGGCTAAAAGAGAGTGTTAGAAGCAAGCTTATAACGCTTAAGAAGCTCTAAAATTATTACAAAGAGGTAGTTAGAAGACATTAAAAGCTTCTATAGTTAAGAAGAGGCCTGCGCGTTATAGTGTAGGTGTGTGTAGTCACCTAAAGCCTGTAACGCCTCCTCCACCTGTGCGCACTTACACAACTTGCAGTAGCTGCACTGCTATTCTATATAAATAGGTTATATAGAATAATATTATTATATAGGCCTATAGATTACTCTGCTAAAAGTTCTAGTAATATTATGTTACTGCGTGAGCAGTGTCGTTCCGGAGGCTATAGATCAACGATTGTATTGCTATCTGTTGTCGTGTTGTGATGTTTTGTTACAGGAGCTCTCATCTCAGAGGTAAGTGCACTCGCCTACCGGGCAGTGCCTACCTCAACAGAGTATCACATGACTTACGCCACGTGGTTACACACCCCCTCAGCTGCAGTGCCAACTAAAGCTGACCTTCTTGAGAGATGCTCCATACCATATCCCATCAGGATAGTAAGAGTGATCGTCCTTCACCCCCCACCTAGTACCAGTGAGTCAAGCTACCTGGCTTAGGACTCTGAGGTCCTTCCAGCCCTGACAGGTGTCCTTCAACGTTCTTCAGCCCAATCTGTCTGACAAATTCAGCATGCTTCTGTCGCGCAAGGATCTTGGTGAATCCATCAGCTGGCATGAGATTGGTTGGCTTCCATTCAACTGATATACGTCCTTCAGCTACCTCCTGTCTTAGCCAATGTTGGTGAACGTCGACGTGTCGCAATCGCGTGAACAGCTTGTCTTCATGCTTTGTGACCACACCTACAGTTTGCAGGTTGTCACAGTAGATTGTTGGCGTTATCTCCAGGTCGAGCTTAATGTGTTTGAATAGTCGATTCCAAGCTTGTAGCTCGCTGGCTGCTGTTGATAGCGCTAACAGCTCTGCCTCAGTAGTTGATTTCGTGATTGATCTCTGGAGTGTTGCCTTCCAGTCGATAGGCATGCCATACAGCATAAATAGATATCCCTGTGAACTGCGCCGTGTTGAAGGATCGTCTGCAAATGCTGCATCAGAGGCACCATAGAATAGTGGATCTGCCATAGCACTCAGACTTGAGCCTATGTATACCTTGCGGCTGCTCTGATCTCCATGAGCGGCAATTGCAAGTCGCTTCTGTCCCACCAGATATCTCCAAGCATGGTATGCCGCACTGACATGCTTTTGGCCTGGGTTCTGTAGATAACGCGATAGTTCTGAGTGAGCTTGCGCAACATCAGGTCGAGTGTATGTTGAGATATAGGCCAGTGATCCCACTAGCTCTTGATATAGCTTTGTGCGCTGTTCGTCTGCCTCCTCTGTGCTTGCGCCAATGTTTCCATGTACCAGCGGTACTGCTGGGTCTGCTTTGCCTGTCTGAGCAATGTTGTATCTTGCTGCCACTTTGTCAATAAAGCTGTCCTGCATCAGCCATATCTTCTTCTGGCTGCGATCTCGGATGACGCGTATGCCCAGGAACCACTTCAGTTCTCCCAGAAAGCGAATATCATATGCTGCTCTCAGCTGCTGATCGAACTGACAATAGGCATCCTTGTTCTTAAGAGCTACAGCTACCACAATGTCGTCTACAAAGAAGAAGACAATTAAGTGATTGTTGCTGAACAGACATGGTACTCCTGGCACCTGCCAAAGGCCCAGCTTCTCAAGTGTGGTAGTGAGATGCTTGTACCATAGTTGTGGCGCGTCTCGGAGTCCATACAGTGCTCGCTTGAGCTCAAGCAGTTGACCAAGCTCGCTCTCATATCCCTCTGGACATCGCACGTAGGTACGTCGATTGAGTTCAGCGTTAAGAAAGGCGTTCAAAACGTCGTACTGGTATAGCTCAAGGTTAAACGCGGCTGCCAGGGCGATAAGGCATCGAAATATCTTTGCAGCTAGTGTTGCTGCGTATGTGTCGCCGTAGTCTTGCTGCAGATCACCTCTCACGACCAGTCGAGCTTTGAACTTGTAGAGGTATCCGTCCTCATCAAACTTGTACGTGAATACCCACATAAGTGGCAGTATCTCAGCTTCTGTCACTTCTGAAGCGTCTGCTGTTTGACCAAAGCAGCCTAGTTGAACACAATAGTTAACTTCCTTGCGGCTTGCTTTCTCAAACTCATCTCCAAATGGATGCTGATTTAAGTCTTTCCATCTCTTTGGCTCAGCTGGCAGCTGGTCACGATGAAGTCGTATCTTTGGTGCTTCACCAACTAGCTTTGCCAGTGCTGTAGGGTTGACACAGGCTGTAAACGTTGCCAGGTACGTGCCAAAGTTAACTGGCTTTCGAATCCGCTTGCCCTCGACAATGAACTGCTCTGACAGATGACTGCTGATCTCTGCCCGCCGTCGAGCATTGTTGGAGGTTCGATCTGGCTCCTCTCCTTCATTTGCTTGCGCATATCCACGTCCCCAGCTAGCATCGTCTGTCAACTGATTTGTGAGCGGTTGGCCTGTAATCTGAGTCATCTCTGGCGACTCTGGCGTCACCTCTGGAGTCATGAGCGCTCCAGTGTTCTTCTGTTGTTGATTGTTTGATTGTATTTGAGAGAGGACTGTGCCTCTGTCTGATTTCTCTAGCAGATGTGATCCTTCAGGTTCTAACAGCTGTTCTGTCAGGATATTGCTGTGATCTAGTGTATCCTCAATATCTAGCACTTCTGCTACTTCTTGAATGTAGCTCTTCTCTGCATACTGGCCTTTGCCACTGCAGAGCTTGGCTCTAACAAAGATAACATCTCGAGTTCGTATAACACGTCTCAGTGTTGGCAACCACACTCGGAAGATGTTGGTAGAGTCAAATCCCACCAGGTGGCCAATCAAAGCTCGAGACTCAAGCTTGGCTCCTCGCGGCAGCTTCTCATTGAGTACATAGGCTTTAGCTCCAATAATTTCAAGGTGAGCAACTGATGGCTTGATCCCCTTGACCCTGGTGTATGGACAGTTCCAGTCAATCGCTTCAACTGGCGTCCGATTGAGTAGGTATATAGCTGACATAACGCACTCGTTGGCATACTCCTCAGGTAGTCCTGCGTGCAGTCGAATAGCTCTGGCTCGAGTAATAAGAGACCTGCCTGCGCGCTCGATGGCCCCATTCTGAGCCTCTGTGGCTCTCGGCTCCACAGCGACTCCAAGGTCTCTGCATACTTCAAGCAGTTCAACATATCCAGTCTCCATGTCAAGCCTCACAATGGCAACCTGGCTCTTGAACTGACGTTTAATCTTTGCCAGCAGTCGCTCAAAGACTCGTGTCAGAGTAGACTTGGTCTTGTCTGGTATGCAGCATCCTTCGTGCCACTTTGTGTTTTGGTCAACCATATGAAACAGGTATTGGTCGCCATTGTAACATTGCTTGCCTCTCTCAAGCAGCTGTATCAGGTCGATGCTGATGCGCTCAAACGGCTGAGTAGCCGGCTCTCGTGGTGGCCTCCGACTGACCAGCTTTGTCAATTTTGATTGTATACAGGTCTCGCAGTCCCTCCACTTTGGCGCTGGATTGCTGTTTATCAGCTGTAGTCCATCCACACTCTCTGGCAGATGACTGATGGCCTGTCGGCCTGCATGACCCCACACCATGTGAGCTTCCTCTGGCGTGAGCTGCAGCGGCTTCCTTGGTTCGTATGAATGCTTCTTGTAGGTATAGGGCAAGGCTGAGGCTGAGGCTGAGGCTGAGAGCAAGGAGGCTGCGTCCGGTCGCTCCATGTCGTCAGCGTCTATCAACCAGTGCCCTCCCATGTACTGAAGCTTGCTTATAACGTTGTTCCACCTTCCTTGGTACAGGCAGTCTCGGCCTGAGTCGAAGTGTATGCCAACTGATCGACAGCGTGACAGACCAACGACGTTTGTGAGGAATCCTGGCACGTAAGCCACGTAGGTAAGCTCTATCTGCTCTGTGCCCTTAGGCGTGTTCATAAGCAAGACAACGTCTCCCCACTCTTGTATCAGGAGCTCCTGGTCGCCCGCTTTGACAACCTCTCCTTTGCCATCGGCTCGCTTCTTCCAGCTATAGGCTCTGGTGTTTGTAACATGCGTGTTTGATCCAGGATCTAGGATCCATCGATTGATTAAGCTTGGCTTAATTGCCTGCTTGTTAGTACAATCTGTGCTCATAGTGAGCTGCAGTACACAGCTGTCAAGATCTTCGATCATTGGACTCCTGTCATCGAATGAACGTGGTGCACTTGGAGCTACTGTCCAAGATGCTGTGCCTGTGTTTAACTTGAGAGCTGCTTTCATAGCTTGTCCCACAGAAGACTGGCTTTCCATAGCTTTGCCAAACTTCTCCTGTATCTCAGGCTTTGGCGTCCAGCCTTGAGGCTTGCCCTTCCCTCCAAGGTACCAACAGTCCTTGAAGCTGTGCTTGAGGCCGCACTTGCACTCAAGTCTCCTGTTACTGTTATTGTTGTTGCGACTACGCTGCTCAGCGCTGTCTAACTGTTTGTCAGAGCTCTGATCAATGCCCAACGTCGCAAAGGTACCAAGCGACGACGCTACTGGTCTCGTTGAGCGCCAGTACATGGCAAACTCAGCTACCAGATCGTCCAAAGTTGGAATTGGCTGAGCGTTTAGCTGTGCTCGAAACAGTGTAGCTTGCTGGGTCGTCGCCCATGTGTCGTCAAGACCTTTGATAGCAAGCAGGAAGTCGCGCTGTGCTCGCGGCGATGTGACATCAGGCAGATGAACTGCTTCACACATCCTCACAACGTGCAGCCACTCTTCCAGCCAACTGTCAATGTTGTTGCGTGGTCGGCTCTGTATTTGCCGATACTTGGCTATCAGCTGTAGCTCCCTCTCGGCCGTTGATGGGCAGAGGTGCTTCTTCAGTTTCTTCAATCGAGCGTGTGCAGTGTTGTCGCTCTGTATGAGATGTATGTGACGGCGGCTGATCGTTCTGCCAATCTCCTGGGTAAAGTCGTTCAACGCTTTCCTCGTGATTGTGTATTTAGCCAGTGCTCGATCATAGTTCCTCTCCGCCTGCTGGTATCTCTGGAACTCCTCAGTCGTCATGTCCTTGAGCACAACGCCGGTGTCCTCTTCAGTCTCGTCGTGGTAGTGCTCTGGCTCAACTGCGGCTGGCTCCTCAAGCTTCTCAAGGGCCGTCTCGTCGAGGTCAGGGTTCACCATTGACCACAAGTGATGCCTGTCCGCGCTATCCTTTCGTAGGAAGATCCATTCTTCCCAATCCCCAGGCTTCTCAAGTATAACTGTCGTCCTTGTAATCAGTCGATCTAGCTCAGTAGTAGCCATCCTGAATCAGGCTCTATCAGCTTCTCAGATCAACTCTCGTACAGGCAGTGCACAGTGTGCTTGAGGCTCTGCAAGGTAAAGGTAGCGGTGCGATGACGTAGCTCTATTGACAGCAGTCAGTAGCTCGTCGGCATGCAGTAGCAAATACAGCGTGTGAAGTCGACAGCCGGGCTCATAACTGTTACTGCGTGAGCAGTGTCGTTCCGGAGGCTATAGATCAACGATTGTATTGCTATCTGTTGTCGTGTTGTGATGTTTTGTTACAGGAGCTCTCATCTCAGAGGTAAGTGCACTCGCCTACCGGGCAGTGCCTACCTCAACAGAGTATCACATGACTTACGCCACGTGGTTACATATTATCTACTGTATGTGGCTCTATAGCCTTACTTCCGTGATAGGCTTCGAGGCTCGGAGCGGGCGTTGCGCGACTCCGGGCGTTGCGCGCACGGACACGGTACAGTGTCTGTGCGCGCAATGCGCACGTTCTCGCAATGCGCACCTCACCACTTTTTGAGGTATCACGAAAATGAGGTTATTAAGCCACGCACAACAACTATTATTATAAGATTTTTTAGTAGACTGTTCTTTAGACCTATGTAAAAAACTTTACTACTTATATCTTTCTTATAAAGCAATTTTGCAACTGTAGCAGGTAACTATTAGTAGTAGGGTTAGCGAACGCTTATAAGCCATAGGTTAACTACTACTACCCCTACTACCACAATTCTGCTTCTTTCTAGGTGCTGCAGACTGTAGGAGCTTGCGCTTAACTGCTTTAGGTAGTTAGATACTTTTTAAAGTGTTGTAAGCTTATTTTTAGTATTATTTTTCTGCACAGCATTCTGCTACTTTAGTGTCCTTTATAGCTTTAAGCTAGGCTTACTGCTCCTTCTTTATTATATACTGCACCTTTTACTTTTCTTTCTTCTTTACTTGTAGTAACCTTTAGGTCTGTTAAAGCTCTTATTTAGTTGCTTTTTCTATCTCTAACTGCTCTTAGTAGGCCTTATTTGCGCGATCACGTGCGTCAGCCTCTGCTTTTAATGAAGGACTCCACCATACTGCACCTCCCTGCTGCTCTATCTGCCGTGTGTATAGAGGTAGTACCTTCTGCTGCTTTAGCTTCTTCCTCTGCTTTAAAAGCTCCTCTTTTGCCTTATTTAATTTATATTATACTAGCTTAAACTAGACGTAGAGTTAGTAGATAGACTGTTTAAGCGGCCCTAACTAAGTACTACCCTCACCACCTACAGACTGCTACAGCAGTGCCTTAGCTTTAAGCTAGTTTAGCGCAGTAGGTGCAGCAGTTATAGCTGTTTGTTCAGGCAGTGTTGCAGGCTCTAGTAAGGTAGGTACCTTTAACTTATTAAGTATAACGTTAGCGTTTAGTAGATAGATACCTGTAGTTAAGAAGGACATTTCTACTAACGTTTTAGTAAAGGTAGTTACCTAAGCTAGCTAGAAAAGGTTAAAGAAGTCACTTAGGCTTACACTAAGTATACCTTAGCTCCTCTGTGTGCAGTAATTAAGCTCTTTAGTGTAGTTTTAAGTAAGTAGAGCAAAGCAAACTATATCTAATAGCTACAACGTGTAAGTTAAATAAGGTAGATAGATTATTAACAGTATCTTATAAGCGTTATAGTAGTTAATAAAGGCCTTTGTTACGTAGCTACTATAACTGTCTAGGATAAGTAGGCGCCACCTCTGGCAAGCTTTTAGTGCAGTATACCTCTTAAACACCTGTTTAAGCTAAGTAATACCTAAGTTGTTGTTAGTCTAACTAGTAGGTAAGGTAGTAAAGAAAACCTTATGTTTTTTAGGGTTAATTAAAGCTACCTAACTTGCCTAAATAGCTCTACTAGCTGCTAGGTAAATAATGCAAGGCAGTAGAACTAATCTATTAGCGCATATTGTTGCTAGGAGGGTTACCTACTTGCAGTTACTATTATAGAGAGTCTGCCTAAACTACTTTAATTAGTATAGGACCTTATTAAAGATCTATTTACTCCTTTTAGCAACCCTAATTACAAAGCCCTTCTTATCTATATTATAGGTATTCTTAGGCAGCACGTTGTACTTAGCTATTTTGCTGTGCAGGAGTTTAAAGTATAGTTAGTATTTATTAATAGAATTAGTGTAGTAACAATTAGTATCTATAGGCGTTGTCTAGGCGTTAATAAGTAGATCTAAATTGCAGTTAAGGAACTAGGTAACCTACGCCTTAGAGGGCACCTAATAACATAGAGGCAATATAAAATTAATCACTATCTATTATGTAGGCTTTAGGTTTCTCTTAGTAAGGCCTCTAATATACTCTACAACCTCTACCTTATTGCGTAGGTTAAGTAGTTGTTGTTTAAGTGCCTAGTCTTCACACAACGCAATTTAGCTACAGTAGTAGCGTGTTAAAGTTAAGCAGCAACAGCTATGTTTTTTAGCAAGTGCTTAGTATAAAATTTTTGCTCCTAGTCTTAATCTATCTATCTCTGCAAGGGCTTGTAAAATAGGCATAGTTGCGTAGAGTTATTGTAGGTTTCAAAAGTAGCTAAGATTTGGTGGGGTGCGCATTGCGAGAACGTGCGCATTGCGCGCACAGACACTGTAACGGGACCGTGCACGCGAAAACCACCTGCGGCAACCACTAAAATGAGGCTATAGAGCCACGTACAATAGCTATTATCGCAAGATTCTTTAGTGTAATAATCTACTAAGCTCTATAGTGCTTGCCCTATTACTATTTCTTATTTAGGTGTGTAGTGCAGCTGCTGCAAGTAGTAACTGGTAGAGGTGTTAGAGAAGGTAACGCCTTAACTACAACCTGTATAGCACTATGCATATACTGTTTTTTAGCTGTAGGTTCTGTAGGTACCTTTTATAAGGCCTTACACTTACCTATTTAGGATAATTATATAGATTTAAGAGTGTTATACTCCTATTGCTTTTGTTATTTCTCTACCTTCTTAGTAGCCTTCCTAAGGGCTTTTGCTTCCTTTATTCTTACTTATTCTACCTTCTGCTGCTCTTTCTCTTGCTCTTTATAAACCTTCTTTTTAGCCTACTCTGCCTTTCTATAAAGCTTTGCAGCAGCCTCCTTAGCCTAATAGTAAGTGTTAAGATGTAGTTAATGCTAGGCTTTATCTACCTTTAAAGGAGACTAAAACATTATAGAAGAATTATAGGACTTAGAGGCCTGTAATAGTAGAGCTTAGCAGTACTTCTATAAGGTCTTCTTAGTATTAAATTAGCTGTAGAGTCCTTTATTTTCTACCTCTAGAAAGGCATTATAAGCTACTAAGTAGTTTAACGTGCAAACTAGCTTCCTTACCTTATAACTTATAGGGTCCTTTACTGTTACCTTAAAAAACTATTTTATTATAAGCCTATTAACATTAAGAAGTAGTAATAGAGTGCAAGGTGTAACAACCTAGTTACATGTAGCTAGAGGAGCAAGGCTTACTCTAGTACTATATATATTATACTACGCTAAGAATTCTAGCTTTAGAATTCTTGTGCTTACCTTTTTGGTATAGGCAGAGACGTCTCGTAGTATAGATGTCGAGGGCAGGGCGCCCATCTGTTACACAAGGCTCTATATTAGGCTTCTTCTTAAACTTCTTAAGTACTACAGCTAGGTCTAGTAAAGAGATACCTATAGCTCTAAATAAGCTTAATATAAGCTTAAAGGTAAATATTTAGTACTAGGTAGCTTAAAATAGCTTATAAAAGTAATGCTTCTTAATACCTACTAAGGCTTAGCTTTAGTGTAGTTAGTTAGCTACTTCTTTAGAGTAATTAGTACCTAATAGTAAGAAGTAACTTATATTTAACAGCTGTAGTATATAGGTACTATAAGGTAGAAACACAAGTAATAGTATCCTATAGTAACTATAATAGTTAATAAAAGCTATAGTTATATATAAGCTATAGCTATTAAGAATAAGTAACTACTAAAAAGTATAAGCTTTAGCAGCAGTCTCCTGCTTAAAGATCTGTTTAAGCTATATAAGACTAACCTTATTATTAGACTAGCTAAAGGGCGTCGCAGTAGTAAATATAGAGTCTTTTCCTGCGTCTAGGTCCTCTATCTAGGACAATTATAAGGTGTTTAGTGCGCTAGTAAAGATAACCTTAGGTAATAACACTAAGCTATTAGCACAGATAGTTGCAAGAATTAATACTTATTCTCTATTACTATCCTGCAAGCTGTAGCATTTATTCTAGCTTTCTATAATACCTTATTAAAGATTCTTTTGCTTTTTTTTACTAATCTAATTAATAAGCTCTTCTTATCTATATTATATATATACTACAGCTTAATAGAGTATTTATTAATCTTAGAATATAATAGGCTAAAATAGTATAAGTACTGTTTGCTATTATTAGCGTTATAGCGTAAGGTGTCTATAGTAGAGGTCTATTTATATATAAGCGTCTTATAGTAATAGTGTAGGAACCTAGTAACTTAGCTATTGCTAATATACTATTAAGCTATTTTAGAGGTAAAATTTTATACTATTTACTTTATAAGTTGTAGCCCTTACTTAGTAAGCTTCCTTATATAACTAATAAGCTTATACTCTTATTATAGGGTAAGCTTTTAACGTATTAAGTTGCTATCTTTACGCAACACGCATATGCCTTAGTGCTGCTGTAATAGGGTAGATTACAACACTAAGCTTTACTTAGTAATTTTAGTATATAAAATGTTACTAGCTTTATCTACTCTATTATAGGCTTTAAGAGTAGCTTCTAAATCTATGTTGTTGTAAAGTTATGGCGTTAAGGAAATTAGTGGGTTATAGCGTTCGCGTGCACGGTCCCGTTATGGTAGGGCTTTCAAGTCAAGTCACCATGATTACCAGTCCTGACTCAAGTTCGCAGGGCAGGAAATATTGCTGCACACAAAAAAGGTAGTACTGCCAAGAACCTTCTTAAGTCTCTGAAACTTATTGTTGGCTTTTGGAAAAAGGTCGTAGATCACTTCAAAATCGACTCCGTGATGCCCCTGAGCTGCAAGCAGATACCCTCGACCAATTAACATTTCTTTCAGATAGTCAAAAACAAGGTGAGATGTACAGGATCGATAAAGTTGGTTTCGCAGCCTGACAGTCTTAGCATTGGCCATTATCGACGGTCAGCGCGTGCCTTGGGATGAAAAGTCAAGCTCAGATAGTGAGGACGATGGCTCTGACACCGACGACGAAACAGAGCTGAAACAGGTATACGGAAGTATAAGGACAGCCATAACCTCACTCATGCGAATCTCTCTGGCTATCTGCGAACCGGCTCAGGCTATACAACCAAGAAGCATAGATAAGTCTGCGTACGAAAAGTCTGATGAGCAACACGTGCGGAATGAATTCCCAGCTGCCCCGTCCTTCTTGTGTGAGCGACTCGGGCTCGCTATAACAAGCCGACGACGATACTTGACATATCGAGAGGAACACCATGAAAAAATAGTTACTAAGCTGGAATATGAGGCACCAGAGACCGAATGCACAGTCAGGTGTCCTGGAGCCATCAATCTTCGTAGGATAGATCTTCTCGCCCTTTGGAATGGATGGGCAGACGCTAAATCCACGAAATCACTCGCAACTTCGGTAAACGCCACACTCAGAGTACCCAGTTTGCCCAAGGAGTCTTATGACAAAGGGTACTACAGCTGTCCTTTCTGTCACGATCTTGTGGGCATACACACTGCTGCAGAGTGGAAGTGAGTCTAATTCCTCAAATTTCGAATGTATTTCTGACTTTAGATTGTACAGACAACATGTGTATCAAGATCTGCACCCATACTGTTGCACTTTCGAAAGCTGTGCGACCGCGGATAGACTCTTTGTTTCCCGCAACGCTTGGTTTGCGCACGAGCTTGAAGTACACTACTCTACATTCCAGTGTGTTGAAGGTTGCTCTAGAATATTCCGGACAGAAACCGAATTTCAAGATCATGTCAAGTCGGATCATGATGATCTTACAGCACCGGATATATACTCCGTACTGAAGAAGACTTCGGCGAAGACCCCTGCGCTGACAGCAATAGCCACATGTTGCTTGTGCGACAAACAAATGATGCTTCGAGCTCTCCAGAAGCATCTAGGCCATCATCAGGAACATCTTGCATTGTTCGCTCTCCCTGTCAATACAGATTATTCGGAAGTTAATCAAACTGACAAAGATTTTGGGACTCTGCCGCAGAACGAAGTGAACGACGAAGACGCTGAAGAGGCGTCAGATACCAGCGAAACCTCCGACATAGAACAACTTATCAAGGCCATGGTACGTCCAGAGAAACACAAGATGCTAGGAGAGCAGCAGATCGACTCAAATCCTCATGACTCGCTTCAAATCGCTCCCCGGCCCAGCTATGCAAAGATCAGAGATATGAAAAGCCAGGGTGTCGGTCTCCTGTCTATATATAATTACCAGACGCTGAAGACTAGACCTACTGCTCGCCGTATCTCATCAGAATAATGCCATTTACGATCGAAGATTTCCTCGTATCAAGAATCGCGAAAGAAAACGCGTACCGGCGGAATATTGCTATTGTGGGTGCTGTACAGCGATCTGTTTGCTCGAGAGCGACCGTATGTTGTGTGCATCTTAGCGAATGACTGTATCTCTCTAGAAGTGAATCTCATTGCTCTTTACATTTTCTGCAACAATAGGTGTCCGAAGTGTGAGATTGTTCTTCTGCTCGGCTAAACCTGCCCCGTTCGGCCAGTCCAACACTAATGCATGCACCGGCCATCATGGTATTCTTCTCCCATAACACAGACTCTGATAACTCTCATTAGCCAGCTCCTTCAATCTGATTTCAAGAATAAGCAAAAACTTGTACAATGGGTCGTACAGAAAAGTCTCAAGGTCTTGCACCACCAGCCGTACGCAAAGATATACGAGCAAAGCAAGCACGTCATATCATCAACAAAGTCGTGCCTGCAATACTAGCCTCCAATTCCAAAGCCAGACGAGGCGCCGACAGCAGTGAACTGATCGTTGATCCGGATGAGTCTTCGATGCAGCAGATCTCGAAATTCGACGACGGTGGCGAAGACGTTGAATATGTCAAACGCAAAGGTCAAGGGCGAAGAAAAGCAAAAGGTGGACCAGACATTCACGATCAAGAGGCAGGCCCACCCAAGAGAAAAGCCAAGAAGAGTGGAAAGCGGCGAAACGATTCGCTCGACGAGGATCTATCGCATCTCACGCTCAGTGCTCAGCCTGTGACACCAACAGCGCCTATCAAACGCTCCATCAAAGTCATCACAGCAGACAGTCTCACCGCAGCCCAGCTTTTATCTTCCATTCACTCTGAGCGGTCCAAAAAGTCCGAGAATGTTTGCGTGCTCAACATGGCCTCTCCTTTACGCCCAGGAGGTGGCGTTCTTGCAGGCGCCACCTCGCAAGAAGAATTTCTCTGTGCACGCACCACCCTCCTTTCCTCGCTCAAAGAGTCATACTATCGTCTCCCAGAATACGGGGGCATATTCACACGCGACACTCTCGTGTTTCGCGGCCCAGGGCCGCTCGGAGATGGTGCAAGTGAGCTAGGCGGAGGGGACAGGTACTGGATTGATGTGATCAGCGCAGGCATGTTGCGATTTCCGGACTTGGAAGGCGAGGAGGATGAGGTGAAGCAATTGAGTAAGAAGGACCGAGAGATCGTGGAAAGGAAGATGAGGGCTGTGTTGAGGATTGCCACAGCGAAGAGCGTGAAGAAGCTGGTTCTTGGGGCATGGGGGTGTGGTGCATATGGTAACCCCGTTGTAGACATCGCGCAGGCTTGGAGCCGAGTTCTGTCTGGTGCAGCGAGTACGGCATTAAAGAAGGGAAAGTCAGGGCTTTGTGAGACCTGGCCGAGTTTGGAGGATATTGTGTTCGCAATACCAAATTATAGGACGGCAAGGGAGTTTGCGAACGCGTTTGGGGGTGGTGTTGAAATTGAACAAGGGCCGCGCACTCTCAATGATGACGGAGGAGACGATGACGGCGAAGACAAGGTTGCGCAGGAATTGCAATCCAAGATCGAAGAGATGGAAGGTCAGATCAGCAATGTATGGAACCCGGATCTGAAGGCAAGATTGTGCATCGTACTAGATGGACTGAAGGCGCAACTAAAAGAGAGGCGCGATGCCCAGAGTGAAAGTGCTGCGAGCGAAGGTGAGGATGGTAGTGATGACAGTTCAGGAGTATCAAACCACAAAGAAGATGTTGATGATGATCTGGGAGACGAGGTCTCTGATGAGTCCGACGTGGAGGCAGATCAACCTGACTCAGGCTTGGACGATTTCGACAGTGGCATTGGAATCAAGTCATAGCCTGTAAGGGAAGCGCAAAAGTCGTCATACACTGAAAAAGATGAGGGCATTACCTATGTTTGGAAAAAAATATGTCATAATACATTTCCTTGGCCTGAAGGACAGAAGACTTCAGAGTACTTATTTACAAAAACAACTACCACCTAACTCAGCTCCAACCCTTAGCGCCTGTTGCTAATAATGTGTCCAGCCTTCTCGCCGATCGCATACATCGTGCTCTGAATGTGCTGACTGGGAACAAGCGGGATGATCGACGCATCAACAATCGACAGCTTCTCAACACCATAGAACAGCAGCTCATCAGACACACAACCACCCATCTCTTCGGGCATCATGGGACAGCTACCACTCGGGTGGCTCAGCGTGGGCCACAGTGCGCCAAGCTCAATCACACGGTCGATAATCTCGACATCGGTCTTGTACTGCGCACCAGGGCTTGTCTCGACGGGGGTGAACTTTGCGATCTCAGGACGAGCCCAAACTTGGCGAATGTAGCGCACGCACGCGGCTAGCATGGACTTGTCGAGAGGGTTGGTCATGGCGTTGTACTGGATCAGTGGGACACCTTGTGGGTTGGTGGGGTTGATCTTGATGGTTCCACGGGACAGGGGCTTCTGAAGTGCAACAAGGAGACCATTACCGGCTGCGGGAATGCCGTACTCTACGATGCCTGCTTTGGCATTGGAGTACAGATCGGCGAGGACCTTGCGCTGGGCAGCGACGCCTGCAAGGAGCTTCTTGCTGCCCTTGTAGATTGACGGAAGGTAGGCATCATTGGCCTGAGCAATGACCTGAGAGGAGAAGTTGGTATAGCTGGTGGGTGCAACTTCCGGAAGGGAAATGAAAGCAAGAGCGTTGCCTCGCGCCTGGGTCAACGGTCCAGTCTTGTTAGCAGTATACTCTGCCCATGCAGATGCGTTGAAAGCGGCATCAGTCGAGAGCGAGGAAGGATTTGGTTCACTCTGGTTGGAGATGCTGAAACCCATGGATGTGTAGGGGTGGTCCTGGAAATTTGTACCAACACCATCGTGTGCAAGCTTGACCTTCACTCCAGCGGCGTCGAGGATGGACTTAGGTCCGATACCGCTGAGCTGCAATAGTTTCGGTGTGTTGACAGCACCGGCCGCAAGAACGACTTCCCGCTTAGCATATACTGTCTTTGTCTGGCCAGTCTTCTTGTCAGTGACCTTAACACCACGAGCAACAAGTCGCTCGCTGCTGTTGGTGTCGAACACAAGCTCGGTTGCCACGGTCTCGAGCAGGGTGTGTAGGTTGGAGCGGTTTGCAACAGTATCGTAGTAGGCCAGACGAGCATGTGACCTTTCTCCAGTCTTGGGATCCATCGTGTTAGGGTACCATGAAGTACCAGCGTTGTCGCCATTGTTGCCGTCAGTAAGCCTGCGCGCACCTTGACCGTCGAAAGCTGCCCAGTAGCTCTTGATATCTGCGTACTGGAAGTCGGAGATACCAAGTTTCAACGGACCTTTACCGTATGCTGCAGCATCCCAGGTAATGTTGAATTCATCGACAAGCTCCTGGGGTGGAGAAATAAACTCAGTTCCTACAATGGGCTTTAGTCATGTCCAGTAGTGGAGGTGAAGACATAGTTGTTACCTTTCTGAAAGAAGGGGTAGATGCCGCTCCAGCCCCAGCCCTTGTTACCCAGAGCCTCCCACGCATCATAGTCAGCAGCAGAGCCGCGATCGTACATCATGCCATTAACAACTTTTTCTGTTCAGTGATCAAATCGAGAAGGCTGAGAGGAATTGCTCACCGGAGCCACCACCGAGTACCTGCGCAACGCGAGTGTTCCATGTCCTGTTGTTGAGTGCAGGCTCAGGCTGACAGACATAGTTGGTCCACAGGAGTGAAGTGTTCAAGGCGTATGTTGCGCCATACGGCAAACGAATGTTCGGATTGTCATATGCGCCACCTGCCTCAATTACAAGGACCGATTCTGGAGCACAGGATGTCAGGACCTATATGAGTGGTGTGAAAAGATTGCAGATCGCAGCTCACTCTTCTTGTCCTCGGTCAAACGGTTGGCTACAATAAGCCCAGTAACTCCACCTCCGACAATGACATAGTCGTATGTGTCTGACGCCCTGGCTTCGATCTCAACGGGGGTGTTGCTAGGAAGAGCAGCTGATATGCCCAGGAGCTGAAGCGCAACAGCAAAACGAGTGGATGACCGCATCTTCACAAAGAACGACACGCGCTACGCCAAAAAGGAATGATTGACTGAAGTCACAATTGCGGTGGCAGCCACTTCCGCGTTGGAGGTTGCGCACGTTATAAGCATGCATCTGCCACGAGGTTGAATAATCTCCTATTGATGCATGCTTCGGTACTGGCGTGCGAGGGTAAGCATCCTTCACGCCCGGCACGGACTGAGTGTTCTACTAACTGCAGAACACAAAAACAGGCATCTCGAATGCGTGTACAGCGAGATTGCATGGTATGATGCTGCTCCACTCAGCGGCTCGGCTCTTGCAGGGGTCTTACCGCCCATTACAGCATCCATGCTTGTGGTTGTCACCAAGTTCAGGCGACGAATGATAGCTGCAGTATCCAATGATTCTGTCGCATATGAGTTACTCGTAAAGAACATTTTGTGAAAAAAAGTGTACCTGCATATACACGTGCTGTTGTATGTACTTGACGGTTACCCCCACAGAAACGGCCCGACTAATCCGGAGGTTTTGAGATTGGGGAAAGCCAGGGAAGAAGATCCTTCAGGTGTCCGGGAGATCAATTCCTACATGGGGCGTAGTTGCTTAAGCTTCACAAGCGTACCAAGACTTTTCCATCCCGTTCCATGCAGGTGGTCTGCATGCCGCTGTGTCGCAGCACCTCGGTACCGAATGGCCACTGCGTACGCTATGCTAGAATACTTGATGGGATGATAAGCTTCACAGCGAATTGCAACATTTTTTTGTTCTCACCTCGTGTCTAACGTATTTGCCTCGGCTGTCCATGCTGCAGAGAGAACGCTTGAGGTATTTCTCTTTGCCGCAAATATCCTTCCTGAATGGGAAAGCTCCGAGGGTTTCTGCATCTTACGAGTCAACATCACCCGTGCCTTCAGGTCGACCAAGGTCGAAACCCTATGATCTGAAGGCGTTCTCAGAAGGATCCTGGTCCCTTTAGCACCCACCGTTTCATGTCAGATGCGGGACGTGCCTCTGGTGGTACTGTTCCCTTCCAGTGGCAGACCCTTTCCAGCTATGATCTTCGTGTGGCTTCGAAAGGTTCCAGAGACCCCTCGAGGCTCGGTGATGATGGCTCGAATTGGTTCTTTGTGAATACGTCGATAAGGAGGTTGAGTGTAATTCAGAACAGAATTTCAGCTCTTATGCTGCTTCAATTGATAGGAGCGAGCCGTCTGTTATGCGCGTCATCAAGACGGTCACAGATCAGGTAGATTGATGGCGATTAGCATGAGTTGCTGCCGTATAGATCGCGAGGTCAATGCCTGGGTCCACTGCGGTTGTCAGAGACTGAACTACCTACAGCACGCGGTCTTTACACCGAAAGATCGGCGACTCATTCAGACACGGTTCGGAGTCGGTCTCGCCAACCAGGAGATGAGGGTGTACGAAACTGTATGAGCGTGCGCTCTTGGCTGCATGCTGTAAAACAGCTGGTTTGCAGGATTCTTCGGGCGAGTACGCAATGTGTTATCATCGAAAGGGTACTTCTTCTGTCGCTCTCATCGCTCCGTTCTTCAGGGACTTTGGGTCCACCCAGCCTTCTCAGACCGTGATTCAGTGTTCTCTCGAGATCGCCCTGGGCATCGCGGACCCCTCACTGTGTGCCCAGCATGGCCGACACACAGCAATGGCCAGATCGCAGGCACGAAATTCTGGGTTCGACCATTAGCATTGGCATTCTGAGTACGATGTTCTTGGTCTGGAGAGTCGTGTACGCGTTACAGAACGAGCGAAAATTGCTGTTCTGTGATTATCTCTTGATTTTGGCAGGAGTGAGTACAGCGTGACACAAATGACGAGACAGTACTGACCAAATAAATAGCTCATGAATGTGACAACGATGGGACTACGCTTCAAGACCACTGGCTTTGCTCAGGGCCGGCACATTGCTGACCCCTCGATTAAGAAGCCTGAGGATATTCTCGGATACAGCTATTACGTATGGGTCGGACAGGTGATCAATCTGATGGCAGTCGCTGTCCTGAAATGGTCAATCTGCGCGTATCTGCTTGCCCTGAAGTTCTCCAAGGTTTACACGATGATTGTATGGGGATCGATCCTTATGGTCACCGTCTTCAACTGCATACTGCCCTGCATGGGGCTGTTGAATTGTGTGCCGTTTGAAGCCAACTGGAACCGCGGTGTGAAAGGACACTGTTGGTATAAAGGCCACACCGTCTTGACATACGCGCAAGGTGTCACCAACATCATCACGGATATCGTATACGTCGTCGCGCCTATCTTGTATCTCTCAACTATTCAGCTGGCTAGACGAACACAATGGGGCCTGAGGGTTGTCTTCACATTGGGCTTGGTGTAAGCTCCCTTTCCGATGAAACGATCGAGAGCTAACTGGTGTCGCAGTGCCACAGTGTGCTCAATCTTCAAGACGATTGAGCTGAGTGCCCTGAAGAAGACCAAGGATCCAACCTGGGACGGCGTCAACTTGACCATCTGGAGCGCAACAGAACTCTCAGTCGGCATTCTGATCGCAAGCTTGCCACCTCTCCGCAAGGTCTTCGACAAGCTGTTCCACAGCATCCTGCCATCCACGTTCATGACGAGGTCGAAGACACCGGGAAGTATCCCGCTATACAATGTCAGCAAGCCTTTTAGCAGACCAATGGTTCGCTCAGCTGTTGAAGATGATACAGACAGCGAGAAAGACATTCTTCCAAACAAGGCTGCTGGTAGTGGAATCACTAAAACCGTCGTGCACGAAGTAAGCAGCGCAGAGAGGGGTACCGGTATACAGCCTCCAGACAGGACTTATAGTACGTATGGGAAGATCGACGGTTGATCCACTCAGCCTCTTCAATCTGGCGAATGCTTGCAAAGAAGTCTGGTAACTTCATCCCGTAGTAACTGAAAATGCCTGTTGCATCCAATCAAATTCGCTTAAAGGTGCATTGTATCTCTGCATACTCCAATGCTCAACTCTTTCAATTTTACATAACGCAGTCAGAGGTTGTCGTTGCGGAAATCTGCGTGCGCTTTGATTTAGTAGCACAAGAATCGAATGATCAACTTACATTTCTATGCAAAACGCCTGTAACTATGCTAGGTGCTTGGGGTCATATACATGCGGGGTATCTCGAAAGGTAGTCGCTGAAAATTAATGAACAGTGTGCCCAAAAACGATGCTCTGTCCAGGAGTCAGTTGTCTGGCTGCGTCTCACGAGGACTGTTGCCACATTCATTTCGGCAGAGGGGGAGGAGGTGCATCCAAAGTATTTCCTGCATCCTCCTTATTCAGCAAGGCCTTGACCCGATCCAGTCTGCTCACTGCCTTTTCCAAGCGGTCCAGCCTCCCCATTTTGTCTTTGTCTTTCTTCTCAAGCAGCTCTATCCGCTCTTCAAGCTTGGCTCTTGCCCTACGTTCCTCGGCAACCATTTCGTTGGCCTGAGAAAACAGGGTGACGCTAAGCTCCTCGATTTCTGAGTCGACTGTGCGTACTCTATCCTCCGCCTTCGCTCTGAGCGCACGCTCACGTTCAAGTTCATGCAGTAGATCGGGGTCTGCCGAGGGCTTCGTTGGTGGAGCAGGAAGAGGTGGTGTAGTTGTCGAGTTGACAGGCGAAGTCAGTCTGCCCGTAAGAAACGAGAAACGAGACTGTGATCTGGCATGGGATGAGCCTGCTGTCGAAGGGCGAGCATCTGAAGAGGGGGTTACGATCGAGTCGGATATATTGTTGCGCGCTGGTTTGTTGATTTCTCTCGGTGTTGATTTTAAAGTTCGAATCTGGTCCTCGTAATCGGCACATTTGTCTGCTGATCGACAGTTCAGCCATGGTTCATGAGGGGTATTGACCATATACGTGTGGATTTAAGCATACCTGCTGCTGCTGCCTTTTCTCTCAGCGTTTCTATCTGCGCCTGCAGTTCTCTGATGACTCTCTGAGCCTCTTCATTGCCCTGAACATCGACTGTAATATCTGTTCCGCATGCTGGGCAGCTGTGTGTTGTATTGCTGGTCTGCAGGGGGCGTGTCGATGGTGTTGGGTCCAAGGACGCTGGTGCCTCGACTGACATTTCTCCACTCTCTTGGCTCTTTGCTGGTGAGTCTTCAACACCTCAGGTTGTACTGTTTGCAGGCGATGGCAAAAGAACGAGCAGTACGTGTCTCGCACGGAGTGCGTCACAGGATGACCGATAATTACCAGGGTCCTTTACCCCTGACATAAGATTCGCGCTAGTGGCTAGCTCCCGGCGCGCCTAGGTTTCACGTGCAGGAACTATGACTACAGTCACGCGACAATGATTTGTATATGTTTTCAGTATAATTCTGACCGAACACATGGAAATGCTAAAGTCGGTATATATGAAGTCTGAACTTGTTGTGATTCGTGCCCGTTGTCAATACCAGGCCTGGGAAACATTCTCAAATGGTCCTAAATGTTTTCACCTCTCGCCGAGCATATACACAAGGGTTTTAATCTAGCACGCAAGACAACAGCGGCTGAACAATAAAAAGCAGTGGCTAGTCGCAAAGCCTTGTATATTTTACCCACTTTTTCCACCATCGTTGGTACAACACCTCCACGCGCACTGACTACCACCTCCCTACACAGCATCTCCGCTCAAGAGATCCTTCCGCCCATACACATTCTCCCACTCGCCCCAAACTCCCCTCCAAACATCTTTCTCGCTGCGTCCCAAGCCCGCAAACATTGCGTCCAGCGCGTCACGACTCAGACTTGCAGCACCCACCACCTCCCAAACACCTGGCATCAGCTTCTCTCTAATGCCCGGCTCAAGGCGGCCGCTGAGCTGGAACCGCGAAAAGCTCGCGAGCAGTGGGTACAGAAAGGCGCTAGTCTTTTCGCGCGCGGCTTTGACAGGGTCGTTGAGTGTCTTGCTTGTCTTGCCGCTGGTGTGAGTCTTCTGGATGCTAGATTGCGGGGGATTACAAAGCGTGGCTAGGACACGGGCGAATTGAGCGCCGTTGTTGGCTGTCACAGGGGTGAAGCTGGATCCCTTGAGCCAGGCAGGGAGAGCCCCACGACCAGAGTGCGGGGTGAAGAGGAGGAAGAGCAGGTTCTGGAGCAAAGGTAGGAGGATGTGGAAGCGTCCACCTAGCCGGCCGCGGTGGAGGAGGAGGATGAGGCGGGCTGTTTCACAGAGACGGGCGTATATAGCAGGAGCGTGTGTCGCGGATAATTGCGGGCTGGACCGAGAGGCTATGGTGCAGAGCGCCGAGATTGTTGTCTCAATACTGTGTTGAGTTGCGAGGGATGGCGTGTGGGAGAGGATTGTGTTGACGCTGGACAGTAAAGCATTGAACGACGCATGATCCGGAGAGCGGGTCAGCAGTTCACAGAGCTTCGGCAATAGAGCGAGTTGGTTGTTTCTGAGCTCAATGTTGGACTCGTGGTGATCTTCGAATGTGGATATCAGGACGGCGAGCAGCTGATACGACAGAGCAAGATCAAGGGGGCCAACTGGATTTGTGAGAGTGTGAACAAGGTCCAGTTTTTCAAAAATCGGCAGTCGAGCAAAAACATCCTTCATCGTTTTTGTCAAAGTGTTCTTGCGATGCTCAGGCATTCGTTCGCGAAGGCATTTAAGTGTAAGCTTAACAAGCCACTGAACATCAGCGTACAGGTTATATCTGGCGACTGTGGTGTGAAGGCGCGCAACATACTCGGCCAGTTCCTGAGGACCTGAGCCGCTGGTGACCATGTAGGATTCCAGATCTGCATTTTCGCTGATCCAAGTGCGTAGCCATGCCCGAGTAGAATCAAGCAATTTGGCTTCCGCGAGAACAGCGATCGGCACCTCGTTGACTGCATCGATGACATCTTGAAGTGTTGCCGAGTCAGAATTCGTCGAATCGCTGGCCAAAGTTGTCTTCAACACGGACAGGTATTGCTTCGGCTGCAGGAGACTGTTTTGCTTCTGAACAGCGAAGACAGCACGCAGGATGGCCAGGTTGGCAGCGGAACACGGCTTGCCTTTTCCTGAAATGGAGTCGATCTTTCCTTTAAGCGTACCCAGGTAGATCATGTTTTGTGACTGGCTGTGATTGGAAACAACCCCACCGAGAGTCAATTGAACCAACTGTTGAAGCAGGTCAAAGGTGGCGGGAGCTTCGGGGTGTGCTTGTCGTAGCTGTTGGGCGATCTCAAACAGGATTGCACTGTCACTGGACACTTTTGCGGTCGCGTTGGATGCACTCATTAAGTGGACCATGATGCTCAGCAGAATGGTTACATCCTGTGAGCCAGCAAGAACCATCTGAGTGAGCGAATCCAACACTGCTTCCCGCTTCTCTCGGGAGATTACAGAGGGTTGTACCGAGTGCAGAGATATTATAGCCAAACGTTGTGCGTGGGTAGCTTTGCCTCCCACAAGCTCAAGTAGCGCTGTGATGTACAGGTCTTGCAAGGTTGAGCTTCCCTGATCGAAGATGACTTCCGAGAGCGACTTGATGGTAATGGTGCCTTCGCTTTCGTTCATAGTCACTATAGCTGTCAACAACTGTTGCAGCGAGCGTTGACATTGTTCAGCACCCAAGCGTCCGAAGAGCTGAACGAAGTCGGCGCAGAAAAACTGGATCAGCTTGACATGTTCGGGTGCGTTCAGGTCAACACTAGAGAGGATTTGGAGAATCCTTTCCAAGCCAGGCTGAATCAGGTCTTCTGAGCCGGGGAGGGTTTGTAGATGGTCGCATGCATTGAGCAAGAACAACGTGGCTGCTACTCGCGCAGCAGAATCGACTCGTTTGCCAGGAGGGGCAGACACATCGCCTAGAGATTTTTCAATCAACGGCGAAAGCAGTTGTTCTTGCTGCTCTATTGAGCTGTGCAACTCGAATGGCCAGAGCTTCGAAATCAACTCGCACAGGGTGAGCCACGAGAGCGGCAGTCGGGTATAGGGAACGAAGCGTTCATCTTGGACCCAGATAGAGAATGATTCTAGCAGCAAGAGCATAGGCAATTTGATTGCTTCAATCACCTCATCTGATACGAGAGATTGTAAAACGGCAGGGACAATCACTGCAGTACTTGCAGCTGTCTTGTACGCAGCGAGCTTTTTGAGGTTGATATCTTGCTCAGCCTGTGTATCGAGCGCACGCCCAAGGTCACCCATACGCTGGATATGCTCTTGTAGCAAGTTTGCAATCTGGCCTTGGGTCAGAGACTGCTCAAGACGTTGTGCTAGAGCATAGCTAATTGCGCGATCTTGCCAGATCATGTCTCTGCACTCTTTCAGAGCCTTTCGATTCTCGTATCTGAAAGACTTCACGAGCTGATCATCCCAACGGCGGATGAAACCAAGTAAGTTACGATTTGTGGCGAAACCCGACATAAGAGGAATGATGATCTGATCCAGCACAGTAGACCTGCGAACGTGGGGCTCGCTCTCGACGTCTAGAGGTTCTTGTGCCAATTCGTGTCCTTCGAATTGAACTCTTGTGATTTCTTCGAACACGACCTGAGTGAGGTCGCTCTGCTGTGTTTTGGAAGGTTCCATAAGGCCTCTCGGCTCTGTCACAAAGACACTCGCATCGAGCTCAATCAATGCAGCTATGAGCGACCAATGAACTTGCTTATCCTTACCGATGGGAAACTTGATCCCCGAATGGTACCAGAACAGATCCTTCAGTATGTCGGACTTGATGTTTACGCTGTGCACGCGGAGGATGTTGGCGGCTTGAACAAGTACCTCGATCGCAGTCCTTGGTGTTGCAGAGTTCGGTGGTGTGGTTAATGAGCAACCAGCACATTCAACCAAAGCCACAAAAACAGCTTCTATCCATGGCTTTTCCGCAAGCTTACTCCTCGGGGTCTTAGAAGGCGAGAATCGTATAGAAAGATCCAAAAGCTGAGACGATGCACCGGACAGCGCTGCTAGGTCTGCTGGTACTGGCTGACCTCGGTCCTCGATTTGAGCAGCATGGAGAAGCTTTGCACGTAAGGGTCCCAAATTTGTCACAAGCAAGGTGGCTTCTCGGTACTTGCTGACGCTCTCTGTGCTCTTCTCCAAGTTAGTGTAAAAGGCGGCTCTAGCAGGGGCGAACAGGTGTCTCGCCAAAAGCCTCTCAATGACCTGTGTTGCGCGATCAATAGAAGGTACTACAGATTGATCCGGCTGTATGGAGCGCAGGGCTTTCAAAGTGTTGAGCAGCGCGAGGGCAGGCACGAGACAATCTGCGGAAAATTCATCGGCTGAAGAAGTAGACTCGTCGCCTGCAGGAGTTATACGAAGCTCCCAGATTTCCACTACTAGAGACAGGTCCACCGTCTCGGATAGATGCTGATTTCCAGAAGTGGATGGGGCTAAGGCTAGCAGCTTTTCGACAGCGACAAGCCAATTCTTCAGAATGCCAGCAGCCTGCACGCTTTCGGTTCTCAGAGCAACCTTCATAAGCTCAGCCTGGACTGTGTCCTCGCTTTGAGCTTGAGCGTTACTCAAGCCGACAATCGATTCAAGCACCGCTCTGATGGTAAGAAACAGCGTTTGAAGCTCAGAGGCTCCCAGAGTCGACTGGCCAGTGGCACCATTTGCTCCACGCTTCCGCTTCTTTGACGGCTTTGCAGCTTCGCCGATAGTCTCGCTTGACTCGGAGACGTCGCTCATGATGGTGTCCGCAGACGCAGGCGTAGGTTGACGTGGGTCGAAGTGCTCTGTGAGGGTTCGGTTGAGGATAGCAGGAAACGCAGCGTCACGCAGATGCGGTGCGCTGCGTGATACAGGCAGAACGTGTAGCATCCACTCCAGAAGGAGCCATAACGTAGTGGTGCCTCGCGGCGTTCTCCCAGCTGCCGTCTCGTCTTGCAATTTGTCTAGCGCCCAGCGCAAGACCCATTCTGCCCTTGCTCTGACCAGTGTTTTCGTGATATTGGCCCTGTCATTGCCTGAAATGGTTGCCCAGTCGTCCGGAAGGCCGATAATCTGCGCGGCTTGCTCAACTTGCTCGCTCACATCTGAAAAGTCCTGGTTGATAGCCTGCAGGCGCGGGCGGGTTGGCGCAGGCCCATTCGTGGGGACCTACAACCTGTATTAGCGCGGATGTATGTATGTATTGGGTGGAAGGAGGTCATACTGTCTTTTTCGGCGCCATATCTGTCCCCAGCTTTTGTTGTGTCGTCCAGAAAGAAAGCCTCCGCAGCTACTTCTGCCATCATAAACTTTTTGTGGGGCAGCCCTATCCAGCTGCTCTCGCCAAGCCGGCGGCCGACGTCAAACTCCGCTGAGCTACCAGCATCAACATCAAACGCCAGCCCGCACAGCAACACTCCAATCGCCGTCGCCAGACACTCGAGACGCCCAATTGCTCACGCCCCCGCCGCAGCCATGTCCGACGCTCCCTCCCAGCCCGTCGCGCCCATCCCGCGCACCACCCGCCCCATGAGCGAAGCTCTCCTCAACGAGAAGGTACATACCACTCGCCTAGGCACGCGGCTGCATCTGTTATGAAATCTGGGACATTCGTGCTGGGAGAGTTCTAGACCTCAGCGGAGAACCCATGACTTCAGTTGCAGCTTCAGCCATGTGCGACCAGCTGTCACATGCTCAGGAACAACCGCTAACAGCTCCGCCCAGTGGGACCGCTGCCTCTCCTCGATGCTCATCCGCTCTGGTCTCGGCCTGTCCTTCGGTATCGTCTTCTCTGTTCTCCTCTTCAAGCGCCGCGCATGGCCTGCGACCGTTGGCCTTGGCTTTGGTGCCGGACGTGCATGGGAGGAGTGCGACAACGTCAGTCTCCGCAGTCAGAGAAGCTCTATCACCAGCCACTAATACCCCTCCAGTCATTCAAGCGCGCAGCCTCGCCTGCCAAGGACGGTCTCCGCGTGGTCAGGCCGTAGGTGGACGTGGGTGAAAAATGTCGAGCGTGGATTCTTGCAGCATAATGAACTTGGTACACGAGCAGCGCGCTGTACAGTAGGGCACGGTATAGAGAATTTTTGGAATCGAATGCTGTACACTTGGAATCGTCGCACATCCAATCAACTTATGGAGCATATTGACGGCTATACTCAGGATTCGCTATCCACTCTAACGGACCAGTACTATACGAACGTTCTCCACGCATATTTTGTAAAACCAGAAGACTGCCTCAACCCAGCATCGATCGATTGCTGTCTCAAGTCACAATCCTAGCCTGCCCCTCCCCTCGAGGCGCCCCTGTATACCCACCGTTCCGCTGGTCGTCACTATCCACCTCGTCACAAGGGAACACGCAATCCAGCCGTCGCTCCTACACAACTTTAGCACATCACCACTCAATCCATAGCAGCACATAACTCACCCTCCGATCCACCTCCCCTATCCATCCTGAAGCATCACACCATGCCTCTCCCACCTCGCCTTTTCCACGCTCCCCATTCACCCCTTGTACGCCCCACTCGACCTCCCCAACCTGAAACCTCAGCGTCCCATCTCCCGCATATCCAACACTCAACCTCGTATCGTCCAACAACCCGGCGACTGCAAGATTACGTCCGCGGTCCAGCCGTGTATAGCTATTAAACGCTCCGGCTGGGCGGCGCGAGGCAACATCAACAGTCATGTTGTTTGCATGGTCGCTAATCGTGTTCAATTGCACGTAGTCAACTGACGCTTGCTGACGATGCCAGAGCGTAAATGTGCATTTGGAGCTAAGCCTGGGGGCTGTGTGGGGGGGCGTGGCAGGGCGCGGAAGCAGGCTTGCGGCTGTGAGTGTTGAGAAGGAGAGGAACGATGCGAAGAGCATTGTCAGGACGACAGGTCTCTGATGTGCTGTGCTGTGCTGTGCTGTGCTGTGCTGTGCTGTGCTGTGGCTGAGGTGTCGATCTCACTTCTCCGTTTTATGTATGGTGGGTTGAGCTGAGTACCTCCTGGGCATGTCGGTATGCGGGGTCGAAGGGTCGAAGCTATCTACCTAGCTGGAGCCGCATACGTCAGGGTCTAGACGTGGGGCTGGGGTGTACTGCAACACTACTCCATGAACAGAAACTGCTCTCGAGGTAGACTGGCTCTGGATGTAACTTCTGAAGGAAACGGTATTTGTTGTAATCTTGTGCTTGCATGCGCGAAGCCTTCGGATGTGGATAGTTACTGAATACCTAGGTTCAAGCCACAGCGAATACAGCACGAAAGCCCAGCTCAAACACCCTCGACCTTCGCTTTTAATTACCTGCGTTGTCTAGGGTGTGAGATAAGTGGCTCTACAAGATCACCTCCTCATGCTAAGAACCAAGTGCCGTCTACACAAACCATCAAACCTTACAGTATCTGCACTGACAACCCCAAGGTTCGTCATTAGTGAGCTTGATATTGACCATTCGAAGTATCGATTTCTGTACATGTTGCATAGGATATCCCAGCTCATCGCTTCTTGGGTACCTCTGTGACTACGGGAGCCTCGACTGATCAAGAGCTTGCAGTTGTTGTCTCTAGTACACATGTTTGAACTTTATTCCGCCAGTCCGATGTGCGTGTTTATGATGATCTCGGTTGTTGGAAACACAGATGGGTGGAGGCTTTACTGCCAGGTCTCTGTCTGCTCTATTAGATTTGTGGATCTGGACGACGACGACAAACGACGACGGCTAGCGCCTTCTTTGGCGGTGAACGGATGAGTGTTAATGTGCGAACCATACACATTTAATGGAATTCTTCACCAAGCGGCGGGTGTACAAGGCGTGCAAGCAGTGTGATTTGACGTTTCATTGCGTAGATAAGAGTCGTATGTTCATGATTCAGCACGCACACATACACACACACATACACGCCCTCCAGCCAGAAGAGAGATAGAGAGAGAGAGAGAGCAAATAACAAACACCGGGGAGCGATGCCCGGCAGATTGGTCTAACGCCGTACGCCCGTCCCATTTTTGCACAGTAAGAGAATCCAACATGCCATGCCGATCCGTGGTAGAACGCAACGCAACGCAACACAGCGCAGCGCAGCGCTTACTTGCGCACCGTCTTTGCCGCCTTGGAGACGAGCTTCTGTAGTTCGGCGTACGCCTCGTCAAACTCCTTTGCGTCGTCCTCCTTGACGTCCTTGGCCTTCTTGCCTGACCCGGCCTTGGCAACCATGACTACGGACGTGGGTCGCTTTGTGGCGCTGGCCTCGCCGAGCTGTGCGCGCGACTTGATGTAGATGTAGGGGATGCCGTGGTCTTCGCACAGCACGGGGATGTGGGAGATGACGTCCATGGGGGAGATGTCGGCGGCGATGACGACAATGGCGGAGGGGTTGTTGATGTCTGCCGTGTTACCGGAGCCTTGCGACTTGCGGAGAGCCTTGACGACTTCCTTGACGCCGCGGCGGAGGGTCTTGGTCTTCGCGGCTGGAATGGGTGCGTTAGCGAAGGGGTTTCTTCAACGATCAGGCTGCACAAAAGTACGTACACTTCTTGACGGTCTTGAGAATCTTCTTGACCTCCTTGTCGTTATCTGCGAGAGGGAAGGCAAATGGAACAAGTGCGCCCGAAGGCTCATCGCCCACAACAGCAACAGCGCCGCTGTCAACGTCCATCATGGAGACTTCGGGCTCCTCGATTGCGGCCTCGAGAGCGTCTGTGACATCCTTGCTCTTCTTGTCCTTCTTCTCCTTCTTGGGCTTCGAGACACCCTCAGTCTCTGCGCGCTTTTCCTTCTTTTCCTTCTTGTCCTTCTTCTCCTTCTTCAGCTTCTTCTCTTCGATTTCCTTGGCCATTTTGGATGTGTGTGACGACGTCTAATCCAGCAATATGCTTTGTATGCAATGCGCAAAAGGTATAGAGAGCGAGTGGCAGCGTGATGCAAGACAGTGCTGTGCTGTACGCGAGAGCTTCAATCCGAACTTTTTTGCGTGGAAAATCGAGGTTCGGCGCTAACCGCAAACCATTAGTGCAGCCTTGGCAACCTCACCATGCTCACTGTCTGATCATCTTCATAGGTCACAATGCACATCCAAAACGCATTTCTCAGGTAACAATTTTGTACATGAATGCTCTGAGATGAAACCGCACGCCGTCACTCCTGCGTCATCAATCTACTACCTAAGTACCCTCCTCTGTCGTCGCAAAGACAATAAGCAGGTACGCATGGTATATGCAGGAAAAGATTCCCGCCAGCCGTGACCGATGGATAGGAGAGAAAACTATAACACAAAGTATTATCGGAATGCAGCCGACACAGCTCGCAGACAGACCGAGTTAAACCAAAACGCACTTGGGGCCAGCCTCCAAACCGGTCCAGAAAGTCAAAGGGTATGAGCGAGAGGAAAGATATTAGAGGGATGCCAGAACGAAAAGAGCCTGAGCTCGAGTGTGTATCTCTGGACCAGATCGCCCCAATGCGCCGTGTTGCGTCAATCTGAAGAAAAGCAAATAATGGGACACCAAACTCCATGCCATGCCTCCCGAACACAGAGAGATAGCGAGATGAAAGAAGAGCTGCAACAATCTAGCAAAGAAATAGAAAGTGAAAAAGAATAAGATGTCGTGAATGTGGCCTAGTAAGCCATCTGCATCTCGAGAACCTGGACAGCGCCAGACGCTAATGGCGAGGCTGACCCGGACCTAGAGGACATTGCGTCTTCGTAGCCAACAAGGGCTTGCGAGTGGAGCTTAAAGGCTTCGCCCATGAGCTTGGTGATTCTATCAACTGTTAGTGATGAGCTTCGCAAGACAAACGACATTAGCTTACCCCCATACAACCACTTCGTCAATCATGCTGCCCCACAAGCGTGCAACAGTGGAGCTCAACTTTGCGCCGTAGACATCGACCGAGTCGTCGTCGAACAGGTTGCGCAGTTTGTTGTACATGGCCAGCTCTTCTTCATTAGCGGGTTCTTCGTCATGTTCGAGACGGTAAAGCCACAGTGTGAGGATCACTACGAGGTCCATGCCAGCGAGCGGGTGCTCAATGCTCCAATTTGTGGCAGAAGTGCGCGCGACCCAGCGAATTCCCTGTACCGCTGCAACCTCGATGCAATCAAAGCACTCCTGGATGACTTTGATCATCTCCTGCGAGCGCTGGACCTTGTCGCGCGCATTAGTCATGGCTGCTGCGACCTCATACGAGTCGTGGTAGCGAAGGGCCTCTTGTATCGACTTCAAGTCGACGACAAGTCGGGCCCGTGTGTTCCGGTACAGCGCCATAGCGTTGAAGATCAAGGGGTGGCCCTTGTGCGGCGCGCTCAGACGGACCACGACCGTCTCTGGCTCGCACAGATCAAGGGACTTTTCCCAAGTCTCGAGCGCCAGGCGAAGCTTATACTCGGTGACGACATCCTGCAGTGCTTCGGGGCTGCGCTTGTGATACCACACCTCTAGGAACAAGGCATTGATCATGACACGAGTCGCAAACGCGCTGTAACGGGCCGTTTCGCCCTGGAACAGGTTGTCGTGCGCCTGGCGAAATGTGATGATTTTTGAGACGGCGAGAGCTTCGCGCCACGCCTCCTCATCCTCACCACCCATGGTCCAAAGAGACTCTGAAGACGGCAGCTCCAGCGTATCGAACTCGTTGAAGCCCATGGCGGGTGTGTGGTTGTAGGTCAAGGTCAGGAGACCAAAGAAGATGTAGACAGCATAGTAGGTGCGGCGGCACTGCTCGTCCTCGATCCACTCCTGGTGGCTTGGTTGAGCGCCTTCACGGGCTTCCGAGCGGATCTTCAGCTCGTAGCGGTTTCCTGCGACCATGTTTGCGAGGAGGCTCTTGATGGAGCAGGCCCACTCGAGGCCCTTTGGGTCGCCGCTCCAGCTGGAGAATTGCATGTTGAGCAGAGTGCTCTGCATGGTCCACAGGGGGCATTTGCGAGAGCTGAAGTTTTCCTTGTTCTGCAGGAACTGGTTGACAAGGACCTTTGAGCCAATGTGCAGCATGTACGCCTGGTCCTGGTCGAAGATGTACAGAGCACCAATGGAAAGCACGGCCAGCAAGAGCGGGGCAGCAACCTCTGTGGGGTGGAAGGTTGCTGGGTGCAGGAAGGGCAGGTGGTGGTGGAAGAGGTCAAAGTAGGTCTTGAGCAGGCGGTTGAGGGTGTTGAGGCTGGGCAGGTGGAAGGTGTCGAGGAGGGCGTTCTCGCTGTCGTACTGCTTGATGTTGTCGTAGACCTTGCGGCACTGCTCGTCCGAGTCGAGCTGGGGCGCAGTCGTCATGGTCAGGGCCTGGCTGGGTCCGGGGGACTTGCGGTAGTCGACGGGCGAGACGGGCCCCAGCATGGAGGGGTAGGGCGACAGCGGGTTGGGGGTGCCGAGGTTGGTGTCGGCCATGGAGGGGAAGGTGGGGGCCAGGGCAGTGTTGCCGGACATGGTGCGCTCCATCATGGGGGCGAGGTGGCTGTGGGGGTGGAAGCCGGGGAGCGACTTGTGCTGGGGCTCAGGGTCGGGTTGGGGCACCATTGAGTCGCGCCAGGGCATCTGGGGCAGCATGTTCTGGCCGGGGGCGGTGTAGGGGACGGGGGGCAGGGCAGGCTCCATGTGCGACGTACGGGCCGGGGAGATGGCGGGGGCGGCGTGGTGGTCGAGAGCCAGCTCGGGCTCCTGGCTGGCCATGGCCTTGTGGTGGAAGTCGGTCATGAGCATGGCGGCCGTCTCGATGTCGACATCGCCCATGGCGTCGTCGGTGGCAGCGGCGGCGACATCGAGGGCATCGAGGGACGCTGCGTCGGCGGCAGGCAGGGCGGACAGGGCTGTCAGGGCGTGCTTGGGGGCATCAAGGGCCTTGTTGCTGGCGCGACGCTTCTGCTCGCTGGGCAGCGGGGCGCCACCGTCTTTGGCGTGGACGGTGCGGTCGTGGCGCAGCAGCAGGTCGCGGCGCACAAAAGTGCTGCGGCACTTGAGGCACTTGAAGGGGCGCTCTTTGGTGTCTGGCGAGGGGCAGTCAGCAGCAGTCAGCAGGAGGTAGTCGTCAGCAGCAGCAGCAGCCGGCAGCAGCTCAGCGACGCCTGGGTGCTGGTTCCCCGCAGCGCGCCCACCGCGCGGGTGGCCCGCCTCAGTAAACAGCTACCCCGCGCCCACAACACCGCGAGCTGCATCGCTGCATCGCCGTCTTGTGGCATCGCGGCATCACGGCATCGCAGCAGGGCTCCATGTGGCGGCTGCACCAGGCGGCGAGGGGCCGAGGGGCGAGGGCGAGGGCGAGGGCGAGGGCGAGCGAGGGACTTACGGGAGCGCTCGTGACGGCTGCGGTGCTCGCTCCTGCTGAAGGCGCGGTTGCAGAACTGGCACTTGTACTTCTTCTCGGGCTGGCCCGTCTTGCGCGGCGCAGGCGCTGCGCTCGAGGCCATGGCGGCAGGCATGGGCGGGCGGGCGAGGGCGAGGGCGAGGGCGAGGGCGAGGGCGACGCCGTTAAAGCGTCGTGAGGGCTGCGGTGATGCTGGCGGGTCGCTCGCGCATGCCGCAAAGGCTGCATATGATCGTGTGCAGGGCGGCCAGCAGACGGGGGCGACAGGGCAGCGACAGTTCCAGACGACTGCGCGCGCGACGAGGGAGGAGATGGGATGGATGGATGGATGGGCAGTGTGTTACGACTTGCGGGTGGTGCGCCGTGGCCGAGGGCAGCACCTCAAAAGCCGCCTGGGCCTGTGCAGCCAGCGCGCCCCTCGACGGCGGACGCTGCAGGCCGCCAGCTTGCAAGCCTGCGCTGGGCAGCCAACCCTGTCCTCGCGGCCTCGCCCGCCACGACCGCGACGCGCTGGACACTGTCGTCAGGCACGGCACTGCCGTCGATGGATTACGCCTCAATACCGTCTGACCTCATGCCACGCATTTGGTTTCATTTCGCAGTCCATACACAGTGACGATCGCTGTCTGCGATACCTGTTGCCATGGTCATCGCTGTGAATTGCTCTTGACAGAACAAAGCACACGCTCTGCCTGCACTGCACTGCACGCCCTCGTCTCTCACTCATCTCCCAGCTGTGCATCCCCCTCTGTCTATCGTACCCCACGCTCCAGTAGTTTTTCCGTCGTCCACTCGTTGCACAGCATGTAGAAAAAGCGGTAAAGGAACCTCAAACTGCCTCTTCCCTCTTGTAGTGGTAGTTGGCACCGCGCCAGCTATCAGATGCATGGGCACGCTCACCGCCTCACGTATCGCCACATCAGTACATACACAGTACTGACATAGCACCGCAATGATACACGTCGTTTCACCCCTCCCAGCCCATGTCGTTCGATGACGGCGGTCCAACGAAAAGGGGCCTGCCCTCCCTGTTGAGAGGCCTGACGACAATGACGCCAGACCAGCATCCAACCTTTCACCAACCGTCGACAACATTGCGCCTACGAGGATTTAATTTCCAACACGGCTAGGACGACCAGCGCGATCGCCGCCTGACCGTCTTGTTCCTGGAAGTCTATCCAGTCCATCGGGCTAAGGAAGCCATTCCCCGGACCCGCACCATGCTCTAGCACCATGCTTTGGCACCATGCTTTAGCACCGACCCACCAGCTGCACTCTGCAGCCTGCTCAAGTCGAAAGACCAAAGGCCTGCACTCCCCCCAATCGTGAGCGTGCCTGTTGGACAGGTGACTGATGCTCTATCAACAGCGCATTATTCCTTTCCAACAAGGCCATGTCTCATCATACGAGACATGGACACAGACTTATGCTGCCGTTACCATAATCATGCCTGCTCTGCAGAACGAGTCTGTGGCAAGCATCATATCTCACCTCACTGATCGCACTGCCCCTCCAACGAAATGTGCCCCTCTCTCAGACACTGCCTGCGCTTCCTCCGTGAATCATGAGAGGTCTGGTCATCACCACGAGCGCTCTGCGCTAGAATGTCTCTAGAACAAGAGCACTGCATCTGCGTCCTGGGCGCAATCTGTGGAAATGGTTACGGATCGCTGCCGCGCTGCCGTGGGCTCGGTACCGCCGTGAAATTGCCATGATAGCGAGCGAGCGAATGACTGAACAGGAGGCGTTGGGTGAGTAAAACGAACAGCCACTCGCCGACCTTCACAACTGCAATCATGTATCCCCCCCCCCCGCCCCCCCCAACGTGTGTCAAGGGTCAAGGGCAGCTCTCTTTGCATGCGCAGCCCAACACCATACAATTCTTTCTGCTTCACAAGAGAGCCCATACAGGTGTACCACACAGTTGCACAGTAATATGTAATACACAGTAAGAGTCCTGGTGTTTGTCGCTTTACACGCTAACAAGACCCATAAAACCAGCGTCGCAGATGTCTAGACAGCGCTTCCGCCGCTTCCACGCGACAAGACTATGCAGCAAAAGGGTTGGTGCAGGCTCGTTAGCAGTCTGTCCTGTCCCTCTTGCTTCGGGCCGTCTGTGTCGGAAGCCTTCTTCTTGAGTGCAGTTATTTTAAAATGCAAAAGCAGGGAATAATAATGGCTCGTAGCTAGGTGTTGTATCTGGACACGATCGAACATGGTCTACACGTGTCTTGCGAGATAGCCGCCGATGCGTATTGTACATATGGTGGACTGTGCATGTGCGATTCGACAGCAGCCACTGGTTTACCTACCTACCTAGCACCCACCTAGGTACATAGTCGTCACTCATAGTCGTCGCACATGGATGATGGAACGTCAGACGTCGAGGACGTGTGCGGTGGTACGGGCGGCACCGTCGCACAGTCCTCGACGCTCCCGGAGAGGTGTGCAATTCCGGAAGGCCCTGAACCCTGTTTCAAGGTGGATATCCGTAGGGTTGGGCGAGTCAAGCAGCAATGTTCTAGGCGGACGTCCTGGGTGCTTTCAGTGCCCCGCGCTCCTTCATCGGCCAAAACTAGGTAGGGTAGACAAGCCAACAGCTTCACCAGCAGCTTCCTCAGCACCCACTTTCTGTAAGGCTCTTTTGAAGGGATGGTGGGGTCGCATTTTGCAACACTGGCCGCTGCCGTTTGCCAGGTGCAATCTGGGCTGCGCCCGCCGGTTTGTGTCCAAGTGCAAGTGCAGGCTTGACAGACATGGCAGCCTGTCGTCGCCATGTGTTTGAGTGCCAGAGTATTGTATATGTTGTGTGCATATTGCTAGAAATGCATATAGACGTACGAATATGTGTAACAACGTCGGACTGAACCAAGGCCCCGCCCGGTGTGTCTGTGCCAGTGCCAGCGCAGATGTGGCAGATGCACCACATCAAGGGCAAGAAAACACGTGACTCGTTGACCGCTCAGCGCCGCCCGTGGACGGCTTCACAACGGCTCCTGGAGTCCAGGGTACGGCAAGATAGGTAGGGCCCCCGTGCAGCACCCTCTTCTGCTCCGCCGCTGGCCCATCTCTGCTCCCTTGTTCAAGTCGCGAGCGTGCTGCGCCGTTTCATTCGCTGCGTCACTTGTGCCAGGCGCGAAGCTGAGGGCCCCAACTCGCATGCCGCCTCTAGCCCAATTGCGTCCCCTCCCTGAGCCGTAAGACGACACTGGACAGACGAGGCCCGTCTGCACACCTCGAGTCCACCGCGCTCGCAGAGCAGACTGCCTGCTGCTCGCCTGCTGCTCGCCTGCTTCCCGCCCACTGCTGTCGCTGCCCGGCCCTGACGAGACGGAAGCGTCGCGCCCCCCGCCGCCGCCATGAACGGCTACAGTGGCACCATCACGCCGGGCGGCATGTACGTGAAGGCGCTGTACGACTACGACGCCGACGACCGCACGAGCTTGAGCTTCCGCCAGGGCGACATCATCCAGGTCATCACGCAGCTGGAGAGCGGCTGGTGGGACGGCGTCATCAATGGCGTCCGCGGCTGGTTCCCGAGCAACTACTGCACCGTCGTGCAGCGCCCGACCGAGACCATCGAGGACGACAGGAGCGGCCTGGAGCCCGCCGACGACCACGACACCCAGTCGCTGGGCGGCACCGACTACACAAACTCGGACAACGAGTCCGTCGCCGGCAACGACACGCTGCTGCCCATCGAGCGCCATGCCGACCACCACCCCGGCGCCAGCACAAAGGAAGAGGAGGCTGCCTTCTGGATCCCCCAGGCCACCCCCGATGGCCGCCTGTTCTACTTCAACACCCTCACCGGCGTCAGCACCATGGAGCTGCCCCTCGAGTCGCCCGCCGCCAACGAGTCCGGCCCCCGCGACCGCACCAACGTCTTCATCCCAGACTCGTCGCGCCCGCCCGCCGAGCTGCTGGCCTCGGGCACCATGTACGACACCGACGACGACACATCAGCCTCCGACTTGGAGGGCCCCGGCAACAAGAGCTCCTACGGCCGCAAACGCCTGTCAGACGGAGTCTCGCCAGCAACATCCATGGAATCCATGAATCAGGGCCTGGCACCACGCTCATACGATGCCAACGGCTCCAGCTTCTCAGCCGCCACCATCCCGCCAAACGGTACCACAGCCACCTCGTTTGCGAACAGCCCTACAGCTCGAGGCTCATCAGTATCTGCGCAGTCTCGCAAATTCTACGACGACGTAAATCCAGTGCCTCTGACCTGGAACAGGATGGTGGAAGACATGCGCCGCGCCGTCGAGCGCTACCGCCAGGCTATCAGCAACAGCGACCGCTCCGAGTTCGTCAAGAGGGCAGAGGATATATCTGATCACTTGCGACTCCTGCTCGCCGCAGGCTCTGGAACGACTGACAACCATTCTGGCAACCCTTCCATCATCTCTACCAACAAAGCTCTATACCCACATTTCCGAGAGACCATGTCCAGATTCTCAAAACTGGTTCTCTCATCACACATCGCTGCGTCCGATTTTCCACCGCCAGATTCATATTCAAAGTGCTTGAAAGAGGCTGATGGTGTCTTGAATGGTGTCTATGGCTTTGTCGAGGTGGCCCGCCAACAGCGAGGAGAAGAGATTCCCCGCTTGGTGCCTGGCTTCATCGTTGGTAGCAACATTGGAGGAAATTGGAACAATAATGGATCAGACTCGCATGACAGCAACGGCGTGTCTTCGTTCATGGAGGACGAATTTGAGCCTTCTGTCGAGCCATCTGTCAAGCTGGACTCGCGCGTGCTTGAAAGATTGGAGGATATCAAACGACTCATTGTTTCAGCTGTCCGCAGGCTGGACGAGCAGTGTGTTGTACGCGATAAAGTCATCTCACGCCAAAAACACCAACTGATTGGTGATCACATCTGCGCAGCTGGTGGAAAGGTTTTGGAGGTGTGTCGGCCATGGCTGTCCACGGTCGAATCAATCAACCTCTCGTCCATTAGCTCGACTATTCAGGAACAACAGCTGAGTGAATTCACTATCCAGAAGCAGAAGGTTTACGATGTGACCTCGGAGTTGGTAATCGTGTGTCAAGGAGTTGCGGCACCACTGGGCGATGAATGGGCAGAACTGCGCGGAGACTCCCTTGAGGATCGAATCAACGCCGTTCGTGCCGTCTCCCGCGATCTCGAAGCCACTGTTGCTCAACAGTACGGAATTTTACAAACTTTGTCAGAAGCTGTCCCCCTCTCAGACATCGCCATTCGCACTGACCCTCGAAGGTTCACCGACACAGACTCTGAGCTTGCGAGTTCGCATGCTCGGGGGCCATCTGCGACGCTAAGACCACTGCTGAAAGATATGCCCCAATCGAAGACTTACAGTGAAGGCATTTCACTAGAAGAATCCAAGATAGACTCAATACAGCCTCCGAGGAACACCAAGAAGCTAAAGGACTTCTTCGGAGAAGTACCCGTCATTCCGCAATCTGCGGTCGAGGAGACTCCAGAGTATCTGAAGCTCGACCATGAAGGGGAGATTTCTTACGATCACAAGGTCACTCCCCCGCAACTACGTGGTGGAACACTGGCAGGACTCGTGGAACAGTTGACGCGCCACGACCGTCTTGATCCGGCATTCAATAACACTTTTCTTCTCACGTATCGTTCCTTCACTACAGCATCTGAGCTCTTTGAAATGCTAGTCAAGAGGTGGAGCATACAGCCGCCGCATGGACTCGCCAAAGAAGACTACCAGACCTGGGTGGACAGGAAGCAGAAGCCCATCCGATTTCGTGTCGTAAACATTCTAAAGAGTTGGTTCGACAACTACTGGATGGAAGGCAACGACGAAGAGGCGCGGATATTGATTCAAAGAGTGTACAACTTTGCAAAGGATCATGTCGCGACAACCAGCACACCTGGGGCTCACCCCTTAATGACTTCTGTGGAGCAGCGTTCTCGTGGCCCAGATATGCCAACCAAACGACTCGTACTCACGCTTAGCGCCCAGACGCCACAACCGATCCTGCCCAAACACATGAAGAAGCTCAAGTTCTTGGATATTGACGCCACGGAGTTCGCACGCCAGCTGACAATCATCGAGTCAAAACTTTACGGCAAAATTAGGCCGACAGAGTGCTTGAACAAGACATGGCAGAAGAAACTAGCACCCGGCGAGCCGGACCCAGCTGCCAACGTGAAGGCATTGATCTTGCACTCGAATCAGTTGACAAACTGGGTGGCACAGATGATCCTAACACAGCAGGACGTCAAGCGCAGAGTGATAGTCATCAAGCATTTTGTCAATGTCGCCGATGTAAGTCGGGCCATGAAATTCCAACACCCTCCTTGGCTAACGTAATTCAGAAATGCCGAACACTAAACAACTTCTCAACCCTTACGTCAATTATATCAGCCTTAGGGACTGCGCCGATCCATCGTCTTAATCGGACATGGAGTGCAGTGAACCAGCGGTCGATGGGTGTGCTTGAAAGCATGCGCAAACTAATGGGGAGCACCAGGAATTTTGCAGAGTATCGCGACACACTGCATAGGGCAAACCCACCTTGTATACCCTTCTTCGGTTAGTATGCAGCATCTGTGACACCCGGAACGTTGCTGACCAGCATAGGTGTATACCTTACTGATCTGACATTCATCGAAGACGGTATCCCTTCGCTGATCAAGAAGACCAACCTGATCAACTTTGCCAAGCGAGCAAAGACAGCCGAGGTGATCCGCGACATTCAGCAGTACCAAAATGTGCCGTACCCACTGCAGCCTGTGCCTGATCTACAGGACTACATTTTGACAAATATGCAATCGGCGGGCGATGTGCATGAAATGTACGAGATGAGCTTATCCGTTGAGCCGCGCGAGCGCGAAGATGAGAAGATTGCAAGGTACGTGAGGACCCATTACATTCCATGCTATACCCTCGGGCTTGAGACGTGTGACTAACGATGAGACAAGGCTTCTCTCCGAGTCTGGATTCTTGTGATGATACCCCACGAAGTGTTTGAACTATCGAACTTGGATGATGGCGATGGCGTTGGGTCACATTTTGGCGATGATGCTCAATCGTGGCGCTCGTATCTGGCGCGCATGCGAGCATTTACCCCCAACCGTGTTTGCATTTTTTATTTTGGTATTTTGGACAAGGAAAACATGAGTGGCGCGCTGGTCTAGGTACTGTCTTCGATTTTTTGGCGTTATTTCTTGGCCACCCGTGTACATGTTTTCACGGGGCATCATGACAGCGTCGTCGGCCAGTCATTCGCAGTGCGGTCTTCAACAGCGGTCTGCATCGTGCACAAATGGGTCTCTTCCTGAGCCTTGAGGAGCCGGGGGGGGAGGGGGGAGGGGGGAGGGGAACGGGGCGAGAACTTTGACGATGCTGACTCCCTCGCCGCCCGTGTTGCTACTCGATGAGGCACAGTTTGTGATCCTACTGGGAAATGGACGGATAGCAGCAGCCGTGTATCCTAATTTTATTCTGCTCAAGTACGTGTAGATGCCGTTGCCGAAACGACCGCGGCCTTCCAGAAGCAGCCTGGCCGGCCGAGGGACATTCATGCTGCCTGCCCGTTGCGGCGCAACGATTCGCTGGTCGCGCGAGCAAATCTGCGAGTGTCCTGGTTTCAACATGCAATTTTCCCGGGGTCGCTTATGAGGGGGGCCTGCATTGCGTGCGTGCAGCTGTCCAGTGAGCAGCTTGTGCGCCCTGGCACTAAGACCGTTGCACTTGCAGCGGACGCGGCAGAGGCTGGCAGCGTGCCCACCCCAACCAGACCGCGTTGGGGGTTCTGCGCCCGCGCGTCTGCAGTTCTCGTGACGAAGGATTTTCGTCCTGCTGGATTGGTGGTACAGGGGGTGGGCACTGCTGGTTTCCGGTACTGTACTTGCACCGCCATGGTGTTGGTCTTTGAGATGGCCTTTCAGGTTTTGTTGTCGAGAAAGACTCGGCTCGTTCGAGGGGAGGAAACCCTCGAGGTTACATACTCTGGCGCAAACGCTCTGCAATTCAATGCCTGTCTAGACGCGTACATTCTTCTCCAGCATGAAGAATTCCTTGTAGTTTGGGTGGGTTTGATTGCTTCCCAAGCAACGCAGGCACCTGTCCACGTTTGCCATGAATGATGACAGTTGTGCCCAGAGCGGCGAGCCCAATTCTTCCAAAGATCGCTTCCCCAGAAGTTGTGCCTGTCAAAATCCGCTTTCCAATTTGACAGCCAAGGGTGCTCCTTGGTCGCCGCTCTTGGACACCCCTAGTCAGCGCAGAGGGGCCCTTGCTGTGGGCCAATGAAGGAGACGGCTGTCGTGTGACGCCGTTTGGTCCTTTGTGGTTGCAGCGTTGGTGCCATGATACTTCTGGCTCGAGAGGGGGGGTGGCCTATCTCTGCAATCATGCACTCGTCGAATCGTTGGCCGTGGTGGCACGCCAGCCCCCAGCGATAGCCACGGCCGCTGCATTCAGCCATCTCGATGGCCTTTCCTTGCAGCGCTCGCTGGCAGGCAGGTGCTGCCCACCGCGCCGGCGTGCACCAAGGCTCTAGGTTCTCCACAGAAATTCGTATGCTGATTTCGGCGCCTCTCGCACGGCGATCCTGCTAGAAGGAAAAACGGCAGCGCTCAGACCCGGCTCGTGACTGGCTGCTCGTACAGTAATTGCCAGACAGGAACCCTGCACCGCCGCTTCCCTGGTCGGCCTGCCCAGCGCGGCGCCGTGCCTGACTACTCTTGTACCAAGGCCCTCCCACTCCTCTTTACAACCCTCTTTGCGCTCGTTCGGTTTGCCCACCAGTATCCTGCTTCTCCTCACCCTAGTCGCTCGCTGCACCACACCCTAATTGCCATAATAATGTTTCACTTCTCAAAGGGCGCCATGCCCTGGCTTTTGCTGGCCGTATCGCGCTTCGGTAAGTCACTGATATTGGGTGCGAGTGGAGCAAAAGAGTAGTAGAGTGGGTGAGGCTGCCGACTTTGGTCGCTCGCTCGCTCGCTCAGGCCTGTGCCGCGGGCGCTACCTACACAACCCATACATACAAACATGTACATGCTGACCATGCGCGCTTGCAGCCAACGCCGCCTGTGAATGTGGATACTCGCTCAACCAGACGACGGATGCCGAGCATGCTGTCTTTACAGAACTAATGGAGAACGACTTCCTGCACATGGACACAGACAACATCACCGACTATGGATGGAGACCGCAAGTTTACAATGTATCCGTGCCTGCCGACAACAAGAGGATTGCGTATGGCAAGGAGTTCAGCTTGGGTAACATTGTGCCGAACCCTCTCAAGAACTCAGGCAAGTGGTCTGGCGAAGCTGATCATGGCGGTGATGCTGGTCTGGAGTTGTGGGTGCGCGGAGACCATGACCACGGCTACGTTAATGGGTCAGAGGTTGTCTCGGTCAGAGATGACATCCTGCTTGGATCTTTCCGCGTTGGAATGAAGCTTTCAAACTCTTCTGGAACCTGCGGAGCCTTCTTCTTTGTAAGAGACGACGGTAGTTGCTCGATGAAGCTTGTCCTAACCTTATACAGTACTACAACAACTCGCAAGAAATCGACATGGAGTTCCTTTCCCATGAGTTCAACAGCACTGGAGGCGCCGTCAACCTGGTTCTTCAATCCCCGGAATCTGTAGCCCATGGAAACGACGCCGCTGGTACATCAACCTACAAGGTCGCACCTCTTCCTTTCCAGCCAGACAATATGTTCCACGAGTACCGCTTCGACTGGACCGCAGACCGTGTCACCTTCTACGTTGACGGTACCTTCCTCTGGGAAATGACTGAGCAGATTCCTACCGAGGGTGGTGGTCTGTTCTTCAACCACTGGAGCAACGGCGACCCCAAGTGGTCTGCTGGACCCCCTGACGCCGACACTGTCATGACCATCTCCTACGTTAAGGGTTACTTCAACTCCACCGACACCGACCGCTCGCAGAACGCCTACAAGAAACGCTGCCCAACATTCGATCCCGCCAAAGTCTGCCCAATTCCTGCGCAGACATCTCCTCCAGATGCTTCACTCGGCACAGATGCCGCAAAGACATACTTTTTCACGCAACAAGACAACATGACGCCTGGCCAAATCCTCTTCAGCAATGGCGCAACGCTTTTTGGTGCACCAGCGATCTCCATCCTAGCCCCCTTACTCGTCAGTTTATTCTGGACGCTAGCGTAGTGGTGCCGCTAATGGTCCGTACCTGACCACTGGTATACGTTATCAGACCCTCCCAAATTTCTTTATCGCGACAGCCACACACGACCGAGACTTTCTAAAAGGTTTTCGAGACGCGGCATTATGAACGCATGACTTAGGCGACGGCGTTTTTTTTCTTTTCTGGATACCTTGCATCGCGCTACATTTGGATTTTTCAGCACTCTTTCGTTTCTTCTTGTTGGACACACCGACCGCTACAAATAACTCGCTGGACCGCCCTCCCCCAACTACCCATTTCAGTGGCGCAATTGCTGTCCATTGTAGTGTTTATCTTCCCTCTTTCTTGTGCATAGACTTGGATACAAGGCTTGGTACGCCAGCCTACTTACACCTTTTCTCGTCCAGCGAGCAGCGCACTCACTTTTCTTCGAATACGACTCCATACATGGATAGTATGGGGCTTAGGTTTGATTGTTTTTTGGGGGGTCAAAATGGGTTTCTTGGAATGGGAAAGATACCACCCGCACTGCCGCACACGGCCACTTTCATCATCTTGTCGTACACTGCGTTGCTTGGAACAGATAGAAAATAGCTAGGGACTGCTACTGTGTTCCGTAACAGCATCACCAAAGGCCAAACAATAACACAACAATTACACAATCACCGCGGTTCCGGCACACGCATGACTTGAGTTTCCCACCTCCAAGCCTTGTCCAGGCACCCAGGGAGGCCCAGCCTCGGCGCTCGAGTCGGTTCGTGGGCTCGCGCTGTGCTGCGGTCCAGCCAACACGCGCCAGCAGCCCGAGAGTCCGCCAAACTTTGCGCTCAACAGTGCATCCGTAGCATGCGGCAGGACACGGAGGCCACTCCGCCCAGCACAAGTGCAGCTGAACGCGCATGCAAAAGCAGCAATCTGAGATTTTCGCTGATTCCGACAACGCCACGAGGAGGACCGCAGACGGTCTATGCTTGACATGGCGGACTGGGACGCGAGACGGCATGGCGCCGCTGTCACGAGGGCGAGTACCTAGCCAGAGCGGCAGCTGGGCAGAGCCTGTTCCTCTGCCTACATGTCCAACTATGACGTTTATTGTTATGCTGTGTTGTTGTGCTCTATTGTTGCGTTGCTATTTACCAATTCCAATCTGCCAGCGCAAGCTGTTCCCTGGTCTGCGATCCGGCACTCCCACTCGCTCACTCACACATTCGCTGCGCCCCCCCCCCCCTGCGCGGCGGCGAGTCGCGGCTCAGTGCGGCGAAGTTGGTGTTCATGCGGCGCGCCAGCGCAGGTACCGATACAGAAGCCCTCCTGGGCAGGCGCGCTTGGGCCAGCGAGGCATAGTCAGAAAAAGCGGTGGGCCACTCATGTGTCCGCCCTGCGAAGAAGGGCAAAGGGGGGTGTGCGAGCACCAGAGTGGAGTGTCTGAGCGCCAATAGTTCTGCGCTCGTGATAGCGGAGTCAAGACGGCAGCGCTGTGGTGTATTTTTGCACGGCGGAAGCAAGCGTGGGATGGAGATGGGCCGCGCAATGATCGTGCGTGTATTCTTGGGGTGGCGCTCGTACATGATATATATCACGAGCTCGCTTCACGTGGTGGGTATGGTGGACGTGTGGGCGTGGAGCCGGTGGCGGTGGACTTTGGACCCTTTTTCTGTGCTTTTCCTGTCCCTGTCTATCTTGATCTTGTGCAGAGTCAGTGGGCGTGGGCGGTGCGCTCAGCCTGGTCCTGACGGGGCAATGACGATGATCGGTTGTCGGGGTTAGGGGCAGAACAGTGAACAGGGCAAGATGCATGTGCAGGTCCAAGGGGACAGAGCGTCCAGTCTAAAGTCGATGCAGGTGGGCGGCTTTCCGCTGCAGTCAGCAAAAACTTCCCGGCCGAGGTATGTTCGATGTTGGTAAATTGCGATGAGGGGGATCTTAGGTAAGAAGCGTATAGGCTGCTACATACAACCGCATTTCCTTCAATGTACAGGTCGCAATGGTTGTTCGCGCAGTGCTGCATGCATTGTCTCGCTGCACTTTACACGCTGCATATTGAGCGTTGAGTAAGATGATTAGCTTGCATGGTTAGCATGACCAGCGTTTTCCGTCGATCTGCATGGTGTTCAACAAACCACGGGTGGGTGGAAAATGATAGGACCCATGTCATGGCGCTCTGTGTAGCCTTGTAGTAGAGCAACTGTTGCGAGCACGGCTCCATCTTTTCACCCTGGACACCTCCTAGACAGAGTGCCGCTATGAGCAAGTTGCATCTGCACATGCAACACCCTCTCTTACAAAGCCAGTCAGCAGTGCGACCTTGCAGACTCCACACGCTACTCCCGGCTCTCAATCTCGTCTGCCCTCTCAACACAACAACTACCACGAAAATCACTGGTCTCATCGGACCGGCTCCTCGACTCGCGCAATTCCTGTTGCTATGCACCTTCATTTCGACTCTCCGTTGTTGACAGATGCTAAGCTTCAACGGCGCTGCACTAGTCTCGCCCTTTGCCCAACCGGGTAGCACAGGCGAGGGCGAGAAATGCTTGATTACCCGCACCAGTGGAGCCGACGCTGCATCGATACGACTGCGATCGTAGGGCGAATGCAAGGCTTCCCGATGTGTGGCTCGTTGCATTCAATAAATCGCCGGCTGGGGCATGTAAGGCATGTGTGGCCGGATGTGCGGTCGAGAGGCAGGCAAGGTAAGGGAGGAAAGGGAGCAAGAGGATAATGCGGTAGCGAGGAAGGTAAGGCTGGGGAACGGAATGGAGGCGAGATCTGCAACTTGTCCCACAAGCATTCGACTAGAGAGTGTTGCGCTGAGTGACGCGTTCAGGATGGATTGGTGTAGTGTGAATAGTCTGGACACATCCTTGTCTCTCTCGGCTTACACAATTAAGGAGCATAGGTCTTGGCTGTGCTGTCGTGTGCCTCTAGGGATTGGGTATCAATGGATGAGCCTGTATGATTGGTCAGCATGTAGTATCTACCTACATGATTGCAGTGATGAAACATCCACTACAGTCTGCCAATATAGTTCCCGACAAACGTCTTTGTCGCTCCGGAGAGCGATGTGGCGAGGCAGTTATTGTTCCGGTTGTCGTAGGGGCGTGAGAGCAGCCATTCGATTGCTGGGAGAAAGAAGAGCCAGAGCTTTTCTGATGTGACAGGTAACGACTGCAGTGTCCGTTTTGGAAAGAACAACATGACGCGGCTACTCTGTTCATGTCAAATGCGACTTCCTTGTATAGTTTTTCGTCCTGACCATTGTAGCTGTTTCTTTTACCTCTTTAACTCACTTCAACTCCACTTCACCTGGTTTTGGTCAACATTGTCTTCCGGTCGTTGTCTTTTGGGATATCATCTTTGAAGTGCACACACAAAGAGCATTGCCAGACATCAGCGACAGCGCCTTCAGTCCGCATGGTACAACGACAGCACGATTTCAGTTTCTAGTCTCAAACAGGCCTCCCTTCTAGGGTGGCATCTATTCGAGAACGTCACAACGATTGCACTGCATCAACTTGTGATCTCGATCAATACAACCGAATTAGAGAGCGAGCACCACTTTTCATCTGCATATACGTCATGCGCGGGTCCACTTCTGCTTTGATTCTCAGTATCTCCCTCCTGGTTATCAACAGTGTTGCTGGTCACAATATACTGTCAGCACTCGCACCACATACGTCTATAGTGCGGGCACCAATCGCAAGTGCAGAGCCAACTTCACTATTTTCGAAACCAACATTCAAGGAAATCCTCGAGTGAGTCTTCGAATCACAAATACGGTTGCTGCGAACCTGGCTTATGACATCTCTCTAGACTCCGTCAAGCACTAGAAGCTGTGCCGATCGCTGCGCCTCTGTTGGCTCCAGTTGTACCTGTGGATGCATCGCCAGCTCTGGTTAATCCGCCCGCAGCAGTCCCTCCAGCGGTCGTTCCGGAGGCTATCAATCCCGCTGATGTATCGGACCCCATGCCAGCTCCAGTCGGCCCACCTGCTGCAGCTGCTCCTCCGGCAGTCGTCCCGCTAGCTGTAGCTCCTGCTGTTGTACCACCTTCGGCGCCAGTTGCACCCGTACAGCCGCCGATGGTCGAAGTGTCAGTCCGTCCAGTTGCTCCGGATGTGCTTGTTCCGTCTCTCCACTCAACATCCACACTGCCTCCGCAACCGCTCGTCACTGGCGATGACCTAGTGACCGTCCAGTGGGTTGAAACCCATATCGGTGCTCTTCGTACATGGGTCCCGAAGACCTATACGTTCCACTTCGAGGCTATGTCCCAAGCCCCTCTGCCAGGTGTAGGGTCAATCGGTATGGGAACACTGACAGGGAAGATTGGCCAGACGCAGACGATCTATGTGGTAGCAGCCCAAGCTACGACTCCTGCAGTCAATGCGAATAAGGCTGTTATTGTTGCAATTGCTGTTGGTGTTGTCGGGTTCGTGGTATAAGTAGATTGATCATGTCGAATCGCCTACCTCATACTCACTTATGGCGATACGGCGCGGCCACACTCTAGTAGCATGTAATACTGGAAACATTGATCATGGATTTCGATGATAGGATTGTATGAGCACTAGTATATAGAAGTGTCTGTAGATTAAATCTGTCGTACTCAATATATCAAAGTGTTGTATCTGCCATTACAGGGCATACCGTCAACATGGTCGCGTGGTGTCGCTGGTGTTCTGGCACGAAGAGCTTTAAATGGGAAATGTGTGCATACTGACGCGGAGTGGCTTATGTTTGCGAGACGATCATCTCCTTGAGCCATCAAGTACTGTGTCAAGCACTATACCACAATGCCCGCAATTCATGATAGCCAAAGTGCATGTACCTGCTTACATATTTAGTGCATGCTGCCATTGACGTAATAGGCTACTTATATCAGGCCGTACTTATTCATGTCCTCAGCCAAAAAAGAACCAACTTCCTCATGGCTCAAGTAATTGGTTGGCCAAAAGAAGTCCAGGGTTCTGATATCTACATGTGTTTAACGACGAAACGTTTCGAAACTTGGTCATAATTGGTATGATCTCGACTCATAGGTGAGAAAACGGCTGGGGTTCAGTCACAACACTTTAACAACCATTTTTCACATGCTTGATTATATATGGATCAGCTTCAAAGCAAGGAAAGAGACAATACTGAGACAGCGGATACGTTGACAAGCGGGTAGACACGTCAGAGATATTGTTGATCCGAAAAGAAGGAGTGTTTTCGCAGAACATCCGGCGTTCGTGCTGAAGAACTCGGAGATGATGACGAACATCACACCACGGCACCACCGCGATAAGACACAATCCGTTGAGCCTTGAACGGTGCAATGTTCACCGTGCAACGTGCAACGTGCAACGTCAACGTGCGATAACGAGTGTTTTGGTTGAAACGTTCAGGCAATCATAGATTATCTGGTGAACTGGTCTTCACAGGTAGTCACATATGTGGAGCATGCTTTTAGCCTGCTATCAAATCAGCCTCCTCAAAACCTCACCCCGCTTTTAGGGCCAACGTCGCTGGTCAACAACGAGCTGGGCGCCTCCAGTGATCAAGTTTTGCACGTGCATCATGAGGCTGAAGCAGACATGTTTGATGCATGAGGCTCAGCGATAAGGTTGTACGTCCGTTGAGATGAGTCTGTGCGGGTGGACTGACGCCTCGAATTCGTGGCGCGACCTTCACACTTACGCTATCTATCAGTCGGGCCGATGACGAAGTCGGTCTGGGCAGTTGCGTGAACAGCACCTCAGCTCGATGTCATAACGTGACATCAATCGTGCTGGCTGCACCAAAGCTTCCATATATAGGAATCTGTGAGCAACGCCGAATTCAACAGCATCAAGTCCTGCATACCGCGTTCCGTCAATCAACATCACGCCAACGTCCGATCTAGGTGCATCACCCGATTCGGACTGGCCTACGACATCACCGTCGATATAGTGGTGTATATCATATGTTCACGTACCATCCAAGCCCCATCTTCACCAGACCGTCGTTTCCATCGATACAATCCACACCTGATTCATTGAAGGCTACAACACCAGCTCCATTCCCACCAGAAAATCCCCGCAAAGCAGCACCGAACTCGGAACGAAGCAGGGGTACAGACGCTGTTACATCAACACCAACTCTACCAGAAGATCAAGCACTAGAATACCAACATACATGGCAACAGCATACTATCTCGCCGCCCATGGCGGCCTCTTCTCCATGGTACACGCACAGCCGGAGCAGCCTTCAAGCCCTGCATCTACACATCCCTTGCTCGGCATACACCACCACACACCGCATGTACCTACAACAACACCAATCAAGCTCGAACGCGCAGACAGCGTTGTGTCTGATGCCCAACTGCGCCCCATACCCCAGGACCAGACCATGAATAGCCAACTGAACAGTCCTTTCTTCCGCCTGCCCGCCGAGCTGCGAAATCAGATCTACGAAGAACTTCTCTACGCCAACACACCTACCAAGCTAGTAGATCTCACAACAGCTCCGAGAATACCAACACCGGCACCGACCTACCCTGCCATTCTATCAACGTGCAAACGCATTCACGAAGAAGCAAACAATCTGCTCTACACGACACACATTTTTCACGCCCACCCCAGTCTACTCACAGCGCTGCCCCATCTCATGACCACAAGCAAGCCCGTCTTGTACCCGACCGTGCTCGGCAAGATCCGCAGATGGCAGTTAACCGTACGGCTGGACACGGACCCGCGCTTCACCGCACAGCAAGCAGCAGCCGCCTTCTCTAACGCTGAGTTCCTCGAGATCAAAGCCTGGCAGAGTACGTTTGACGGGTGCAACGCCGCGGTGCTGAAGCTCTTCACCGGTATAAGGGGCGTCAAGTGCGCAAGAGTCATGGGCAGCGTGAAAGAAGGCCTGGCGAGGTGGCTGGAGGCGAAGATGATGAGTCCACCAGAAGAAATGGAGGTGGTAGAGTGGTGTGAGTGTAAGAGAGAGAGGTCTCTGAGGTGCGAGGGGTGTGAGAAGAGGGTGAGATTCGATAGCAATGGGGAGGGGTTGTGGATGGAGGATGGCGATGCTTGGAGGTTCGGGAATCGGTAGGAAGACTCGGATACTGTGGTAGTGAGCTATTTTTTCATTTCGTTATATTTGAGCTAGATTTCTAATGTTACTTAATTGATGAGAAGCCACCGATATCTAATGCTGTGCACACCTTATCACTTCAATCACACGCTCGAAAGAACAAGTTGAAGCAGGATCCAGCTACTTTCCGAGATGATTTCATCTTCCTGGCGAACATCTCTGGGTCAGGTTTATAGCATACCAGCCTGTCACGGGCTATGCATGCATTAAAGCAAAGCGAGTGAGTTCTGCCGGTGACAACCACGGGTAATCATTCTAGTTATAGACTGCAAGTATAGATGTGGAGACACTCTACACGGAGAACACAACACTCTCCTGGTCGATTACTATAACATTGGGTGCAATGTGGAAGGAGAGGAAAACGTTAACAGGTGGCCATGGCCATGTCCCGCCATGTTCTGTTTGCTATAGAACAGGGCAATAAGAGCGAATATGCTTGACCCGGGCTAAGGAACAATAGCATGGAGACAATGGCGATACGGCTGCATAGCAAGAATGAACAGCTTGACTCCATAATATGGTATGACCGCAGCATTGGCCATGGGTGAACTAGGAGATCCATTGTTTGTGAGATGTACCATACTCACATAGTCAGTCCTACGACAGAGCTGAAGCGAGACCAGCCCGAATTAGGGTGACTACAGGCAGTATCAGAGTGGAGTCCGTCCGTATTTCTATTCTCAAAGACTAGTTAAGGCTAGTACATGCACAGAGATGCTGCGTGCCTTTGTCTTCTTCACAAAGACCCGATCCAATCAGTGGATGTAGCGGTAATAGCAGCGACTCCATCGACTTGCCTCGAAATTGATATGCCGACAACTAATGCCATAACTTACTGGCCTGTGTTGATCTGGTAGATCCCGCAACAAAAGGCATGCAAGTTCACGCCCATGGTGAAGCAGCTACAAATCCCATATACACATGGACAACGCGGACAGCAGGGCGCAAGAAGAGCAGCCCATCGTGACCCTTCTGCTTAGCACTACGCTGCAGGTATTGACCCTCTTTCACCAAAGCGCATGTAATGCCTCAAGTAGAGGCCCTGCTGCACAAGACAACAAAAGCTGTATGTACATAGTCATCCATCTGATGCAACTCAACCAGTGACCCACAATCGAACCTTCCCAACAACCATCCCCAGCATCGCACCGCACCGCACCGCACCACATCGCATTGCCTAGCATCCCTAGGCTGTGCAACAAAACTCGGCCCACCGTCCCATCCAATCCTCCCTACCTACCAACCCCAAACGCGCTAACCCTCTTCCAGCACACCATTGAACACCCTATTCGTCAATCGCACAAAAGGCGCCAGCTTACCAATGGAACAAGATGCACATCTCTGAATGATGTTTTGAGTTTTGCTAGAGGGATTGTGGTGCATGAGTCTGACAGACAGACAGACAGACAGACAGACAGACAGACAGACAAACAGATAGACAAACAGATAGACAAACAGATAGACAAACAGACATATATATAGACAGACAGAAGAATCCTTTGAAGCCTTAGCAGTAGCAGCAACAACAACAGCAACAGCAACAGTGAGCACAACCATACCAAGCAATCACCAGAAACATCGTATGAACGTATGAATTCATGTACATGGTAACATACCATACCATACCATACCATACCCTACTATACCTACTCAGTATCGTACATATCTACCTCATCACATCCACAAGCCCAAAAGTCCAAAAGTCCAAAACGTACAGTAAGCGGCAGGCGCCGCAATAGGTACACTACATTAGTCTCTGCAAACAAGTTTTAGAAAAGAGCTCTAGGCATAACAGGCAAGTAGGCACCGCGACCGTCCTCCCTTGCTTTGGCGAGCAGCGACAAGTACCGTACCCTTTTCTGTGCGCAGCTTGCTGCATGCATTGGACCCGGTCTCCCCCTGTAAGAAGAAAGGGAAAGGGCTTGTCGGAGAAAGGGAAACGGCTTGTCGGAGAGAAACGAGAGAGGTGCCGATGCGGCTGACGGCGGTGCGGCGGCATCCTGCCGGGAAGGAGTCGAGCAGTCGGCCCACCGTTGAGCCGAAAGGGGGGTGTTGCAGGCTGATATGCAAGGTGAGGGTGATTTTGGGGTGGCGGATGTGGTCACATGGGGTGAGGAGCGCTTGGAGAGTGGCACGGTGCTTGAACATCGAGGCGGCACAAGTGTAACGGTAGCGACAATAAGGGTGTGATTTTACAGTAGATGGAATCGTTTACTACATACTCGCACACGTGCTTGTCTTTGTCTTACAAAACCGCAAGGAAAAGTTTAAAGATGGCCACCATACGTAGGTAGATAGATACGAACAAGAACAGTATTAGGAAAAGCAAACGCCTTTCTAGGCGGCTGTTTATTTGCTCGCCAATCTTACAGAGGATAAGGGAATAAATGGACCGCTTGGCTATTGTGACGGCCCCAGAGTCCGCCCGCAGGGTATCAAAGAAGAGCGACCCGGGTCTGGGGCTAGCCACTCGACGGCAGAAGGTGAAACTGTTGTCAAGGCACGGCATGAAGCATGTCCTCAACGCCTGTGAACGACATGGTATGCCCGTCATGAAGAACATGCAACGCGTAAACCAAAGCAAATTCGAAATGTTTTGTTTGCTCCCGCAACAACTCGTTTCATCATATCAGACCGCACAATCGCAGGTTTTCCTGGATGATGATATCTGGAACGCGTTAGAAAGTGGACACATGGTGTTGGATAGACTAGACTTACCGTTTACCGCAGCCATGACGAAACGAATTTGCATTGTGTCAGTGGCGCAGGTGAAGTGAGTGTAGATCTGCTTTGTCTCGTGCTGGTTGAGCGAGACGAATCGGTTGAGAATGTAGTCGCAGGCGGCAGCGTAGTCTGGGCCGCCTTCGTAGTCGGGAAAGTAGTTCTTCATAGGGCTGACGGGCAGCTTCTCCTTGAACCTATCGATCTTGTTCAAGAACAGAATGATTGATGTCTTGACAAACCACCTCGAGTTGCAGATGGAGTCGAACAATGTGAGGGCTTCTTGCATGCGGTTGACGGTCTCGTCTTCGAACAGTAGCTGGTCGTACTCGGAGATGGCGACCAGGAACAGGATTGTGGTGACGTTCTCGAAGCAGTGAATCCACTTCTTACGCTCCGATCGTTGACCACCGACATCGAACATGCGGTAGGTCAGGTCGCCAATGATGAAGGTGGTCTCGGTGATACCGGTTGTCTTGACACGCGAGCGCAGGACATCCTGGTCGTTGGGAATGTAGTCGGGGGCGGCGATGCGGTCAATGGAGTCGAAGTAGCTGGTGGCGGTTAGCAAGGTGCAGGATCAAGTGGTCATTCAGGGGCGCTCTCACTATTTGGCCGAATCGTTGAGCTGGTACTCGCGCGAGCGCTGGAAACACTGTTGCACGCCGGCATCCTTCCACAGGACCGAGATGGCGTTGCCCACCTCAGGGGGCAGGCTGTCGCCCTCGATCTGCGCGGGCTGCATGAAGATGGTCTGGACGTGGTACTCGGCGCGCTGGTCGTCGAGAGGCAGTTCCAGCGACTCCATGGCCTCGAGGATGACGCGCATCGACTGGACGGTGTTGCTGAAGATGATCTCCTTGAATGACTCGCGCTCATCGCGAGAGTAGCCGCCCTCGTGGATGAGCTTCATCTGCTTGAGAATGGTCGACTTGCCAGATTCACCAGCACCTAGGAATGTGTTAGCATGCACAAGGCGCACGATGCGCGGCGCAGCTACTGACCGAGCAGTAGCATCTTGATCTCGTTGCGCTGCATCATCTTGTCGCGCTTGAGCTGGTTCTCAATCTCCTCGTTCCTCTGCTTCCCCTCCTTCTCCTCTGTGCTCATGCCGCAACCCATGATGGCGAGGGTGGACGGTGGTCGTGAGGGAGTGAGAGTGGTGGATTAGGGTGTAAGGTGGTAGCGATGTTCCGTCGAGAGGCCGGCCAATGCGGAAATCTGGATGGAGTGTTAACGAGTGTGCAGGTGCAGGTGCAGGGGCAGGGCAGTGCGGTGTGGCAGCGGGGCGGACAGCGGTGGAGATGGGCGTGGGTGGGTGCAGGCGTGCAGAGGCAGCGGTGCAGGCAATCTGACGGCTGCTCGATACAGACGGCGCGGCTTGGCGGGCAGGAGCGTGCAGCGGCAGCCGAATGTTGGCAGGCGAGGCAGTGAGGCAGGGCGGCAGCGTACCTATTATTACAAACGAGGGGGGAGGCAGCGACTCAATGGCTGCTTCAGGGCTGCAGGCGGCAGTGGGAGCAGAGCAGGCCGGCGAGGGAGAGACGAGCAGGTCGTGGGAGGGTGTGGCAGGTGAAGGGATGGGGGGCTGGCAGCTGGATCGAAAGGCGAGGCTCGCTTCGCTCCGGCAGCTGTCTCAGAGTCTCAGGGCAGCTGCAAGGCCGGTCGGGGGTGGGGACGCTCAGACGGCTGGGGACAGGCACTGCGCGGATCGTCGAGTGTCGCAAGTAGAGGCGGGTGCAGCGGACGGGCGTAGCACGGCAGGCTGGGCCAGTGTCTGTGGCTGTCTGGATCTGTCTGGGTCTGCGAGCGCTGGGCGGGCGAGCAGGCAGGCAGGCAGGCAGGCAGGCAGGCAAGCAACAGGCAGGCAAGCAGGCAAGCAGGCGAGCAGGCAGGGCAGCAACGAACGCAGCACGGGATTCACGGACGGGCAGCAGCTGAGCGAGCGACAGCAGCAGAAGGCAGCGCAGCGGGCGCTTTAGAGGGCACTGCGAAAGGAGGCGCGCTACGCCCGAAGCAAACGGACGCCATGCTGGAAACGCAGACGACGCCAGAGCGTAGTGCAGCTCCGGCGTCACTAATGTGTGAGGGGCGGGCCATCCTGCAGACCCTCCCAGGTGCTGTCTGACGGTCTGACCCAGCGAGCCAGCAGCCAGCGCCTGCCCGTCTGGCCGTCTGGAGTCTGGTGTCTGTGTCTTGTCTGGTGTCTGTGTCTTGTCTGGTGTCTGGCAGTCTGGCAGCACCACCAGCACCAGCACCAGCCCCAGCCCATGCTCGCCGCTTGCCGCCACGGCTGCAGACTGTGGCAGTGTGGCCATTGTCCACTCTGTCCGCTGGACGTGGACGCCGCCGCATGCACCTCCTCCAGCACGGCGGACGAACAGGCGGGCCTGCAGTTCTGATGCCTCGCCTGGCGCCTCGCTCGCCGCCGCCACGCTCGATTGAGTCCATTCTCACCGCACCTCTGCCGGCCGCTCGTCGCCGACCCTTTTGCCTGCGTGTCTGTCTGCCATCCTGCCTGTGCCTGTGCCTGCGCCTGCCTGGGCTCGCCGCGTCGCACCTGTTCGACATGGTTGTGCCGTGCTACAGGCCTGACTGTACCCACTAGATGCGTCTCCCGTTCCGCCCATCGCTGCTAGCAGCTCTTCTAGAAGCCTCTCGAGAAATTTAGGGGCCCAGTGAGCAGGCATTACACGCAAAAGGTGAGCCGGCACTGTGCATGCGAGATTTGAAACACTGCATCGCGCCCGCACGGCCTTCGCCCTCTTCGTCACTGCGCGTACCTGCTGCACCCTCTGCCCTCGTAGTCAGCTCTTAGCTCTCCCAGACACGCTCCCCTCTGCTGCTGTCTCTGCTGCCGTCTCTGCTGCCGTCTCTGCTGCCGCCCCTGTCCACCGCCACCTTGTGCCTCGCCACCTGTTTCAGCGCTGCAGTGCATTCCTGGCAACCCTCGCCCATCAAATACACAGTAGGTAATCTGATCCAGTCGACCACGATTGTTGCTTCATTGGCTCTAGCACCCAATCAGGCAAGGCCCTGCGGCAGATGACTCGCCCTACACCCGTCCTAGTCGTGTCTTCATCTCCTCGACTCGCGCTGTCCATGGTTGCCCTGGCCAATCACAGCACCCCCCGGCCAAATTCTCCTTTTTTTTTCCTACACCGCAGCAAGAACGTGGTGAATGGATTGACGCCAGTCGTGTCTACCTCTACTCCGCGGTTGCACATCGAGATCTGCAAGAGCTTGGATGCAGTTCGCGACGCTCACCACGCCGAGAATGCGCCTATTGTCTCGCTGTCCTCCAAGATACCTACTGCTCATCCTTCGCTGCAGCAACGCAGCTACCTCGCGCATCCTGCGTTTGACCTGACATTTCCGCCAGCGAGTGGACCAACCGTCTCTGCACAAACGGTAAATCCTCCGGTCAGAACCTTCTTCAGGCATTGTCCCGACGTTATCACGACATGTCGCCACCTCTGGCCTCGGGACCTTGCATTGAAGCCCCATTTGCGAGTCAAGCCCGGAACGATCGTCGGCAAGCACGTGGAGACACTGACCATGCGTCAAAGTAGGATGGCACATTGACCGTGAGCCTGCAAGACATTACTTACTACTGTGTACAGCAAGTTGTCGAGAAAGTGGTTTGCAATGCCAGACTACAGTGTTGACTAGGACAGCTCTGCCTTTAGTCTGACTTCCAGCATCGCAGGAGTATTGCTAGTTTGCTACTCTATTCTGTGGCTTCTGTCTTGTCCTTTCGGGGCCTTGTGGTGCCGATGCTAATCCTTAGGCATACCTAGCACACGTTCGAGTAACAATAAGCTCAGCTACATGCTTTGTCGTCACACTGTCAGCATGGATAACGTCGTCCATCTCACCGTTCATCACACCCACGTTGATTCGTGTTGCTCTGGTCTCGTCCACGACCCTTGCCACTCACACACCACACAAGCCTCGGAGTGTCATTGGCCGTCTATAGACCTTAACAGTCGCGACTCTGCCACTAGACATCAAAGTCGAGGTCAGCTCATGGAATCCAAATGTCACAAACCGAGTGTCTGTTCAGCTGCTGAGGATGCTTGAGACTTGCCAGCTGCAACCCGTCACGAGGAATGTCTGGTCTGATGCAGTGCAGCCATTGCCATCTAACCAAGGTTCTATTTTCAGTACTGTGCTACCTTCTACATGCATCATCGAAGGTTGAGCTGTACCCACGGACAGCTGCACAACAGCGCACGGCACGTTGAACGACATACGTCCAACGTGCACGGCAGCACCCAACAACATGACCATGTGTTGTGACAAAAACGTAGGCCAAGTCTCGTTTCGGCTCCGTTGCACCAGAGGTACACAAAAGGCGCCCATGTACAGGTTGTCGTGGTTGGTGAGGCTGGTAACCCGGCGCCTAACCATCGACCAATCTGGTAAGGCGGCACGGCTACGCGCCCAGAATAGCAGCCAGTACATGACAACACCATTGAGCCGGTAAGAGACTGTTGAATAGCTTCAGAACTCGGCATGCAGGCGCTTAGGATGGACAGCAATGACATCGAAAACCCACATTGTCACGTCTCAGCGGCTGCCCGGCCACAACACAGGCCAGGCGCCTAGCTAACATGTTGATACATATCATCGACCTACCATCTCCTCGTAAAGTTTTTCTGGATGCAGCAGGGCGAATTTTATGAGACGAGTGATGCGTGACGGTTTTTCTTGAGTCTCCTTCAATTTCCTTTGCCTTCACCGCCGCTGGTTCGGCGCTTCTCCAGATGTTCCTTGTCACGTTCTTCTAGATCTCCTAGTAAGTACGCGAGCGACCCTCAAACACCACCGAGAATGCAGCTTATGGGTATACAGATCTTGTACAACTATGCTTCTGAGCCATGTTAAAAGGATATGCATCTTCTCGGCATCCTTGATCGTAGCCGCGCCACACAACGCAGCACCCACAGTCACTTCAATACCAAGCACCCTTCCTGTTGAGCTTCAACAAGGCGTCCCTTCCTGTGCGCATTCATGTGTTCGAACTTCGCTATCACAACGCTTTCCAGTAGCATGTACTGCTCAAGGAGACATTGGATGTCTATGCTCTCGTTACAGCACCGCCGGGGAGTCGCTGGGTGAGGTGGCTCTTGGCTGCGTGTACGCTTCTTGTTCAAGTATCGATGCGGCTGCTTCGGCATACAATGTATGTTTTGGGCAGAAGAAAGCTGTTCTGCCAACCAAGACTGTCCTCACTGTCGTTCCTAGCAGCACGTCTAGCAAGTCAACCACGGCCAGTGCCACATCCCGCGGAACGGTCTCTTCCTTGACCTCAACATCACAAGCTACAATCACTTCCATCACAAGGACAACTCTACAGACGCAAGCTTCCTCCAGCCAATCAGTGTTTGTCGATTCCATATCGATTCCCGCGTCTGCCACGTCAACGCCATCTTCAACTCCCACGTCGATAGCAGCACCGGTCGCGAATGACGATCGTCCAAGAATGACCCCGGCCCAGATCGCTGGACTCACTGTGGCAGCTGTGGCAGCCTTTATCATTGCTATTGGCTTGATGGCGTTGAGCATTTTTCTTAGGCGCCGCAAGGAGCGTAAGAGCACATACACAAGTGAAAAGGACGAAGAACAACGAAGAAAACAATTATCACGCTTCTCACATTATGTGCCTGTAAATGATCAGCCGGCCTCCTCGATCAGCTTGCCCATTGGACCACCGCCGCCAGCCGTTCAACGTGATGGCCCTAGATACCCACGCCTAGTTACACCATCACCTTTCAGCACCCTCGGAGTATCAAGTTCTGGATCCGGTCGTACTATGGTACGGCCAGGTGTTGGAACTTCGAATAGTGCAACCTCAATTCCAATGTCGCAAATTGGCCTAGCAATCAGTGCTGAGCTCGAGGGCTGTCCTGCTCCAGCCAAGTCCTCCAACCATCCACGACAGAAAGTCACAGAAGAGCACTTTAGACCAATAAGCACACGAACCGTTGCCACGGTCTTTGAGGAAGATGAGATTGCTGCTCGACGTCGATCGTCAAAACTTCTCCCGACACCACCAGTACCGATCATGCCAATCCGCAGTCTTCAGCCCTCTCGTCTACCTTCGAAGGAATCGACAGCTTCAAACATCTCTTCAAATCATGCAGCGCGTCAAACTGAACTATTCATCGATATTCCCATCCGCCACAGGAAGCCACTTCCGAAAAGAATTGTTCCAACGGGCTTGTCCACGACTGGGTCCCCAGCTCCAAAACGCCCTGCTCCCCAATTACAAATACCACTTGCCAGCTCTCAACAGTCATCTTCCACCGCAACATCAACCACAACGCCAGCCAGTGCAGCCGATATCCCAGACTACTACTTTAGCGCCCTTGCTATTCCAGAACATGACACCACGCCGCGTCAGGATTCAGACACTCTCCCGGCAGGCAAGACACGAAAGACACGACGCTCGCCAAGCAGCACAACGGACTCTCGAACCATTTCCAAAACCTCTACTCGGCCGACCTTTCGTGATTCAGTGTCAAGCCAGACTTCCTTCGAGACAGCCGACCCTAACGACCCCACACCCGAAGACGACTCAAACAAGCAACTCTCCGACGACAACAAACTGTCACCCGTCGCCGAGAGCCCTATCCATGGTCTCAAATACCCCAAGGTACCACGAGCCTCGAATCAACTCGTCCCGCGCAGCCCGACACGCCGAAGCCGCGAGGAGGGCCACTTTTACGTGCGACCCTTGCCAGAACCCTCCTCCCTGCTTGTCAAGCGTCGCGGCGAGCGTCAGGCCGTGCAGCTCGAACACCAGCTCTCTCTCAAGGACCCGTTCACTACGCCGACGCGTCGCGAACTGCGCGCGCACCAGACCCAGCAACAGCGCCACGCGAGTGGCAATAGCTGGGAGCACACCCCCGCGTCCAAGATTGAGGGGCACAGCTACAGCGATTCGCCGGCTGGGCAGCACGAAGATGTCATCAGGCCGCTGAGTATCGTAAAGAAGACGGACGGGCAAAGCGAGAGTGTGCGGCGGGACGAGATGGTGGGATTGAAGAGTCCGGTGTGGATTCCGCATTTAACGCCGACGAGGAAGGGGGATGATTTGTTTATCAGCGTTGGATGGAGGGATCAGTCACGACGGGGCGAGGAGCAGATGCGATAACAAAGAGCGTTGAATTCCTTGTATATTTTGCTCCTTTTTTTTTTCTGTTTTTCTTCATCCTTCTTTTACTCCACTTTTGGTTGTAGACACGAAACACGGACGTGGGATTCTGGACTTGTACGATACCAATGATACCCCTTGCATGGCTACTCATCTTGCCTGCTTCATACACACACACACGGTCTACTCCCAATGTTCCACCTCCACCTCCACCTCTTCAAAAGGCAACTACCCCAAACCGCCCCTCTTCCCACCTCTTCCAACCCTTTCCCCTCCCCCCATCACATCTCCACCCCTTCCAACCCCACCTCCACCTCCGTCCCCTCCCCATCACATGCCGCAGCAGCAGCAACCTTCGCCGCCGCAGCCACACACGCGGCCCTCGCCTTCCCGCTCGCCAGCTCCTGAAATGGCGCCTTGAACCCCGTATCCCTTATCGCGAGCTTCTCTTCCCTGGCACACAACTCGTCGTCTCGATCCTGTACCGCGCGCTCGCCCACAGAGCACGCTGCAGCTGGTGGTGTGCGGGTGGGAGACAGCAGGTTGCGGATCGAGCGTGGAGAGGTGGGGGAGAAGTGTAGGCGGCGCGTAAGGAGTGGGGGTTGTGGGGTAGCGGGGTGATGATGATGGTGGGTTTGGAGTGGTGGTTTGAAGCCTGAGGAGGATGAGGATGTGGTGGTGCTGACGAGGGAGGTGGTTGAGTCCATTTTTCGATGGTGTGGGGTGCGGGTTGATTGCGAGGGGGGGTGGGTGAGTGGATGGATGGATGGATGGATTGTTCCAAGTTTGTCGTGGATTGGTGAGATGTCTTTCTTGGAGCCTTGAGGCTTGCGCGCTGTGAGGGTTGGCTTTTGCGAAGTGAGTAGTAGTGTGTGTGTATGTACGTGTTCTTGGTCAATAAAGGGAGGCGATGCTGCTAGATTGAGACTTCTTCATGTTTCCACACGGATGGTACGATAGTAGCATAGCGCATCTATGGTTTCTCGGGCGTCCGCCAGTAGGAAGCTCACGGCATGTGGATGGTATACGGCGGGTTGAGCAGTCAGGTTGTGAGGAATGCATTGCTGCCCAGGAGCTTGGGACGAGAGGAATGCTACCAACAATAATGGTCGTGGTGTATGTCTCACTTATAAGTAAGGAGAGGTCATCAGCAGGGGTTGACAATATGCTCTGCGAAATAGCGGGGGGCTTTGCTTCAGGTGCTGCAGATTGATGTTGGAGAGGACGTCAATGTCCAGCTCAATGTAGAGATATCTGGAATGCGCGCCCGTTAGTTGTTCGATACGATCAAACTATGCTACATCATCATTGTATAAGCCTTTAAAGACCCTCGAGATGCGAAGCAACATAGATTGATGGAGAGCAAGGCATCGAAGAAGCCGCCAGGGGTGGGACGTATAGGTCCCATATAGTCATGATTGATAGCAAAGAAAGGTACAGAACTTTGAATCAAATGCCAACCAGATGAAAAAAACAAATCGTGCATGATTTCATCAAAACTCTCAATGGGTATCGACAAGGCAATACTGGTGCAAGAAGAAAGCGCCACAGTGGCAAAAAAAGAACATGTTGGCTATGCCACCTACCCGAATCGAACGAGCGATCTTCGCATTACAAGTGCGACGCCTTACCACTTGGCCAAGGAGGCGATTGCTAATCATGTGATGAAATGTAAGAAAGATCAACTTATATTGGAAGTCAACACAGAAACAGCCAACAGACAACGGAGGACCCTGAATCGCGAAGCGTAGCTGGCCGCCCCCACGTTGTTGTGTAAGCTCCGGCATCGGCTTTTGCTAAATGTCAACACCGATAGGTGCTACTGGTGCTTCCGAGTTTACAGGCCGATTATGTACGAAATGACCACAGCCATCTTCCAGGATGACAGAATGGGATCTCAGTGTGATTTGTAATATGGGAATCAAATTCTATCGTCCTTGCGCATCCTAGTTTTCACCGTATGAACTACGTAAAGCGCAAACAAGTCATGTCTCGTATTCATTCAAAGCAAACTCGCCGTGCCAGCAGCGCGTGCACGCGCTTAGATAAGCTGCTGGAAAGCACGGTTGAGAGGCGAGCGAAGGGGCTTGACCTCCTTGTAGAAGTCGACTGTGAGCTTGGCGCGCTTGGCGATGCCCTCGGGTGTGAACTCAAACTTCTGTATTTGATGTCAGTGATCGATTCTTTGCCATGTGATCCAATTGGCGGGACTTTGCTTACCTTGTAGACCTCCTTGTAAGGACCAGAGGCACCGAATCGGTTAAGACCGAACTGCTCGTGCGAGTACTTCTCCCATCCAAGTGTAGACATAACCTCCACGGAGAGGGAGGGGATGCCGTCGGGGATGACGGAGAGCTTGTACTCCTTGGGCTGGGCATCGAACACCTCCCAGCAGGGCAGGGAGACGACACGAGCCTTCAGGCCCTGCTCCTCAAGCGTCTTAACGGCCTCAAGGCAGAGGGAGACCTCAGAACCAGTGGAGACAAGTGTGATGTCAGCGCCCTCCTTCTCAAGAGCGACGTAGCCACCCTTGATTCCGTTCTCGATAGTAGAGCCTTCGAGCTGGGGAAGGTTCTGGCGGGTAAGGGCGAGGATAGATGGTGTGCCTTTGGAGGTGAGGGCCATGTAGTAAGCGGCGGAGGTCTCGTTACCGTCGGCAGGACGCCAGACCATGCAGTTAGGCAGAGCACGGAAGTGAGCCAGCGTCTCAATAGGCTGGTGCGTAGGGCCATCCTCACCGAGACCGATAGAGTCGTGGGTAGCGACGTGGATCAGGCGCTGGTGGGAGAGAGCTGAGAGACGAACAGCACCGGCGGCGTAGGAAACGAAGTTAAGGAAAGTACCACCGGCGGGGATGATGGTACCGTAGGCGGACAGACCGTTCATGACAGCAGCCATGGCGTGCTCACGGACACCATACCTCATGTAGCGGCCAGACCATTCTCCAATGCCGAGGTTGGGGGGCTGGAAGTCGACGGCCTTCTTCCATCGGGTGTTGTTGGATCCAGTCAGATCAGCAGAGCCGGAGATAAGCTCAGGAATAACGTCGTGGATAGCCTCAAGGACAGATTCGGACAGCTTCCTAGAAGCGATGGCCGCATCGGTAGGCTTGTATGTGGGAAGAGACTTCTCCCAGCCCTCAGGAAGATCCTTAGAGCGACGGCGGACGAGGTCCTTGTGCAGATCCGGGTACTCCTTGCTGTACTTCTCGAGCAGCTGGTTCCACTCCTGCTCAGCAGCAGCACCCTCGGAAGCGTGCTTGTGGTACTGATCGTAGACCTCCTGGGGAACAACGAAAGTCTTCTCTGGGTCGAAACCGAACTTCTCCTTCACGCTCTTGATATCGTCGGCTTTAAGGGGGTTACCGTGGACACCACCGGTGCCCTGGAGCTTGGAGCCGAACCCAATTGTGGTGGTCAACTTGATGACCGAAGGCTTGTCCTTCACCTCTTGGGCCTTCTTGATAGCAGCCTCGATGGCGTCGAGGTCGCTGTCACCGTCCTCAACGTGCTGAGTGTGCCAGCCGTAGGCCTCGAATCGCTTGAGAACGTCTTCAGTGAACGCGCACTTGATGTCACCATCTGTGGTCTTCGTCAGCGTTACTCACTTCCGTAAGAATGCCCTAAACATACCAATAGAGATGTGGTTGTCATCATAGATCATGATGAGGTTGCCAAGCTGCAAATGGCCAGCCATCGAAGCAGCCTCAGAGGCAATACCTTCCATAGCGCAGCCATCGCCGAAGAAGGCGTACGTGTAGTTGTTGAACAACTCATAGCCAGGCTTGTTGAACACAGCCGAGGAGTGCCTTTCAGCGATGGCAAGGCCGACAGCGTTGGCGAAACCTTGGCCGAGAGGGCCAGTTGTGACTTCGATGCCGGGGGTATCGTGAGCCTCGGGGTGACCAGGGGTGATCGAATCGATTTGCTGTTTTTGTCAGCTTTTGTCTGGTCTCGACTTCATTGCCATTCTGCTTACACGGAAGTTCTTGAGGTCGTCAAGGCTGACTCCATAACCGAACAAGTGCAGGAGAGCGTACTGGAGCATGCAACCGTGTCCGTTGCTGTTCACAGAGTTAGAGATCTCACAGTCTATCTGGCGGATCACTGCGGAAAGGCTAGAGATGGCAAAGGAAAAACCATCAAGATGATTTCCGAGCATAGAGAAAATACTTACGAGAGAACAAATCGATCGCGATTCAGCCACTCAGGGTTCTTGGGGTTGAAAGTCATGAACTTGTTGAACAGGACGTGAGCGACCGGGGCCATGCCCATAGGAGCACCCGGGTGACCCGAGTTTGCCTGTGCCGTAGCATCGACCTATACATTATCCATTGTCAGCAATTGATCCTCGTTGCTTCGATGTAGACATCGCCGTGGTGTTGTTAAGAGAAAGGGAATGAGCGGAGGGGAAAGGACGGTAACGTACGGCAAGCGTTCGGATCGTGTTGATGGCTTTCTGGTCCAATTCTGTGTAGGCGCCCATGTTGTCCGAGTTTAAGGATCAAGAGTGAAGGTGGAAAGTTGGTCTGATGGAAGCTTTTCATCCGTTGGAGGGGCGACGCCAAGAAGGGTGTCTGGCGTGGAACCCCCACCATATGGCCGTGCACGGATGCGGTGAGGTCATTCGACAAGCCCACACTTCAAGACTCATGTATCAAAGCGTTGCCGCAGCTGTCCGTAATTTGGATGCAGTAATCGCTCAACCTCAATGGCCTTTGATGATACACCGTATGCATTTCTCACATCCGACACCTCCAGGCTTGCCTACCTGACTTAACATGACTAATCTCCTCAACGGCATACCTTGCACTTTGCCGTTCATCATGGCCGCTGGATCAAACGCCGGAGCCGACTTCAGCGCCGATAGCCTTTCAACGACCCAATTGACCATTCCTTTACACACACGATCTGGTCCAGTCTACGACTCTGCCAGGCGCTGCACCCAAACATTTTGTTGCTCCATACGAGATAATTATTCCGTCTATCATGCCCCGCTGTCGGCGCCGCGGCCGAAACGGAGAAGCAACTGCTTCAGCCTCATCGCGATAGCAGGCGGAAATCCCGGTCATTTGCCCGATTATCCGCGGCTTGTAAAACTTCCAACACGGGTGTGATGCAGCGCCGTGTAATGAGGGTCCTCCGGCGAATACAGCCTACCGACCAAAGCCTAACACGCGTAATTGTGGGACTGGGCTTTCCCTACAACTCAACACGCAGCAGCAACGCCAAGCCGGCGTAACCTAACATGTTTGAAGCTCGTGTTGTTGAGGTGCCCCGCCAGGGGCTGCTGCTGACCACTGAAGATTATCAACACAGCCCTACGATTGGTAAGCAACGAAGATGTTGACACTCTTGTACACAATACGTCGGTTACTCTTTGCTCATGTGTCACAATGTGAGTGAGGAAGTTTCTTAATATGAAGTCCGTCTTGCAATCGATCCGTGCGTACAAGCGACGCGCATGGCGGAGCAATTACTAGTTCTTCACGCACCAGACAGCAAGCCTTCCAATCCCATCCTCCAACTTCAGAGCAAAGCCCATTGTCACCCTGAGGAAAAGAAGGCGTTGCTCGAGGTACTTCAGCACTTCCAGACCCGTGTGCACAAGCTGTGATGGTGTCCGACCGAGAAGCTCTTCCCATGCTCGATCTGACAAAATCAACTTGCCATTACCGATTTGGCCAGTCTCGTCAAGGACTGGACCTAGCTGTGTGTTCTCTATCAGCTTTGATTCCTGTTTTCGACAGTGAAAAGCATTCGTACTGAGAAGAAAGTTGAGATCTTTGGAAGGGGAGCACGGAAGACCTACGACTCTTGTGTTGATCCTCAACTCCACAACTTTCTCGCATTGTTTGCAAGCTGTGCTTGTTTCATTTGCGAAGACGGCAACTCCACAGCACTCTGCGCTGAGCAGCATGTTCCGTTTGTAAGGCACGACGACGTTGATTGAGGTAATAATGCAAGACACATAGCCCAGCAGTCCTTCATGTGGATTTGTCCGGGCAAAATCATCTATGTCAGCAAAGCTATAGAGCGCACGCACAGGACTCTCCTCGTAGCATGAGACATCGATGGCAGGAAAGGGCGGGTTGATGTGTTCTTTCTTCGTCAGCCGTTGTGCAAGCGCTCGCAGACGCCGAGCGTCGCCAGTGTCTGGATCGATGTCAATGCGAGAGTTGGCATTGAGCGACAATTTGGCAGTTTTCTCGATGCGCCAGCCCGGACTGGAAATTAGCAAGACAGTCCTAGACGGCTGAAAGGATGTCGCTGATTCGCAAAGGCCGGAGTATAAGGTCAGGGTAGCATCAGCTGTTTCGTCGAAGATGCCCACGGTGAGGAGCTCAGAAGTGGTACCATTGCGATTGATGTCTATGGAAGTCAGGCTGGATACCCACACGCTAGCCTGTGGAGATTGCTGGAGAAAGGCGAGGCCAATACTAGGGTACCGCAAAGAGGAAGCATGACTTACAACGCTTCCTTGCTCCAAGACTCTTTACACATACAAGCAACCTGGGTTCGTCGACATCGTATCCGCCATCAGTAAAGGCTCTTAGTGTCATCAGGCCAGGCAGTGCTTTGGAGTCACTACAGTTAAACGGTCGTTTGAACTGCGTGCCGTTGTCGCTGCTCTCGTGGAGCATAAGATGGCAATCTCGCTCGCCTTCAGGGAACATAGTCGTATAAAGTGGCGCAGAGTTTGGGGCAAGAGCATTGTGTTCTGAGCTATTGGATACATGAACCGTCCAGACAGTGATGAGCTGACCAAGGCGAAACCTGTACTCAACGTTGGCATACCAAAGCCGTACGGTGAGCACACCTGTGTTATCAGCGAGTATGATCTTAACGTAGCCCTGCGCAGCTTTGTGACGCTTGCTAGGCTTGGCCACATCGTAAAAATTGACCACGCGCCCCATGAGCATTAGTTTACGTGGACCAGGTTCAAGAGCACCAAGATCAGCTTCTTCGTAGTTTCCAGTGGGCTGCGTGGGTCAGTATGAGCGATCTGCATATGATTTGGCTGCTACACACAATCCACGTGTCCAGGTGAGCAGGCTGCACCACTGATCGCACTTCGCAAGCATTGAAACCATCATTGTTTTTTGTGTGTGAAGATGTGAAATTAGGTTGTATAGCGTATGAACCTAGCATGTTGGGCTGTGACGGGCCTGCGGCGTGAGTGTGACGATCCTCAAGGTCGAGTGGTTGAGGTGTGGGTGAGATGGAAGGAGCGTACCTTCCACAGCCAGAAATGGTGACGAACACCCGCACACTGTCAACAGCAAGAATAGCATGAGTCAGCAAGACCAAAACGCGATGACAGCACAAAAGATTCAAGAATGAGCACGATATGACTAACAAGCCCTTGATTTTGTTATAGCGTGTAAAGATTGTAAAGAGTTGGACAAATCAAAAAGTCAGACAGTACGAAACCCAGCAATTTGTTATCCTCACGATACTCGCACAGATTTGCGCCATATTGCCAGTGGCAATCTAGAACAGCTTGTGCTCAAGTGTCATATCGTTCTCCGGCTCTAGACCGACGCACGCGCGGAATATGTTGGTAAGAGCAGCACGCTGCTTGGCAAGAGCATTGACGACTGGAGTGCCAGAAGGCGTGAGCGGAGCCTTTAGCATGTAGCTGAGGATGCTAAGCACGCTGTGGAATCCAGAGTACTCAGCAGCACTGCCACTGGCATTGTGCGCCTTCCATTGAACGCGAGTCATGATCTCAGTAACAAGGACCAGATCAATGATCAGAGGCGAGGCGAGAAGAGAGTCCTCACAGACGTTGAACAAACTGATTGTCTGGTGGCCATCCAAGAAGATTTCCGCGTAGTACTCGTCAAGGGCACGCTTGTCATCACCGACTGCGGGCATGTACTTGATGACGACGCAATGATCGGGGTGCTCTCCATCCTTGTACAGGACATTGTTGGCAGCAACCATGTCGTCAACGACGTTAGACTTGGAGATTTCTTTTGAACGGAACTGCTTCTGCGAGCTCAGGTTCATACCGTCGTTGTTACCCAAGTGGTTGTAGCTTGCGATGGAGGTGAGCTTGATGCCGGCGTTGATCAGAAAGTCAACGAGAGCAGACTTCATCTTGGTCTGGCCAGACTTGAAGTCATCGCCGCCAATGAAAGCGCCGTGCTTCTCTGCAAGCTGGATTGCACCTGGAACAAAGGTGTTCTGAGGAGAACCGTTGATGAAAGGGGCGTTTTCGAGAATAGAAGCAACCGCAAAGACAGTGGAGGGAGAAACTTCCTCATGTCCAGACTCGATAGCCTTCATGAGGTTGTCGGCAGTATCGTTGACACCATCAAGAATGTCGGCATAACGTTCCGTGTTGGCGGTCCACTGCACAATGACCTTATCGAGGCTGTTGGCAGTTTTGAAATCACTTTGATTTCAGTTAGCAAGTATGAGCCATGGGATGAGGACGGAAGATGTGCTTACCGGATGTCCTTGCGAATCTGCTCAACATGGGCCATGCATGCCTTGGTACCTTCCAGAACGTTGTCGGCACGTTCCTCTTGGTTAGCTGCAATGAAGTCGGGATAGTAGATGCTAGCCAGCGGCTTCATGGCGGCCATCTCCTTGCGAACCAGCATCTTTAGCGAAGGTGAAAGGACCTTCGCACGGTCCATAGCATCGGCCAAATTCATGCTGCTGATGTCCCAACCACCAATGACGAGATCATTTGGGTGTACCATTGGAAGGAGATCGTGGAAGGGGATGTGGATCTCCTTGCCAGTCTTGTTGTCGACTCCGAGCTTGGTCGTAGAGCTCATGATGACTGAGCCATAGTAGTTGGCGGCGCGCTTGCCCTCCTTCGTCTCCCACACCAAGTTGCGTTTATTGGCGATGATACCAGCAGTCACAGTGGTTCCGTTGTTGCCGCCAAGACCGACGAGCATCACACCGACCTTGGGGACCTTGCGATCGACTTTGAAGTCGTAGAGAGTCTCCTTGGGAACAGCAACATACCTACCGTCCGCATTCTGGGTAATGTCGGTGGTACGGTAAGTGTACTTTGTCTCGATTGTGCTTTCGGTGTACTTGACGTTGGGTGAGTTGACCACAAAGAGATCCTTGGCTGGCGCAGTCTGCGCACTGAACCCATCCGCATGGCTGACGGCTCCTTCAGCGTGAGGTGCCATGTCGTTCGCTTGAGATGTTGAATTTGACTGCTTACTCAACGAACTTATCTACGGAAGTCTAGATCCGACGCTGCCCCAGAAGGAGAAGTGCGTCGGCCGGCGAATGGGTTGTGGACGCTGAAGGCTATTAGTGACATCCTTGCGAGTAGTGAGAGTGTGGTAGTGGAAAGCTGCTGCCTTCCAATGCGTGGCGGGGTGCTTACGAGGATAAAAGATTAGAGAACGTCTTGGCGGTTAGGGCTCTCACAAGCCCAGGTGACGATTTGGTAAGGTTTTGGAGAAGAGCGTATGTATGCTTGTGAGCGAGTCTGGCTGATCAACGGATACGTAGTGGGTAACGGGAAGTTGAGGGTCGAGTGCTATATACCTTCCTCGTACCTGCCGTTATCGATAGGTAACGAGGCTAATCCACCCGCGTGCTGCCGGGCAGCGACATCCCCCACCGCTTCTTCCAGTTGACTCCACAATTCGAGCCATTTTGTGCCGCCGCAGCCCGTGACACACCCAGAAGGCCAATGGAGTCGTGTGTTTCTCCGCCCATGTGCTCCGCGCCGCACCCGCCATCACTCTCAATTTCACTGTGCAGCAAACTGAACCGTACTTGGGAAGGCGAGCACGCAGCAGCCGTGGGCGACGGCTTGACAGCACATTGAAGACCTATAGACGACCATGTTGGCTTGACAGCTGTCACGACGCTGACAGAACAGTGGGCCGTTGTACTTGCCCATCGTACCCCGCGTACTCTCTGTGTGCAGTACATACCTAGTTCTGAAAGATAGGTGGTGGGCGTGAACGATTGGACCCCATCGCATATCGCTCCACAGGTTCAAGCTCGTCATCTTCAAACCTTGGCCCAGCGTCAGTAAGTCTCACGACAGCAACGACCTGTAGAGCTGCTTTTTTGACACCAATATCGATGCACGTGACTTTGTTTCCGTGCGCAACACCCTCGGTGATTGCCTACCGGATGCAGTGCCGCGAGGCCTGAAGTTTGCACAAGATATTGCAGTGTCATGTCAAACTATGCGATTCCACAGGTTCCATGAGTTCAATCCATATGCCTCAAGCACCTGCGCCGAAGTTCCCCTTCTGCAAATTCGGCTCCTGCAGCGTTGTAGCGTGCCACAGCTGGAGGTCTTGACGGAGCCACTACGAGCTTTCTGCGTATATTGCTACTTGGGGGGCCCGGATTGATATTGAAGTGCAGCGCGACGATCGAAGCAATCTCCTCGAGGGCGAGAAGTATTCTGCTATGACCGAAATCCGTTCCCCTCATGGCTGTACCAACTCATTATCGCCATGACAGACCCCGAGCTTATCCACCGGTCCGTGCCACATACGTTGTTTTTGAAACAATGTCAGAGCAATGTGGCATACTCCACGCTACTCGAAACTCACAAGTTGCAGGAAACGTCATGGACGTGGGATCAGTGTTTGTCAAGAAACTCCTCGTGTGTCAACTGGGCCATCGTGCCAGAAAGCCATGGCCCAACAGTTGTGCACAAAGGATCCGATCATGCACAGTGGCTTAATGCCCAGGGTGAGTAGTTCCCCTGAGCATGGACGCCGAGCGAACAAAGCCTCAATACGACGCCTATGCTATGTTCCTTGGCCTCACCGCAGAACCGCTCCATCCGAAGTTTGCAAGTACAACGCGAATGCATCGTCATCCGATGGTTGCACGCGGTCGGACAAAAACCGCCATGGGCGCTTGCGACATCGTTGAGACAGTCCGACGGAGATTCGTTTCATCGAACATTTGATGTTTTCTGTGTTGCGACTGGCTCCACGTTCAGGGACCGCTTGATTCTGCAAGCTGGCGCTCTGTGCGCATGCGCCGCACAAGCCAGGCTGTCGAATCAATGGCGCTGGCTAGAAAGTCAAGGAACGCCACGATTCAGGGACCGCGCGGGTTACGTGCAGCACATGAAAAAGGTCCCAAAGTCGCGTGTGTCGTTGGCCCTCAGAGCTTTGGTCTTTGATGACCCACACGGCCTTATTTAACTTTGTCAACCTTGTGTGGTCAGCCCGTCCGAGCCTCGACCCATGCTTGTCATTAGTCCGTACATCTCTTGCTCACCACACTTTAAGCAGAACACCATAACATTATTGCGAGTGTCGCTGGTGGGGCTGATCAGTCTCAAAACGGGTTGGTACTAGTGCTACGCTAACCATATCTCCGCTGCCGTCCTCAGATCAGAGCTAAACCAGCACCGTTGCCGCGTTACCTCTCCTGATTCAGCAGGACCCGCCGTGTTCGAAGATCAAACACCCTGAAGGTCGTCAGGGATCTTTTCTCGGCAACTCAAGGCGCCTTCGAGGTTCCGTCGTTTGCCTCTCACCCTTCATCCCAGGCCAACTCAGCGGAAACAACACCAAACATCATTTTACAACGGTCAGGAACGACAGCTTCGCCTGCTAGGGCACAACCCACCGTGCATCCAACCGGCCGTCCAGCCTAACCAGCAGCACACGACATGGATCGCATGAGTGGTCTGCCGATGATCAAGTGTTCATCATGCGGGATTGATATTGATATCTTGCAATTGGCCGATCATGTCTGTGCAACTGCTCCTCTTCCATCACTGAGTAAGTAGGAAAGGACACAAGACCGACCTATCTCAGGCTCACGCATCTGACATAGGCTCCACGACAGCTTCTTCTGCAGTCCCAACTCCCACTGCGGCACAACCGCAAGCGCCTCACCACGAACCGTTATCCCCCAAACTTGAGCGAGCTACGACATTCGGCGGACCAGCATTCAGTACGAGATATGACAATCAGACATACCCGAGTCGCATGCCGGCGCCGCCCAGGATAGACTCACAAGCAGCGAGTAAGACAAAGGATGTACTTGCCTCACATAAGCACTCTTGCTAAGCAACCTAGATAAACCGTTTCAGCCCTTTGAGGCGTCACCCATGAGCAGCAACTACAGTGATTCGGGAAGTCGTTCGCCGCTACCTGCGCCCCCTAAGTCACCCTATATCCTGAATCGAAGCGCAACAAGCCCCGTACCCCCCTTAGTTTCGCCACCTTCACCAGATCTTCCTTCTAATATGGACTCTGCATTTCCTCGATTTCCAAGCAACCGACCAGCCACGCCTCGAAGCTTAAGACCGCAAGACCGTGAGAGACTCGACGTCACTTACGATCACAAATATCCAGAACCCAGCCCCCTCTTCGCTCCCCTGAGTCCCCGTCTGAACGGTGGAGAGAACGTTACTAAACGCATGGATAGCATTGCCCCTGGTCCATTCGACGGTCGGCGCCCAAGCACAGCTAGCGCGCCCAGGTCGCCGTCGCAGGAACCACCACTTGGGCACCGTAGAACGGAAACACAGGGGAGCATAAGGAGCGTTGCAAGTCAATCGAAGTCGAGGACGTCACTGACATCGAGCACATCGAGAACTTCTGCGTATTCCAACCACAGCGTCGGTCTACCTGTCCGCACAACGCCCGGATCGGTCACGGCGACAGCTCCTCCTCCATTGCGAGCTGCGACAGAAGAGAGTGAAGGCATTGATGCTTTTCTGGGACGTTTGCAGGACGATGCTAAACGTCCTGGGCAACTAAGTCAAGGCGACAGGTCAAAGACATACCCACTGCGCAAGGAGAGTCAGGAGAGAAGAAAACCACCGCCCAGACCAAGGAGACCATCGGAAAAAGATCTGCCTCCAGCAAATATTGCTGAATACAAGACTTCAGACTTCGCGCCTCGATCTAATATATTGCCCTTGCGCAATCCGAGTCGAGCAGAGTCCAATGCGGGCAGCCGGACAGAACCGGAACCTGCGCGATCACTGCAGCCACCACCCTCTGAGCAGTCCCACTACAGCATGGATACCCCATCTGGCGCCCTCCACACACCATCTGATTCGGGTCTATCAGATGATTCCTACGCTAGCTACACCACACGAAGCGTTGCAAGCTCTCGTTCGAGCCCACCCGGCTCAGAAGCGGGGCACTCACGCAACGCCTCGAAGGTCAGCCGCTCAGAATATCTTGCTGAGGGAGAATACCAGAGAACTGCAAGCCCTGAGTCTTTTGTTGATTTGAGGCCCCCACCTTCTCAACCCCAAGGCCGACGGCCGCCTGCAAGCTACACGCGTCCGAACTTGACAGAGCCCATTCCCCGGATACTATCACCTGGATTTCCAAGCCCTAATGCACCAGAGTCTCCGATGGATCCAGCGATTCAGCTGGGCGAATTTTTTGATAGGCGCCCAAGGAACCAACAGTCTCCCAAAGATCCTGCTCTAAATATTGCGCACAGCCCTCCGAGGCGCAGATCAGACTCGGGACCACGACAAGCAGAGGTTCGCCAACCAGTACCTGCGAGCAGAGGTAATTGTCGTGGATGTGCTCAGCCAATCGTTGGAAAGTCGGTCAAAGATTCGTCGGGCCGCTTGACTGGGCGCTACCACAGGTCTTGTTTCGTCTGCAGAACATGTGGCGACGGATTCCCAACTGCAGAATTTTACGTTTATCAGAACACACCCTATTGCGAGCATCATTACCATGAACTTAATGGATCTCTCTGCAGATCATGCCATCACGGTATCGAAGGCCAATACTTGGAAACCGACACACGGGAGAAGTTTCATCCCAGATGTTTCACGTGCTTCACATGCAGGATTCCTCTAAACGCCGACTACTACGAGGTCAATGGACGGAAGCTCTGCGAACGTCACGGTCAGCAAGCTGCAGCTCCTCGCCCGAATTATCTTGGACCGGGCGACTATCGCCCTCGCAACGTGCAAAAACGTCGCACGCGACTTATGATGATGTAAACATATCATCCTCCAAGGAGGTCAGCAACACCGTCATGGCGATTTTCGTTCTGTCTCTTGCTTCATTTCTTTTGTACGTCTCGGGCTCACTATTATGAGCATTGATCCTTGAAGCTTCCATTTGATACCCGGCCAGTCCGCCTCTGTTCCTGGACCTGCGCTTCTCTCCTTTGTTATTTGCAGCTTTGGTTATGTGCTTCTGTGTCCTCATACGAGGCCTATTATCGCTAGCACTATTCTTTATTTTCATTTTCTTTTAGATATACCCCTTCTGGAAGGTTGAGAAATTATTTTTGGATCTTTTATATCTTTTTAACTCAACGAGCTCCGATGTTACGCCCGATCAAATCTGTATCACCACAAATACAATTAATACCAAGTCCCGAAGCGCTTTCAGGTGTTCCACAGTCAAGTTTCCTCTCAGGCAGGCTCTCAGATACTTCACCCCAGACTGCCTGGTACTTCAATACCCGTCTCGCCATCATGAGAGTTGTTCACTGAGTCGCTCGCTTTCTCAGTGCCTTTACTCTCTTCTTTAGGCCGCCACATGAATAACAAAGCTAGCACAACCAACATTGGCACCCCGTCGAACACGTAAAGCGTCCACTCGTTCGCAATCAAGTACGCCGCATTACCCATGGAATACTCGATCAGTCTGAATATACTGCGTAACAAGATTAGAGAACTGAGCGTGAACAAGAGGTGCAGCATCGTCCTCCATACGCCATCATTCATGTTCAGATTGACCTTGGCAGCACGCCCGTTGTGGACATGAAAGTCAACAGCAGCGGCCAGAAAGACAACGAATGTAGCGACTTGCAGAGCCAGGCCAGCAATGACTATTTTCACGCCCGCTAGCGCAAGCGACAGTTGCATTGTGCCCATAAGACTAGCGCCTACTGTCTGTTAGGATACCGTTCTAGCACGTGTGCGAAGCCAGACTCACCAAGACCTTGAACAACCAATGTCGAGATATCCGCTGTGACGAAAATCCGAGTGCACCACCTCGGACTGATACGCGAGGTAGACACCGCATTGGCGTAGCGGATGGTGCGCCCAAGCATCATGTACACAGTAGCAGCGAAGAGCAGCGGGCCGACGAGAAGGAGTGTGCCTTGTATGATGAAGGGCGCCCAGGAGGTATTGTCGTAATGGCTTCCTATGCGTGCAGCGAAACCCATGATCTCACCTTCAAGAATGTCAGTCAGGTTCCGAAGGACAGAATTGCTTGACAGGAGGTCTTACACATTCCACCGAGAATCACGTAGATGGTGCTTGCCCTGCGGTGTTGAATGTATGCGTATACGTGTAAAAGAGTCAGGACGAAGAAGATGGCGAGGAAGACAATAGCTGCGGGCAGAGAGGGCGTGTAACGGTACATTTTCCAGTCGAACTCGGGTGTTGAGGGTGGATTTGCCATGATGAATGATTTGAGAATTGTACAAGGCGAAGATGTAGAGGTGGTGCACACGGGCAGATCATGCACTTCAGGTTAAGGGATGAGTAGATTGATGCTGTCTCTGCCTTGCTAGGATGCGTAGTACTTTTATGCCTTTGTCGTCCATGAAACAGGCAGTCCTTGCGAGTAGGAAATGCTGCAATGAAGTCACTTTGGAGATGCATCTTTCGCATTCGCTTACGGAGGCTGTGTAACAATCCTGGTCTATGGTCTCAGACTTCAGAGACGACTCTTTGTGCAGTACTGTAAGCCTGGCACTAAATTCGCATTCGCGGCTACAGCCAATGAGAGGACGACGCTAGACCTTGTTCGGGGTATGAGGTGAGGTCACTCTACGGGGGACTTTACGATGGGTGGAGGAAGGTCAAGACATTTAGATCTCCATGTTTTATATCGTCTTGTCAGGGCACTCTGATTGTATCCTCGAATGTGGCCTCTGTTCGCCAGTAGCATGCTCTCATCTGATGTCTGCATGTTGGGATACGACACCCAAAGATGCAGGCATCTTGAAATGGCGCACTGTGGATTTTGTAAGGAGTAGGAATGGCAAAGAAGCTTTGTCGTGTCAAGCCAGCTGGCCTTTGTTCAAGCGGAGGCGCGACAGGTGCAGTGCAGGCCAGCAGGCCAGGGGGTCGCTCTCCGCAATTAGCGAGCCCGGGTGCTCTTGGCGTCCTCTTCTCGAACACGTTGCTAGAAAGAGCTCGCTGGACCCCCTCTCCATCACCCATCTCAAGCGTCGCGCACGACAACTTCTTCTTCACTTCCTTTTGTCTCTTTTCGCTTCGCTTGGGCCTCAAGACTCGCAACCATGAGCGGCCGTAAGTGCAACGCCCGCAATGGCTGGCCGCGCGCTGGGGCACAGAGCTCCGCGCACGACCAGCAAGCAATTGCGATGCATTGAATAATTGCTGACACGCGCGCAGTCCGGTTCCTTGATCTCGTCAAACCCTTCGTACCTCTCGTCCCCGAGATCCAGCTCCCCGAGAGCAAGGTGCCTTTCAACAACCGCCTGGTATGGACTGGTCTGACCCTGTTGGTCTTCCTGGTCATGAGCCAGATGCCGCTGTACGGCATTGTCTCGTCTGACACCTCGGACCCGCTCTACTGGCTGCGTATGATGATGGCCAGTAACAGGGGAACGCTGATGGAGCTTGGTATCACACCCATCATTTCGTCTGGCATGGTCTTCCAGCTTCTCGCCGGTACCCACCTTATCGATGTCAACCTTGACCTCAAGTCCGACCGTGAGCTTTACCAGACCGCCCAGAAGCTCCTGGCTATTCTCCTGTCCTTCGGTCAGGCCGTCGTTTATGTCATCTCTGGTCTCTACGGACAGCCTTCCGATCTTGGTGCTGGTATCTGCGTTCTGCTCGTCCTCCAGCTCATGATCGCCGGTCTCATCGTCATTCTCCTTGACGAGCTGCTCCAGAAGGGCTATGGTCTTGGCAGCGGTATTTCCCTGTTCATTGCAACCAACATCTGCGAGTCGATCATGTGGAAGGCTTTCTCGCCCACTACCATCAACACTGGTCGTGGCCCCGAGTTCGAGGGTGCCATCATTGCCCTTGTTCACCTGCTCTTCACCTGGCCTAACAAGACTGTCGCTCTTCGCGAGGCTTTCTACCGTCAGAACCTCCCCAACGTCATGAACTTGATCTCCACTGTTATCGTCTTCGGTGCTGTCATTTACCTTCAGGGTTTCCGCGTCGAGATCCCCGTCAAGTCTGCTCGCCAGCGTGGTGTCCGTGGCTCATACCCCGTCCGCCTGTTCTACACCTCCAACATGCCTATCATGCTCCAGTCGGCTCTGTCCTCCAACGTCTTCTTGATCAGCCAGATGTTGTACAGCCGCTTCTCTGACAACCTCCTTGTTCAGCTTCTTGGTGTCTGGGAGCCCAAGGAGGGCTCTGCTCAGCTTTTCGCTACCTCTGGTATTGCCTACTACATGTAAGTTCTCATTCAAAAACCCCGCAAAATTCACTGCTGACGAGTCTAGGTCTCCTCCCCTCAGCATCACTGAGGCGCTCTCTGACCCTCTCAAGACCGCTGTCTTCATCGTCTACATGCTTGTTGCCTGCGCTGTCTTCTCCAAGACCTGGATCGAGGTCTCTGGCTCGTCTCCCCGCGACGTCGCCAAGCAGCTCAAGGAGCAGGGTCTTGTCATGGCTGGTCACCGTGAGGAGTCTATGTACAAGGAGCTCAAGCGTGTCATCCCTACCGCTGCCGCCTTCGGTGGTGCTTGCATTGGTGCTCTTTCCGTCGGCAGCGACCTTCTCGGTGCCCTTGGTAGCGGAACTGGTATCCTGCTTGCTGTTACCATCATCTACGGTTACTTCGAGATTGCTGCCAAGGAGGGCGACATGTCTGGCCTTAAGGGTATGGTCATGGGCTAGATGCTCCAAAGAGGGAGTGATAGCCGGTTGGTGGACGATTTAGGGAATTCTTATTTTGTATTGGAATATGAGAAGAGTCGGTTGCATCTAGATGCTTAAAAGCATTTGTACACTACAAACGTCACGATTCAAAAGCAAGCATCATATGGATCCTGCTTAGTCTTTCGGATTAAAAAGCTTGATGTCTGATAGATTAATGCACTATTGAGAAGACTACGTGCCGTCGCTCTCGTCTCTCAAACTTTGGTGCAGGCGTTTGAGGTCGTTGCAGACAGATCGAAGTCTTTTCAAGACATCTACTTCTCTGCAACGACCACCCACTGACTGGCCTTCATTTTCACGACATCTCCCTCAGTTGTTGTCCCCGGTTGAACTAGTAACAGCTCCACCAATTTATCCACGGCTTGGTCCCACGTCTTCTCATCATCTTCAAACCATCCCGCGATTCCTCCTAGGTAAGCCCAACTCTTCTCAGCCCACTCCCTCAAGTCCGCCTTGTTTAAGACTGCAAATGCATTACTTCTTTCCAATCTGATGTTTTCCTCCTGAAACCCCGCTTCGCGCATCACTTTCTGAATGTGTTGTCCATCATGCCACGCAACCACGGGAGTGGGGAACGGTTTACCCGGTCGAATAGTCTCGTGCACAGTTTTCACAGGGACGAACCAGGTCACGAGGGCCCAGCAGTTGACCACCGCGGTGCCGCCAGGCTGAAGAGTGCGGTAGATTTCCTTTGCGCCGTCGACTCCGGCGGACGAGGTGAAGAAGATGGCGATGTTTGTGAAAGAGTGTGTGAACGTGTTGTCTTGGAATTCCAGGGCCTCGCTCTTTTGGTTGCTCACAGTGACGGGCCAATTGTGCTCTTTTACGGTATCCTCAAGTGCTGATATGAAGGGTGGGTCGATGTCGGTTGCATGGATTGAGATGTTGCTGGGTCGTTGAGCGGAAGACATAATAAGGCGGCTGACAGTACCCGGGCCACATGCGTTGTCGTGGATAATCGATCCATCTTGAAAAGGTGGAATGAGGGAGATGTTGTGCTCCGCAAATTGTGCCGTCACCAGACCGCCTGTAGTTTCGTACGTAGATACCTTTCGGCCAGCCGAAAGCAGGCCTTGGGCTTGTGGGGGCGGGTTGACCGAGGAGATATTCATGGTTATGAAGGTCCTCGCGTTCTAGATGAGATTTCTGGTCAATTCAACCAATATATGCTTCTGCTGAAGGGCTCTCATCCCTCGCTATATATGTATGAAATGAGCAGTACAATGGAAGAGGCATAGTGCTTACGTCTCCTACATGTCGTGCCCACCGACCGGTCTAGGTCCGTTCGTTGAGAATAGTTCATGGACACGGACGAATCTATCCTGTATGCGAACATAGTCCTTGAATTAGAATATGGTGTATTAGATGTCCATAGGAAACAGGGTGTCGGACAAGGCTTGATAGTAGTCGGCTCCGGTGGTCGGATCCGACTGGCGCCTGCCTCAACTCCATGTGTCCATAGTGTGTCTCTGTCCATCCTGAGATGGGTCATGATCGGGCTCTACATGTTTGAATTTCAGAGTACGCATACATCTTGAGCGAGTCTGCGTCAGACCCCTCTCAATCCGAGAGGAATTGTTGTTAGCGCCAGGAGGCTTGCTCGTGACGTAGGTGATTGGCTAGACGCTGTTGCTACCTGGTGCCATAGAACGCCTGACGGTTGCTACAAATCTCCAACATGGTACCACCTGCTGATAACGTCGACTTATCGAAAATCACGTCCCCTCAGGATGGCCCGTCGCAGTTCGGGGTTTATAAATAAGAAACCGCATCGCAAGTCTCGCGGCGGGTGCTTCACGTGCAAGAGGAAGAAAGTTAAGGTAATAGATTCCCTTGGTTTTACTGTGTTTCTCATTCTCGACAACGATCAGTATGCGCCAACATCAGCTATACCACAAAGTGTTGCGGCTAAAGATATAGAATTAACATGACACAGTGCGACGAAGGCCAACCGACGTGTACCTATTGCTCTTTACGCAAGTTGAGTTGTGATTACCCCCCGGAGTCAAGATCAACGTCTCCCGGGTCTATAGCTGTGCTCAGCGAGAGCAGCAACAAGGTCTCCTACGAAGGAGTGGACTTTAATAACGCCTCGACATCGATATCATCGTGGCTCATGCCAGCTACACAAGCGGCCTCTGGTTTCCTCTACACTTCCGACTTTGAATTACTCCATCACTATAAGACCTTTACTTGGCAGACGCTGACAGTACGGGATGATAAAGCCGTGGTGTCGCTCCACAAAGACTCAATTCCTCAGCTCTCGCTCTCACATTCGCACCTACTCTACGCACTGCTCAGCATCGCAGCATCGCACAGTAACACACTAGCCCCCTCCAAACAAGCCGAGCAGCTGGCTTTGAAGTATCGACAACGAACCTTTTCAGAATATAACAAGGTGCTGCAGAATATCACAGTGCAAAATTACGAATCTATCCTTGTCACTGGTATGCTCCTACTTAGTTTGGTAACACCACCGGACCCAGACGTCACCGACAGCGATGCGTACCTCATCTGGATGGACACATTCCTGAAAATGAGCGAAGGGCTCCGAATTCTCGCATCGCTACGCTGGGCGGCAGGTATCGAGAAACTCTCGGTCTACCCACTCGTCTGTAGGGAGTTACGAGCTCTGCCTCCACCACCAATCTTCCACACTAGCGAAGATCGCCATCTACATACTCGGGTCGGCATGGCTGGTACGACGCCCGACTACCCTAATCCGCCGTCAACATATTATCTGAGGAACTTCGAAGCATCCCCCGTTTTCCTCCCTCCCTCACTCATGGACTTGTTGACTTCGCTCAACCATCCAGAGGCAGAGTCAGATCCAATCGACTTGCATGCGAATACACTATATCCGGTGTTGCATGCCTTTAGTCCAATATTCTTGAGCCTATACTACTACCACCTGGACCCGGACTTCTTCGTTCGTGTGTTTGTTTTTTGTTCGTTCCTCATGCCGGACTTCCTTTTGCTTGTCAAGAGCAGGGAGCCGAGAACACTTGTACTTATAGCATGGTGGTTTGCTCTTGCGAGCCTGGCCCCAAGAGGTTGGTGGATTGGGAATGCGGTAGAGAATGTTGTGGAGGCGGTGGGTAAGACTGTCCGACTAAGAGGTGATGCTGTGACAAAGCGAGCATTCGAGAGTGTCGATTCAATCATTCGTGTGCTCCACAATGAAGGCAGTGAAGCTGCGGCACGAAGCATATTTGAGAAATGGAAAGACGTATGCTGGGAGGACGGAAAAAAGAGAGCAGAAGAGTGGGAAGCAAGTCTGTCGGCCGATTGGACCGCAGAAACAAGTTTAAACACACAGATCCTCAATTGCTGAACTATCCGCACTACAAGTCACGTATGGGTTCAGACTATGCCCTCCCGAAGCGCACATCTCCGACTTCTCTCGGCGCCCTGAGCATACAATACAGCGTTATCGCATCCTTTTCTCTCTCGCCATCCTTGCACTCCATCTCGCGCGCCAGCGCAAATCCGAATTTCTCATATATCGCGACATTTGGCGCCTTCCTTGAGCTCTCCAGATAACAGCCTACGCCTTCTTCATCCGCCATGCGGAGGACCTCCTCCATGAGATGTCTTCCTACGCCCTTTCCTTGTGCCTCAGGCAATACCGTCACGATATTACAGAAGTAATAGCCCTTCTCGCTCGTCCAAAGCGCCTTTTGAGCTTCTGCTTGTCGCGCCTTCCAGATCCAATAGCGCTTCGTGCTGAGCCCTCCACGACCGTACCATGTATTCATCCGGACCTGGTTCAGCCATAACCACCAATAGGACAGGTAGAGTGACCATGAATCAGGCTGGGCAGGCGGTTGAGGAGGCATCCACATTGCGCAACCGAGGATCTTGGTTGGGTTTGAGGAGTCGCGTGCGACGTGAAAGAGGCCATGAGATATGCCCCAGCGGCAGCGGAGAGTGAGCGAGACGCGGTTTCGCGTCAGGTCAACCTGCATGATGGATTAGCATATATTTATATGCCAAGTCGTGTCCAATATACAACTGGATCAACACTTTCAATGACTCTAGCATTTAGCTGTCATACAGTCGTGGTGCGCCGTGGCTCCAATTCCTGATTCAGAGCCCACAAATGTCTACTTCTCTTTGGACCAGTTCGACCCGCGCTGTGTTTTTTCGCGTACCTTTGAGCGATCAGGATACACCCAATTATTGTATGGATCATCGGCAAATGCTTGTTGTATCGTGTCAATCGAACCGTCTATGTCGGCCTCTGTCATTCGAGTGACTTCGATGGCCATGTTGTAAAGCTCGGCAGATACAATGTGAATCTTTGCTGGCAACAATCTCTTTGGCGATCTGACAGTGATATATGCTGATCCAAGGGAAGCTGGTCGTGGATGAGTAGAGTTGCCATTGTGAATCTATGGGTGCAAGATGTGCTGTTGGAATGGCTTCAAGATACGATGGCGGGGATGCGAGACCTTTTGGGCAGGTCCACGCGGGGGGCAGTTGTAGGCGAAGATGCCTCCGTCTTATCTTCCCAGCTAACTTCTCAGAGATCTTCTCTATTCTTATAAGCTAGAGAGGGTAAGGTCGCATATTCTCGAATGAACCACAAGAATTGTGCCTACTGCTTGACCAGGCCTAGTCCGCTTCACTGATTCAACTGTAATGTGCTGCCATAACATGAAGCATATACAATTGGCCTTGATGTCAATTTTTAGGTTTTGAGTTCATGTCAACTCCATCTGTAGTCCAATCTCGATGGACGCATTGTTTCATTTCTGTGATATCGGAGTACACGTGCATGTTTAGTTGTGTGTTGTTTTCATCAAGCAGACTGTATTTCCAGCTTGATGTGATATTAGGCACGTTTATGTGCCACCCGGTCTCGATCGTCTGATTTACGAGACGTAGGACAGTGGCCGGCGTGCAGTGCCGTTGTAGTATGTTGACCATACGAGTGTTCAAGACTGGAACATGGATCTTGTTCGAAGAGTCGTGCAGCACTGACATATTGGGAGAGTGTCTGCAGATGCAGTACCATAACCCTCAAGGCAGCGACAAATGGGTATGTTGAACGTCTAGTGTACCTCTTCGTTTTTCCTTATTTTACTCTCGTGTTTGTAATTTCACCTATGTCTGCATGGGCTTGATCCGGGTACTGGCTTTGTTTTGGTGCGTCGTCAAAGTCCAAACCGACGGGGATCTATTTGTGATTCCTCTTGGCTGGCTACCTACCTACCTACCAGGTGAGCCCTTGAGTGACAATCCAGGCGTTGCATCCACTGAGCACGATACAATCATTAGATTCAGGTCGGTTTGGAGTTGCCTTTGTGAGACGATACATTCCGCGTGGAATGAGTACACTTGTCCCATGCCTGGAATTGATGACTGTGCAGTCAGTTAAACCCAACACTGGAAGGTTACGATTTTCTTGACTGTTGATATCTTGGTGTCGTGAATGCGTTGATCGTGACCGTGCTCATGTCACCCACAGTTCCTCTCCGTCGAGGCTTTGCAGTTGATGATAACCCTTGGCGCCTTGCTAGGCTGTCAGTCTCTGACGCGGAGCATCTGGCTATAGACGCTTCTTGATAAGTATGACGAACCGTTACGCGTTTACAATAATGACACTGAGTTCCGGATCGCGACTAGACATAATTCACCTGCTATTTAGAGCCCACTAATTGACTCTGTCGTCAACAACACAATCGTCCGTGGAGCAGTCGAGCCCTGAGCCCCGCACATCAGCGTCTTCGTCACGATCGACACTCCTGCGCTACATAGTCGTAGGGCTCGGCTCGGTGATGCAACATCGAAGATTTGGGACGTCACCTAGCAATTTGGCCTGCACTGATTCGCGTCAGATCTTGGAGTAGCGCGATGGCTTCCTTAGTAGCAACACCCACTTTGCTGCAAAAGCAATGTAACGACGGGACGACGTTGTCGAAACCGTCGACCGACTTACAAACCAGAATACCTCTTTCCTAGGGATAAAGCGAATTCGGCTTTTCGGTCTACTTGATTCCTCTGAAGAAGGTCGTTCAAGACTTGAGTGCTGTCACCTCACATCAGGTGCAACGCTGTGAGCAGATGGAGTTTCTGGGCTGCAACGCAAATACCCAGTTACCGCGGAATCCTTTACGCCATTAGAGGTAATCATGCATCGCTCGGCAATTCTTCGGAACACATGAGGAGATCTGCATCAGGACTTGTTGAATGACATCTACTGTGCTGCGGCTTATGGACAGAGAGAGGTGCGTTTGCCTGGAGTCACAACCATGCCCAATTAGCGAGTGTAAGTGCTATCAGGTCCATGTGAACACTGTACAATATTGAGATATGTTCGACGTCGATCTCTGCAAAGCTTGTGCGAACCGCCGCACCCCAGCTCAATACGACTAGGATTACACGGTATGGCGAGTAGCGAACAAACTTTAGTGAACACGAGAACATCCACGATTGCGGTGAGATGAATTGCAGTGCGTGCATGTTGGACCTGGCGAGACAATGTGTGGATGTGATGCACGTAGGTGGGCCAGCGGTGAGTTGCATATTAATCGGGCAGCAGCGAAGCGAGCGGAAGAGGCGGAAAGCGCCAGCAAGATTCCTGTGGTGAGACGACGTGCGGTGATACACCGGTGCAAGCCCACGTAGTGTCGCGAATGTTGTGTGTAAAGCACTCTGGGCGTCAGGGACTTCCTTGTACGCTCGTTGTGTACTGTTGACTTCCCGTTTTGTATGAGGACAAGGGAAGTATTGCTAAGGAAGGGAGACGAGTCATGCGGTTTCGAGGGTTGGGCCGACGCATGACATGGAAGGTAAACTCAGTCATGAGACAGACAGCTGGGAAGGCTGTGGCTTGCCAGTCAACAGTGAGTGACCTTGCTCGGTGCGGGCAGATCAGATCTGTCTCAAGCTGTGCGAAATGTAAGCGCTTATTGTGTGGGGATATCACGGCAAGGACCAGGCATGCGACTCGATTCGATGGTCAGGGAAGCTGGCAAGCTTTTGGTCGCACACAGCGTGGGCGTAGGGTAATTGACGGCATGCGAATGAGTGCGGGATGTTCTAAGCTGACACGCGGACGGTCGACCATCGGCTATATGAGCTAAGTGTGTGAAAAAGCGCGCCATCGTACTCGTCAAGGAAGCCCACCGTCGCGTTGCTTTATTTGTTATTTTGGTGCCCGTGAACAAGGTACAAGCCCCGGGTCAGCTGCACCTTGGTTGCAGATGGAGCAAAGCCAGATGTGTTTAGCTTTTTCATTGGTGTGGTAAGCGCAGACATCGAAGAACATGACCCCATGCAGTGAAAAAAGCACTGATTTGGTGCAGAGCAAGCTAGCAATAGATGGTTAGGGCCCATGCTGTTGCAATTATTGCGTGCATTCGCACCGTTGCAGCACGCAGCACTTTTAATCCTTCGGCAGGTGGTCCGATCCTCGGAAGCTGTGGTCATGCAGCCAAGGTGCCAGCCTTCATGGCAGTAGGTTTTGTCTCTACACAGTACGCCCTTGTGTAGGGGATTGTTCTGTTGAAGCACCCGCTCGCGCTGGCACGAGAAAGAAATGTGTCCAACGTTGCGGCCAGGCTGCCATTCCTTAGGATACAGATGAGGGAACATTCCTGAACACAAATCCAAACTCGGTGCCGTTGCAAAGAGCAGTCAACTGCAAGGGCTGGAAACGCCGATCTACTGGCCGACTAAGGTGGGCTATTTCAGCATGTGCACGGCGGTGATAGAAAGCAACGATCGAGCTCGTTTACGAGCACAAGTAGGCAACCAACACAATAATCCGTGCATGTAGTGACACCTTACTTGCAGATGTGCGTTGATTCTGCACGTCGTAGCGAGGGCTGTCGTATCTGTCGACTGGGCGTTCCCTAAGAACGGCAGGTTGCGGCCAAAACAGTAACCCTGTCAAAAGCCTCGTGTTTGAGAAACATGAAGGATCCATCAAATTGTGCAGACGGGTAGGCCTCTGCGCCGCATGTGACGGGGATTACCGATGATCTATCCCAGAGCCTGCATTCAGTAACGACCAGCTCTGTACATGGCGATGTAATACTATTCGCACATGCAACAAGAAGCACTCCAGGGCGCCAACTCTGTTAAGGTGGCTGTCGATCGTGAGGTGTTCAGGGGTGGCTGATGGTCATGGTGATTGGTTGACTCATTCCAAGCATGCCGAATGCGCAGACAAAAGCTAATCCTTACATTAAGGGTAAATTCCAGCATGACCCACAGAACGAAGTCGCGAAGTTTTGACACCCTAGGCGCAGTCTAGAACGCCCAGTGTGAGGCATCAGCTCCTGGTTGTGATCGGCAACACGCACTTTCAGGCTAGCGATTCACCGAGTGCTCTTGCCGATTCTACACCAATCTGCCTGCTCGGGGGTACAATAGGTATGTCCATGGGGGCCATCGTACCGGCTGAATTGACAAGAGTGGTCTTGATTGCCATCAATCGACCAAGACTGCACTGCGTTGTAATGGCGTGCACAGGCTAGACTCCTATTTTCAAGATTTCAGATTGAAGAACCTCTGCACTACTGTGTAAGCTTCATGACCATCACACCAGCTGGTGGATACAAAGAACCGACCACAAGGGATAGCGAACTGGAGCTGCCTTCTGCTACTGGTTAGCGCTTCCGCGAACAGCCTTTTTTTTCGCCAGCATTCGTCCACGGTGCAACGCCACATTCGGGCCCACACGTCTCGTGGCACGGTGAGTGTACGTCATGAGGGTTTCGTTCCCGTGTTGCAGATTGCCGGATGGTGGCTGTCAGAGATGGGCGGCACTTGGCTTAAAAAGTGGTTGAGAGACGACGCATGCCTGCCGGAAGCGGATCCTTGAAAATGAGACAGCTGGTTGCACTTCGTAATCTCGATTGATTGAGCCAACAGAACATCTTGCATCACGGTGATACTCGCTTGCTGCATATGCAAACATGCATACGTGCCGTGAATGCCTGGTTCATTTATGTACGAGGATGAGGATAGCCCACATTATTGCAATGCAGGTCAAGGTCGGCTGCCACAGGCTGCTACCATTTGTGGAGATGTACAAACGAAATGAAATACAACGAAGGGCAGGGCGTGACAGGGTCAAAGGCCAGCGCTTCAAGGACAAGATCCGTCTTTCGATGCAGTGGATGCACATGGTCGGACGGCTGCATCGCAATATCCATGCCAACAAGTGCGGCCGAGACCGCCTGCTGCAGTTAGGTATGGCGACTACTGTAGGCGTGATGCGTGGGGTGTGGTGAAGTACGGGGTAGAATTCGTATCATTGGTGCGCTGTACATTTCAACACGGATTACTGTGAAGGCTGACATGCCGTCAGCAAGAGACTGTCAGGTCTGGAGGGCACCTTTTGCGGCGGATATGCGGCATGACTGAACAATTCAGGTTGCCGGTTGCTGACCGCTGTGCATTCTTTCCGTGTTGCTGTCGACGATCACGGTGTCATTTATTACACGTCAGCTCATGGACAACGAGGATAGGGGTGCGTCGCTGCAACCGGCCAGACACTGACGCATATCGACATTATCTCTTGAATTTCACCCATGCATACACAGTAGCTATACGCATGGTTCCCACTCTTCTTCTGGCGACAAGACGCCAGCCCCCTGACATGATCCGGTTCGTTTGGACCGCCAGAATTAATCCTTGCGCCCGCGTTGGACCGCTGTCGATCATCCAGGCGGGATGTTACCAGGTTCCTCGGCGCTTCGGCTGCATCTGCACAAGCCACGCCACGGGGATTTCTCGTTATCGAAAACGGTATTACTGTTTTGGGTTTGGTCACCGTGGGGTCGGTTAAGGACGCCTCGGTGGCCTATTTCTCTGAGATTGTTCTCAACCGTCATCGTCGCCGAGGCCAATACTGGAAGGGTCCGTCAACAATAGCGGCAACCTGTGTGCACAAGACTTAAGCTGCTTTGTCACTGAGGCGCAGCCGGACTGTCGTAACCCACAGCGCAGCGAGGGCAGAACACCGCATCACGGCGATCGGGTCCATCGGAGTCAATACACCGTAGTGACAATCTAATTCACATGCCTCAGCGATGGCATCCAGGTGACTGCCTCTGCATGTAGTAGCACATGGCTTTCCGCAAGACACGACTTCCAAACGGATGTTGGGGGCTACCGGTATCGTTGTTAGATCCACAAACAAAAGGGCCATGTCAAGGGCTTTTTACGTGCCGTGTGGTGATTTAAGACTCGGCTACCATGCTCGTTTCGTCTGCCTGTGTGCATATCGAGCAGAGTGTGACCGGTAGTTCAGTGTCAGCAGCCTGCACATGGTTTCAAAGAGCTCGGTGATTCACAACGATGGTGGTGCTCACATCCATCTGTGACTTGGCTCAAACCGGAATGCCAACTCGCAAGTCACATAAGGGGTGCCTAGGCGCCCACAGTGGCGGCACACGCTTCCTTGTTGAAATGTGGACCACCGAGGAAGCGGGTTCTGACGGCAGGGGTGCGCGGACTGCCTGACACCTGCAGGCGCCAGTGGGTGAGGCTGATGGGATGTGTGCCGGGTGAATGTGCTGCAATCTCCGCTGAGGTTCTCCCCGTTGGCTGTGTGACTCGGGCGGATGCCAGATGTCGATGCTGCATGCATCCTGGACGGACCCATGTTATGCTTCGTTGTCCCCGTTGCAGGTAAGCACCGGCAGGGACAGGCTGGTTGCATGTCAATTTCTGGAAGACGCTCGGCTGCATGGTGGCCAATAGTGTTGGCGCAGCTGCATCCACCCCGGATCGCGCTTGGGTACCATGGGCCAGCAGCTTGGTTTGCCGACGGCACGCGCGACCAGGCAGGAGGCGCTGGGATGCGGTCGTGATGGAGAAATGCACGTCTGAGAGCACAATTTGATTGGCTGTGTGCACGGACCGGCCGTGAAAGACATGGAAGAGGCAGGGGTCGTTCCTCGACCTTTCCGAGTCCGACACAGAGGCAAAGCACTGCTTCCCCAAGTTTGACGTCCTTTCGGCCCCTTGATACGGCCACAGACAATGGCGCCTAGCGACACACGGCTGTCCGCTTCGAAATGCACCAGCGACCCTGTCCCTCCAGCAGCAATCTCGCTGCGTGCAACTAGCTTGGGCCAGCTGCCCTGGTCTCGCCCAGCGCTTTCCCACTAATTGTGCGTCGTTGCGGGCGCGGCTAAAACATGACGCAGCCGATGCTCAAGTCGCTGCACTGTCCTTCCTTCGTTGAAGATGAATCTTCAGGGCTAGCAGACCGCCTGGCGGGCCCCATGCACACGACACTGCACCCTGGTGCGGGCCCAGCTGAGTCGCAACAGTACACAGTAAGTTCATCCTTCCGGAGCCTAGTCGCACTACCGCACTGTACAGTCACCTTGTGGACGCGGTAGCTTCCCTTGCTTGCTGTCTCGATGAGCCGGCCAACGTCCGCTGCACGGTCGCTCCGTTGCGCCATGATACAATAGTACCCGCCCTCGTTGAAAGCCTTCCCTGCCCTGTGATTTGGTCATTCCTCGCGTTACTTTTCGTTGTCTGCATCCCATGCTTTTGATCATCGTTCCAGCCGTGCCACTCGGCCTACCTAGTCGTCACAGCAGTCCCTCACCGAGCTATCCCTTAGTGGCTCCATGATCGTAGTCATCGAAGTTTCCGCTCCTTGTCTGCTTCCATTCCTGTTTAAGTAGTTCTTGAGTTTCCACTAGCCCGGGCCTCGCATTTCTTGTACAGACCATGACTTGTGCCGCGACGACGTTGTCCATTCTCGATTTCCCCACATAGGTATCCTACCTAATACGCTCATACGTCTTGGCATCCTATATACATGTTCCCCCTCCCCTTTGGTGGTGTCGGGCTATTCAAGACAAATCGGAGTGATTGCCATGTATATGACGATTCGATAATCGTCCTCAAATAATCTCGACAACGTCTCCGCCTCAACCATGTCCGTACGCATGTGCAATTCACAGCCCTCTCGACGAACCTCGAGGAGCTCAGGAACACAACCAACACGATCCTCGCGTATCGAAAAGCCGAAAAGTCACCAAAATAGTCCAAGGATCATGGAGAGAAGGAAAACAACGACAGAACCCAAGCTATATGCGACACTAGACGACCACTACAAGATGATGTTCGGTATTGAAGACTCAGAAGATGAGATAGACGAGCGTCCACAGCCAAGCAGACCCGTGAGCTGGCATCCTTCCTCGAACCAGTGGGTTGCTCCTCGATCGTCGGGATATATAGCGTCTCCTTCGCAACACGAATGGTCGTGGAATGCCCGTTCTAGAAATTCCGGCCATACATCAGATTTCTATTCTCTTTCCACACGAAACTCGATGTACGACTCGAACACAAACTATCAAACATATCCTTCTGGATTTGGAGTGCATAGGGGATCAGATGAGTCTGACTACAGCTGGCAAGATATCTCGCATCAATCACAGTCCTGCTCTCATTCTGTAACCAACACACCATCCGCCGAACCGTTACCATGGTATTTACAACAATGGGCCCAAAAAAACCAAGGACAGTCGTTCATGCACCTGCATAATGGATCCTCGGGGTTTCTGCCAATTCAACACCCTCCAGATGGCGATGAGCAGATGGTCACCGAGGACGATGGCAAAGAGCTCGTGGGTATGGGTCTGTACGACGCGCCTGATCCAACGCCGACTTGGGGAGGCCTACTTCAGTCAACAGGCAAAGGACTCAAGCTTGAAGAGACCTGGCATCCGCCCGAGGCTGATGATGATGACGATGGTGACGATGATGGAAGCTCCGAGGGCAGCATGGAGGAGCCGTCTCCGCCACTGCCAACAGATAACCCGCGAGCGCATGAGCTCCAGCTGCCGGTCCATCTCAAAGCACACACGCCTGGGAGCATGGAGGGCCAAAGTTTCTTCTTTGACGACGATGAGACCGTATCAAAAGAGTGGTGGTTCCAGCAGCTGAAGCAGCCCAGTATGCCGGTGCAGGACGCTGGCCTTGGGTATGGTTGGCTTCGCTGATCAATTTGTATCAATACATTTAGTGGGCGGTTGGTGTTCAGGCAGGCCCGAGTTAAGCATCTGCCATTTGGGAGATTCGATTCTATACATAGACTCTTAACAGATACCCATTGCCTTACGGCTCAACATCGCTCGCAAAGAGGTCAGATGAGTTTTTAAAAACAATAACAACAATTACAACGATCAACACAATTTGGTTCATTCATTCAGTCAACCCTCTGTCGTGTCGTAACATTGAAACTCCTGTGATGTCCTTGAAGCTGGTCTGCGTCAGCTCCATCCCCCACATCTCATAACAGGTCTCCAACAAGTTTACGCTCACTGCTGCTGTGCCACATTCATAATCGTATCATACAAGGCCAGACTCAAAGTTAATCTCACGTTGGCGCCATCTCCAGTTCCCCACTCACGTCCCAACCGCAAAAGCACTCGGAGCATGCTCACGGACATGTCCCCGGTTCAAGAACACCGCAAAGCCACAAGGAATCAGAGCTCCCGGACGGTCCCCGAAGACCCGACAATTCCGGGATCCACGGCAGTACGAATGCGCCGTCAAAATCAGCTATAAACACGGTCCTTGACATCTGCCGCATGCGTCTCATCAGAAAGCGAAGCGACCGATGCACCGCCGCGCCGAAACGCTGCTTGCGAAACGCCATCATGGTCGTGCATGTCACTGCAGACAACCTCGGGCATCGCCGTGCCTCTCTCTGATTCAGTTGCTCGGCACACCGAGTGCTGGCTCTTTGTACCCAAGGGTACGTTGTAGCCACGAAACTGTCTGACTAGCCCTCTCCAGTTGCCGCAAACAGTAATGGAAGCCTCCGAGAGACGCCTAGCATACGCACAAGTAGATCGATACGAGGAGTGTGTCTGCTGCGGAACTAGAAGGTGAATGTCAAGCCGCCTCAGCACCCTCCTTTCAGCGCCTTCCTTCCTTCGCATGTGCGCGCAGCGCGCCAGCAGCGATTTTGTGCATGTTCGAGATGAAACCTGGTGCGCCTTACACCGAGGCGATCCAGCATCAACATACCAGCCCACGCACTCATCTTCCTGCGCCCGAGAACCTTCCAGCGCCACGCCAGCCTTCTGTCCGTCCTACGGTCCTCACACGGCGGCTAAACTAGCCCGTCTTTCTAGCGCATAGACAGAAATAAGATTTGCGAGCCATTAGAGCAGAAAGGTTCCAGAAACCCAAAGCAACGGGACGCCTCATCTGCACTGTATGACGCCAGCCACGCACAGTGGAAGCATGTCCAGAAGGCCCGAGGTTTAACTCACGGAAGGACCTGTGCGGTGCACTGAAAGGCCGCGCGCTCCGTCTTAAAAGCTGGCACGGTTCGGTGGATGCTTCCGATGCCTGCAATCGATAGGAAATTATGCATGGAAAGGAAGACGGATGTCTTCAACCCTGTAAAGTCACGTGTGTGCAAAAACTGCGTTAGCCTGAATTCTCCGTTCTGGCCAATCGCAGCAGCGACACGACTACGCACGCTCTGAAGCCGAGAGAACGATCGCGAGCTGGCTCAGCTCTTATGGAGCCGTACACGCACTTTGTCGTCACGCCATGGCGCAACTGTCAGGAGCTGATCAAGCTTCGGCGAGACCTGTACCGACTCAGCGATGACAATGTCGATCGCAGACAGGGCGCCGTGAACAAGGTTAGTTGGGCGTAGGCACATTTGGGCACTCGTCGGATGAAGGACTGATGAGAGGTAGGTGTTGGCGTGGCGGGCGAGGCAAGATGGCCTGCCGTTGTTGCTGGAGTCAACAGCAGATATCGTCGATGTGATGCTTCAGGATGAGAAGGCAATACTGGGTCATAACGCCTCGAGGCTAATCTACGCAACCGCTATCTCAAGGTATGATTTTTGGTACTTTTGCTTCGTGACTTGTGAATTCTGCGTACGTTCTTTGTAAACGCAGTAATGCCGTTGCAACGCCATGTTCTTTCATCAGTGTTCATGCATCCATTCCAGTTCCATGCTCAGGGCGTCAATTCTTCCCTCCCCTATCTCTCTTGCGTATCCACCCCCAAGCAAACAAGAGACCAATCTCCTGTTGGCTTGAGGCATAGCAAAAACGTATAGATTACACCAAGTTTCGACCTCGATCATCTTCCAGCGCTTCCACTTTCCATCAGACTCTATCGACATCGACGGGCCGAACGACGTCCTCTGACTTCTTGCAGATTTATAACTGGCTACCTCGACACCCAAATTGATCTCACACGCGACCGTCCGTCATGGTTCCCACCAGGCAAATCTCTCCAACCGCCATCGTCTCTCCTCGAAGTCCGCCACTGCATCGTACACCGCCACATGCCATCGCTCGGCGAGCTCAAGCGCGCGGCACAAACAGCTCTAGACTGGCTATGGGAGTGGTATTGGAGCCAACTGGAATCCGCGTTTAGGCTGCCATCCACCTACGGTATCGACAGTAGTGACCTGGAAAACGGGGTAAGCGACAAGCTGCAAAACATACTCAAGACGTACGTCAAAGCACGGAAACAGGAGATCAAGTCCAAGCGGAGGTCCGACCTATGCACAGCGGCCAGTACGGCGCTGTCGACGTATAATCTCCGTTTCAGTCCTTCTGCCACCGGCCTGCCCTCGACTTCGACTCAAATAGCGCTTTTGCGCCTGCTGGTCGATGAGGACCAAATATTGCCTGCTGACAAACGACTTGGATCGAGCATGTCTGGCGCGTTCCTGATTTGGAGTCCTTTGCTCCTCTTGTTCGCTGCGTCTAGTCCGCCGTTTTTCACAGATTTGTACAAAAGAATCATTCGGGAGATGAATCTTATACATAAGAGGACCGAGGAGAGAGAGGGGATGTGTGAGTGGGCGGTACACATGCTCACCTCGACTGACTGGCGTAGCGCCAGGGCGAGCAAGGAGAGGACGATGAAGGAGGAAATATTAGGCGATTGTATGACGCAACTGGGCACGTGGAATCTGAAGCTCGCAGAGAAGATTGTGGACAGTATGGACGAAGGAGAAAGCGAGTTGTGGCGTGCTATACTGGACGCAAGTAGATATGAACTCGACGGTGAAGCCATGGTGGTCGACAGAATTGAACAGAGAGGAGAAAAAGATCAAGACTTGGGCGTGGGGACGACTGCGGAGAAGAGTGTGGAGCCTCTGCCGGTAGTGGGTGATGCTCAAGCAACTGAGTATTCTGATTCTCGCGAAATGAAGAAGAAGATCAGGGGTCCACAGAAGGTGGTTGGTTTGTGGAAGCCCAAGCCGATCGGATGGTTACCTGACGGATGGGAGGAGAATGAATGAAAAGAGAGATGAGAGCTTTCATACATTGGGTATATGTGGTCTTTGCTATAACGAGACCCCGAAGTGAGTGCCACGAAGCATCTACAATCTCCAAGAGGAACCGCCTCCAACCATCCAATTCGCTATCTTTGCGTCTGCTTCGCCGAAGCATAACGCGGTATGCATTTCGATGAACAGAGAAATATTGCACATTACATGTCCCTAATATTCACCTACATGGCCGCTTTGGCCCCTGTGAATCCGAATCGATCTTCGACTCTCCGCATGTATTTGTTCGTCTGTTCGGCGAGCGTAAGAGTAAGGATCTGGTAGTCGTCAGCAATTGTAATCTAACCTCTCCGCGAAAGAAACTTACTGTGTGAGGCAGAATTCGCGCTAGATGCGCGAAGTAGCCCTTATACATAGCCATAATGCCTTCTGTCTTGACTGTTCTGTACAGACAATCGAATGCTGAACTGTACAGGTTGCCAGTCTGGTTGTACATGCGCGACATGATGGTATCGGGAGGATGCATAACACAGCAGACGACGAAACCGCTAGCCGTGCTGCTGGCAATGTGCAAAGGCATGCCCTCTTCCATTCCAAGGTGCTTCACTAACCGCCTCTTTGCGAAGAAGTATGTTGGAAGTTGTACCGAGCTGCCGAAGCCTGTGCGCACCATTGCTGGCCCTACACCACGGTAGAGACCCTTTATCCCCTCTTTCGAGTAGATCTTGCGCATACCGTCCACCGCACCCGCGTAATCGTGCTGTGTCCCTACGGGTAGAAAGGGCGAGTACGACTGCAAGCGCGTCTTGACGAGAAAGAAGGGCGAGCCGGCGGCAGCTCCGAGAATGCCCGATGCAGCACCAGAGAAGATGTTGACGCCGAACGACTGTACCGTGGGATCGTGGTATATAGCATTTGTGACACCTGCTCGTAAGGGCTCGTAGAATCCCAATCGACATCCGTTGAGAGTCATTTGGTAGACGTAGGCACAGTTGATGCCACGGAGGAGGCCTTTGGGACCTTCATTGGAAAGGATGACTTTGACGCCGTGGAATACACCCTTGTACATTCGTGGCGCCGCTTTCTTCGATTGCAGCTCTCCTTGCAATTGTAACCTGAACGCCTGTCAGTGCCACATCACCAAACCAGAGGGTGTTTTTGTGCGCACCGAATCTTAACCGTCTCGAACCCGTGGGTAACCGTCACCGCACCGCATGCTGCAATTCCACCCGCAATGAACGACCTAAAGACGTCAGCTCTCGAACAGCTGTTCGCATGCAATCGGCGACACATACCCCAGCGTTGTCGACATTCTGACTCCTTTTGCTGCGACTCTACAGTATTCCCGGATCTGGGCCGGCTGTGCTTCAAGCTTCTTCTCCTTTAGACGTGTGCTGAAGTGCTCTGAGATCGGATGTGGTACAAAAGAGCGAGCTGAATGGCTCGGTAGCAAGGTTTACTGATGTGGCCAGCGCGTGTCAAGTGAGGATTGTCAGTATGAGAGGTAAGCGTAGCTTGAATGAATAATCCGTAGATTTCCTTTGGCCGAGGATCGGAGCGGTGATGCAAGGCTGCCAAGCTCAGGGTCCGCCATACTGATCTGCGCTCTCCCGCGGCTTAACATTTCGAAGCTGCGCGTCTGGCTGGAGACACGCGACGCGACTTGAAGCTCGATACAGAGGCAAGTCCATGCTGTAGGATTCGCCTCAAAGCTACACGTACGATCTCTGCCACCAAGCACGATCGCAGATTCGCGCAACGATGGCTGGCTCAGCGACACCAGGCCCACCGCCCCCGCCTGCAGGGCCGCCAACGCAGAAAGTGAGCGACGTCATATCGAGCTTTCGGCCAGCAAGAGTGAGCTTTAACGAGTGTCAGTTCTGAATACCACTGTACTGACAAACTTCTCAGCGCTTCAAGTCGGGTAGCGCAAGCACCTTTGTCACTTCTCTCGACTTCGACGACACGGGCGAGCTTGCCATTGTCGCGCGCGACGACGACACATTACAGATCTACAACTGCAAAGAAGGGAAGCACGCAAAAGAACTCAAGTCACAAAAATATGGTGTGCATTTGGCTCGCTTCTCGCACCATGCGCAGAGCATCATCTATGCAAGCACAAAAGTCGACGATACACTGCGCTTCCTGTCCACACATGACAATTCGTATATTCGTTACTTCAAGGGCCACGAAGACACAGTGACGTCAATATCACTCTGCCCGTCGTCTGACACATTCATCTCCTGCTCAGCAGACAATACCGTCCGCCTCTGGAATCTCCAGTCGCCGAACCACGTTGGTCGACTGAATCTTCACAAGCCTTATCTCGCTACATACGATCCCTCCGCTACAGTCATCGCAATTGCCTCAGCCGACACTCAAACCATACTACTTTACGACGTGCGTAACTACGATAAGCCTCCATTTGCAACCTTCGACCTGCAAGAGCTCGAGCAACGGTTCCTCGGTGGACGCAAGGGCCAATGGACGAAGATTGAATTCACCAACGACGGTAAGAGCTTGATAGTTGCAACGAACGACAGTGGCCACTTCGTCCTCGACGCCTTCTCTGGAGACATCACACACTTCTGCTACCGCAAGGGGGGCCCCTCAGGGCGGTTGACGCCTGGCACGTCGAGTCCCGGTCACAACTCACATAAGTCGAACGGCAACACGCCGGCAGCTGGGCAAGGAGACGTCTGTGTAACCCCGGATGGCCAGTATCTCATTGGTGGTAGTGGCGAAGATGGAGTCCTAGTCTGGGACATCTCTAAACCACCGGCGCCGAATAATGTGTTGGAGCCTACAGAAAAGCTACCTGGACATGGTCGCGCCGCCGTTGTTGGCTACAATCCCAGGACGAACTTGCTCGCAAGCGCAGATCGTGACCTGTATTTGTGGCAGCCAGATCCGGACCTGATGATCTGATGCCTTTTTTCTGGTTCACGAGTAACACAACGCATCATCAATACTAAGAAGCAGCCGTCGTGACGCTTGGCTGCCTCTATTCGACACGAACAAGCCCTGGGATCTCTTTGAACCTCAGCAATTCGGACAGGATGGCAGAAAGACACTGGCACAGTCTAGAAGCGCCACCGCATGACGCGACGACTCTTGATCGAGCACTAATACTACGGCGTGAAAACGTACATATTGGTATATGGGAGAAGATGTGAAGGAATTTGAAGGACCTGCGTGCAGGAGCAGGAACAGGAGCAGGAGCAGGAGCAGGAGCACGGATGGCATGCCAGTCTATCTTGAGACATATATTAGGAGGACTTTGCTTACAGATATCACAACATTAAACACCTCTAACATCACTACCACTTTCCCAAAAGATGCGCCTTCCAATTGACCAATGCACTCTAGATCATACTGTGAATCATGTCATAGCCTAGTACTCGCCATCAACACACAATATGTCGCAACCGGGCCATCGCACATTAAGCACCTACCTACCTACCTACCTAGCTGCACCATTATTACCATCGGTTCGTCGGGCTGCAGCGGCAACTCCATCGGGTGCAAGTTCTCAACGCTATATTACTTTTTTTTGGGTCGTCGCCTGCTCACGCTACCACTTGCATGGCGTGGCACTGCGCTGAGCCTCACGTCAGTCGTCTGGGGACAATCATTGGACATGCTGCTTTTTTGTCAAGATGTGCCATGTGGGGTGCAGAGCGGAGTGCAGGCCAGCTGCTAGCACGCTTGCATGCTTTCATGGAGGTGGTTGGGGTGTTTGTGACACGTGCGTGTTCGCATTGCGCCGCGGTCCGCCTACCTAGGTATGCAGGTGGGGTTACTGTACCTACATGCAGCTTCTGAGCTGAAGTGCATGCAGAGATCCGACGATAATGTGTAGGTATTGCTTGTTCAATGCGTAGATTGGCGTGCCTATGGAGGTTCCGCGGAGTGCTGAAGCTAGGTACGCGTGGCGATGGAAGCCTCACTTTGCGCCACCACTCGCAGACACCATGATAAGCTGCTTGCAGGGCTGGAGACGTTCTCCGCGCGGGTGTATACTTTTTCTTTTTTTTAAAGTTTATCTATTATTATTGTTTTTGGTTTATCTGATTTTCTGTCGCTAAATGCGCGGTTTCCAACAACGACTAGGTGATTCGTTGGGGAAAGGTCGACAGGATCAGGGTGCACTGTGCAGGGGCATCCTCTGTCGTCTAGATCTCAGCTGGCTCACTTATTGCGATTATGCGATAGGTAGACATGCTTCAGGGTGAATGACCACGTTGGGCAAAGCCGACGCAGATGAACAGCGTCTAGACGCAGTAGCGGACAATCACTGAGCACGTTGTCCAATAGGATTGGCTATACCGTGTATTGTACATACGAGAGAGGGGGGAGGGGAGAGCTGACAAGGGCATGATTCTCCGCATTTCCCACCCTCCCCCAAGCTTTGTCCTCCTGCCCATAGCTTTGGGTCAGATGAGGCGACGCCCTTGGTCAAGATAGTTAGCACAACTCCTCATTCCTGAGGGACAGCTACTTTTGTCTCTTTTCCACCCCCCAGATTTTCACCGCTGACCTGCTGTTTTCTTGACTGCCTACTCGGTGGGATCGGCGATATCGGCAATCTGGGCTAGGCGTGGCACGCGCACCTAATGCGTGGGTGGCATCTAGTCCATCTCATCCCGTGATATTCCAACAGCGCCACTCTGGTCCACTCACGTCGACCCAGAGACAGCTCAAACACACACCAGGACCGATGCTCAGCAAAGGCACCACTTACCCACAACACCAATACGTGCATCATCGTTGAATCATCTACCATAATAGTAGCCTTTTTGGACCGGACCCCCGCGCGCGCACCACTAGGTACTCGTTTGCTATTCATCTACCAAGGGGAACCATCTGCACCACACCACACCCCACCACACCACACCACGCGAGCGAGCGAGCATGCAGTTGTGCTGCCACCCCATCCAGTTTCCCATTCAGAGACGACACACCGCGCTGGGGAACGGGGGATGACGCGCACCGAGATGCTGCCGCTGTGGGGGCCTGAGACTGAGACCGAACATGTTCAAACACCACCAATTCCGATCCTGATTCCGATTCCGAGGCTGGATCTAGCACAGCCAACTACCATACCGTTCAGGAGACTGACACCACTACTTCCAGAAAGCAGACTTTCGTTCTGTGCAAGGAGCAGCAGCAGCAGCAGCACACCCACCCCCTCAAGAAAGCGCGGCAGAGCAGCATCAGACATCGACGGCGAGAATTCAAGCCCGCAAAAGAAAAAACGAAGATTGAGACTTTTACTCATTACTTCTCGACTTTCCCCCCAGTTTTCCCATCCGGCGAGTAATATTGTTGATAAGGGGGGTTTGAAGATTGCGGGTTGGGTCAAGCAGAGGACTGTGCGGCAGAGGGTTGTGGGGCGGAATGTGAATCTTTTGCCGAGGGCTGCAGTGCTGAATTGTATGCGGCGTGCTGCTGGTGCTGGTGCTGGTGCTGGTGCTGGTGTTGCGCGGGAGGCTGTGGCTGTGTCACGGAGGCGGTTACTTGTGGAGCAGGAGAGGGAGGAGCGGCAGCTTGAGCTTGCGCGGTTGGCTTTTGATTATGGGGCGGTTGATACTTATACGCGTCCTGTTCATGGACCAGCAGAGGGCGTTCGGGTATCAGCTGCCGTTGGCGATGTGACACAGCATCTCTTCTGTGGCTCGCAATCTGCATGTCCCTCCAATTCCCCGGCTACCTCCCGGAGTCCCTCGCCGACGTCCGTCTCCGCGCCTCTCAACGATGCTGGTCCTGTTTACACGAGCCCCAACGCCGCATACGCCGTGTCTCCTCTGCGCTTCCAGCATGCCATCCGCACCTACGAACCGCACCTCGCCTCCCCGCTCGGGCTCTCCAACTACGACGCCCTGGATGTCGAGGACCGGGGCGCCAGACGCGGGGCTGCGGTGGACATGTACTCGCAGCTCGACGGCGCTGATGATGATGATGATGATGATGATGATGATGATGATGACCTCAACGACAACGACAACGGCCATGACGAAGAGGCGAGATTCTCTTTCTTCTGGAACGATGACGATGAAGAGGAGGCGGTGGATGTAGATGACCGCCACGATAGCCCTTTTTCCGCGTTGGTGGGCACAGCCGATTCCTGCTCCACGGCGCGCACAGCGACGAGCCAGGTTCTCACCACCTCACTTCGGCTCGCGTGCGATGCGTTTGAGCCCGAAAGGGTTGGTGCCGCTGACGGAGGGGAAGGCGACGTCAACAGCGGCGTCAACGCCAGGAACGCGAGCTGGTACGGTACCACCACCAGAGCGAAGAAACCGCTGCGAAATCATCACGACGCTACACGTCTGCGATTCGAGTATATGCAGACTGGACCCCTCGCTGTGCAGTATCCCGGGGCGCCGGTGCCTTTCGAGGAACAGAGGCCAGTGGTGAGCGCGGCGCCGGTGCCCAGGGTGGAGATGGTGCCTGCATCCATGTCGCCTAATTTCCTGGCTGGTGGTGGTTGTGTGTGGAGAGGGGAGGGGACGTGAGAAGGTTGATTGGTGCAAAAGGTTGAAGGACACAAAAATGTTGTATGTAGCCGCGACATTGAAGCGTGGTAGTGTGTATATAGTAGTCGTATCTGGATATGTGCAACGCCTCCCTCTTTGGAAAAGACTATTGTGAGCTCGTGGCTCTACTCTCATCCTCATCGTGCGCTTGCGAGGGCTGTGGTTTGAGAGCTGTCGAAGCACAAGGCCTATATCACGCACCAACTCTGAGGCATCTTGTGTAGATGCGCGTGTCTGCATTTTTTTTTTTTTTTTTTTTTTTTTTTTGCCCTGTTGCTTAGTGCAACAAGAACTTAGGACATGGTCATGCCTGTAGCTTCGTGGCGCGGTCGAGTGCGATGTCGCACATTGCTTGGATGGCCTCCTGTCGCTCGGCTTTGATATCGCCCCTATCGATGCGGGAGCGCATGTTGTCCATGATGGCAGGGCGGGGCCGGCCGTTGACGAAGACGCTGTGCTGTGTTAATCGCAACGTTCAAGGGGGAGCATGTGGTCAGCGATCTGATTCGACTTACACATATCGCAGCCCCGGGAACTTGTCCTCATACTCTCTGTTCAAGCTCGCCAGCTTCTCCTTCTCCTCTTCTGCGCCCTGCTGCAGCTGCGCCTGCTCTTTCCGGCTCTGCTCGCTGTCGACCTTCTTCTCGCCGAGGCGTGGATGCGAACACAAAATCTCTGACAACTTCGCGACGTCGTCTGGGCTTTCCGAGCTTGCGAGCGCTTTCAGCTGTGCGTTGACGGCGGCGATGAGGATTTCATAGTTGGGGAAGGTTGTCGAGCGCAGGACCGGCAGGGTCAGGGCGTTGAGGGGCGGCGATGGCTCGAATAGCAGGTCCAGGACGGTGGTGAGCTGGGCGTCGGTGGTGTACGGCAGAGTGGAGACGGGCGGCAGTGATGTCATGGCGGGGAGGTTGCAAGAGCAGGGTAGAATTATGGATTGTAGAATTATGGATTGCAAGAGCGGGGTAGAATTAGGGAATGTTGCAAAGTCTGAGCAGCGAGACGGCGGCGTGTTGAGGGTGCGGTTGGGCAATGGTTGCAGTTATTGGCAGGGTGGTGAGGCCGTTAAGAAAGACGAGTGTGACGTCGGGCGCTGCCGTCCGGTGCTGTCGACCCCTCCACTTGGGCTTGAGTGCATTGTGGGCGCGTGTTGTGTGGTTCGCAGCGAGCGAGTGGGCTGGTGGGGTGGACTGGATGCATGCTGCAAGGGGGTGGGGGCTCGCCTGGGGCATATCGATAGTGCCTGAGCGTTCCTGGGAGCGTTCCTGGCTGAGAGCAGGGCGTCACGGAATCATATGCAGTGGGCAAGTATGTACTACTACGTGGACTATGTGCAGTGGAGGCCAGGCGGCTTGCTGGAGCGGCAGCAGTACTGCGCTGTAAGTGCTGTGCAGCAGGTGCTCGACCAGCGAGGCGTGTGTGGTGGCTGCAAGGGCCAACAGCAGCGATACGAGAGGTGCGGAAGAAGGCCCGAGGCGGCGCGCGGGCATGGCGTGTGGCTTCTGTGAGCAGGAGTCTGAAACACGAATAGCTAGCAATAAGCAGCAGCGGGTGCAGCTCACCGTTGCCAGGCACGAGTGCCTCGTTCCTCTGCGTGCCTCGCACTCTGACTGCCTCGTACACGTCGGTCTGCAGAGACCACAGCACGACGCACGACGCACGACGCAGACGCACTCCAAGCCGTGACCTGCCAATACGACGTCGCCAGGGCTACGCTGCTGCTTGACTCGCCGCCGCCGCCGCCGCCGCCGCCGCCGCCGCCGCCGCAATCACTGGCGGCTGGCCGCTGACCCCTACGGGCCTACGCCTACGCACTGGCCGCACCGGCACAGTTGGCCCAGCGCGCAACACCACGGCAGCCTCTCCAGACACTACAGCCTCACCTGCCCTGCCCTGCCCTGCCCTGCCCTGCCCTGCCTGCCCGCCCGCAGGCTGCTGCCCTCGCCGCCCGCTGCAGCTCCCCGCAGGCTCTGCGCGCTGCCCGCCATGTCGCTCAATGGCCTAGACGCGCCCGCCGTCACACAAGCCTACCAGAGCGCACTGGCCGAGGCTGGCGGATGGTGCGCTGCCCCCCGAACCCTCCGCAATCTCCAGCCGCCGTGCTAATCCTGCGCATAGGTTTCTGCTCAAGTACACGGCAAGGGATGCCGTCGACGTCCTGACGGCGGGAACCGGCGGGGCCCTCGAGGCGCGCGCAGCCGTCGCACAGTACGAGGACAAGTCGCCGCTGTATGGCCTGCTGCTGTACCGCCGCCGCAAGGTGCTGCTCAAGTTTGTCCCTGACGGCACCTCGCGCCTGCTCCAAGGTATGCCGCCTGTCCGTCTGTCTGCGCACGCACTCGCACTCGCACTCGCACCGCACCGCACCGCACCGCACCGCACCGCACCGCACCGCCCAACCTGCCCGCCCTCGTCCTCCTCCACCATGTCTGCGCTAACAGCCCTCTGCAGCCCGTGTTGCCGTCCACTTCATCACCGTCTCCGAGAAGCTCGCCCCCCACGACGTCGTCCTCTCCATCTCCTCCCCCGAAGACCTGAGCGATGCCGCCCTTGCCTCGGCCTGCTCCCTGCACACCGCCGCCCCCTCGAGCTCCTCGTCCAGTGGCTCCTCTGCCCGCCACCAGAAGCTGAGCTGGATCAGAGAAGAGGCCGAGGCCCATGCCCAGCAGCCTGCTCCACACGACACCGCCCTGCCGCCTGTCCTCGACGACACGCCCCGCACCAGCGAAGAGCACCCACCAAACAACGCCGCCTCGCTGCCAGACGTCGACCCTGCGCCACACACCTCGCACCTCACCGCCGAACCGGCCACACACGCACCGCACACGCCCGACGCCGACAACCTTGGCGACTTGACCAATACCCTCACGACCTACGACACGCTCTCTGACGCCCCCGGCCCTGAGCCCCGCGCTTCCTCGCAGACGGCCCGCCCCGACTACAACGAGCTGTACGAGCACTACTACGCCCAATACACAAAACCAAAAGAAAAGCTAGGGCCACGACCCCGCGCTTCACAAGAAGGGAGACGCCCGTCCACATCAGGCAGCGGCTCTCAGCCAGCACCCAAGACAAAAGCGTCACTGCCCTCTGGTCTTCGCTCGGCCAACCGCAAGGCATCCGATTCCAAAAAGCCCAGGCTCAAAGACTCAGCCTCGGCATCCACCCTCACAACTCCTGCGGCCCTGCCTCTACCCCCGCCGTCTCCGATACCCGAGACGCCCATCTCGCCCATCTCTGTCACCTTTTCTCTAAAGGGTCCGGCCAGTGTACGATCCATGCCCGTGAGCTACAGCGGTGGGCTCAGGTCACACGGCAACACGCAGGAAAAGGCACGGTTGATGAAGGCACTAGAGCTACGTAAGAAGCAGATGAAGGCTCAACAAGACCGACAGAGCAATTTGGCAGAGGCGGCAGCAGACACAGCAGCAGACGAGGCACCAGACGAGGCACCAGACGAGGCACCAGACGAGGCAGCAGGCGAGGCAGCAGACGAGGCAGCAGACGAGACATCGGACAAGGCAGCAGACGATGCAGCAGAAAATGGCCCAGCCAGTGAGCAGGATGCCAACCCTGTAACATCTCTTGCTGACCGCACCACCGTCAATGACCCGCCACAATCTGGCAGCGATTCGACGGCTGAGGACGCCGAGGCTACAACCCCTATACCGGCAAACAGCGGGGAGGGCGCTGGCAAAGCACACACAAAGGAGGAGTTTGAGGACAGGAAGATATCGCTAGAAGAGGACACAGCTTCATCTCACGCAATGGACATGTCAGGTCTGGTTTACACCAGTAACCAGACGGAGAATGATGATCTCAATTCTGCCGTTTCCGTGTCCTCGCCGGTATCTGCGCAGACGCAGGGTTCATCAGTTGCTCCGTCCACCCGGCCCTCATCCCTGTCAGAGGATGATCATAATAACATGGATGATGCACAGAAGGCTGTAGACCTTCCAGAACACACAACTTGGGATGTTCTAGACGAACAGCAGTCTGTCGACAGCTCTCCAACCGTGGTGCCAGAAAGCAAGACGCCGGTTCCCTCGTTGGACATGCAGACACCTAGTCAGCTGCCGACCCCACCAGAAGACGCCCCACTTGAGGCAAATGAGATTCAAACGTCAAAGCGGGAATCCACAATAACCCTTACGCCTCCCAGCTCTCAAGACCAATCACGCCGCCCTAACCGCGAGTCAACCATCTACATGGCCCCTGACGAGCACACCCTCGAGAATGACGGCCAATCTAAGAGGCGCAATAGGGAGTCGATGGTCCTGCCCACCTCGAAGAGAGAAAGCTGGTACCAGACAAAAGAAAAGCGCAGGGCACTCCTTGACCCGATCCAAGTGAGCGCAGACAACTCCGAGGCAGAGTACCTGTCCGACGACTCCTTTATGGAAGAACTTCGTAGCGCGGAGGTTCGGCAGGCAAAGCCAATGTCCGTGTCCAAGTCGCCGATCATGCCAGTCTTTCCTCGACAGCCATCTGAGCCCAAGATTTCTTCGCCGCCTAAGCGCGCTGTCTCGACGTCGTTCAACCAGGTTACCCGCACGTCACCAGAACAGCTTGCCAGAAAGTCTTCAGGTCCATGGACCACGTCTACCAGGAGCGAGGATATGGGCCCGCCAGCCAAGATGAACTCCGTTAAAGTTTCTGGCGGCATCGCACAAAGAATCAAAGCACTTGCTGAAAAATCAAAGCGTGACTCGACCGCTTCGTTGAGTCCCCATGACCCTCCACGGTCGAGACCTGGATCCAGCCTTGCGCAGAGAAAGTCGAATTTCTTTGCCGCTTCGCCAATCGATAGATCTCCTAGTGGTACACCTATTCAGCGTCTGGGCAGTCCGTCACATTTGAGCCTGTCTAACCAAACAACGCCGCCCGACAAGAAGCCTACCTTGGACCCTTCGCCCATACCAACAGACCAACCAGTATATAACCTTCAACAGCTAGAGCAGCCCGAGACTGTACAGGTCACTGCTCGCATTATCCAAGATGACCGCACCAAGCAGCCTACACTGGCTATGCCTACTGAGACTACCCCGCTGGATCTCCACCAGAGTCCCTTGATCATCGACCATCAAAAGCCGGCTTTTGTTCCCCAAAGCCCAGCTCGTGTCAAGACGGCGCCGGCTGCCACAACGGAAGCCGCTTCGCCTCGAGCTCCATCTTCATCGAATTCACGTGACCAGGGTTCTGCACTCCCCCGTTCCTCGTCTGAGAGTAGCTGGAGATCATTCGGTCGCCGAATGAGCGAGACAAAGTCGCTGCACAGCCCTGATGTCGAAGAGGAGAAGCGTGAAGACAAGAAAGCAAAAAAAGACTCGCGTACGAGCAAGCTTTTTAAGAGAATGTCCTCAGGCTTAGGCCTGAAGAGCTCTCAGCCAAGTCTTTCGCTGCCTGAGCAAGATCTACAATCTACCTCGTTGTCGTCTCTGCGAGAACCGCCACCGCCTGTCCAGGTCGGCGAACTCAACGTCCAGTTCCCTGACACATTAGTAAGTCGAGCGTATGGAAGTGATCAAGGTATGATGCTAATAGACAAAACAGCTCTGGAAACGCAGATTTGTGGAAATCGATGCTACAGGCAATCTCATCCTAGGGCCTTCAATATCAAATCCAAAGGGCATTACCAAGCGCTTTCACCTCACTGAATTCAAGGCTCCCTACCCTCCCGACCAGGATCAACAGGAGCTCCCCAACAGTGTTGTTCTAGACTTTGTCGACGGCCGCACACTGCAGTGCGCATGCGAGTCGTCCACCCTGCAAGCCCACGTCCTGCAAAGTAAGTCCTAACTACTTCTACAACACCGACGTTCGCTAACAACAAAGTCCTGCGAGAAGCACATGACGCATGGATTGCACACAGTCAAGCAGCCTAACTTTTCTCACTCTTACACCCACATACACACATAGACTTTTTCCCTATCATCCTACTCCCTCCACACACATACACACACATACCCGGCCTCTCACGGCCCACCTCTCCTTACGACGCAACATGGCAGCGTAGACATTTCTTTTGTGTTTTTGGATTCTCAACTCGCGATATCTCACATCCATGTTCCCCTTTTGCCAAAGAAGGGAAGGAAGCGAGGGGAGCTCAAAAGGGAATTAAATAAGACAGGCCAGGCAAGGATTGAATTGAATTGGATTGGATTGGAGTAGTACCTTAGCACACACACACATCAGCGCCATTATTGCATAGTATAGTATAGTATAGTTTTCTTCCTTTCCCATCCTATTCCAATCTCCCTTTTTTTTGTATCGGCGCTGCAGAGTCTGTTATCTATATTTCAACGGGTGCTTGTTTCGCTGTTTTCCTCTTTCTTTTCTTTTTTTTTCGTTTCTTGTTCTTTTCCTTTACCTTGTTTCTCTCTTTTTGACAGGTTGGAGGTGTGGCGAGGCGAGAGTGCAGTTTGGTTCAAGGGTACCTTTTTTTCTTGTTCTTTTTCTCTTTCTTTTTACTTCTAAACCTGTATAATATTTAATGCTGCTGGGCGGCGAGACGAGACTGAAAGGTGGGAGTGACTAAGGGGTGGTTGTTGAGGGAAACTTGAAAGGACTTGGTCGGCTGGTTGGGCTGGTTATGGATGAATATATTGGTTTTTTTGTGCCCCTCGCCCCCCCTTTTTTTCTGGGTTTGTGAGTTGTGTGTGTGTGTGTGTGTGTGTGTGTGTGTGTGTGTGTGTGTGTGTGTGCTTTGGGTGTTTTTGTGAGGGTGAGGGTAAGGGGTAAGGGCCGAAAAGGAAGGACATGAGATGATGATTTAGATGATCATGGTGGCGATTGGAGAGCAGGACTAGCGAGAGCGTGATAAAAAAACATGACATTGTGGTTGGTCATTGGTATCAACACGCTGCAATACGACGAACTGCCATCCATGTCATCTTGATCCCTGTCGTTGCCTCCCTCCCTCACCTCCCACATATTACACACCAAAACCTCACCTCAACACCAACCGCCCCAGCATCTTCCTCAACGCCTCAGCACCCTGCGTCCCGTCCTCGCCCAACCCCTCCTCAATCCCTTTAACCAGCCCCTCAGTCTTCTCCCTCAACTCATCAATGACGCGCTTCGAGTACTCAAAGCTGCCCTTGCTCTCCATGTACTTGCACGCATAGCGCTTGACCTCCTCGTCCGTCGTCTTCTGCTTGAGGATGTTGATGAGGATCTGGTTGCTGGGGTCTGCGCGGATGGCGTGGATGACGGGGAAGGAGAACTTGCCCTCTGTGAGGTCCTCGCACAGCCCTTTTAGAGACGTGTAGCCGGATGTGGGGGATAGGTTGAGGTGGTCGTCGAGGATTTGGAAGAGCAGGCCGATTGTGGAGACGAGAGGGGCGCAGTCGCTAAGGGGTGGTTGGTCGGGGGTGTTCTTTGTGCTTTGCAGCAGCAGGAGGAGGGGGAGGGGGGGAGGGGGGGACGTACACTTGGACGGCGCTCTCGGCTTGCATGAGCTTGATGGCGAGGCGGAAGAGGCCGCCGGTTTTGTTGCCGACCATCTCCAGGTAGTCGGCTTCGCTGGGACATGTCAGGCTGTCGCGCCAGTACAGGTCCATGCCTTGGCCTCTGTGTAGGTTGAGCAGCTCCTCGGTGAAGATGTCGATGAGCTTGGGGTTGCCCATGAGCAGCAGGTCCTGCAGGGCCTTGAAGTAGACGTAGTTTGCCGAGTTGATGGTCTGGGCGACGCCGAAGATGCTGTTGGCGACGGGGATGCCGCGTCGTAGCATCGAGTTGTCTTCGACATCGTCGACGAGCAGTGACGCCGTGTGCAGCATGCCCACCACCCGTGTGATTGTCTCGAGCCGCTCAGGCGGGACCTTCAGCCACTGGTTGAAGGCGGCGATGCATTGAGACCGGATATCCTTGCCCGGGTGGCCCCAGAGGTAGTCGTACGGCCCAAGCAGGATGCACTCTTTGTCCTCCCTCCATGCTGCGCCGTTGCCGTAGATGAGGTCTTCGCCCAGGGACTTGGTGTCGCTCGGCGGCGAGAGCGGCGTGGGGTAGTTTGTGGTGGCTCCTTCGAGAGACATGGGGTGTGGCTGCGGTTGCGAGTGCGAATGCGGTGGCGGCTGTGCGCTGGTGGCTGCGTCAATCGAGGCGTGCGAGGTCTTGCTCTTCTTGCTCTGGCTCATCCAGTCCGTCTCGGAGAGCGGGCGCAGGACGCTGTGGCGCGGATTTGCCGGCTGTGCGTTGGTGACCTGGCCGGTGGAGCTGGTGCGGGGAGGAATGGCGTTCGGCGAGGCGAATGGATGTGTTGTGGTGGTCATGTCGTGGGCAGTGGGGATTATTTATGTACCGGAGCGCGCGGGTAATGCTGATGTAGGTGCCTGGACAGTCAGACGCCCAGGACGATGCGTGGTGCAAGACCACAAAGGATGGAACGACCGGGTTGCATGCAGCTCGTGACGCGTGCAGGTCCTCAAAGAGCTGCGGAGAGCACCAGGCGGGGTGCACGGAGACCGAGCGCTTTGTTGGGATGAAGGCTTCGTGAGGCCTAAGTGGCAGAGCTCCAGCGCGTCAGCGTGCAGCTCGGGGAGAAAGATGGAGGAGGCAGTCTCCCGACGTAAGCACAAGGTCACTCGGGTATTATGGATAGCACGCTTGCTGTAGCTCCAGGAACCGTCATAGCTGCTGCTGCTGCTGTTGCTGCTACTGCTGCAGGCGATACGGCGTGCCGCGCCCGTGGTTCTAATCACAGCTTGAACATGACGCACTCATCGGCAGCTGTGGGCCGATCGCATTGTAGTCCACTGTGGCTGAGATCTCTGTCACATGAATGGTGGGGACCATCCAAACACGAACGCTGATCGCCCTCCATACATGCAACAATATTATCAATGCTTCGACACAACATGTTGCTCTCTTTGTTCTTCCAATGCCCGAGACAAGGCCTCGCTTGCTATTGTTTTCCACTGCTTGCCACAATGTATTGCTTGCTATTGTCTTCCGTTGCTCGACACAATGTGTCACTTGCTATTGTCCTGCTCACCTTGTCCAGTCATTCTAGGCCCCCATTTGCATCTGACGCACTCTCTTGCACGCCTCTCCATGCTCAAGCTATTCGCAATTCAAGCTCGCGAAGAAGGAAGTCTGCTAAAAGTATGTATTCTGCAAAAAGTATTAATTCTGCAAAAAGTATGAATTCTGCAAAATCGTGTAGCAAAGTCCACGACTAGTCTGCTATTTCATTGAAACGCTCAAAACATAAATCATAATTTAGCCAGCCATGAGACTAGAGCCGCGACTGGTGAATTCCAGATTGACCACACAGTAGAATACCCGCATGATGTTGGCGATCCCGGCAGCTGCTGGATCGGCTGTAAAGTCCTCCCACCAATATCCTACGATAGACTTAGTCGATGTCGTTGATGCCCAGATTCAGTCGCTGACCTTCGAAGCCTTCCTCCTCTTCGACGATACAGTCATAATGCGCTTCTGCTGCGCGCCCAAGTTCTTCTTCAATTCCTCGGTGAATATTTTGCGTCTTTGTGCATCCGTGGTGTTGTTATGATTGCCGTAGTACCCAGCACCCAGCACCCCCTCAGCTATCTCCAGAACACCAAGTGCTGCATCGAACGTGCCTTTGCTTTGACCGACAGCTTCGAGCCATGGGAACGCGTCGCGATAAAGTTGTTGAGCGGCATGCTTCGGTTGTCTCCACCAGCCAATACTGCCGTCGATGTAGAGCTTCTCGAGGTTCGTAGCCCACACCAGGACGGCAAAACAAGCGTTGTTGTATGCTTTCGAAGTACGGCCATAACCCCAGCCCTTGATACGCATCTTTTTGACATTGATAGCACCAGCAGGACCAAGGTTGATCATGAACGCGTAGAGAGCAACGCTATCAGCAAAGATGAGCTCGTTGCCGTAGAGAATATCACAAGCTTCCTGGTAGATCTGCATATTGACCGCGAGTAACGCGGGGACAAGGGAAGCAGCTTGCTCATCGGCATCGTCATTGACATTGCGCGACTGGTATGGCGACCTGCTTCTCGATACCTCGCCGAATGTCTTAACCGAGACTCGCTCCACACAGCGACGCCTGTGACGCTGTACCGCAACGAAGTGGATTCCCGAGGGTTCTGTCAGGGCGTAGCCGTATATCATGTTGCGAATCTCTGCAGGCAGTTTAAGGAAGGGAAATATCTTGTGTTTTGGTAGAGGCCTGGATGCTGCAGACTTGCGTTGCTTCTAAAGACATGTCAGTATGACTAGCATGCCATTGAAGCACCCGGCGGACCTTGGGCTTCACAGCTTCTTCTTCTGATCCATCGTCGCCATCGTCAACATCTAGCTCTTCCATCCGATAGTTAACCTGCGTTCGCTTGCGCTTCGAGTAGCGTCCTGCAGCGAATGTCATCTCTGGTGCTGCTTTCTGTGACATGCTGAACGCAATGTAGTGAATTCTGTAGAAGTCCTGAGTGTGAATGAAGGAGACGCGTGCAACGAAACACGAAAGAGACACGCGCTCAGATGCTTTTAATACACAGTTGCGTGAATCAGCTGCTTTCCGAATCGGGTCGTTAGTGTAGGCTGCAACGGAGGCGAGCAAGGGTTAGTAAGGCATCAACCTGACGGCGCCTGAGATCAACTGGGACGTGCAGTCGATAGAACAATCGAGGCACGATTAACCTAGAAGACTGTATTGACACTTGCCCGAGAAGTGAAGGAGCAGCGAAGCAGAACGTTGGGGAAGTCGCCTCATGATCACGCTTAGTCACCGCCAGCACACTAACCGTTTCTGGTACTGCAAAATGTGAGCTTCACTTACGCAGAACAACGAGATGGCATCGATCGATTCATTACTGACTCTCACACTCGAGCTCCCGCCTAGCTGCATCGAATTTTGGCCTCGGGATTCGCAATATGCTGTAGTTGGTACCTACAATCTTGAGAAAGAAGATGGGCAGGGTTTGTCAGATCCTGCGCAACATGAGGGGCAGAAGAAGAATCAACAGCGTAACGGGAGCTTGATCCTGGTACGGGTCAAAGGAGATGTAGTGTAAGCGCTTTTGCAATGATATCGGTTGTGTTGTTATGAGACTGACCAAGTTCAGCGAGATTGTACAGACACTCGCAACACCATCCGCGATCCTAGATGTACACTTCCTGCAGCAGGAGGGCGCGGATTCCATCTTTGGAGTAGCAACATCGACAGGCTCCATGGGTATTTACCAGCTTGATCAGGAGTCTGCCAACGATGTGCCTGAGATCATGCTCCTCCAGACCATTCAGTACTTCCCTGAAAACGAGTTAATCACCGCCTTCTCGTGGCATCCAGAACAATCAGCAGTCGGCATGACGCTCTCGACTGGAAAGGTCTGCCTTGGTAAAATTGACTTGGAGAATCCATCGCACCTGGATGTCGGCCTCCACGAGCTTGAAGCGTGGACCCTTGCCTTTCTACCAGATGGAACAGGCATATACTCTGGAGGCGATGACAGCGCTTTGAAGTACATGGAGCTTCCCAGAGATCATCCTGATAGCAAGGAAGAGATCTTAGGAGCGAACTACGCCCCCTCTTGGATCATGTCCTGGTCCGACAAGAAAGCGCACAGCGCCGGTGTCACGGCAATCCTGCCTATACACGTCGACAGCGGAAGCAGCTGGATAGTAACCGGCAGCTACGATGATCATATTCGACTGATCCATGCACCCACCGTGGGACGTCGTCAGGTGCATGCTGAGATGGATCTTGGAGGTGGAGTGTGGCGCTTGAAGGTCTTGAATAAGAAAATGCCTTCCGTGGCAGCGGCCAACACAAGTGAAGCATCGCAACCGCCGGAAGAAGTGTTACTTCTAGTCAGCTGTATGCATGCAGGTGCGCGCATTGTGAAGCTTGTACGAACCGGTGATATCTGGAGTTTTGAGGTTTTGGCCAAATTCGAGGAGCACAAGAGCATGAATTATGGAAGCGATTCGCAGGTTGGATTAAATGCAAAGGGACAGCGAACGTTCATCTCCACGAGCTTTTATGATCGACTCCTGTGCTTGTGGAGGTACTAGAGCAAAAAAATGATGTTCGAAGGATCACATTATCAAGCGCATCCAAGAGTCTCACTTCTTGTTAAGATACTATTCGCAGCAAGGGACACAACATTGATGGTATGGCGTCTTAGGATTCTGTCACGAGACTGCCGAACAGTCATTTTCAGGATCCTGAACGTAAGATGTGTGATGGTCAATTGGATATTCACCAAAAGTCTACCTGTACCCAATGCTCTGAAGCCAGCTACCTGTCTATAAAGACAGTTACATTGTACACATGAAGAACGCCATGAAAAGCACCACCCTAATCCGCATGCAGGAAGGAACTTGTGAGAACAACAACAGCGACAACCTACTGAGCAGGACCCCGATATCCCCGAGCTGGAGCATACCCAGGGTACATCGTGCTCTCCAGAAGCGAGTTTTCAAGACCGTTCAGCTGCGTCTCTTGACTCACCAGCTCCTCAGCTGTGTTTTCATCCAAGTATTTTTGCAGGCTGTACTGCAAGTTCCCTTCGAAATTCTCTGCTATGGTCGCAGCAGGCTGCTGCCCGGGAGTAGAAGCAGCAACCCAACTGTGCTGCGGCGCATCCCCAGAGACAACAGGAACTGGCTGCTGTGTGTTCGTAGCCGTCAGATTAACGGGATACTGCGAAGACTCATCGGCAGCGAGAGGCTGCTGTAGACCGAACTCAGCAGAGATGTTGGACCCCTGTCCGCCACCAGATACTTGTGGCAGATAGCCACTAGACTGAAAGTGCTGTGTCATGGACGGCACCACTCCAAGATATCTCGCACCCTCCAAACCTGCTGGCACGTGGTATGGGGGGATGCCATCGGGAGGCGGAGTTGGCGGCACCCAATCCCAGGCACCGAGTATAAAGTGATATCCAGGTGGTACGGGTCCGGTAGTAGGCCGAAAGAATCGTGGGACCCATGTCGAATTGGGTGTTGGCGGCGCACTCTTCTTAATGCTCGACAGCTTGCCCCAGTCATCGATGGTGAAAGTGTCCCCGTGACCGTTGCGGTATTCACCCTCAGGAAGTCCACCGACGTTCTGGTAAGCGTGTCGAACCTCCTCAAAAGCAAGTGCCAGGTAGTCGGCGCCTGTGAGTTTGAACCGCGCGGCGTACTCTTGAATGATGATCATACGCCGTAGAGGATCGCCGCTTGCGCGCATGTAGTCATCCTGCAGGCACCTTTTCAGGCCTGCGATGACAGGGGGAAGTTGGGACAGAGACATGGTGCTAAAACAAACAAGTATGCTGCCAGTAGATTAGCTTTGCAGACTACAGTGTTGGTGTAGTACCTACCTTTTGCGATTAAAATGTGGAGCGGGAATGGGAAGCTGATTATTGTATCTGTTGTAAGAGTCAAGCCTTTGTTGTGCAGACTAAAGAGTTATCTATTCAAGAGGAAGACTGCCCTTATGCTTTGAGGCCCTGATTCTATAGCTATCTGGTATTGAATCGATACAACTGAGACAATGTCGATGAACCAATATTAACTTTCCGTTTGGTCTCAAAGGGATTTCGCATGCTCTCAAAAATGCCAAAGACTAAACGCATCTTAGAATTTTACCTACCTCGAGTAAGCGCCCATGGGCACAATCCAGCGAACCGATGTTGAGGCATGTGAAGTCATTGTCCAGGGTTTTTTCAAGTTCGGTTCAGAACCCTACAAAATTCACTGTATGGGGATATTTTTTGAATGTGAAGTCTGTAGCCAACTCTGAGGCTATTGATCCCTTGCCAAATATTGGGGGTTCTGTCATTATGACAGCTCGCCTCCAGCAACTTCCCGTGATCTCCCTCTTGCACTGTGCAGCGATTATTATCAATGGCCTGACACACTTGATCCACCCGCACTATGATAGCACATTATTCTGTGAGCTATGTGACAGAAGGCGACAAGCAGCGGTGTTGGGCGTTGAGGCACTCATGTTGAAGGGTTTCTGAATAATCTGTGTGATTACCTTGTTTGATCCAGCAAATTTAATGGACACCATTATCTACGCGAGCTCACGGTACCAGGAGAGTTGAGAGTCGGTATTGTTCCAGTGCCCTGGAGCATCCATGTGGTACTGCAGCTAGACCCGTGCTAATCAAAAGCAATGTATGCCTGCCTTGTTGAGTAGCAACACAGCATTTCTGAGCAAGACTACGACTTGTAGTTGTTGAATTGTGTAGAATGAGGATTTGCATAGAGAAGGAAAGTGTTCAGGAGCCCCTCAGAGGATAGGACCTTTCGTGCAGCTGCTCTTGCTCTCCAAGGCTGCTACAATACCGTCATGTCTGAGCGTCTGGTATCAGCGCTCGGTTGGCATGTGAATACTGCTTATCTGGAACTATAGAATGCACAATTCTGTATGAGCGTCTAGAGTGTTGCATCTGAAAACCTCAACGATTGGGATGCCATCCCACGAATACGGTGCCACTAGAGCGAGCACCAGGAGAAAGCATTCTGCTCGCGATAGGCTTTGCGGCGTTGGGCTAGACTGGAGCGTTGCATCTAATCTACAGCAAACGCACAAATCATAGAGGGGAATGGTTCTGTATTTCTCGATATACGACGAACGCCGCACGTCGGGGTCATGTCAATCATGGAGCGCCATGCCCTTATCAGTTGACAGCCGGATAGTGCGTGAGATGCACCGAAGTGAATGCAGTAGCGAGGATCGAGTCTTGTATAGTGATTGCTTTGAATCAGGCTTAGATTCTGTGTGGATAATTGTTGCAGGTCATTATTGCCTGTTGGGTCCGCCAACATGACCATTCCGAATTTCCATACCATTTTGGTGGCATCACAACTCACACGGGAAGGGAGTTGTACATATGTGCCACGGGTAAGTGCCACCTTGTCTACCGAACTATCGGAAGATGGGGCCCAAGCATTGATCGTTGGTCCGCTGCGATGTTGGAACAAGGTGATATATGAGGCCGTCGAATTTACTCGATCACATCGAGTAAAGAGGGTCCTGCCGGAGCTGATTGGCCGCCAGCGCCGCCGCCGCGAGGCTTCCCCACATTGTTAGAATCATCTTTATCTCCCATCTAGACCCTATCTAGTGTAGCTCGCTGACTGGACGCTACCAAGCGAGGGTCTAAGCAACTGGACATGCGACTTCGCAGCAACACTACAGCACGATAAAAGGATTTCCGGGACTAGACTCCTCTTTTGACGTATTTCTATCGAGTCAACTTCTAGTGTACGAAAATGCCATCTTGCTTCCTATCACGGAGACGGCTTCGTGGATGCTTGTGAAGGTTAGCGCTTGCAGGTTGGCGGCACACGATCCCATTACGATGTGCCTGCGTCACGCGCGGATGCTCTCTACCAAGAACTGTCAGTCCAGTCTCAGGTCGCGTCCTGCTCGCATGACTATGCGCAATCGGCATGGATAGTCGGCGAAGCGATAAGTAGTTCTGTTGCAGCATTCGCGGGTGGGTGATGGTGGCGTTAGCGAGCTGCTTGCGAATGTGATCTGCCACGGGCGCTAGCCCTCGTCCTTATCAGTGCCTGGGGTAGAGCCTATCCAACCTCAACGTTAGCCATTCGCGTCCCTGGATACCTCCTATCAACTCCGTTGTGGATCTTTCCGGAGCGCGCTCATGTTTCCGGTGGTGAATTATAAGTATCAATTGGTGCCCCATGATGCAACCCACATCAGAAGGTCATTCGAACGCCAGTTCGACCTCGTCAGACCAATACGAAACGGCATTGGCTGTCATCCTCCATATTTCCGCCTCGGCACCTTCTATCTTCCAATCGTCGACCACGTCGGTTGCCAACCACTCATATCGACAATCTTTACGGAGCTCAAGCGCGATACCCTTTAGCGCAACGCCATACTGACCGGGGTCAAGAATCCTATACAGAAAGGAAGGCTCCCCAGTCAACGCGCCTGATCACTCTTTCTTACTGTACAACGACACTGTCACACATAGTCTGCCACGAATGGCGGCGACAACAGCCAGAAAGTCAAAGGCCGCCCATTATGTGGAGAGGTTCGCCCTACCGAGCGAGCCAGGTCTCACCACTGCTCAGCTCATGCTTTACAACCACGATCTTGCTCCCGTCGAGCCTGAGCGCCGCCAGTGGGGTAAGCAATGCGGAGAATAGTCACGATAAAGTAGCTACTAACACGGCCAGGTGCTTGGAATTTTGTAGGATTCTGGGTCGCCGATTCCTTCAATATCAACACGTGGATGATTTCTGGTGCCTACATTGCTGATGGACTCTCATGGTGGCAATCGTGGATCTGCGTTTGGCTCGGATACTCCCTTGCTGCGTGCTTCGTTTGCCTGACTGGACGCATTGGTGCCACCTACCACATTTCTTTCCCTGTTGTCAATCGTTCATCATTCGGCATCTGGGGATCTCTATGGCCGGTCTTGAATCGTGCGGCTATGGCTTGCATCTGGTACGGTGTGCAAGGTTGGATTGGAGGCACTTGTGTCTACCTCATGATTCGATCTATCTGGACTAACTGGCGCAATGAAGACGCGGCTGGCGGCGTCCCGAACGGTATTCCTAATTCAGGCACGAACACCGTCCACTTCGTGTCGTACCTATTCTTCTGGCTTGGCTCTCTTCCATTCCTATGGCCTGCCGTCCACAAGATCCGCCACTTGTTTACCGTCAAGGCGTATGTTGTTCCAACAGCCGGTATTGCCTTCTTCATCTGGGCTATTGTTCGTGCCAAGGGTATCGGCCCAATCGTACACCAACCTGGCACCAAATCAGGCTCCGAACTTGGCTGGCTCATGGTGCGCGGTACCATGTCTGCTATTGCCAATTTTGCTGCCTTGATTGTGAACGATCCAGACTTCGCTCGTTTCGCTCGCAAGCCATCCGATGCGTTCCTCCCCCAGCTGCTTACTATCCCTCTCGGATTCGCTGTGACATCCTTCATTGGTATTATTGTGTCCTCGTCGTCTACTGTAATCTTTGACGAAAAGCCAATCTGGGATCCTCTTATGGTCCTCGAGTCGTTCCTCAAAGAAGGTGGCAGCGCACAGCGCTTTGGTGTTTTCGTTATTGCAGCAGCCTTCACGCTCGCACAACTGGGTACCAATATTGCTGCCAACTCCATCTCCGCCGGTACAGACATGGCTGCGCTGCTGCCACGCTGGATCTCTATCCGCCGCGGCTCCTATATCTGCGCGCTTGTCGGCCTTGTCATGTGTCCATGGAACCTCCTCAGCAGCACCAACAGCTTCACCACCTACCTCAGCGCATACTCGGTATTCCTCTCCTCCATTGCCGGCGTAATGGTCTGCGACTACTACTTTGTTCGCAAGGGCTATCTCCAGATCAAGGACTTGTACTCAGGCAGGAAGACCGGCCCCTACTACTTCACCTTCGGCTTCCATTGGCGCGGATATGCCGCCTACATCGCTGGTATTCTCATCAACGTCGTCGGCTTCGCCGGCGCAGTCGGCAACGACGTCCCTGTTGCTGCCCGCCGCATCTACGATCTCAATTTCTTCGCTGGATTCCTTGTCGCTAGCATCGTGTATTGGAGCTTGTGCAAGATCAGCCCCATCCCCGCGACCAGTGACGTATGGTGCGAGATCGGCGATGAGATCACAGAGGTCTCTATTGCGTACTCTGATAGCGAGGGCGACAAGTACGATGAAGAAGCGATGCATGGCGGTAAAGGCGCCGACACTAAGATTGGAGAGGCCGAAGCGAATAACCATGGAAGATTCTAAAACCGACTTGTTCTTGTCAGCGTGTTGCGAGACTGGATCACGGCATACCCATGGAAAGGGTATTACGATGTTGCCGCGGTCCTACAACCTTGTCTAGTATTTAGATCATGAGATACCAATTACTATTGTGTTCATTTTTGCATTTACATACAATTTCTTGGTTCTGGTGCAGTGCTTCTACGAATGCTGCGTACTTTCTGGCTCTGCTTATCTACTGTGGTAAAGATCAACACATCCCACAGGGTACGACGCAAGGGTCCGCGGTCCGAGTGCTTGGTGTTCAGATAAGGACTTCACTGGTTGTCGAACGCAGGGCACACAGAGCGTGGGGCTTGACGTACGCTCGGGTTTCTCACATCCCGTGCAAAACTTCCATATTCGTCAACTAGGTATCTGCGGCATCGCTTCGAGAGCTTGTAAAAGCGAAGCCCTGTAAAGTTTGGAGACTGAACTGTAGAAAGCTTTGTAGCAATAATCTAGAATTAATGTACCATTGTTGTCAGAAGCACTTACAAAGGGCTATGAGCCGCTTCTGCCATCCTTCGAGCGGATTATCAGGTTTACGCGTTGAACGCGCGAACACACGTAATATATTTCTTGCCTTGAGTTTTCATTGGTTGAAACCGTTCAACGCGTTGCGCTTCCCAACCTCCATTAAAACATGAGCTGGACGCTCTTTGCGAGTGCTTCAAACCTCGAGCCCTCGATCTGCGTTGACCAATTCCTTGCCACATTAGCATTTCCCACAGTCTCTGCCCAACATGGCCTCATCAAACCACACAAAGCCATTCCGCTTTGTCGACCTACCCAGAGAGATCCGGGACAAGATCTACCGCATACTGTTGTGTGGCTTTGGGCCTCGACCGACTACCATCACCCCTCAATTTGATGCTGCTGGCAATCCAAATTTTATGAACGAGATTGCTATTCTAGATCACACGGTTGACACGACGATTCTTCTTGCTTCTAAGCAGGTCCATCGAGAAGCATACGATATCATGGTCAAAGCAAATCGATTTGTCCGCGTCACCTCGTCTGGTGGATTTCCGTTGCGCGTTTTGCTCAATCATCTTCGTGTCCCAGTAGTTACTGAGAATGAAGAGAGCGTTGATGCGTTCAAGGGCTACGTGCTGTCGGTATCGATGTCTTGTGTAAAGGGGGCCGGGGATGAGTTTCAAGGCTCACCCTTCTCCATCGAGCCAGACAGTCTGATGCTGCTTAGCCGTGACATGGCCGTCTTCTGTGAGATCCTGATGGATGGGTGGATATATATCTCGGACTTCGGCACAAAGATAGCATTGAAGATTGCAGTAGGACCGGGCAGCACCCTCGCTCCCTCATTCCACAAGGCCCCAATCAATGACTTCTTCTCCGAGAATACACAAAAGGCTCTCCTCCAGCCTTTCCGCGAGCGCCTCCGCGGCTTCAAAAAAGTGAAAGTCCGCGGCTTCGTCGACCGCTCCCTTGCGGCCGCCGTTGAAGCTGAAATGGCACAAGATGTCGCCTCAGACCAGATGCCATACTTGACAAATATATAGGCCTTAAGGCCGCAGCTTAGAGATTATATGCAGCGAAAAGGACCGAAGAAGCGTCCCTCACATGGCAAGACGCCGCACTGGAAATCGAGCAACTCCTGGAAAGCAGCTCCTGGCCGTCCCTCACCGAGACCGGTGGAGTCTCCTTTGTAGCGCGCCTAGCTGAGACATGCTTTCTGATGAAACTAAACATTGCGCACATCAAGCTCGGCGATATGAAACGAGGCGTCGCGTTTGCGGAAATCCTGGCATCCGATGCGTTGAAGATGGGAGCGGCGGCGCTGAGGGAGGGGTATTGGAAACCGGGGTTCAAGTGGAAACCCAAGGATGTGCATAGAGCGAAACTCAGCTTCAGATATGCAGTTTATTTTCGGTTGGAGGGGAATCCTCAAAATGTCCAGACGGCGGAGAGGATGATTGGGGCGGCGGACAGGCTCTTGCCTGGGGACAGGGGAGTGGAGAGGGAAAAGGAATTGATTGCGGCTTGGAAGGCGTCATTGAGGTGATGTGTCTTGGATGAGAAATCCGAGGCAGTGGTATGCGATTTTGATGTTAATCCATGGCTTTCTCCGGGAGTTGTGTCAGGGATATGCAGGAGTATGCGACAAAAATAGTGGGAGTGTGCTTGCCTCTGTCTTAGATTTCCATGTAGCTTCTTTGGCAGTGTGACTTAGGTGCAACGCTTATGTGTTCAACCCACGAGATAGTTCGTGCGGGGAGTTGATGACACAAGATAGTTTTTTCAAGCAGAACTGAACATGCTCATCGCAACAACCACGTCAAGACAGACGACATGACACTCGGCTCTGCCGAAGAGTGATGATTGACAATTTGACACTATGTATCGTGGTCATCAGAGACATACTTGTCAAAGTGATAGGTTAGGTGGCCAGCACTACACTCAGATCTTACCTCAATCCTTACCTTACTGCTAGATCACGCTCTTCCTGCCGCATCATATACGCTATATGATTGCACACATAGGTGGTGATAGAGATTTGTAGCACGACCCAAGTCTTTCTGTTGATGTAAAGAAGGTGCGTTGTGTCTGAGTCACTATACAGCGTTGTCTCGTGCAGATAAAATAGTCTAGGATTGGCATGACAAAAGCAGTGACGTATGCGATCCAACAAGGAATGCGTGGCATTGGGTTCTGACTTGCCACACATGTCAACTAAGAGTTCGCAGAAGTGCGAAACGATTGACAGCAGCGCAAAGTTGCAGTGACGAATGCAATGCATATACCCCTGGCTATGACTCGCGTGGTGCTGTTTCGGCTCCAGTTTCCTGCCGCGTCGATCTTCAGGTACAAACTATACGAGCAGATGCCGATTTCCTAGTTGGGACGGAGATGGTCTTCTAAGGGACATCGTCCGCCCTCTACCACATCAACATGCGAGCGAGCGAGAGAGTCCATGGCGAGGACAGCCGTGAAGAAGGGCCGAGCCGCCACAATAGGGGTCGCGAGAGATGGTGATGTGCTCAGGCTGACAGGCACTCGCTGGCGCTAAGTTTCAGCTGCGGCAGGGGGATGGTGTTCACCAGAAGTCTAAAATAATACGAGCCAGCCAGCCCGACACCATCTTGAATCGACGCCTTTGCAGCACAACCTTTTCGGCCACGCCGCATAGCAAGCACCGCCGACTGCCTGCCCTGATCATCGCCCGCCGCGCACGCATTATTCACCCCCGCCATCCGTGGCTTATCCGGTCCCTAGTGTAGTAGTGCCACACCACAGCAACAACGAACCGTGCGCGCCCTTGGGAATTGAAACGCCCGACTCCGCAACCTCTACGGACCTCCAGCCGCGCCTTCTTTCTTGCACGTTCGACCATCTTCCGCATGCGCTCTTCCTGACACCCGCCGAAACGCCCTCGCTCATTACTGCACGCATATTCCTACCACGACGACTGCACTGAGGCTCGCCGCCGCCGCCGTCCTGTGCTGGCATTCCCTCGCATTGATTGCGCCGCACCCCAGCTTCTTGGCGGTCCCTTGACGACAACGAACATTACGACTCCTGCATGCACGACCACACATGAGCCAGAATGACGCGACCACAAATAATACGAGCAGGTATGGCAGCGCTCCGTCTCCAGTCCTGGAGCAGCTGCGTGAGCGCATACTGACGTCTTGGCGTAGACACGATCGACCTGCAGGACAAAACATCCCCCACTGCACAAGACCACTCGAACCAGCCAGAGCACCCCGCGCCGCTCGGGGTAGGGCCTGCTGCACCTCATCAGCAAGCCACTCTTCGGTCTGTCGAAGATGAGCGATCTGCCGAGGAAGCCCGTCTTCAGAACGCCTGGAACACCGCCGGGAACTCGTTGAGCGAGGACCCTGGGTCGGACGACGAACGCACCCTAGTCAACCATGCACATGGCCAGAAGCACAATGCTGGTGCACACGCCGATGACGACGATGACGACGACGACGACATGCAGGACGCCGACGTGGAGGAGGACATGGACGATGACATGCTCGACAAGATCTCGAGTTCACCTTCGATTGACGATGGTGGGTATTTTCTACCTTCTTATCCCTTGGTGTGGCCGACGCGAGGAGGGTCTTCGACTCCACAATCGTCACCGGTCATACCCAGTTCCGCTTCTTCGTCACCTTTCACCAATACGCCCGTGCATTTCCCTATACCCAATGCCCACGATGGTCGACAGCTCAGCGTCCCAGCGTTTGGTGCAAACAACCATTCAACAAGTTTCTCCTATCATCCTACCACACCTCCTTTATTTCATTTTTCTCAACACCCTTCAACATTACAGTCAACGGAGCATCATCGTGGTGAGTATATCTGGACAAGGACCATCACCGGCTCTCAGATCGATGCCACAATTCCAGAGGACGAAGACCAAAGCCCTAGGACAAGGCGGCTGAAGCTCATCGAACGGAAAATACAGCACACGAGGGAGAATTCGCAGGAATCTTTAGCATCCGAGCTAGACGAGGAACATGCCAGAAGGATGCTACAGTCTGTTCGACCGCCAGCGACAAAACTACCAGAAGACCCGTTCATCGAGACAGATACACACATGTCAAGGAACACTAACAGCACTTCATCTCTAACCAAGCTTTCCAATGACGAAGATGATTCCTGGACAACCGACAGCGACGCCGACTCCTGGGACCAGGAACTGGAAAACGATGATGATGCATCCAATGACATTTCATTCTCTGATGATCCCAGATTTGTCGACTCGGGGTGGGGAGGCGAATGCTTACGAGAAACAGAGGACATCGATTTCGAATTCGTCTATGCCCTGCATACTTTCGTTGCGACGGTAGAAGGCCAGGCAAATGCCACAAAGGGTGACACGATGGTGTTGCTTGACGATAGCAACAGCTACTGGTGGCTCGTTCGAGTTGTCAAGGACAGCAGCATTGGTAGGCTTGTCCAAGGCTCGCCACACGCATTTGCTAAACAGTGTTCAGGCTACCTACCTGCAGAGCATATTGAGACGCCCACTGAACGCCTAGCGCGTCTCAATAAACACAGGAATATTGACCTCTCAGCGACTATGCTCGGAGATACTGCCGAGAAGACAAAGAACCCTCTAAAGAAGGCTATGAGACGACGCAACGCCAAAACCGTACAGTTTGGACCGCCAAGCTATGTCGAAGCATCCGACTACGATTACTCATCTGACGAGGAAGGTGGTGAACTTTTCGGTGGACCAGAGCCAAAGCAGGCGCAACAACAGCAGCAACAACAGCAACAGCAAAATGCCACGCAAAATTCAGAAGCCGAACAAGATGAATCCTTGGAAGTGAAGCCACTGAAACTCGGTGGTGTCAAGAAGGTCTCCTCTGAAGAGTCACGAACGTCCAGTGAAGAATCGGCGACAAACGACGAGAAGTCAAGGACTAGTGACGAAATATTTGACCGTCCACTGGACCAGAAAGTCTCTCGGAATGGCACCCTTCGTAACACGGATTCGTTCTTCAAGGACGAGAATACTGAAACCCGAAAAATTACCCTTACACCTAATCTGCTCCGTGACGATTCCAGTACGTCTACAACGGGTTCTCGTGAGCGCGGACCAAGTCTCGAAAGCCTAGAGAAGAATGGATTTGCAGACAAGGTCAAGGATGATAAGAAGAAGAAGGACAAGAAATCTGGTATGCTTAGCGGCCTTTTCAAACGCAAGGACAAGAAGGACAAAGACTCGAAGGGCGAAAACGATGCTGTAGAAGCCGACCTGAAAAAGGCCATCGAAAAACCAGAACAAACTTCACCTAAATCCGCTCAGGCGAAGCCTGCAGATGCCGCACCTGAACGTCCTTCAGAGGAACAAGCCGCGCCAGCGCCTTCGAGACAGTCGAGCAAGGGCAAACTGCAGAAGCAACATCGCGCCAGAACCGACTCACCAATCAAGACGAAGAGTATTCTGAAGACAGACAGTCCGATGGAACCCACGGTTGATCCAGAAGAAGCCATCGAAGCACGCGAGACCAGCACGCCAGGACAGCAGACCCCATCAGCCATGCGCGTTGTATCTCCGGAACAGGAGGGAACATCGACGACGCAGCCAGCTGTGCAAGAACGTGTGAAATCACCTGAAAGTCAATCAGCTATGGCCGCGGTCAACTCTAAAAATCCCTTCCGGTCAAACACGACGACAGAAAGCGCGCCAAAACCTGAGAAGGTCCGGAAGGCGAAAGAGCGAGTGGCGTTGGATGATTTCGATTCCAGCGCGGAAGAGAGTGACGACCCATTCGCGGATCCCGATGCGCAAGAACAGGCAACTACCGAACCTGTTGGACGATTGTCCGAGTCACCCGTTCATGTCTCCGCTGCTGACGCACAACCTGCGAACAAGGAGGCTGCCGTAAGCAAAGATCAGGAAACGGATGCGCATCAGCCACCCGGTCTCACAGGCGACAACTCGAGTGCGGACACCAGTTCACGACTATCCACACCGGACCTGGATGTGGCAAGCCCAGACACCATTGTGCCCCAAAAGCTCAACGTTGCTGCGCCTCGTGCTGAAATCTCCCCCTCGCCTACACACCTCAGTCCCACATCGAACCTTGTCCCGCCAACATCACGCGCCGCTCCGGTGCCACTAAACCTCAATACGTCACCTTCAGTATCGCCTATTCCCAGGTCCTCCGAGTCTTCGACACTGCCAGCCTGGTCTGACGCCAGTCTGCGCTCGTACCTCGACGATGGTAGCGAGATTCGTGATCTGCTCCTGATGATCAACGACACCAACGGTGTCGTACCTGTTGCCAAAGACCATCCATTGATGAGTGGTCTTTATGTAGAAGAGACTAAGGCAGCACAAAACCTCAGTAGCGAGCTCGACAGGCTGTTGGCTGGTCTGATGGACAACCGGATGAAGCGCCACGGGAGTGGAGCGAGTAAAAAGAGTCAGTTGAGCCAAATGAGCAAGGCTAGCACTGCTGGCGGCAGGTAGCGGTAGCGAAACTACATAACCGAATTTTCGCTAAGCAACAAGAAGAGGAAGCATTTTCATCGACTATACCCTAGGGAAACGGCGTTCAGCAAGGTTTGCTTTCATTTTGGGCGGAAACGTGTCATGTGGTATGAAATCTGCTTTCTTGGGTGGTACATTTGTGCGATCTTTTTTTTTGCTTTTATTCAGCAAGAGTCAGAGAGAGTCAGCTGGGCCTGGCTTGTCATGGCGGCGGTCTGCTCTTGCCTTCATATTTGGTAGCCTTCTGGTCTTTTGGCCTACTTTTTTCTTCGTCTTCTTCCCCTTCCTCTTCCTCTTCTTCATCGTCGCGGTCTCAACCGCTGGCTTCCCGTTTTGTATCTCATTTTGCTTCGCACCTTCCTTCTCTAATACCCTATCATGACCGGTTGGTGTTTTCTTTTCCATTCTCACTTCACACGCAGCTATATTAGATACCTCAGTGTATTTAGCTTTACGTATACCAGCCTTTCTGCTCTTCCATATGAAGTCTCTGCACCGCTGATCATCTGCCTTACTCTTGCTGGCGGAGGAGGAGTGCACTTGCCTTGGTTCCCCTCCGCTATAGCTAATCTTAGCCAATCTCCCTGACATGACTTCGCTCCAAACCCACATCGGAGCTGTGGAGATCATAGGTGAGGTCTCTGGCCATGAGACCACATGCAAACATGCTCCATGTTTGCGTATCATAGTGGAGTTGTCCAGTCTGCGAAGATCCAAGACGAGATAATGTCCAAAAGTCTTGCCTGTAGAACACCCAAGCTCGAATGAAGAAGGCTATACATCCAGTCTATGTGCCTCAAACCTCCATAAGTACCAGCACCGATGGCCGTATGATATTAGTAAGGGCCACAGACTCCCCCAACAGCTCTCAGCAGATAACTTTCATCAACTCAAACGCCGCCCCCACTTCGCCATAATCCCACTCCTCTTCATCGGGCGCAAACCGGGACCCCACGTATTCCTCCTTCCCAATCCGTCCCACAGGCGCCTCAAGCTCCAACCCAAGCACCTCCCTGACCCTCCCCTCCTCCCCCCACGGACTGCGCTCCCCCATCCACTGCGCCGCAAGCTCCACCCTACGCACTGCCGTCTTACCCCCCAGCTGAAAAAACGCAGGCCACCACCCCCCAGCCTGCACCGGCGCCTTGATCGACACGACAACGCTCCGCGCATTGGGGAACTGCACCAACGTCGCTGCAGCGCACGCCAGCACGCGCGGCCAGAACCGGTGTTTCCACCCGTGGCCGACAGCGTCGAGATCCCCACTGCCGAAGACGAGGTGCGCCGACTCGATCGTCACAAGCACGTGCCGCACCAGCGCGCAGTACTGCGGCGCGAGCGTCGATGGCTTGGGCAGCCACACTCGGAACGCGTTGCAGCTGTACAGCACGGGCGCGGACTCGGCGTGGATCTGCGCGCAGGCCGCGAGTAAACAAGGGGACAGTAGGGATGCGACTGGTTGCGGTTCCAAGGGGCCGTGGGGCCCGCGGCGCACGATTTTCGAGGAGAGCGAGGATGACGGCGAGTAGAAGGAGCGTGTGTAGATGAATATACAGCCTGGAGTGCACAAGGCGTGGGTGTAGATTTGGTCGCGCAGTTCGCGGGGGAGATCGAGGAAGCTGATGCGGGATGGGTGTGCTTTGGGAGATTGGCGCCAGGAGGTAGGGAGGGAGTGTGAGGTGGGGTGAGGCTCTGAGGCCATGGGGAGCAGCTGCCAGCCGTGTTCTGATAATTTTCCCTTTATTTCTTTTATCTTTTCTTCTTCTGGTATTGTATTTCAATGTGCACGGCGAGAATGGTCATGTGGAGGTCGATGCGCGAGTAATCTGGGGTTGATATATATGCGTGCTAGCTACTTTTGGCGCGAATCGGCTGCACCTTCCTCCACCTCGACCTCCAACTTACATCCCTGCATACAGCACTCTTGTCTACACACCGTATCGTGCGACCTTGCTTTACTTGAAACATCTCTTCACCCTTTTCAAAAAAAATGTGTAGCAAGCAAAAATTGCGCCAGTGAATACCCCAAAGGAGCTATCAGACAAGACCAGTCCCGCATAGTGCCATGCAGCTGATTTGTGTCGGTCGCACGACTTCAGGTGCTCGCGGACCCTGACTGGTAAGTTTTAGAAAAAGAAAGGGCTTGGTGAAGGGCTGATGAGTTTCTGTATTCCATGACTTTGCTAGGCAGAATGGGGCGCACGTGAGGGCACGTGGGATGTGATGCAAAGGGTTGGAGCACGTGTAGATGTTGCCTGATTTCAGAAGCATAATCAACAAGCCGACATTCTTGAGCCGAGGCTGAAACCTGCAGTTGTTGTTGCCCAGAATGATACGGAGCATCTCTGTGAATTGATCCCTCTCTCCATACGATGCAAAGCAGTTCTTGATGCGGTCTCATCCCAGATCTGTACAGTTATTCCACACTCTATTGATGCATCATTGTTGGGTACCCCGATTTTGCATGTCCTGTAATATAGTTTACGCTTGGAAGGACCATCCTGTCATGAAACTGGTTGATAAACTCTGCTCGGCCATTGGCGAAGCCTTTGTAAGGATGCGGGGAGGCTGGCGCCAGAGTGCCTGCGTGACGTATTATCTCAGGGCGAGGGCTAACATGCTGCCAGAGTATCTCAGTCCGCCGCTCCTAACGACGCTCTCGCAGCCAGTCATTCGTCTCTATCCACAATGTTTTGTTCTGTTGTGAGATCTTTGCGCCGGAAACCTTAACTCCAGCAAACACAGCGTCCCACAGCGCAAATGATGTATGGAGATCGTGAGGGAAGTCGATTGATTGTGGGAAGTATCGAGTGGATACGGTGTCGATGACTCGTGCTTTTGAGTCTGCAGAGGTTGGGTCTGAGTCATTGGTGAGTTCATCGAGATAGGACTTGACGCCAATGCCGAGTGCGCAGTTATTTGGCAGAAGGAATGGTAATCTATACCAATGTGAGCAGAGTCTGAGAGATGCAGGAAGGCGACGTACTTAGTTATCAAATGTGAGAGACCAGTCTTCCTCTCACAACACCCGGTCAGGAACATGTTTGTGCACGTAGCCTCGACAAGATCGCGTAATGTCTGACGAACCAGGTTCACGATCGATCCATAACCAAGCAGGTGCTGGCTAAGGGGACCAGTGAAGCCAATTGGCTTGTGTTGGAGTGTGCCTAGACCAGCGACACGCGAGATCAACATGTTTGCATGCTGATCTTTTGCTGTGATATTGTCAGTTGATACTCAACGAACACATAATTATATACTGACCATTGCCGCGCATTGGTGCGCCATTGTACGGGAACATAGCAATGTCGCCATTCAAGTCCTCGAGACGTAGCAACTCTACAGCGAGCACAGCACTTTCTTCAAGTTCGGCGTTACCGTCTAATGAAGCGATTGTCTGGGCAAGCACAAGGCCCCAGGGAGTTAGGTTGTGCTTTGCATCGACGTACTCTCGAACAGCAAGGAACCGCCAGAGCGAGTTGTACAAGATCTCGTCTGGCGTCGAAAGAAGCTGATCCGTGTCAGTGTGAGCGTTAGTAGTGATCATGCATAAACTCACATTGTGGGTGTCCTTCTTCGTCACGGTTTGGGCAATGAAATCGTCACTGGTCAAGGCCAAGATGGCTGAGCCAAGCGGCCCGCTCCCTTCGTTGCTTGTCACGACTTCCTTGAAAGTATCCTCCTTCACGTTCCATGTCTCGGCAATGGCCTGGTATTCCGGCAAATCCCTCATGGAGATCTCCTTCTTCAGTGGCTTTCCAGTTGCTGGGTCTGGGTACCAACATGTTTGTTCGAGGCCCTTTACCCTGTACCAGTGGTGCAGAGGTGTTGACAATAAGTTGAGAGCCGCTGTGCGCAGAGGAGTGAGTTTGGTGCTGACAAGCTTCTGGTACTCTGGAGACATGCCGCCGTCTATCGGAGGCTGATCATTGATTTCGCAGGACGTACGCCATTGTAGCAGGCGTGAGTTCAAGATGCCATGAGACTGAAGATAATGGAGTTCATCGGAGAGTCGCTGCCCCAGAAATTGGTTTGCATCTGCTGGCATCTGGCTTGCGTTTAGGGGCTCAACCTTGCCCTCGACGGTGAGGATAGGATGGTTCTTCACGGCTAGTCGTGCCTTGCAATACCTGTCAACGTAGTTGCCGAATCGCGGATCGTCTTTATGGCTGATGACGACTGAGTAGCCAGTCCTCCCGTTACTCATGATCATCTTGATTGCACCATGTGGTTTGAGGAGTTCTGTCCTGTTGGGCGAGCTCAGGTTTGGCAAGGTCGGTAGGAAGGGCGTGCCAGCGAGTAGTAACGCATCGACGAATACATCCTCGGTGACTCTTCCGCTGCTGGCGAATCTCTCCAAGTCAGCAATGCATTTCGCTCGCTTTGTCCAACTGAAGGTCTTGTCCTCGAGGTTCCACGATGTCACGACCTTATCACACTCAAACAGGAGGACTTCCGAGGCGCCCGATATCGCGTGGACAAGGGTTTCTTTCTCGAGATATGCCAGCTGCAAGTTGTTAGCCACATGTGCTTTCGAGGGTCACGGTGCCGTACCTGGGCCCAAGCGCTGTAGGGCGCAACCTGAAAGTGAACCTTGCGCTCGATCAAGATGGACTGGAGGAAGCGAAACAAATCCTCAGGTGTAACGTATGTTGACTCTCCAAACTTTGCGACAGACGCCTCGGCCTGGTTGCTATCGTACAAGTTCCAGGCCACGGTGTTGACACCAGCCTCGCGCTGTTTCTGCTGGAAGGGATCCTCAGGTTTTGTGATATCCAGACCGCTGAAGACGAACCATGGCTCGATTTGTAGGCTCGCGAATGTGCTAAGATCCTCCTCAATGTACTGCTTCATGCCAAGTGGCAGACCGCCGAGTGCAGGAACGAGCGGTTCTCGTGCGCGAGGGTGGCTGAGGATGCGGTGCTGGAGGTAGTGGGCGGCTTCGATAGCCACACGGCAGCCGCTCAGCTCTTGCAGCTCGCTGAGCTCGCCAAAGTTGGCGTTCCATGCTTCGAAGTCGCGGATCATCGTGGTCGTCGCGTGCGCTATTTGTTTGGAGTGGACGGAGCGGTGATTGGAGGCAGCGATGTGTAAGGTTTTGGAGAATTAGAGCAAGCGCTGTGCAGATGGTGTTCGCGGACGCCTGTTAGCGGTGCTGCTTGGAAATGGTAGGCACAGCAGCAATTGCGGGGCGTTGATGGTCAAGGTGTTTTCATGGTCCTAGCACGAGAGCTTCCCACTCACTTGCTGAACCCTGTCGAGTGACTTGTCCGCTTTCGACCTTAGTTCAGGAACGTCGCAACTGAGTGCCGCCGATGAGACACGACTAAACTTCAATCCCTTCGATGCTTGCCTGCATTCAGCATTGACGTTGAATTCTGAGGTCATACGAAACAGTTTCAGGAGGCCAGCTGACCCATTGTCGGTGCAACGTCACAAACAATCGAACTCCATCTGAGCAAACCACCAATATCGAGACAATAGTGTCGCACGCGTATCGATATCTACTGTCCGTGATGCCGCACTCCGAAGCCCAGGACACGTCAATACCAGTCATCGACATTTCAAGCCCGAGTGACCATGTCGCTCGCCAGGTGCTGGATGCTGCCTCCACCCATGGCTTCCTTTTCATAAAAAACGACGGCTTGACCATCTCGCCACAAGACATAGACGACATGTTCAGACTGGTCAGTCCTCCATGACCGAACGTGATGTTATACGTGTGTCGCGAAAGCAGTACTGATTCAATGTAGTCGCAAGAATTCTTCAGCTCGCCAGAAGAGCAAAAAGCCGAGTACGCCATCCACTCCGAAAAAGCCGGTGGCATCAACCGCGGCTGGGTGAAAATGGCCGGCGAGTCCCTCGACCCCGAAGGCCAGAAGGTACTTCATCGAATGAGGCTCTTTTTCAGTCTATGCTAACCTATGCATCTCAGCAAGGCGATCCCAAAGAAGCGTTCAACATCGGTCCACCCCAACCAACTCTCCAACCCCTCCCCTCTCCCCTATCTACATCCTCTCCGTTGATACTCCGCTTCCAAACGGCATGCCACACACTCTGCACCAATATCCTCTCTCTTCTCGGTACTGCCCTTCAAGTTCCCGACCCGGCCTACTTTGCCAGCCGTCACGACCAATCTCTCGGCCCATCGGGCACAATCTTCAGAATGCTCTACTATCCAAGCACCAGTGACTCTCCCGCCTCCCAGATCCGCGCAGGTGCACACTCCGACTACGGATCTCTGACCCTCTTATTCCGCCTCCCTGGCCAACCAGGTCTGGAACTCTTCTCCCCAGCAAACAAGGCCTGGGTCCCTGTCCCTGTCAACCCGGCCCCTTCGACACTCTCTCACCCCCCAATATTGGTCAACATCGGCGACTTGCTGAGTTTCTGGACCGCTGGACTATTGAAGAGTACCGTGCATCGCGTAACATTTAGTGGTGGCGAGGAGAGATATAGTATGGCGTATTTCTGCCATCCGGTAGACGCGGCAAGGTTGGAAAAGGTGGAAAGTGTGGTTCTGAAGGGGAAGGATGCAGAGGAGGGGCGCGAGGAACTGAGGAGTCAGAGAAAGAGATTGGGACTGGAGGGGGATGTTGAAGGAGAGGAAGTGTTGACGGCCAAGGAGCACTTGGACCGCAGGTTAAAGGTCACGTACGGGCTTTGATGGAAAGAAGCTCCATACTCACAATATTTTTTTTTCACATTGAACACCCCTACTGCCACAGACGACCATAAGGACGTTGAAAAAAAGGGCTCCCGTTCGCTCAGTTCTATTGAGGCGATTAGTTACATCGTGATATCTTGACCGCTAGCATATGCAGACTCCATGCCGACAGGCCCCATGCTTGGTCTGCTTCAATGAATTGGCTCCCAGCTAAGAATATATGAAGAGCTTTTGTACGTCCCTAGGTTTTTAGAACCATCGCCACACATCGTAGGCAAGCCGCACTGGTTCTATAAGTGCCTCGGGCCACATAGCTGCGCTACCTGGAAACGGCCCACTCCAGCTTAACCCAGCATCTTTCAGCTGCTCCCTTTCTTTAGCAAGAAATTGGCTGAACACAACAAAAACAATATGGTATCGGCGTCCGTTGGCCTCAAACTTCTGATTGAGATGATGGTCTGCCAACAACGCTGCATCTTCCCCGGGATTCAGATGCCAATGCATGGCTAGGTGTTTTAAGACATCATCTTTGTCTGCGGCCATTCGCTCCGCCCACAATTTTCGCACCACAGGTGGATAGTCGCGGTTCCAATTTGGACGGGGAACGCCATCTACCAGCCAGTACAGTGTGGCAGGGCAGTGAGCTACTTGCATTTCCCTAACAAACGCTTGGACGTTTTCAGAACGCAGCTCGTGCCGTCCCCCCCAAGTTCCCCATGATGGATGCCATTCCAGACCTATGCGGTCAAAACATGCAAAGGTTGTCCCATGTATTGCTTGCTCAATCCAGTACTGCCAGGGCGCATGTCTAAGCAGTGGTATTGCTCGGCCTCCAGTATCATGGAGGCGGAAGATAACGAGGTCGAGCGTATGTATCCGAGGTCTAAGTAGCTGCCGACAGCTGTGTTTTTGTGCGACCTGTGGGTCGTCTCCATTGCCACTATATTGCCTTTCCCAGTCATCTATTGGGCGTGGCCGGTAAGCCGGACCCATGCTGCGCCGGATGGGCCAGCTGCATTTGCGGTTGTCTTGAATACATCTTTTCGCGATATCGCGGGAAAGCCGGCAAACTGATAGGATTGTTGTAATTTGAGTGTACGTTGACAGTTGCCTACAGCGCTTGGTATAACTTGTCTCACGATCATCCTCGAGATTAGGCTGAACGACTTCGCAGTCGTTCGACCTTGATCTTCCCAAAACAGCCGGTACCGTGGTAAGGAGATAACGAAAGAATGGACTCGACTCTTGTTTGCTTTTAATGGCGCGCCTGTTGAACTCGGGGTTTAACTGCCTTGCATAGAACACGTCTGAGTGCGTTTCAGGCATGCGGTCGAAATGGTACCATTTTGTCATGCGAATACTGTCGCGGACGAATTTAGGGTCGTGGGGGATACCTTCGACTTCGACCCAGTGTACGCCGCGAGAGGTTGGGAGTACCAGCTTCCAGATAGCCTCTTGTAGCTCAATGGCAAGGTCACTGAAAACTGCCATGGCGTGAAATAGCAAGCAGAAGTAGTTCAGGAGGCCTGAAGGTACAGGGCTGCTGTGATGCGAGCATCTTACTTCTGAACTTGAAGGGATCAGGCCTATATAGTTGGAAAGGGCCAGCACAGGCCATAAGGCACGTGGCCAAATCATTGCAAAGTTCAGAGCATGCCATGCACAACGAAAGATCAGGGCACAGCCACACCGTCACCCATACCCACAGATCACCAGCCTCAGACTTCAGACACAGCATGTTATATTTCTTTGGATTCAGCGTGATAGAAGTCATAGGATCGCCTGGGCACTGGTCGTGCACAGCGCGTGCCTGAAGACCGGCCGCGGAAGTCCGAGGCTTTCAGGCGTCCACAGGTAGTTCATCTCCAGCATTCGTCGACCTTTGCTGTCAACCGGTACTTTGCATGGCCTGTTGGGAGTCGAGCAAACAGCATGGATCACATGCTAGTATATGTACTCTTCTCCATCATCTATCAATTAATTGATCTATAGCCAAATCCCAATCTGCTTACCTAGGTGAAGTCAAAAGCCGATCATTCCGGTCAGTGCAAGAGCCTAGGCTTCGATAACGGGTTCCTCTAGAGCTTTGAAAGGCGAGACATTCAGCTTTTCGACACCGACAGAAAGGAGTAGAGTCAATCACCATGCATGGGCTGATCGTGAATGGGACAGATCTGCAAACCACTTCCTCGATCAAAAGCATACAAGGCTGACAAGGCCATAACTCGTCATGATCGGACGTATCTCAATATCTCTAGGACTTGGCCCAACTCACACACTGCTGGTACGTCGCTGCAGATACAGGAGGTAGAGAGAAGAGTTGATAGGTCTTGTTTTGAAGTGATTATCGAGATTAAGCTAACCTGCTACTATCTTCAACACTGCTTCAATCTTTCCAGACGTTTTCTAACCTAGAGCAAACAATTGTAGTCGTACGTTGTTTTTGAAATACAGTATACACTACCAAGTTTGTGCATCGTGACTTTGAGTTTCAATGCCCTGTGAGGTAAAAATATTTTGCAGACTAAGAATTTCTTGAAGGTCCACCTGCTGTATTGTGATTTGAATATTCGTTCGTAAACAGTGCTAGACTTATCGCATTCATTCAGGGTCGTACGGCGACCAAGCTGAGAGACATCGGATCTGAGAGATTGGGATTCACAACACATTTAAGAACCTCACGTCCGATTTAGATAGCTTCGTCCGGCGACCAACACACAACCAGTGCTGTAGAGTGGTCGCAGAGTTGCAGCAGGATTGGAAATGAGAAAGAGAGGGGGAGCATAGAAGCTGCGTCTCAGCACTGGAAGAAAAGTAGAAATTCATTGAGCGGGATATTTCGGAGGGTTGTGCGAGTGAACACCTGCTGCTGTGGAATTACGGCTATGCCTTTACAGTCCCACACACAAATCGTTGTTAAGTGTAGAATCAACTCAACCTCGCCCGCGTTCAACATTGATTTTTCTTCGAGCACCAATATCCTTCGCCGTTCAGTGACCGCTGTCCAATTCTTCCATACGCATTTCTACCTCCCTCATACTTTTGTCTTGACCGGCAGAGCTAGACTTCGACAAATCTTTTACAGCTACTGATGCTGGAACAACCTCGGTCTTAACTTTCTTGCTCTTTGTTGTTGATGGGGATGAATTGGGTGAGGAATTCTCGCGGCGGTGCTTGGTTGCTTTACTTGGAAAAACGAGGTCCTTGCGAGGGCTCTCCCTCACTATCTGAGGTTCCACGAAATGCTTTGGCGGCGCAGGGAGTGGGGAGCTATCCAAACGTTTGATCTTGATAGGCACAGACATGTTACTACGAAAAGTCCTGGCGCTTTCTGGACTCTTCTCCTTTGTCATGTCTGCAATCATCTGCCGCAGGCGAGGCCTCAATGCTTTTTTAGCTGCCGCAATAACCGCCTCACCAGCCTCTTTCAGAATGAAGGGCGGTAGGCAAAATTGAGACCATTCGACGTGCGAGCCTGAGTAGAGCATTTCGGGCCTGCAGCCATCGGTGATGTAGCGTACTAAAACGTGGCAAGCTGGACAACAACGCTTCGTCACTAACAGGACTTCGAATGCATCCTTCATGTTTTCGGTAATGTGCATCGGTGGAAGCTTGAGATGAAAGGCACCCGAGTCTATCTCGGGGTCTTGAACGACTGGGTCGACCAACCCATCGCGATCTCGACTGAGAAGAAAAAGACAGATGCCTATCGTCTCACAATGGAAGGTTTCAGTCCCTTGTACCCTTTCTGAAGATCTTGAGAGTGCTTTTCTGCTGTTAAATCCACGGCCGTATTTATCCAACCAAGCAATGATAAGTTCTTGTTGCTGTTTGTCGAATCGCACCTCTTTGAGATCTTTGGTGTAAGTGAGCTTCTCGAGGTAATCTTTGATATACAATTGGCTGTCTTTATATTCAGAACCTGCTCTGAAGACATTTAGTTGGGCCGAATTTATCATCTTGCTCAGAGTTTTGTCATGTTGATCCGGATTCGGGCTGCGACTCAAGGTGAAACAAGCTGCGCTGTGCATACAAAGTAACCGAAGCCACTCGTAAGCAGCTGTGTACCATTGCTTTCCATCGATTCTGACCTTGAACTCTGAATGATTTTCATCACGATCCTCGTGAGCTTTGGTGCTGCTTCGATCCGAATCTTTCTTCGCGATTCCTTCAAGCTCTGGATGTTCACTAGTCTGAGATGAAGGTACAGAGCTCGACACTCGCTCCGGACTTGCTCGCGTTGGATACGAATTGAAGGTCAGGGAGATCTGATCTTCATGAATCATGTGGGTTGACTTTTGGGCTTCCTCTTTGTCTAGCCCAAGCACGAGGCTAATGCACGCGAGATTGGCTTCGAGAAAGGAACCCAGGTGCTCTAACATCTCATTCAGACACTAAAACCATATGCGCGCTGACTTTGCTGCTTCGTCGAGCGCGCGAATGAGATGGCCGAATTCTGGCTTGGAAAAGCCTGCGGGAAATTCATCGTATCGTTCAACTCGCAGAATCTGGAGTTTTCGCTTGTATGCTACAAGATCATGGGTAGATTCCTTGACATTGGTGATTACAGTCAATATCAAAATCTGGAGAAGCGGAATTGTTGAGGTGTCGTAGCATATCGGAATTACGTTGTCCAAGAGCATGATCTCAAGTTTATTAAGCTGCTGCAGAGCATTTGTGGCTTCTTCTGGGACTTCTCTGGAGTTCTCTGGTACCCTTTTGTAGTAGCCCTTCACGAACCGACACAAGCGCAGGGCTGTGGTCTTCTCCTGCTCGGAGAAAGGCCGACATGTCTGACTCTGCTGTAGGGCGGCAAGTACAAAGTCAAGCCGCACGTTCGCAAGCCCTTGGGCCAGAATGGCACCTGATGTCACTATGTGCTTGAACAAGGGCCTTTCTTCGACTCCCATAGTCAGCCTTCCGTATACCTTCGCGCATGAGCTTAAAAAGACGTAATCATGCAGATTGTTACGTGCGTTCACGATGGTAGGTTCGGTTTCGGCCATATGCGTGTCCTTGATCAGCTTGATGATGTTCGCGCAATGTTGAGAGAAGGTCACATCAGTGGCAGGAAACCTGTTGAACTTCATGGTCTTCTTGGTGTGGGATAGGAGGAACATGGCCATGCTACTCTGTTCCAATTCTGGATCGGCAGTGTCGGTCTCCATGATTATATCAAGGGGTGGATGTCTCTTAGGGTAGGGTCTATCGTTTGGATAGAGTTTACTGCCCCTATAATCTTCGTCTGCTCTGACGTTGCGGGTAACGTTAAGATCGGCTGTCTTATTCTGGACCGGCGGCTGCTCTGAGAGCTCAGAATGGTCTATTGGTTCGTTAGGAAATGTGCACGCTTGTACGTGGGTATGTAATACTACCGTCGACGGCATCGAATTCGTCCTCATCCTCGTCCGAGCACCACTAGTAGGTGGCGCGCCACAAAGTATCGTATTTGTCAGAAGTCGTTACAGCAACAACCTCGTTGTGTCGCACGAAGACATTGGCGAGGTGAGTAATGACCTCGTACACTTCCTTGTACTTTGTACCGTCCGCGATGTCAACCACTTGACCACGCGTGTTGTCAAGCTTGTTGCTGTATGCGAGCATCGCTGACAAGAACCTGGCCTCAAATAGCTGGTCGACGGCCAAGAACTTGTCATTATTGCCGTATTGAACGGCCTCGGGCGTCTCGGGCGTCTCGGGCGTCTCGGGATCCATAGTCGTGGTGCTGTCAGGGCGTTGTCGAGCTTCTGCGTGACGCTGCGTCTTGTGGTGGTGGAGAAGAAGACAAGTGAAGGACAGGCTCTGGCTTTATGAGCTTACGGATAGAAGCGCAAAGCGATTGCCTGAGAGCTAATTCGTTTGTTGCTGCCTGAAACGACTGCCTTCACTGGTAGCGAGGGAAGGGACCAAACATACACTTCTCGTTTGTCCCCCTTTTGGGCAGACGAAAAATGGATTTAAGTACCATCATCTCTAGTAGTTTGCTGATGTGAAAGTTTCTCGATGCTGGACTACGCCTCTCATGTGTCTCGCCACGGTTCCATAACTCGTCGCAATTTTCTCCAAATTCGAGCCCATTAAACAAACGTCTTGCGCTAACCTCCGCACACCAAGCTACAACTTGTCCCACTGAACCTTTTTTTTTAGGTGTGGGGCCCTTTGATAAAGATTTATGCTATGATTGGGAATGTCTTAGCAGCTGTATGGTCTTCCATCTGCTGCTCAGGAGTTCCTGCGAGTGTGACTGGCAGGCAGTCCGTGGTCCCCATAGTGCATTTGGCGAAAGAAAATTCTCTGACCGGCCCAGCATTGTCAGGTTGACCAGAGCCGGGCTGACCAAAACGAGGAGGCCCTGTTCCCGGGCAGAGCGTTCCAGTAGCTCTGTATGAATGAATAATAACCCTGCGCATGAGTTGCCCTATCACATCTTCCCAGCTGGTTCAGACCTTTCCAAAGCTTAGTCGATCTATGCTGCCGTATCAAGGGTCCATAGTAAATTTGGAGCGGATTATCGTCATTCAGTCGCATCTGCTGTCTGATGAGAATACCGCTGTCATCACGCAATTCAAGGCGTTTGGATGCCTTTTCGTCACCTACGACGCTTTGTAGCCACTCATAGTCATATTAAAGGTCTTCATAGGTGTACACAGCTCCTCCAAGACTGACACTTGCAATTCACATCGGTCGCTAAATTGGACGCCCGTCCACGGAGATAGCTCTCGCACCAGCCAATCTGATCTTTGGCTCAACGAACCTTGTGCACGCAGAAGCATATAATCCGTGTGTGAGCCTTGAAGGACAAGGTCAGGTGAACTGTGTGGGTATCAAGCTGCGGGTGGAATTACACACCAAAATGATGTGTTCTGCAGCCCAGCTCTCTGTGCTCGCAACAGAGCTTGAATCTGTCCAGGCGCCATACGCAACCTCGAACATTAAATTTGGAAAAGGTTTCGTCGCTCAGATTCTAAGATCGCCAAAATCAGACTCAGTAAAGCTTAACTTTATGGAACGTTTCCTTCACAGGCCAAGATGGCTCTGAAACATTCTGACCAGGACGTTGAATGCGTTGTTTGTCGCAGGATCAATCCGGTTGGATGCAACCCACTCTGACAAGGCGAAATATCTGTGATCAGCAGAATTATCTTCTAACTGCCACTATCTATCGTAGACAGTCTCCGGAATTCCGAATATCCACAAACTCATGGCATCTAATCCGGCTACCTGTACATGGAGCCAATTTGGGAAGAACTTCTGAAACATTGCTAAGTCAAGAATAACCAGTCCACCGCTGTTTTGTTGAAGATCTACTATGATTATGTATTTTATGCTCATTCGAGAAGCGGCTACGATAAATTCGTCGACGGTGTCGAGAGAGCTTTGCATGGCATAAGAATCATAATAGAAGAATGGTATGCAAAATACAGCCGTGGAACCTGTCTTGAGGAAGTACCTCGATACAAGGCCACTGTTTGATGGAATCGTTCGAATACGCCGTGATGACCCAGCAGAGACATTAGACCTAGCCAACATGATGAACAGTTGCTTTGATTAAGGACTGCAGAAAAGGTGAATATCAGGATGGTCAGCTTATACACGTTTATCGCACTGCCAGAGAGAGGTGTCAGTGGTCGCGAGGCAAAATCTCGAAGACCACACCTACGTCTACAAGCATTAAAAGATTTATTCGACGGCATATCCTACTTCCTCTACCCTCCATTCTCACACATCATTACCTCAAAACCCCGGTCTTCTCTTCCGCCCTGCTCGACTCGCCAACCCACTCTCACTCGGTCCATCCATCGCGCCCCCAATAGCTTGAACAGGGACACTCTTCTCCTTCAGCGTTCCTCCCAACTTCTTGATCATCGCCTCTCTCGCTTTCGCCGCACCGGGACTATCCCATCCCAATTCCTGGCTGGGCTGGTACTCATTGACTACAACTGTCTCGTCATCTTCGTCTTCGCGGCCCAAGCCGAGGTTGCCTGAGCTTGCATCGCCTGTGGACCCTACAGAGCGCGTTGATGTTGCACGACCTAACTGACGGCGTCTGCGGCGCTTTTCGTCGGCTTGGTCTTCGGGTGTCGGGGCGGCCTTTCTGTTGTTGCGCAATTTGGCGAGGAGGTCAGAGTAGTCTCTCTCTTCTTCGTGGCCTCTGGTCGCAGGCTCTGGCTCAGGTGCTGGTGCTAGCACTACCGGTGCCGAAGGAGCTGGTATTACAGAATCCGGTGAAGGTGCGCGAACTGGCTTTGAGGTAGGTGGAGCAACTGGAGCTCTGATCAAGGACTCAGTAGATGAGCTTCTTTCTCTAGCTCTTGATTTGCCATTGGTAGCCGAGCCAGTCGATGATATTGATGGATGCCTTGGTGAGTTTGCATCGATGTCCCGGAGTGGCATAGATGCATTACCATCAAATCCGAAAGACTCGTCATTGAGAAAGCTTCGAGTATTGCGCATGCTGTCTGCTGGCAGAGTAAGAGGGTCAGTAGTAGAGGCAGGTGTTGCGTCCGCTGAAGGAGCAAGATCAAGGGCTCGAGGCTTCGATGGTCCTCGAGGGCGAGAATTTTGGGGCTTCGTTACTATCTTTGATACCTCCGTTCTCTTCTCTCTTTGCTGAGGCACAGGATCATCCTGTCTCAAAGGAGCAACCGCGGGTCTCTCAGCGACTTGTGGGTTCGGCCTTGTCTTCTGAGGCTGCCGCGGTGCAAGTGTGTTGAGCAAATAATCACTGAAAGGCTGTAATGCGCCTGTGCGCAAGCACTCCCAAAGCCATTCTGTGTGTACAGCCGGAATACGTCTGTCCGAGGCGAATTTGAGTTTCTGTGGGGCAGGTTTGCGGCTATTACAGATCATGACCGAGGTCTTAGCGTGCAATTGCTCGTCATAGGTTGCACCTGTCAAATTTGTCAATTGAACGCCAGCCAGACAATGCTAAGGTTTATTTCCGTACCCATGAGCGTGATAGCTTTCGTCACATGCAAGAGCTCGATTCCAGAGAATCCTGTCGAGTTTACAGTTAGACCGGAGAATCCTGCAGACGTCAGCATTACCATACAAGATCTGCACAGGGGCTAGAAGCTTACCATTGATCTTAAGCTTATCGAAAGGTCGACTCAAGACGTCGACAGTGGGGTCGACTAAACGCTTTCCATACAAACAGCGCTCAACCCACCAGTTGGTAACAAGGTTTGCCATGGCTCCGGCGCGTTCCGGAAGAGATGCAGACATAACATCGACCTCGACATCATGCGGTATCACGAGAAATCCCTGTCTGAGATCCTCCGGTGATAGTCCCTCGAGAGTGTCGCTGCTTAGTACGCGGGCACTATTCTTCCCTAGATGCTCGTGTAGAATGTGGGTCTAGGCGTGATGTCAGCTTGATCAAGAGCGGTCTTGGACTGCTACTCACCTTGTCTGGAGCAAAGCCATGTGTAACGACGATGCGACCCTGGAATATACCTTCGCCGCCGACTATCCCTGGTGACTGCCGAGCTGCAGCTGCAATGGGTGTGGATGCATTAGCGCTCCTGGACTCGACTCGATCACCAGCCTTGTTATTCTGAAGCGTTGCAGATGAATCTTGTGGTGTGATTTGCTTGAGCAAATTGTCTTCTTTCCAATCGTCTTCTTCACTTTTGCTCCGACCCTGTGTCTGTGTGGTGATCTCTGCCCAGAGAGCGTCGCCTTGAATTCCCAATTTGGTGCTTGCAGCGCGACGCAGCTTTCTTCGATTGGGATTCACAGACCGAGGTTGCTCAGCGTCCCGAACGCGCTTGCCGAGGGCTGGTGAAGGGTTGTCAATGCGGATCCAGGCATCCTTCCCGCGCTCTTCCGCTGGCAGGGTGGGGTTGTAGAGAGACTCGTCCAAGACCATGCCCCTTTCGAGACTTTGATCGAACCACTCCAGCGTGACAATCTTCATCCGCCAGTTGAGCGCGTGCTCATACTTTTTCCCCGTCGGCGCCGCAGCAATGAGATGGGTGACGTTTTTGGTGAGATCGCCATGGTATTCTGCACCATTCTGATCGACGGTATCTTGGATGTACTTCCGCTGTTCCGCTGCGCCCCGTCAGCTATCCATCACAAGGCGTCGATTGGGCGGGGTGTCACACGGTTGTCGAAGCCAGTAAGGCAGATTTTCAGTCCGTAGAATGTTGGCAGGCGGTACTGCTTCTCTAGGCCTGCCACGTCCATGTCGTCGTCGCCCTCCATCCAGACGTCGCGCAGCGCCTCCAGCCACGCGGGCGACAAGACCTTGACGTCTTCTCTGAGCTTGGCGACATAGCGGTATTTGGCGCTGTCTGTGTTGCCGGCAACGAGGTGTGTTACGTCGGAGGTAAGGTCGAGCTTGATGGTCGCGCCCATTTGCGCACCGATGGACGAGAGTTGGGCCTGTCAGTGGGTGCATATTAGGATGGTGTTCAGCGTGGACAGGCGGCGGCACGTACACGCTGCTCATGCGGCAGGGCGGTGCAGCACAGGATGGCGCCCGCGAGAGGCAGCTGGCCAGTCCCTACGAATTTGCTTCAGTACATGTTTACGTACGTTTACTGCACAGCAGACTCACCGTATTGCCCGTCTATCGCGTCCATGGCAGTGTTGCCACATGTGGCTGTTTGTGTCGTGTGCTCAAGCGCCGAGTCCAGGGCGCGTCCGTAGCTCGACGCGTAAATGGTGCTTGGACTCTGCGGGGAGTCACGTGCGTCTTTGCTCGCAGCCCTGCCCAGCTTTGCGCGCAGGCCTCGGTGTGCCAGATGCGGACAGATCTTGCTGCTCTTCCGCCAGCGATCCGCGTCTGAGCATCTAGATACTGCGGCGCTGTGGTAGCATCATGGCCACGAAAAGTCTTCCCTGCCGGGTTATCCACCCAGTCTCACCCACTGAGGTGCGCGCCCCTCTTGATGACGACGACTCGCCGTGTCGACCGACAACGTGCGCCGATCATGATAGCTTCTCCAGCATCTCCAGATCCAGACCCCAAACGCAGATCATTGCATGTTTGGGCGGGCGTTGTTTTGCACTGCGTCCCAATGTGGGCTGCAACCTGCAAGATGCTGACGCCGGCCAACCTGCCAGGTTCTGGCGTCTGCGGTCTGCCAACCTCAAGGCCCAAGTGATGAAACGTAGACTCGCCTCACCGGGCAGCAGAGCAGCACGTAGCATGCTGTTGGCTGCACCGCCGGGCACAATGGCATTCCAAGAAATGATGAAGGCTCCCCCGCTATGCATGTGCGAGTATGCCAACACCACTTTGGCTGAGCATTCACCTTGGCTGCGCTGGGACTCGATCATGGCTGTGCTCTACTTGCCTACTACACAGTGCTGTACATACACAGTACACGACTGGTCGGGGCTCAGCATCTTGATCAGCAGTGGCTCAGCGCGCGCACACACGCGTTCGAGCACTGCAAAGCGCCGTGAGCAAGACCTAATGGCAGGAATCTCGTTCGGCGTGCGCTGTGGTGGGTCGTGCAAGGCTTGACGCCGCGAGCTTTGCCCTGCCGAGTAAGCCATGATAGGATTGCTGGGCCTCTGACCAGGGGCCTGGCATCCTGGCAACACTGGGTATGTGCCCTGTAGGAGCCGTGTAGCGCGTCAGGCTTGATCGAGCCCTGGTGTGTCTGCTGATGTCATGGCTGTCCGAGCCCTCCGCCGTGACCAGTTCGCCGTCCTTTCCAATCTATAGTATGCTTGAGAGATTGACATAGTATCATAACCGGCCCGCGGCGGGGACAACGTTCAGCATGCTTCCCTGAGGCCTGCCTGCACTGCCTGACTGCGTCAAGAGCGCACAATCGCTACCGATATCTACCTACTCGCCGACGCGCTGCGAGATTGCTGACCGCCGTCTGTCGTCTGTTCACCTTCTCGAGTCCGCTGCAACTTGCAACCCCGCCAGCGTCCATCCAGTAGGCCCGCGTCATTCTGAAAACCCACTACGCTACACGCCCACCATTATTACCGCTGTTCCCTGTCTGCCCGGCGCAATACCACACTGCCAGCGGCATTACCAGCATCCGCGCCCTGGATTTGTAAAGCCCTTCTCCACGTCAAACGCCCAATCCCTTTGCCCGCCCTGCTGTCTGCCGTTCTGTCGGTCCTGTCGTGGTCCTGCCCAAGTTTCCTCTGCCCACCTCAACGCGCCAGCGCACCTCGCCAGAACAGGGAATACCCGACACATCCGCCGCATCGGCTCTCTTACCGCTCCACAAGTCATTGCTGGCTGCACTTGCTGATCCCTTCTAAACACTTGCCATGCACGCAGGCGCATGGTAATAGACTTTTCCCCCAACCCGTGAGTCCCTGTCCCTGTTTCATTTCCCCTTCACGGCGTCCGGGCGCTTTTGTTTCGCCAGCACAGAACACGTCTTGTCCCTTCCCGAAGCGTTGACATGGGACCTGGCCATGTTACCTTGAACTGCACCAACCAGGACTGCCTTTGTAACACGCTCTTGACTCTCCTGAGTTACACACACCATTCCCGTGTCTTGATTTGGTCTTTTGCTTCTACATAAGCCCCGTTGCACCCTGCATGTCGCTGCCAGACACTGTCGTTGCCTCCATCAGCAATTGGCCTTGACTGACGCCGCTTCGCCATGACAGAATATCGTCACGTCTACTCAGATCGCGGACGCCTACGCTATATCCCCGATAACTTACCAGAGCCCTCTCGAGTCCGACGTGGTCTCTTTCAAGGACGCCCACGTCGCCCGCACCGCATTCACATCGCACACGTTGCGCCCGACCCAACCCTTCGTTGCCGTCAACGGCGGGAGACGACTAGCAAGTCGTACTTTACTGAAAAGCTGGCGGGCCCCCGTGAGAACGCTCGACGCTATCTGCGTAACTTGCTCGACAAGCAATTCGCTTCCCCTTCAGATCCTACAGACATCGACCTGCCAGCATCTTCTGCAAACAGCAACCGCACCTCCATTGCCTCATTCCCAGAGAGCAGGCTCTCCACAGCTCCGAGTGACATGCGTTCCACTCCAAGAGCTTCGGCCGCAATAGGCTCACTTGGGCAACAGTCAGCACAGACGCACATTGACATGTCTCGACCTTCTTTATCAGACTCGAACATGTCGTCTGGGAGATCTTCAGCAAAGAGCATAGTCAGCAGTATCACAAAACTACCAGAAGAGAAACCAATAGCATCGGGAGGTGGTGTCAGTGTCAACATCGCGCTCACAGAACCTGTCCTGTTCCTGCAGGGTTTCGAACAGACCGAACATGCGGAACGAAACACAGCAATGCTACGTGGGTCATTAATCTTGAAGGTTACAAAACCCACAAAGCTCAAGGCCATTACTCTGAAGTTCAGGGGAAAGGCCACCACAAAATGGCCCGAGGGCATTCCTCCCAAAAAGGTCGATTTCGAGGAGGTCGACATTCTCATGAACCACACGTGGCCGTTTTTCAACGCTCAATTCCCAACTGCAGAGTCTGGTACTGGTGCCGACCGTGTTGAGATCTACAAGAGCGGCGGCGGCCTTGGCTCTTCGCCAAACACTTCTTCCACCAATCTTACCTCCAAAGAGGCGAAAAGACTGTCTCTACAGGTGAACCACTCGCGCAGCTTTGGCAAGGGCGAGTCACCCTCGGGAGGGCCATCTGTAGCGCAGAAGGGCTACAGAACCTTCCAAGCCGGCGAATACATGTACAACTTCGAGCTTCCTCTTGATAGCCATTTGCCAGAAACCATCGATGTCGATCTTGGCTCCGTCAAATACGAGATGGAAGCAACAGTTGAGCGAGCTGGAGCATTCCGCACCAATTTGCTTGGAACCAAAGAAGTTGTTTTAGTCCGCACACCTGCCGAGGGCTCCCTGGAGCAGGTTGAGCCTATCGCCATCAGCCGAAGTTGGGAAGACCAGCTACATTACGACATTGTCATCTCTGGAAAGTCTTTTCCGCTGGGGGCACAGGTTCCTATCGCCTTCAAACTTACACCATTGGCGAAAGTCCAATGTCACCGAATCAAGGTCTTCGTTACGGAAAATGTCGAATATTTTTGCAACCAAAAGCGGGTTCATCGCATGGAGCCAGTGCGGAAAGTACAGCTGTTCGAAAAGCGCGCCGACGGTCCGCCCACAAGTACATTCCCTGGTAGCACGATGCGCATAGTGTCAGGTGGTGGTGTACCATACGACCAAAGAGCTGCGGCCGCACGAGGTGAGGATGTGCAGGTACAGGATCCGGGGAATCTGCTGGGTGACCTCAACGGCGAAGGCAATATTGGACCCACAGAGATGGAATTCAATGTACAACTGCCAAGCTGTCACAATATGCGGGACAAGGACAAGACCTCTCGGCTGCACTTTGATACCACGTACCAAAATATCCAGGTGCATCATTGGATCAAGCTGGTCATGCGCCTATCGAAACCCGACAAAGCGGACCCAACCAAAAGACGACACTTTGAGATCTCAATTGACTCGCCCTTCCACATCCTCTCATGCCAGGCCACACAAGCAAACACGGCACTGCCAGCATACTCGTCACCTGAGCCGTATGTCAGTGACGCACGGGTACCCGAGTGCGGCTGTCCCAATGCTCCTACCCGCCGCACGTCTCCGACAGGCCGGGTCCCAACATTGAGTTCGATAAGTCGCCCAAGGGGCAACTCGGATGTAACCATACCAACTCCTATGCCGACGCTTGCACGACCACAAGCAGCGCACATTGGCGGTCCTGCCGACAATACTGTGCAGCGACCTATCCATCTACTTCGCGTACCGTCTTTTGCGCCACCAGAATTCTCAGAAGAAGAGCCACCACCACCTCTTCAAACACCACCGCCCCTATACGAGTCAATTGCGTCACCAACCAACGGACTGGCAGACTATTTCGCACGTCTATCAGATGCTTATGATGACGACAGCGAAGGCGAGCGTGCAGACCACCGCCGTATCGAAATTCCTTTGACCCCTGGTGGACGCACAGCGCGAAGTATGGACGAAAGGAGAATGTGGCTCCCAGTTGGACATTAATTTCGATAAAGTGCAGCCAGCGACATGGCGCATGATGACAATGACGACATGATATGAGGACTTGGCTTGCATCTATCTTGCTAATTTGAAGGCGTTATCGCAGGGAATACAGGGAGCGTAATTTCTTATGTTTAGTTTCTTTTGTCAGCACTCTCGTCCAGTCATCTATATGTCTATTTACGCATCTACGGCTTTCCTGCGGCATCTATCTATCTATCTGCCCATCTATCTCATTTATCTTGTCTATTCATCTGTCTAGTCATCTATTTCTTTATGTTGCCTCGGTGTACATGGAACATGAACCGGCTGGGACTTGTAACAAAGGCAACGGCACGGCACCATCAGACAACTGCCCAACGCATGCAAGGATTACATCGCTAGCACGCACACAACACGAATTCAATGTACATACACACAGCACCTTCAAATCCTCTCATCCTGAAATCCTCCATCTTCCCCCCCCCCTTCTCTCAACTGTACTGTGTATACAACGACGCAGATCCCAAAATTCGTCTTCACCCCTGACTCGCACCCCCTCTCAAAGCAAGGATCCCCCTCCTACAATATTTGTACCTACCCTCACCGCACGCACTCTCACTGCTGCACCAGCACCTCCCCTGCCTCTCTCCAACAGCAAAAAATCCCCACTCTATGCGCGCATCCAGGAGTCTCCCTCTGACGAACTGAAGGTCTGATACCTGTCACCCATCAGGCCGCAAGGCTGGTAGGTAGGCGAATGGCACGCGTTCGCCCCGGCGCATCTACGCTTCCTTTTTTTTTCTGCTTCTTTTTCTCCTTCTGGACGTTTTAATCGCAGTGGGTCCCGTACCTAGTGCTTCCCGCTTGCGGTGCAGGTACTGCAGATCTTAGGCGGTGATCGTGGCGTTACATGGCGTACATACCTAGGTATTGTATGATTGCACATGGACTGGTGGGTTGGCTGGTCTTGGCTGGCGTCGATGTTGGGGATGGTACAAGTACCTACTGTGTAGTATTGTTGGTGTCGGTGTTGGTGTTGGTGTTAGTGTTGCTACCCAAGCCCCACTTCGTCCATGTACGCCGTCGAGTGAGCGATTTGCGGTGTAGCCTCATCTTTTCTGATCCTGTGTAGGGGTCAATTTTTTCCTTTTGTTTTGCAGATCTTGTCGTGTTGGGGGCGTGTTTGTTTGTTTGTTTGCTTGCTTGTTGCATTGGGCACTGCGTGGGGGTCTGGAGTTAATGTCGATCATGTCTGGTCCTCAGGCTTGAGCAAGGCGGGTTAGGTTGGATGCGGTGGGGAGATCTCAGCTTCACTTTCTCGTTCCTGGGTCTCGGTCTGGGTGGGTGAGTGAGTGAGGCGAGTGGTGGGTGTATTCTGTGTTCTAGGTGGTTCTTGTGGACGTGATACTATGAAGATCGTTCCTGTGTTCTAGAGTCGAGCGCATGATACGGAGATGCATTACGCGTGGTTCTTCTCGAACCACGTCCTTGATTGAGGCCTACTGATATTTCATGTCTCTTGAAGGTGACATCGACTTCTGCTGTACACTCTTTCATCTTCATATCGGATGACAACAACAGCGAAAGATGGACAAGCAGATATATTTCATCTTTCTTGTCGCATTCCGAAGCGTTATCATTTTCAAGCATTAATTATGCATTTATAGCATGCACTCTGATCGTTGAAGGCATGATCGATGTGAGTAATAGACAGAGAGACGTGAGGGCAAGAAAAAACACTCTCAAAACCGTAGGGTTCATCGCAGAATGACGGTTCATCAGCATATAGAGATATGGTGTCTTGCAGCGTTGGAATGATGTGCTCACAAAGGCCAAAAATACCAGATTGGACTGATAGAGATAGTCCAGTCTCGGTATTGGAGGCTTCTTACACACAAGCACCTCACTCTGAACGTTGTGTAATAGTGTTTTGCATCTTGAAGCATCGTTTGCTTCAGCCCGTCTTGCTTTGTGTGAGTTTCCAAGGTGCGTACCTAGTCGTGTTCGAAAGTGCAAGCTTGTTGTGACGTCACGCGGCCTCTAATCCCTGTCTTCGGAGATTTTCTTGATGAATGCCTTGTGGAAATTGCATACAAGGAGATGGTGTCTACACAATATAGTCATTTTGTTCCATACAAGCAATAGAGCCCTGATCGCACTGTGATGCTTAACCGTCGTTATATAAGTAGAGGGCAATACTAATTCCATGCAAGAATATGCGACGTGGAAACCAAGCAAGGCGTTGCATGTTCCAGATTGCAGCTCGCGAATAGTACATGGGATTGGACAGGACAACCACAGCGAGCCGCAATGGCTATGTTTTCTTGGAAGCCTACCATACTTCAAAACATGCTTGAAAGTTGTTACAGTCAACGGCCACGGCGGGATGCTGCAAGGCTTGGAATTCTCCTACTAGTCTAGAGTCGGGACCAGATTTGACGTTGTGATCATTTGGAGGACCGTGAACGAGACCTCAGCCGCCTTTGCTCCGATTTGAATCGCCCCAGCAACGCAGTGAGGATGTAGTGAAGGTCTACTGTCAGAGGATCATGCTGTCGAGATGGGTACAATGGGTTCCAAATCAACAGATGAGCGACAGTCTCGAGAACAATGAAACAACGACTTTAGCCGCTTCCCCACGTTCGCAGTAACAAAGCCGAGCCAAGGCGAAAACGTTGTGGTAGTGGGACGCACGGCTTGCGCGAGAGCAAACGGGCGTCCAATCGGCGCCATCTGGCTTCCGCCCGTTGGTGTTTCTGCATGTCGTCTTATCAGAGGGCCTGAAATAGTCGATATGGAGGCTGCTCAAGACTGCAGAGGGCAGTTCACATTTTGCACACAATTCGTGCGCCGTGGACACTGGCTGCTGAAGATGATATGGTGGCCAACACAGGCCGAATTCCCGGCTAGAGCGGGCTGCAGAATGGCGTCAGGCCAGCTTGGCACGCTGAAGGCCAAGGGCTTAGCCTGCACTAAGATTGACTGCCGGAGAAACACTCACTGTTATCTGCGCTCTTCCAACCTTTGTCGACAGCAGTAGCAGTATAGCAGAAGGACTGCTACTACGAAGCGCAGCACCATTGACTCTTCAAGAACGCGGGGAGGTTCGGATCGATACCGAACTCCGGTCGGCTACTGCAAGCGACCGCAACATCTAGGGTGTCGCGCCTCTCAATCTTAAGCCTCAACGACTCTGCGCCCAGCTGAGCTTTGCGTGTTAGTAAGCCTTGCAGGCCCTTCTCTCCAGTCTTGGAAATTCTTGACACCCTTCTTCATCCTCGAGATTCAAGCATTACTGATCCGTCACTGCAGGCACGTCGCGCCTTCCCCACAACCCCACCCGTCCCTGCCTCGTACACCTCCAGACGTCACTGCCACTCGGGCAACTTTGGAGCGGCGACTGGGCGCACACACTCATACATGCATCCGACCCGAGCACCGCATAATCTTACTTCCGGTCGCACGCAGCAGTACGGCCCCGCCCCTTCCAACACTGCGCCTTGACTGCGCTCGCATCTACACCACTCGCCCCTTGCAGCAGGCGTTGCGCCTCCAAGCTTTCATACAAGCTCGAGGAGCCTCTGGGCATTACCCACTACGAATCCACCACAAGCCGGATAATCGGCACCGCGACGCAATCCTCCCAACACCATGGCGTGGGATCACCTTTCCATCAACAAGCCACACTTGGTGTACATCATCTTGGGTGGCTTTACCACCCTGTTCATGCTGTGCTCCTCGGTCATCAAAGAGCGCTTGTACATTGGTGAAGCCACTGTCGCGACCTTGTGTGGCATCATTTTTGGTCCACATGCTGCGAACCTCATAGATCCTGGGACCTGGGGCAATGTTGACTTCATCACTCTAGAATTCTCGCGCATAGTCCTGGTCGTACAATGTTTTGCCGTTGGTGTTGAATTGCCAAAGGCATACATGGAAAAGCACTGGCGATCGGTCGTTCTGCTCCTCATTCCCGTCATGACCTTTGGCTGGCTCGTCACGAGTTTGTTCATCTGGGGACTCTTCAGCTCTCATGTAAACTGGCTTGACAGTCTTTGCATTGCTGCCTGTGTTACTGCGACTGACCCTGTCTTAGCTTCGTCTGTCGTCGGTAAGGGCAAGTTTGCAAAGCGAGTCCCGAAGCATTTGCGAGACTTGCTTTCCGCTGAGTCTGGATGCAACGATGGTATGGCCTTTCCTTTCGTCTATCTGGCCATATATATTATCCGTTACAAGCATGAGCCAAGTCACGTCGCGCTTCATTGGTTCTGCTACACCATTCTCTACGAGTGCGTTTTTGGCGCCGTCTATGGTGTCGTAATTGGGTACATCGCTCGCCGTGCGATTCGCTATGCCCACGAGAAAGACCTGATTGACCGAGAGAGTTTCCTTGTGTTCTACTTCGTCCTTGCTTTGTGGTGCGCTGGTTCGGGTTCACTGCTCGGCTTAGATGACCTACTTGTTGGCTTTGCCTGTGGTGTAGGTTTCTCCAACGATGGATGGTTCCTTGAGAAGACAGAAGAGTCGCATGTCTCCAACGTCATCGACTTGCTCATTAACTTGGCCTTCTTTGTGTACTTCGGCACCATCATTCCTTGGGCTCAATTCAACGAACCCGAGATTCTTGGTCTCAGCCCATGGCGCTTGGTTGTCCTGGGATTGTTGGTGCTCTTCTTCCGCCGGCTGCCGATCATGCTCGCGCTCAAACCTATCATTCCAGACATCAAGACCTGGCGAGAAGCGTCCTTTGCTGGTCATTTCGGACCCATCGGTGTTGGTGGCCTTTTCGTTGCCATTCTCGCCAGAGCTGAGCTTGAGACCGAGACCACGACTCCCTTGGCCGAGATTCCACCCCCAGACTTCCCCCACGCCAATATCATTGAATTGATCTGGCCCATCACGTGTTTCTTGGTGATTGTTAGTATCATCGTCCACGGGAGTTCCATTGCTGTCTTTACCCTCGGCAAGCGCATCAACACACTCACAATCTCGATGTCGTACACTCAAGCCAACGAGGACGGCCCAACTTGGATGGACCGCCTACCACGCATTCAATCACGATCGAAGTCACAGATGTCTCGTCGGTTCTCTGAATCTTCCATGGACGAAAAGACTGGTGATTCTGGCGAAACCGGTCCAGGTCTGTTGCCGCCTCCAGGATATCCTGGTAATTTCTTAGGTCGACAGAAAGAGGATGACAGCCAAGGCCGTTCAGGTTCTCGGTCACGAAGATCAAAATGGGAGAACGGCATGGGTCCAGGCGGCCCCATATCACAGTCCGCGATCCGTCCGACCCGACGTGATGAGGAAAAGGTCGAAGCTGTCTCTCCGGAAGATGATACCGATACGTTTGATGACAAGATGGCTGTGTCTAGCGATAGCTCATCGAACGACAAGGGTAAACTTAAGGAAATACAGGCTGAGGAAGAAATCTATCAAGAAGGCCAACATACAGTGATTGAAGACAAGGAGGGCAACGTCCTCGGCGTCAGAGACAGTCATGGTGAACACGGATCGCAACGAAGGCAGTCTGATATTCAAGAAGCACGGAGACTCATGAGAGAAGAACGTGTAGAGCATGGCGTAGCCCAGAAAGAACACGAAGGTCAGGCTGAACAAGCTCCCGGGAAAGCAGTTGATGCGATTGAGCACCCGCACAAGACTTGGCGCAAACGCATGCAGAGCTTCACTGGCCACCATCATGACGACAACGGGGATGTAACTGAGAAATCGAAAGCAAAGAAGCCTGAGCACAAGCGGGGTCCAGCTCTGGCGTATCAGTTTGGTAATACTATCATTGTTGAAGATGAGGATGGAGAAGTACTGAAGAAGTACGATATTCCTGCAAAACCAAAGGAGGCCAAGGAGCAGCGACCCGGAGCAGCACGTGGCTCCTCAATGATCGAAACATCCGGCCGTGCTATGCAGAGTCTGAAGCGAATGGGTACGCACATGGGCATTCCAACTCATCAGGAATCAGAGTCATCGAAAAAGCAGAAAGAGAGTGATGCCGACGATGACAATCTTCGCTTCACGCTCACTGAGGGCGGCCGGAGGATGAGCAAGACAGAGTTCATTCAGCAAATGAGTCAGTTGAATCCGAAGGATCGCGCGAAGATGTTGCAGGAAAGCAACGTCCCTGAGTCTGTCAAGCGCGAGGCGCACCAAGACGCAAGGGACCACCATCGTCGAACACAGGCTGCCTCTGAGACGAACATTCCCCCTGTCATCGGCGAAGAAGGCGAGGCTGAGCTGCATAAAGTTCCGTCTCCAGTAGCTGAGAAGGAAGGAAAACCTCGTGGCCCTGAGGGATTGACTCTGGTGGACAGCAACGAAGAGCATGTCCCATTCCATTCTGTTCGACAGACTCTCGCTGGTCACTCACAGGGCGATGAGAAGGAGACTGCAGCGCAGCGTCGTCGTCGCCTTGCTGCCGAGCAATCACAGACAAGTCCGCAAGCAGCAGATGACAACGGAGCTAGCGATGATGAGACCCCTGCAGAACGTCACCGCCGCCTCGCTGCGCTGAAGGGATCTACACCACCATCAGCCAGTCAATCTCGTCGTCCGTTGTCGCCGAGCCAGCAACAGCCATCTTCAAGTGCCGGATTCGAAGGTGAGACGGCAGCCGAGCGAAAGCGGCGCCTAGGTGCTTTGGGAGTTGGAGGAGAAGATTCGCCAGAGTCTGAGTCCGAAGGCGAGCCGGAAACCGGAGATCCAATGCAGACAGGCCGCGGCACGCACTCGCAGGCAGCGAAGCAGAACCTTGCACCCCCCAAGGCTCCGGGTATCCGATTTGCTGATCAGCCTCGCATTCCCACCAAGGATGAACGTGCCGCCGAAGACGCTCGTGAGAGAGAGCAGGTTGAGACTGCGAAGAAGAGCAAGCTGAGTGGCTTTCCTTGGCAAAAGAAGTGAATTGCGGAGCATCCGTGAGACGTGGACCCTGTCGGAAATTATGTGACCGGCAGTTGATCTGAGGCTAGGCGAGTCATTTTGCATATCAAGGAGTTGATGGTGGTTTGAAAATCTCGTAGTAATGTTGTTTGCACTTAAGCGCGCATAGTTGTAAGTCCATCGCTTTATACAGCAACGATCTACGATACTTTAAGCATATAGAGATACGAAGCTCATTTTCCGTAGTTTAATAGACATGTACACTACCTGAAATCCTACAGAAAAGCTTCACAAGCACATGCTTCTTTTTGGCTCTTTTGACATGCGTGGTGACATCACAACTCGGAAGTTCCCGCTCAGCCCGCTCTTTCTCGTATAGCCAGCACCAACGTCCTCGGTTGCTCGACTTGATGCGGCAGTTGCTTTTACAAAATCACTTGGCGCCCAGGAAAAAGCTGTGCAAAGTTTTATCAATCTGATAAGATGATCAGATTGTCCGAGCCTACTGCACGATCCAAGCCAATCGAGTTGCTGGCCGGCCCAGTACGAGGTGTGAGTGGATCACGTGCATGCGCGTTTCTGGGTCGATTGGTGTCGGGCGCGCAATTAAGTTGACTTGGCCGGCCGATGACGGAAGGTGGGGTATGTCACTGTGCGTGTGGGTGAGTGGGATGGGATGAGTATATGTATTTGGTGCTGCTGCTGTATCGCCGGCTCGTCAAGCCAAAGTTTACCTTGCAAACACATCCTACACAGCTGCCACCATGGGCTCAATTGCACAACAATCGCCAGAGACGCTGCTCAGCGTAGCGGCCAAGATTACAGAGTATGCACAGCAGCTCACAAAAGAGCTTGAGGCGGGGAATGTCCCGCCTGTCACCTTGGAGGCAGATAGCCCAATTAAGTATGAGTCCCTGCCGGGAAATTCGTTCTTCATCAGACAGCAGCTTGAGGATGCGTTGAAGGATATGTACATTCTCAGCCAGGGACCAAGTGAGAGTACATTCAACTACTGCCACACTGTGCGGCATTTCCATTCACAATCACAATATATACAGCCGTGCTGACTGACTCCAGGCTGTACCAGACATTGCGACTCTGAACGTGCTTAACCAATTCGATTTCTGGGGTGCCGTACCAGTGGACGGCACAGCAACCCACGAGCAAATCGTAAAGCACACCAAGCTTCCCATCGAGGTCGTGCAGCGCACCCTCGACCACGCAATCACCATGCGTTACTTCGCTCGCCCAGAACCCACCTCGACATCTGTCAAGCATACCTCGCGCTCCGCCGCCCTGGCCAAGGACTCCGGGCTGCAGGCCCTCGTGCAGATGGTGCTCGACGAGACGTCGCCGCCGATGATGGTGCTGCCCGAGGCGCTGCGCCAATTCGCAGTCGGCAGGACAGAGGTCAGCACGAATCAGAAGGAGACTGCATTCCGGTTGTGCCACTCCGGGGGGATCTGGGGCGACTACACAAACACGTGGGAGTTTCTTGAGAATGACGGTGAGGGCGAGCAGAAGGGCTGGAGGCAGCGTAACTTCATCAAGTTCATGGCGTATATCAAGGACTTGTTCAAGACGGAAAGTATCGTTCTCGACGCCATTGACTGGAAAGCCGCAGGCGACGCGACAGTCGTTGATGTAAGTCCCGCTCACCATCTCTACGAGAGACAAAAACAAGTGCTAACGCATCTTTCCCCCAGCTCGGCGGCTCAGCAGGCCACGACGACATCGCCCTCGCAAACAAGTATCCCAACCTCAAAATCGTCGTCCAGGATCTCCCACAAGTGGCCCCCGTCTTCGAAAAGGAATTCCCCTCCGACCTCAAATCCCGCGTCTCGTTCCTGACCCACAACCTGTTCGACCCCCAGCCCGTCTCCGCAGACATCTACATCCTGAAGTGGATCTTGCACGACTGGCCCGACGTCGAGTCAGTGGCGATTCTCAAAGCCCTGGTACCCGCGCTGAAGCCCGGTGCGCGCGTCGTGTTTATCGACTACGTGGGTAAGAACGACCCGAACGAGGATGCGGCGCTGCCGCACTCGATGCGTGCGTTTGGTACGGCGACGGATATGCGCATGATGGCGCTGTTCAATGCGAAGGAGAGGCCAGTCAGTGCGTGGAAGGATATTTTCAGGCAGGCGGATGAGAGGTACGAGGTCAGTAGTGTCAAGGCGGATCCATTGACATTTATGTGTGTATTGGAGGCAACTTGGAGGGGCTAGAGCAAGGGCGATGTTTTGTAGCAAAAGAGTCCCCTAAGTTCAAAAATGCTTAGTCTAAAACTGGGCGAAACTATTTAAATAAGTATCTTGTGATCTCCAGTCTACCCGTGTGGAGGGATAAATTGCAATTGAGCTAATATGACCAAAGCAACAGGCGGAGGAGATGACCTTACTTTTCACGAGGCGCGTTATATAGTCCAGTACGAAAATGCCTGCTTTATCACAGCTAGAGCGCGCTCTGAATATGCGATAGGTGTCTCACACAACGTCGTACGTACGAAACAATTCTGCCCACGGAAAGGGCGGGACCCTCCTTTGATACGTCGCAAAAGCACAAAACACGCCAACGCGCCTCCAAGATTTGGTCTCTGGGACCGCTTCCTTCCAGAATCATGAAGAGCACCTTAGGCCAGGAACAACAAATGAAGATGCAATTTCAGCGGGTATTGTCCATAAAGCTCTCCAGAAACGCATCGAGACTTTCCATATTCGCAGACCATGCAAGGCGTGCCCTGAAAGCAGTATTGTTGGACGGATAGTTGTTAAGAGACTGTACCCACTCAGCACCTATGGTCCATGGCATTGTTGAGTCACTTCTCGAGTCATAGCAGTCGAGACCTAGTTGAATAGTTGCTGCTTGAACGCGTAGGATTGGGTACCTATCTTCCTGGCCAGTAGCATCTTGAAGCTCCGCGACATTGTTGTTTACATCGGATAGTACCACGCTTTTCAGGCCACTAACGAGTCGAGTGATGATTGAGTTGGACCCGATATCGTATATTACTCGACCTGCCCAACCTACCCAAGTCTAAGTAGGGAACTGAGAACGGCGGTGTGGGTTCCGACGACCTTGCGTGTGTGACCATGTCAAAGCATACGTGAAATATTTCAACCAATCTGGATGGCTTTTCGGATAACACAAACCCCAGACTCCAACTAGAGATCTTTCCTGTCGCTCAAAGTCTTGGAGAATTCTGCGGAAAGCATTGAGAGAGTCCTCGTCATACCGTAGGTTTCTAGCAGTATATCCTTTCACTGCAGAGATGTATGCGGGGTAATTCAGTTCAGCAGAAGACCTAGATCCATATACGAGGCTTATTGTTTGGACAGATTGAGCTCGATGTCTGCTGAAGATCCCTACGTATATCAATGAATATAATTCATCACAAGAACGGCCGTACTTCATACCTTTGTTTATACAATTAGGGGGCAAATGCATGCTCTCGAAGCAACTTGTCTCGTTGCACTCAAAGTAGACCTGGTCATCTGTAAAGACCAGTACACGGCGACTTAGAATGGCTTCTTGAAATGTCCAGCCACGTGTAGACCAGCGTGATTGCGCGATTGACCCATGAGGATCCTTAGGCATCGATATTGCCGTTACTGCTCCAATTCTGGTGCTCATTTGGCACGTACGTGCCCTGATACTGACGCCAGGTAGGCCATAAGTCTCGTCTTCGCCAGCAGCGCTTACTATAGTGAGCTCAGCGTTTCGATAGATTGCATCCATTTGACATATCTGGTGGTGCCTGATCTCGGGAATATTTTGGTCGATACAGTATTTGTCTATCCATAGATAGCGAAAACCCAGCGATTTTGTGACCTGGATTGAGTCTTGTATAACTGCAGGTAGCTTTGACAAGACCATCTCTGGTCCATCAAAGGCTTGATGTGCTCCCTACGAATCTCTACTGTCGCCCCATACATAACTCAGAGCCACACAGGGATTTGAGGGGTTCCACATCTCGGTCTTCAACGTCGTGCAATCAATGACCCTGACACCATGGACTGGCAACGGTTCCGCTGCACAAAGCGAATGCTCCCTAGCGCAAACATTCAGCCATGCCTTCGCTGTTCCGGAGTCAAACATGCGAGGGACGGGTTATACATTGAACGGTATCGGTTCAGTTGTATCAAGAAAAAGAGCCACACAGCTTTTGGCCTTTGTAGATGTGCTGGCATTAATAACCTTCCTGGAACCTTTCGGGCATAGATAGAGGCCCAAAACCGGCGGTAGCGCGAATAAATAGCATGTCTCGCCTAACAAGTGACCGTTTAATTGAGGTTTTGCGATCAGCTCCTCCCATCGCGCGTGCCAGGGCAAGTTGGCTGTCTCACTCTGGTCTCTTTCACTCACGCGAGACGCGGCAAAGATAGAGCACAGGCTACAAGCGGGATCTCGTGGTTCTCTGTACTGGCATTCGACATCGACAACAGCTGGCCAGGAGGTACCCCAAGGCGCTGGAATCTCTCTGCTCAAGCTCCCTGCAGAGGCGCGTAACAAGTCGCCAAAATTGAGGCTCTGGCAGAACTCGCACACAGTTGGGGCCGCCACGGTCGTGGGTGACTCTGGCCTGTGGTATTCACTGTTTGAATTCATTCGCATGACCACGATTCGATAGATTAGCACTGCGCGGTGTGTAATCAGGAAGTCTTTTGGAAATAGGGATGCAAGTATCCCTGTTTGCAATCGGTAGTGCGTTGAAAGAAAATATCTAGAATTGTTAAAGAGCTGCCGCCTGATGTAGAACCACCGATGTTTGTATGTAGGTGTTGAAGCCTGATGCGGGGCAGCGACGGGGCGAAGCAACACCAAGGCTTACGGAAGGCTGGTGCAGGATGTGGCAAGAGCGACAGCGACAGATCTACTTTCGAGCAGCAACGTTATACCTACTGTCTACAGTCGAGCAGCCACAAACATCAGCTAAATTCTAACCCTCAGCTATGAGGCGTTGGCTTTACAGCCTGGGAGGAACTCCATGGAGCTTGTCGTAAAGACTTTATATAAATGCACCGAAGCAGCGTCATCGAGACTGCAAAGAAAAGAAGGTGGACAAATCCTTGAGGCGATTCTGAATTGCAACTCAGCAGGAAGATCAAAATCACACACAACAGCAACGTTGCGGGGGATGTGAGCTACAAGGTTGACCACCAAACTCTGTGACGGAGGTCTTCATATCCCAAGACGAACAACCGCTCGACTAAAGTAATTTCAGTACCTCCTATTAGTACAAACCATGTCAATTGTGACTGCAGCCCACTTCTCCAATAACTCAATAACTCCCCCTACTACAATTGATAGTCCCCTCACCCAGCCAATCACACCGCACAAACCCGCACGCCGCACCTCACTTCACCTCACCTCACCACCCACGTGCCCACCCTCCACCCACACAACGACCGCGCCTCAACCTCCGACACCGCACTGCACCTCTCAATTCCACCAATCTCGCACCCCACAAGTACCGCAACAAAATTCCCCCATCGGGCGCGCTCCATACCTAAAACCCCCAAAGGACCAAAAAAACCCCCGACCTCCTTCCCAACGCGTCTAGCGCCCGAGCCCAGATCGGCGGCCCAGCAAACGCACACACAGCCTATCAGATAGGCACATGTGCTAAGTACCGGCATGCGATACTGTGATGCGAGCCGGCGATAACGGAAATGCATTGTACCTGCCTACCTACCTACCCACGTGCTACCTAGATGAAACGCTCGTTTATTACCCTACCTTACGGCCTACCGCTGTGGAGTAGGTAGGTAGTATCGGTGTACAGTAGTACCGGCGCATAGTACACGACGCTGCAGAGAGCGACGCCGTGGTGCCTGAGGACGGTAGACGCGCATATGCCACCTGCCTGATCAGCGCACTGGCGCCGCGGCTGATGTCCATATCTCCGGTGCGAGAGTGCGGTCTGCATGAGGGGGGTTTGCTGGCCAGTCAACGTGGGGAACGTGAGAGTGTGGTTGATGTACTGTGTACTGTGATGGAAGGGGGGCTTGCTGGGAGGATACGTAGGGGAGAGGATGCGGGCCGTGTGTGGAGGTGCGATAGGGCGAGGTGGCTCACAAGGGAAGGAGTGCTGCGATGGGGGCGGACGGAGAGGCGTGGTTTGGGAAGTTGGGCGATGGGGGGTTAATCGAATTGGTGGGTGATCTGCATGGGTGGGTCGGAGAGGTCCGTTGGGGGGACTAGGTGGGTAGGTGGGTAGATATGAAGGGGGAGAATATAAAGAGATGGTGATATGTCTGGGTGGATTGAAGAAATCAGCTAGCACAGTACAGCACAACTCAGCTCAGTCTCTTGCTCTAGCATCCCGGGTCTACGGTTTCCCCCCTCGCTAGCTGTCCCGCATCAGTAAATCACCCTCTTCACTACCACCATGAAGTTCCTCTCTCTCCTCGCTCTGCTCGCGCCCGTCGCCCTCGCGCTCCCCACATCTGTCATCACCGAAGCGCCAGTCGAGGACGCTGCGCTCGAGGCCCGCCAGTCATGCTTCGTCAAGTGCGGCTCGACGTGCTACACCAGCGCACAGGTGACCGCAGCGCGCAACTCGGGCTACAACTACGTCAAGCAGGGCGGCACAGCAGGCGGCTCAACCTACCCACACGTGTACAACAACCGTGAAGGGTTCGATTTCCTTACCGGCGGCAAATACTACGAGTTCCCGCTCAAGACGGGCGGTGTCTACACTGGCGGTACGTATAGTCACGTTTGGGAAAGCGGTGTGCTAATGACTGGCCAGGCTCCCCGGGTGCTGACCGTGTTGTGTTCAACGGCAGTGGACAGCGCGCTGGTGAGATCACGCACACTGGTGCTAGCGGCAACAACTTCGTTGCCTGCTCGGGATGGTAGGCGTGCTTGGGGGTTTTGATGCTGTGAGGCTGGTAGCTGGGCTGTAGGTGTTGATTGGAGGCTGAGCTCTGGCACGGCGAGAGTATTGACGAGTTTATGATTGTTGAGAGATACCTTTGAAGCGAATTTAGCAGATTCACAGTTCAGTAAGAAAAAGCCTGTTTCCTTTGGCAGATTGAGTAGTTACTCAGTAAAAGTTTAAACTGGACATGATCAGAGCTTTGCCTTGATCCAGTTCTCCACTACCGCCTGACTTCCAGTGCCAGAATCACCCTTGTACCCGAGAAGCCTCTCGATGATCATCTCCTCGTGCATTGCGCCCTTTGTGACAACCACACTGACGTGCCCTCCCTTCCTCCTGAAGCCAAGGCTGAATTTCTTCGCAAATGCCTCGATGCCGTCAATCAGGATCTCGTTCTCACCGCCCCAGATGAGCACTTCCTTGACAACGTCAGCAACAGGCTCCCACCACTCTACGGTGGCGAGAACAGGCTCCGAGTAGACATCACCGGCAAAGGGGGAGTTCGAGTTCAGGTATGCTACAGCCCAGCGGGAGAGAGTGCGAGAGTCAAACATGTCCCTCTCTGCATTCCTGGTATGCGCGGCTGTGTGGTGCTGCGTCAGACTACACCACGGCGAGATGAGCATAGCGGCATGAATCTTGGCGTTGAGCTTCAGCTCTGGAATGTCAGGGTGTGGATGTGCGAGGTGAGAGAGTAGAGCGAGGGTCAAGTTGCCGCCTGCTGAGTCGCCGCCAAGGACAATGTCCGCGGGGTTGCGGCGCTCAGTCTCGGTGAGGTATCGCAGAAGCTCGACAGCTTGACGCAGCTGGGTTGGGTAGACTCGCTCGGGCGCAAGATTGTATGCTAGCAGTAATACGCTGACGTCTGGGCCAAGGCTCTTCTGTAAATCATGGAGCCAGACAATGTGTCCGGAGGTGCAGGGCAAGACATAACCTCCGCCGTGGAGATAGACAAGCACCTTTGCAGCAGCTTTGTCGCCGAGCCAGTGGGCTTGTGTGCCGCTGGGGAGGTTTATGGATGATGGAGTGAGCTTCTTAGACGCACAGAAGGCGTCGTAGACAGGGGTGCATGTGGTGCTGGTGACATGGCGGTCCTGGGCGAGGTCGAGGTTGCCGAGGTGGGTGCGGAAGGCGGCCAAGGCGACGTCCTTGAAGTAGGTGTTTGCACCGTTGGAGCCTTTGAAGGGCGAGACAAAGGCGCGTGTTGTTGCAGCGGCGACTGAACAGGTTATTCATGGGAGACTCATGGATAGGGTGGGCGAGGCTCGGGTATCGAAGTGGGCTTACTAGCTTTAAGCAATGCTGAAGCAATGCCTAGTCTGCTGGGATTCTGGTGGATGAAGCTGGGAGGGGCGCCGTTTGGCAGTTTGGATGTTTCTGAAGCTGGCATAGTGCCTGTCTACTGTGAATACCGTTTACTATGGAGATCTCGCCAAAGCTCATGCACAGATTACAGTGCTGTGTAAGGCGGTGGAGGAGCCGAGGGATGCATGCGGCACAAGGACCCACAGGGACCACGAGGCGATCCGGCAGGATTCGGGCTGGCTACACCACTGCATGTATGGGCTGATGATGTGGATGACTAAGGCAGCAGATGAGTAAGACAGCAGATGACTAAGGCAGTAGATGACTACGACAGCAGACGAGTAAGACAGCAGACGAGCAAGGCAGCAGACAAGCACACAGTAAGGGCAGCGCAGACGAGTACCTACCTACCACTACCTCAGTACTCAGGTACGAGCAGCCTTGATGGCATCTGCTGTATCTGTGTCGGCCGTTTAGCTACGCTAGTCGCCGGCAGCCCCGTCATCATGACTCGATGTGGCCGTGGCCTCGCGCAAAGGTTGCAAAACCCGCGACTCGCATCCGCGTGCTGCTGCCTGCAGGCGCTTCCCCAATCGCCATGGCGGCTCCTCCCCCGAGCGAGGCCAATTCCCCTCTGTCTGCCGCCCGCGACGACGACAGCCAGGCTGAGGCGGGCCAGCCAGCGGCCAAGAAGCGCCGCACGGCCACGTCGCGCGGTGTCGCCAACCTCACCCCCGAGCAGCTGGCCAGGAAGCGCGCAAACGACCGCGAGGCCCAGCGCGCCATTCGCGAGCGCACCAAGACGCAGATTGACCGCCTGAACCAGCGCATCCGCGACCTCGAGAGCCAGCAGCCCTACCACGACCTGCAGCTGGTTCTGCGTGAAAAGGACGCAGTCCTCGCCGAGAATGCCGACATCCGGAATCGCCTTGAAACGGTTGTGAGCATTATCCAGCCCATCCTGCGCGCCACAGCTGGTTTGAACGGTCAGTCTCCTGTTCTTCTTGTTATTGTTCTTGTTCTTGATCTTGTTCTTCTCCTTCTTCTTCTTGTTCTTGTACTTCTCCTTCTTGTTCTCCTCCTCCTCCTCCTCCTCCTCCTCCTCCTCCTCCTCCTCCTCCACGCTCTCTGCAATCGAGTGCTGACAAGAGCAGACTTGGCCGCCGCAGCAGAGCGTTCGCCGCTACCCATCCCCCTTCCTGCTCCTCCTCACCATCCTCCCCCTCCTCCTCATCACCACCAGCACCGCAACGCACCCAATCCCCCCACCGACCCCCGCCAGTTTCACGCCACGCTGGGTGATATTGCAGCAAATGCTGCCTCGCCACAAAATGGCACACACTCGCCAGCTGCCACCGATGCCTCGCGCCAGTGGCCTTCCTATCCTGGCGATACACCCACCAGCCATCTCCGCGGCTACGCCCACGACAGCCCAGCCTTTGACCACCACCAGCAGCAAGCCCCACCACAAATACAGGAGCCCTACGATGAGCGCATGGGCGTCGACTTTCTGCTCGACCACAACCAGAGGAGGGCTGTAGACCCCAACCTGCCCCCTTCCCACCAAGTCCCGCCAAGCAACGTCTGCAGCAACGGACAGGGCCAGTATGCGCCAAACCTGGTGCCTTATCTCACCCTGCCACGGAACATTGCCCCTACCTGTCCGCTGGACGTCATCTTGCTAGAGTTCCTCCAAGACCGCCAGGCTCGAGCAGCCGAGGGCGTCCCCGTGAAGACGCTCGTGGGCCCACTCTACCCAAACTTCACATCCCTCGTCTATCCAGACCGCAACGTCGATGCCCATCCACTGTCCAAGCTCTTCACAGACATACTACGAACCTTTCCAGACATCTGTGGCTGGCCTGAACAAGTCGCCATTGTCTACGTCATGTTTCTCGTCATGCGCTGGCAGATTGAACCCACACAAGAAAACTACGACAGACTTCCGCACTGGGTGACACCACGCGCTAGTCAACTCTTCACGGCTCATCCATGCTGGTTTGATCACCTGCCTTGGTATGGTTTTTCACCTTTGATCCAGATCTAAAAGCTAACGACTTCAGGCCTCGCCTTCGCGACAGATTATGTGCTCACCAACCCTTCATATCCTTTGACAGCTTCTTCATCCCCTTCACCACCACAGTGTCCCTCAATTGGCCATACGAAGCACGGGACGTTCTCCTACCCGCCTCCAAGATCCATTCCAACACGCTGTCCACCACATCTTCCTCAATCCACCCGTCCTCTCCATTCTCCACACACGTCAATGCAGGCAGCCCAACGGGGCCACATACTCCGCAACCCGCCGGCACGCCTGCTAGCTTGCCGCTGAACACTCTACCAAAAGATGACGACCAGTGGCTAATCAACCCCGCGTTTGAATCCCATCTCAGGGACCTCAACAATTGGTCCCTTGGGCCAAACTTCCGCGGCACATTCCCCCAGCTTGCAGATGCCGTCAAAATCAAGGAGGGTCGGTAGTGCGCATTGTATTTGTAGCTCTGTACGCGCCTCGGCGTCACCCGGTTGCACATCGTTATCGTTGTTTGTAATATAAATAGACGCTATCGAGGTGCTGTCCATATCATTGGCGTACCCTGTTCAGGAGGGGGTTTGAAACACCCCGCAATATTATAATTCCTAGACTGTATACGACTATGTAGTACTCTATACAATCATTACGTTGCAGGGCATGTCTGCAATAGCCTAGAACTCGTCTGTTAGAGTTATGCGTAAAATGTTATTAAATACCTCCATGTCAACGCCGACACCGATGTCGACGTCGATAAGTCATGACATTTCCTAACCTGGTGGGTCTTAATAATAGAGAGGCATGGCATTGTAAAACATTGTGTTCTGAATTATGGACATTAACTATCAAATATCAACTACCAACCACCAAACCACTAACCCACCAAACTAACCCCAAAATGCCGTACATCTCACAACACACTTTCCGATCTACCTTTCGCTTGCCGAAACCACACTACTTCTGTGTCTGACTACACTACTTGTGTCTCTGACCACACTAATTGCGTGTCTGAAGCAGATGCCTACGTATACTTCACTTCCTGGCCAGTCCTGTGGTTACCTGTGGTCGGTGTTGTGTGTGTGTGTGTAAATACGTGATGATGTGGTTGTGGGCCGTGAGTGTGATGGTGTGGGGTTCTGTGGTTCTGTGAGGGGAGTAGGGCGGACTAGAGCAGAGGAGAGCAGAGGAGAGCAGAGGAGAGCAGAGGAGAGCAGAGGAGAGCAAAGCAAGGATACAGTTGATATTCAAAGTCCTAAACAACCTGCCATACCATCAAGGACACCCAAAATTAATCTACACAACCACCCCCACCACCACCACTCACCTAACCCTAACCAGTCCACACCTTCGGCCCAGGCGGGGTATACGTCTTCGCCTGGTCCGCATACGTATTAACCATAATCCCAGGATCGTTCTGACTCGCATACCCCGGGATCGTTGCCAGAAACTCACCCCCCGGCTGCGCGGTCCCACTCCCCGTCACAACAATCTGTGCGCACTCTGCGTAGAACTGCGGAGCCAGCGCCTGGTGCAGCGCCAGTAGCTCGTGTCGCACTAGGTAGTTCCCTGGCGCTAGGGTCCGTGGGATGGATGACTCCCAGTAGAGCTGCTTGAGCACTTTGGCTGTGCCCCAGGAGGTGCCGGAGAGGGGCGGGGATGTCATGCCTTCTTGGTCGATCTTCGTGTTGTTAGTGTTGAACCATCAAAGGAAGAGTGGGATTTTGACGAAGTGAGGAAGGAGTATTGTCAAAAACAGCAATCATCTACTAACAAATTGAAGACAGAAAACAAAGAGAACAAAAACAAAGAGAGAAAGAAACCCCCCCTCACCTTAAACCACTTCTTCCCGCTCCCATCACAGCTCGCAAACTCCCCCGCACATCTATACAGCCACACCATCACAGGCCCCTGCTCGTGCGTCCACTGCGCCCAAATAGCGCGGACCTTACCACCCGCAGCCACCTTGGCAGACAGCGCTGCGGACGTGCCGCCATTACACATGACCTTCCTGTCCGTGACGCTCAGCGTGGGGTTATAGTCTGGCCACTGGCGCTGGATCGTCTTGGGCGATGTGGCGGGCGAGAAGCCAGTGTAGCTGGGCTGGAGTCAGCGCGGGGGGGGGAAGGTCTATCAATAACCATGCATATGGTTGGGCGGGAGGAGACGATACCCTGGGTATGTGATGCCGTCGATGATGTAGCTTGTCACTGCGCCATGAGCGGCTGCCTGTGCTACGAAGAGTCCTGTTGCTGCTAGGATAGTCGAAAGGAGCATGTTGAGCTGTTTTTGGGGAGTTTGGAGTTCGGTGCTTTGCTTCTCTGGGACGGGAGCGTTCTTAAGTAGCACGTTGTTCCTGCCGGTTCTGGTACAACTCTTCAGCCAAGCCTGTGTCCTCATCGCTGCTTCGACGCGAGAGTTCCCGCTGTTTCCGCAGCCATATGGTGCCGATAGTGGTTGTAGATTGTGCAGTGTTTGTGTGGATTGCGTTTGGCACCGGGTAAATGCAGCACAGTGTCAGCTAATCTGAGCTTGTCGCAGGTAAGGACTACGATGGATATATATTAGGAGCAATAAGACACCATGCTGAGACTCTGATGTTTTTCATGCTTCGGAATCAACTGCTGTCGCGCTCATCGGTGGTGTGTACTCTGGGGGTTAGGCCGCAATTGCCATATTCGGAACTTTTCGGTGGCGTAGAATGACGCTCCTGGATCCTTTGTACTATATGAGATGGGCTGAATCAATGTGTGTACGGTATCTCTCTAACGGCATGGCGCTTCATATGCCCAAGTGAAGTGGTGGGCTTTCGGAACACGGTCCAACCTCGTTCACCTCAAGACGTGACCCAAACGCGTCTCGCGGTAACTTGAGTAGTTTTGATTATCCAAACAATTAACATGAGTGAGATCAAGTGCCAGTGTGCAGTGGAAAAAGGACAGCCATACCGAATTTCTCGCATTTGCGTCGAAGACCATGATGTTGCTGTGAGCAGGAGTCGCAGCTGTGGTAATCACAGCAGTGCGTCTTGAGCATTCGAGATTATGTTTAGAGTACTAAAGGTTACTAAAGGGCAGTCGGCGCTTCGAAAGGACATTTTCTACTGGCGAGGGACGATGAGTGAGCTGGCTGGGCTGCCTAAAGGACAGAGATAGAGAGCCCAAGGACACACCAAATCTGTGAGCCAAGCATCGCATATTCGAGCTGTTTTGAAGATGAAGAACACCCTCTTATAGCGAATACTAACCATGAAGGTCTTCTAGGATCAGTGGTTGACGATTCTGGTGACTGCAAGAAATAGTAGATTCGTCGTAGGTAAGACACAGGATGGGAGCGACAAGATGCTCTATATCTTGCATGGTGTACCTGATCAAGGGCATTTTTCGTTTTCGTACGGCAAACACATCTAGGCCATTGTTCGTACGAATCTGCACGCACCGTGAAAAGACCAAGTCCCTATCGACGCAACTGGTCGGTTAGGAGTGGTACGCTAGCACCGAAGCAGGCTTTTTCGTTTTCTCTTGCGATTTGTTCACAGTCAGAACGCTAAAACAACTTTGTAGATTTGGCTACAGCCTCAAAGCAGAAAGGTACGACCGTTTTAGCCGCGTTTTTGCAATGCATATCGTAATGTTCCACACACCAGCCAGTCTTTGGCACGAGCAGAATTCTATGGCAGACTTGGATCCACCATCAATCGGCGGAAGCCATAATGACGCACTCATTTCCGTACGGACAGATGCACTCCTACATGAAGGTATATAAGAGGTTGCTGAATAGCCAGAGCCAATGTCAGCCAAATCACGACGATATTCACTCCCAATCATCGCACAATCGAGCTTCCTGAACCACTTTCACCATGACGAACGCAACTTTGGCTACGCCAAACCCTTGTACCGCCTCAACTTTTACTACTCCCGATCTCTTCGGTGCAGAATTCACTTCTCTTTCGGCCAATATCGTTACGAACTATAGCTTCCCCGTCCCTGATGGCTGGCGATACTCTCAGCCCTCCACCTATGTGCAGGACGCATCCTTCTGCAACATCACCGTGTCGTATACGCACCCTGGCCAGAACGACACGCTCTACGTCGAAATTTGGCTCCCCGACACCAACTACAACGGCAGATTGCAGTCTATTGGCGGAGGTGGATGGGTTCCAGGTCGCTTTGTTCTGACTTATGGTGGCATGATTGGAGCTGTGGCAGATGGATATGCAACTGTCACCACAGACGCTGGCCTTGGCTCGGAGACCTTTGACCAATGGGGCATTCTTAGTCCTGGAAACTCGAATCTATATGCCCTCCAGAATCTGGGTTCTGTCTCCTTGAAAGACGAGTCTGTCATCGCAAAGCACTTCATCAAGAATTATTACGGCGAAAAGCCAAAGTACTCGTACTGGAATGCTTGCTCACAGGGAGGAAGGCAAGGTTCTATGATTGCACAAAGATACCCTGATGCCTATGATGGTATCATCGCCGCGGCTCCAGCTTTGCACTGGTCTGAGGTCGTGCTTCAGAGCATGTGGCCTGGCTTCTACATGGCGAATACAAACCAGTTTCCCAATGCTTGTCAGCTTAACGGCCTCACAGCATTAGCGATCGAGGAGTGCGACGAAGACGACGGCGTAGTAGACGGCCTTATTGCAGACCCGGATGCGTGCTTGCGTAAGTTCAACGCTACTGCGCATATCGGCAAGGTTTCCAGATTCAACTGCACCCTATACAACGGCACGCAGACAATTGATGCCGCGACTGTTGATGTTGCTCGTGCTCTGTGGTCAGGTCCCGTTTCTTCGACTGGCAAGCAATTCTGGCACGGCTACAACATCGGCACCGATCTATCCACTCTCGCAGCTACAAACTGTACCGATTTCGGCCATTGCACGGGTAACAACTACTCAGTCACTGCTGGAATTGACGAGATATTTGTGGCAAAGGGTGGCCAAATTAACATCACCAATGGCAACATCTCGTACAAGCGCTTCGACCACGTCTACCTCTCTTTCAAGAAGCAGTTCGACTCTCTGATCGGCGCAATCGATCCAGACTACACCGATTTCAAAGAATCAGGTGGGAAAATAATTACGTACCACGGTCTTGTAAGTACCTGCATAACTCTGGAAGTCGCTCACTGTCCACTTACTGACCCACCCATCAAGGCCGACCCTTCCATCTCCCCCAACGGCACCCTCTCCTTCTACAAAGAGATCTCCGACACGGTTCCCGATACGCCCTCATTCTACCGCTACTTCAATGTTCCAGGGCTCGGTCACTGCTGGGGCGAAAAGGGAGGGCAGCCTGTTGCTTTGTTTGATCAGCTGCGCGCGTGGGTCGAGAATGGAACTGCGCCTGACAACTCGCCTGTCACAATTACCAAGCCGGACCAAACCAAGATGCTGCAGCTGCTTTGTGCTTGGCCTAAGAAGGCAGTCTTTGCTGATGGGTGCGATGCCAATAGGAATGCTACCATTGCCTGTTGGAGTTGCGAGTAGATATACTCATTGAGGAAAGAAAAGGTGGTATCGAACCCTAGAATAAAGTGTTGCTCGGAGCATGGCTTAATTGTTTTTGATTTTTCAATTTTTTGTTTTCTTTCCAGTGTAGTTTGTAGTGTGACTTTGGGTTAAGCAGAACATTACACTGGCAGTGTGATCAATATGCACTTTATTAGTGGACTATGAATCCGCAACACGTTTATCTTTCTTGTAGAGGGCTACAACCTTGTTCAACCTTATATAATACCATTACCGGCGCAGGGCATCTTATGGCATCCGCGTTGTGCATGGTGGCGATGGCTCAGGCAAAGTTTCCATCCACATGGCTCAAACCCGCCGTCGATAGAGGAAGTTGCCCGTAAATTGCGGTCACAGTACCTGCCCGCTCTCGTGCGATAGCTTCTGAAACTTGAATCCCGGCACTCCCGGTGACGACTTTCCATCTCCATTCTCTCAGCCGCTTTATCATCATGCCACCTTCCTGATGCATCGCAATACACAAGCTTTGCAGACACTACCAAGCTTTCGAGCCAAGGCCAATCAAGCTCCAATCCTTCGGTCATCGATCAACGTGGATCTCGCAGAGGGGTTGTAGCGATGCGATTAGCAGGTTGAATGTCTGACACGAGTGTTGAGCGGCAGAGTCGAGAGTATGTCGACTTTGTCATGCCGACCATCCAGATTGGCGGCTTGCAGCTAGCTGCATAGTCAAAGGCTGCAATTCAGGCTCCTGTCAACATCACAGCTCTGTCCGATACCACCAACTGCGCGAGCCTGATCACCATCGACTGCTTAAAAACCATCTACCACCTCCCTGTCGCCAAGCACAACCACAGCGGCAACCATCTCAGTATCACGGAAAGTGAACAGACTCCCTCTCCCTCCCATCCCATGCCCTCAAGACATTTTCTCCAAAACTTCACAAACCCCAGATTCTGTCAAATGCGAGGCCAAAGTCTATTTCGATGGACAGCAGAAAGACGTTGAATCTCTGTCTTGCACAGCAAAACAGGGCCATTGAGAGCGCGCTGGACTTGAGTCTTGCAGACCGCATACGTCATCACTTTCAACGTCTTTTGCGATGCACAGGTGAGTATAACTTATGTATACCGTCGCCTCCCCCACCGGCCTGCTGTCGGACTACTCATACAGCGGCTTCTCCAGCCTCTCCCCGCACCCAAGCTGGCAGGATAGACCCGTCCGTTGAGACGTAGCTAGCCACATATTCATCCAAGGCGTACAACGCGTCGGTGTTCAACTCGTCAGGCCGCAACTACCCGGACGTCTCGAGGCGGTGATGGGCCTCTAGCTTGCAACTGTGTGGCTCGCCACGACGTACGCTATGGCGGTACCCCTGCTTCGGCGCCCATGTTCGCTGGCATCGTCGGCCTGCTGGACGGGGAGAGGTGGGAGGGTGTTAAGCGTTTGGTTGGGTTGCTTGGTCGTGTCATGTGTAAGTACCCCGGTATGTTCGATGAAGTGTCGGTTGGGGCGAATCCGGGATGTGGCGCCGATGGCTTCCCTGCGAGTCTGGGGTTGGATCCTGTGACAGGTAAGAGGACGCCTAGTTGTGGTAAGATGAGGGGGTTTTCCTGGCGTTGCAGTGAATGCTGCGAACAGGATAGAACAGGCCAGGACAGGACAGGACAGAGACGCAGAGCCAGAACTGATGAAAAATCCAAAGAAACACGTCATCGAATCTCAACATCCACACCATCAACTCAATTACACACTCATACCCCTTACTGAACAAGCACCCCCCAACCCCACCCCCAACCTCAACCCCTGAATCCCCCGCACCACCTCACCAACCACCCACTCAGCCTGCACCACCCCACCAACCCTCGGCGCCTCCCGCGCATCCGGCAACGCCGACAGGGCCCTCACATCCGCGATCCGCCGGTACGACCACGCACCGCCGCGCTTCACCATCATGGCCGTGTCGTCGTCATCGTACCCTCCGTCGGCCACGTTTCCTCCGTCGACTTCACCGCGGACCCGGTACCAGCCCAGCCACTGCAGATCGAGGGAGCGAATCGCGGCGCGGTGGGGCGGCGGCAGTGCAGCGACAAAGGCGAGGAAAGTTTCGACGTTTTGGGCGGTGAAGGTGAAGGTTGGGAGGCTGTAGAGGAGGGGAATGGCTTCGGAGTAGCTGTTTGAGCCGTGTGTCTTATTAGCGTGGAGTACATCTCTGTAAGGGCCATTGGCAAATTCGCGTCTCGATAAACTTTTGTCTCGTCTGGTGTGCCATTCGTCTGGGCTCTATGGGGAATCTTTGACTCGTCTTGGAGTGAAGCTGTCTCATGCAGCGCAAGTGGGTGATTGCTGGAAGGTGGAGGGGAGGTACTTACATTATGCGACATGACCTCAACATCCCCAGGACCCCCATTCCCCCTGTTTGCCCTACACCGCCTCTCGCCCTCGCCTTTCCCTTCTCCTTCTCCTTGCCCTTGCCCTTGCCCTTGCCCTTGCCCTTGCCCCACCCACCACCACCAGCCACAACAACAAACGCACTCGCACGCCCCCGCCCACCCCCCATACCACGCCACCTAATCAGCACCTCTCCGCGCTCTCTCCCCAGCAAGACAACATGGCCCCAGATCAAGACGCGCAGCTCGGCCGGTAACTTTATGAGTGGGCTGTGGAGTTGGGGGTGCGTGCGCTGGTTCTGCTGCTGCTGCTGCTGCTTGCGGAGCTGTTCGACACGAGGAGGTTTTAATCTAGATGCAGAAAACCACTTTGTTTTCACTTCGGATGGAGGTTTTTCGGGCGGTGCTGGTGGCGAGTCAGACAAAGGCAACGAAAGCCTCCTCGCTCTCGTCCTCACAGCCGGAGGGGTGAGGTCTGCGGCGGACTGGATGGCGGGCGTGGCGAGTGTGGCGGGGCTGGTTAGGTGCGAGAGGAGTGAGAACGGGGCGGCGGCGATGTTATCCATACCGTTGAGGATGGTGTGGATTTGTTGTGTCATTTTTTGGGGTTGTTGTTTTTTTTTATGGGAGAGAGAGGGAGCGAGCGAGGAAGTGTGTGTGAGAGAAGAGAGAGAAGAGAAAGAGAGAAGAGAAAGAGAGAAGAGAAAGAGAGAAGAGAAAGAGAGAAGAGAAAGAGAGAAGAGAAAGAGAGACAGAAAATACACCAAAGCAAGACAAGCCGTCAAACGCAGTAACACGTGCAGCTACACTATACCCGCAGAAACAGCCGCAGAAACAGTCGTACAAGGAATATATACCAGTGACACCTCACAGCCACAAGTAGGTAACCCAACAAACGCACAGTACAACAGTACAGTACGCAGAGTAGTAGAGTATCAGCAGTACACAGAATAGAGCATCAACAAACAAACGCACACAGCTTCTGCGCGTGAGGCGTAAGGCGTGAGGCGTAAGGCGTGAGGTGTGAGATGTGGAGTGGTGAGATGTGAGATGTGAGATGTGAGCCGCGAACGTCTGGTTTGAATTAGGGTGCTTGCTAGGTCAGATGAGAGATACCCTAGTCGGACGGACGGTCAGCCAGCCAGCCAGCCAGCCAATCAGATCGCGCTGCATGCTTCTACACTGTGTAATGTAGTTTAGTAGTTTGTCTGTCTGTGTGTGTCTGTGATTGTAAATCTTTTCTTTTTCTTCTTCTTTTTCTCTTATTATCTTTTGGATTTTCAGACAGAAACTTAGGCTCTAATCATGTAATAAAAAATAATATGATATAACGTGTTGTTACGTGATTTGATGTAATGTAATGTAATGTGATAATGTATATAGTGATTTACACCATGCTATGCCGTAGTCATGCAGTATTATACAAAGAGTTTCGTCGTCGTCTTCATCATTTCTCTCTTCTCTTTTTCTCACAAAAGCGTCATGATACAAGCGTGATGATACAAGCTTCTCCTTCATTCCTATTCCAAACTCTACCATTTCATCGACCGTTTTAACAGTTTGTAGAAGACGTCGGTCTACCGCCTGCCCAGCTTCCACCGGGCGATGCGGGTCTGGATGTCGTCCCAGGTAAAGTCTTTGCGCTTCAGCCCCTCCTGCTCGCCCTCCTGCAAGACGACAGTGGGCGCGCCACTGCCGTCGCCGACGTTCTTGACACCACCGCCAAAGACGTGGCGGGCGACCCTGCGCAGGTCGTGGACGGTGACGGCGTCGATCTTGGCGCACATTTCCTTGACGCCGACCTTGCGGCCGTGGACCTGAACTTGTCTGCCGAGGTCCTCGAGCTCGACCATGCGGGACTCGAGGTTCATGAGCAGGCTGGAGCGCAGCTGGTTCTTTGCGCGCTGGACCTCACCATCCTTAAGGGCGGCGTAGCCAGTCTCGTCGCCGAGGGACTTGAGCTCGCGGCACATGACCTCGAGCATCTGGGCGACGTGGGAAGGGGCGCACGAGGCGGAGATGCCAAAGAGGCCGCTGTCTGTGTAGCTGTGGTTGAAGGCGACGCACGACTCGACCCAGAAGTGCTGATTCAGGACGTTGGTGTAGAGACGCGAGTACATGCCCTTGCCGGGCCCGCCGGCGCTGAAGGAGCCGCCGCCGCCGAGCAGGGTCTGCAGGGTGGCGAGGGCGTAAATGTCGGGGGAGGAGATGGGGAGGGCTTCGAAGGCGAGGTGAATGTGGGAGAGGCGGCGGAGCATGGGGTTTAGGGGTGGCGGGATGGGAGGGAGGGTGAGGAAGCCGCCGGTGTAGTGGGAGGGGATTGAGGTGTCGATGGGGGGGAAGTTGAGGTCGAAGGCGGAGGTGAGGGAGGCGGGGGTTGCGGCCGAGGTGGAGAAGTTTTTGAGAAAGGGGATCTTGGAGAGGAGCTTGGACTGCTGCGGGGGTGCGCCGGTCGGGGTGGGATGGTCCGCGGTGAAGACGTGGTGGTCGGGGTTCTGGCTGGAGATGGAGCTGTGGTCGTGTGCAGGGATGAGGGCGGGGCCGTGGCCCTTTGCCATGTCGCCAAAGTACTGGGTTGTGAGGTTGACGGCGTGGTTGTGGTCGACGCCGGCAAAGGCGACGACGATCTTGTCGGGGCTGTAGAACTGCTTGCGGTAGGCCTCGACGACGTCGCGGTTGATGTGGGGCAGGCGCTCCTTGGGGCAGAGCAGGGGGTTGCCGAGGGTGTTGTCCTTGTAGGCGGCCATGTGGACGAGCTCGGGCAGGATGAGCTCGGGCTTGCTCCAAATTTCGCCAATCTCGTAGTCGGCCGTCTCAAGCTGCTGCTGGACCTCGTCCTCGGTGATGAGGGGGTCGCGGATGGTCTCGGCGAGGAGGGCGACGGTGGAGTCGACGGCCGAGTTGAACGTGGCCGACTGGTACATGAGGGCCTCGCGCGATGAGGCGCACTGGATGTTGCCACCGAGCGACTCCATCTTCTCGGCCATGTGGTCGCCTGAGGTGTGGCGGGTTGACTTGAAGGCCAGGCGGTCGACAATGTGGCTCACGCCGCGCAGGGCGTCGTTTTCGTAACGCGAGCCGGCATCGATGTAGACGCCGATGCCGGAGAAGTGGCCGGGCAGGGCCTCGGTGGCGACGCGGATGCCGTTGGGGAGGGTGGTGATGTGGTCGAGCTCGACAGGGTCGTGGTGTGGTGTGGTGGTGGTGGTGGTGGTGGTGGTGGTGGTGGCCAGGCGGCGCGAGAGGCGTGAGAGTGAATGTGTGTGTGAGTGTGGGTGTGAGAGGTGCGAGAGGTGCGACGAGGAGCGCGACAGCCCGCGCGCCATGGGGCGTGCTGTGCGGGGCTGCAGCATGGCGACGACAATGGTGGTGGGAGGGCGTGGTGGTGATGAGGTCCAAAAACTCGACATGACATGGTGTCACGTGATGGCTGGTCTTGGATCGTCGCCGATATGGAGGGCAGCCCTGCCTAGCACCAGGCGTGGGTCGAGGCGGCTCCACAGCGCACGGCCAGCCACAATCCGTTGGGGCTTTCAGGCATTGTGAGGCTGTTGATATTGGTAGTCACGCAGTGTTGGTAGTATCAAGAGGAGCGTGTCGTCGGTGTTTGTAGGATTGGCAGTCGTCTGTCGGGCTGTGGGTAGGAGTGGGAGGGCAGACGATATAGACAGTGCAGACGTTGCCATTGCAGACAAGACGGCAAAGACGTCACCTCACACCTCATCTCGTCTGGCACAGGAATAGAAGCGGCCTGACATCTGCCTGTGTGCCTGCTAGCCTTGCCGGGCAGACTGGCAATTGACAAACTGGCTGGCAAACTGACGGGCAAACTGACTGGCACTGACGGGCAGACTGGGCTGGCGACTGCTGCGGTCTGGCCCAGCTCGTCCTGCTGCGTACTAGCTGCTCGCCCTCATCCTCAGTCGAGGCGACACCAGCCGCAGTCTCCCCCCGTGCTTTCACCCCCAACGGCGTGACCGCGCTGTCTGCCACTGCTGCTGTTGCTGTTGATACCACTGCTGCTGTTGCCACTGCTGGCACCACTCCTCCTGCTCCCACTGCCACTGCTGCCACGCCCACGCAAGGCTTTCACTTGAAACCCAGCGCTGCTTGCTAGCTGCTTGCCGACCCAGCTATACTGCGTGCTCGGTGGCGCTGCCATGTTCACGACCCCAGCGCCCGCAAACATCGCCGTCTCCTCCACCACGCCCATATCGCCCGTCTCGCCCTCGCCGCGTCCGACTGGCCTGCAGCGCGGCATCGACTTCTTGCGCAGCTACACCCACGGCCTGCACCTGCACCCTGCTGACGCCCCCGACGGCCCACGTGCCTCCCCTCCCACTGCCAGGCCCCGTCCACGCGCCTCCACCCTCTCGCACTCGCGCTCCCACTCGCGCCCCGACCTGCCCACCACGTCGCCCGCGCCCTTTCCCCCCGCCAGACGACAGACGGCGCCCCTGGACCGCCCTGACCTGCCCAACACCTCGCCCTCACCCTCACCCTCGCCCTCGCACTCGCACTCGCCCTCGCACTCGCCCACACACCCCGCCATGACCAGGACCCGCGCAGACACGGCCGCCCCCCAGCTCACCGTGCGCAACACCACAGGGCCCACGCCCACCTCGACCCCGCGCCCAAACGACCCCGACAGCTCCAGCGACCACGCCCCCGACGCCACCCCGCCGCACCGCCACCTGCCCTCGATCCGCTTCATCCCCCACCAGGACCCCCGCGCCGCCCGCCCCTCCCTGCAGTTCCCCACAATCACCCGCACCCTGCCCGACGAGTCCTCCGTCGTCCGCGTCGGCCGCTACTCGGAGCGCGACAATGCCCCCGACATGCCCAACAACCTGCCCTCGGCCGCCGCCATTGGCTTCAAGAGCAAGGTCGTGAGCCGCAAGCACTGCGAGCTGTGGTGCGCCGACGGCAGCTGGTACATCAAGGACGTCAAGAGCTCCTCGGGCACCTTTCTCAACCACATCCGCCTGAGCCAGCCCAACGTCGAGTCCAAGCCCTTTCGCATAAAGGACGGCGACATTATCCAGCTCGGCATCGACTTTCGCGGCGGCGAGGAGATGATTTTTCGCTGTGTCAAGATACGCGTCGAGTGCAACCGCGGCTGGCAGCAGGGCCTCAACACTTTTAACAAGCAAACACACCAGCGCCTGCGCAACCTCACAAAATCAAAAAAGGACGCCGATTCCGCCTCGACACACACCTCGGAGTGCGCCATCTGCCTCATGTCTATAGCTGTGAGTTTATCTCATTACACCTCATTACATCCATTACATGTCCCCTCAATGTAAGGTCTAATTGCATGCTTACTAACCCCCTCAGCCCTGCCAGTCCTTGTTCGTCGCACCCTGCTCCCACGTCTGGCACTACAAATGCATACGCCCCATCCTAAACGGCCCCACATGGCCCAACTTCCTCTGCCCAAACTGCCGCGCCGTCGCCGATCTCGAGGCCGACGTCGAGGACCCGGGCGAGTTTGAGGACTGGGAAGACGAGCCCCAGACCAACGGCGACGCTGCCTCGAGCCCAGAACACCCTCCTCCTGACCGCCACGTCACACCACGTGCGTCGGTCGTGCCCCTCAACAGCGCCACCACCGATCTCTCAGAACTGCAGCACGCCATCACCAGCATCAGCATCGACGACTCGAGCACGCGCCCGCCCCAGAACCCCCAGACGCCATTCCGCCCCATCGAGCCCACCACCGCCTCCGTCACCCAGCCCGTGTCCATTGACCGCGGCCCCGACGGCTTCAACGGTCTGTCGCCGCTCTACCTCGCCGCCCACGACGGCCTGGTCCCCGACCGCGCCCACGACGGGCCCATGACGCCGCGCAACGACGCCGGCCCTTTTGTCCTCGACGGCAGCGCCGGCCGAGCCGCCAGCCGTCTGCGAGACGACGGCCCTGACGCAGACACGCCGAGTGTTGGGCCCCGTGCGGTTTGAGTAGTCGTACTACACTTGAATCCATGTCTGCTCTTGCTCTTGCTCTTGCTCTTGCTCTTGCTCTTGCTCTTGCTCTTGCTCTTGTCGTTGTTCTCCTTCTTGCGCGTACGCCATCGCCTCTTCTTTTTTTTTTTTTTCTCTTCTTTTTAGGTTTCCATCATTTGCATGATATGACGTGTCTCGTTTATATATCATATTATCCTGTTGCGCCATCACACTTTATACCATCCATCTTTATGATAGCATACTATTATGCTATTATACAATCTATGATGTTACAGTACATCTCAATACATCTCAATACATCTCAATACATCACAAACAAGCGAAAGAAGCGGAAGAAGCGAGAATCCAATACCTTGTTCTTTCACCCGATATAAACAAGACAAAACATGGCATTCTCAGTGGGGTGGGGTTGTGGGGTGAGGGTGAGGGGGCGTGGGGCATGGACTGACTTGTCTTGTCTTGTCTTTGTCTTGTCTTGTCTCGTCTTGTCTCGTCTTGTCTCGTCTTGTCTGTACGTGTCAAGGGGAGGGCAGCATGTAATCGGTCGGCTATTCGGTTGCTCGATCGGTTTGGTTAGTCAGTTGTAGGTCGGTCGATTTGATCAGCTGTAGGTCCGTCTGTCTGTTAGTTGTTCAGTTTGTTGATTTCGTTGATTTGGTTGATTTGTTGGTCTTTTGGTTTGGTTGGTTTGTTAGTTTGTTGATTTGGTTGGTTTGTTAGTTTGTTGGTTTGTTAGTTTGTTGATTTGGTTGGTTTGTTAGTTTGTTGATTTGGTTGGTTTGTTAGTTTTTTGGGTTGTTGGTTTGTCAGTCGTTTGATATGTCGATTTGTCGATTCATCACCAGGCGTTCAAGGAGAGAGTTTTAGGGAAGGGAAGGGAATGGAATGGAATGGCAAGTGGCGAAAGGGCGAACAGATGAAAGGATGAAATTTAATGATATTACCCGTTTTTTACCATTTTTTTCTGTCTTTTTCTATGTTTTTTTTTATTTTATGTTGGTGTGGTGTGGTGTGGTGTGATTTAAGGCGAGGAAGTGAGGAAGCGAGGAGGAGGAAGAAGAGGAGGAGAGGGGGAAGTGAGGAAGTCTTTTATACTAGGATAGAATGGAATACCATTCTAGCAATGCAAGAGAGAGAGAGAGAGGTTGGAGCGGAGAGGTTAGAGATGTTAGAGTGAGGAGGAGGAGGAAGAAGAAGAAGAAGAAGAGAAAGGAGGAGGAAGTAGGAAGATAGAAATATTTAAACTATTATAATAATCCTAGCTTTTCTTCTTAAGACTCTACAGAGACTAAGTCTACTTCTCTTTTCTTCTCTTTTCTTCTCTTTTCTTCTCTTTGCGTTGGATATACACACAGAATCAGGGGTTACGTACAACTAATACATAGCACCTACAACTAGTGCTGCACTAGGGTATTTACAGTACATAATTACACCTACATTACTTATACTTATACGCAGATATAAACAGAGACACAAACACTACTACAACAGCTACACTGTATATAAACACTACAGCCAGCTCTGCCTTATCTTACTGTCTAACCTGTCCACTACACACACAACTGCACGTTATAACAGAACAAGCTACAGACCCGTACCCGTACCCGAAGAGCCCCCTGCGCGCCTTGCAAGTCTATACACCTACTGCAACAGCACAGAGTGTTTGCCCTGCGTAATGATAGTAACTTGTCGCAACCTACAACCTATAACCTACAACCTACTAGCTAAGGCAAAGGCAAAGAAAGGGAAAGAAAAGAAGAAAGAAGAAGAAAGAAGAAACAATGCAGACACGTGTGCAGCATGTGGCATCTACCTACGCCACATACCTCCCAGGTAGGCTTTAGCGGTGCTTGAAACGTTGAAAACTACATGCAGTCTTCTGCTTCTGCTTCTGCTTCTGCTTCTGGTTCGACATGCATGACTTCAACGTCAACATCAACATGTGCATTTCTTATATAGTACAGTGACTTGATTACAACACCGACACCAACACCGACATCAACACCGACTCGCACCACCCGCTTACTCGCCCAGCAGCTTCGAAGAGCGAGGAAGACGTTAGACTTGAGAGAGAGAGGGGGGTTAGATTTGTCGCTGAGCCTAATAACCCTCTGTTCGTGGGACGTGGGACGTGGAACTTTTACATGGTTGTAACGTGGCTGCAGCTTAGGCTATGTCTGATCGATGGTGTGTTTGAGTTGGTGGGTTCACTGTTCGGCTAGAGCTGGGGATGGAGGTTGGATTGGATTGGGGGATTGGTGGAAGGGAGGGACTCGGTTCGGTGCGTGTTGGGTGGTGGATGGGATGGGATGGGATGGGGCGTGTGCTTGTGGCTTGTGTGGGCTTGGTCGTGCTTTTGTGGGTGTGGTGTGGTGTGGGTGCTGCATGTTGCATGTTGCATGCTGTGTGTGAATGTACTGCGTACTAACATTGCAGTTGCTGCGCGGGAGATGTGCATGTATTGCGAGTCTAATATGGGGATGGTAATGGGGTTTGATTATGTTCTTGGTCCCGGTCTTTGGACTTGGTCTCACAGCAAGCCAAGGCATCAGACCTACTCACCCACGCCATCCACAACACAACAACATAGAAAACAGACTGAAATCGCTTGCTAGACACAACTCACAAAGCCACCCCCACCCCTAAAACATTAAAACATCCCCCCACACCCCCTCCCCCCCTCCCACTTCTCACGCCACTCCTCAAGCAAAACCAACACCTCCCCCCTCGCATCCTCGACAATCCCATCCATCCGAATATCATTGCGATCATACCCAAACGGATCCTCAAGCTGAACCCCAATCCCCTCAATCCCATACAGCGTAAACGCCACGATCCCCACAACCAGCACGCTCCACCAGCCATAGCTATCAACCATGGTAAACGGCAGGATGGAAATGTACAAAAACAGCACCTGCGAGGCGTGGATCAGATGCGCGATTGGCAAGGGCGTGGTGCGGATTGTTTCCATGCGGCCGTATGCGTCGACGAGGGTGTTGACTTGTGCGGTGAGCTGTGAGGATAGGGGGGCGTTGATCCAGCCCCGGTTGTAGGCTCGTGTGATGTAGCTTTCTAGAAGTACAGAGAGTTGTAGGGGGAGTCCTAGGCCGCGGTCTTCGTACCCCATTAGTCCTGCGGGGAGGAGAGAGATGTAGTCGTCTTTTCGGGTTGGTAGGACGCCGCTGGCTTCGAGCGTGGCGGTCGAGGCGGAGAGGGAAGCGGTGGAGTGGTGGCTGATTAGCGGCGTCTGTAGGTCGGGCTTTGAGCGCTCTACCGTTGGTGTCCCTGGCGTGCTGTGTGTGCGGTCGACGTAGCTGGGGCGGCGGCTGAGGGGGCGGCTAAGCGGACGGCTGGCGCCGCGGACACCGGGGTAGGTGAAGGTGATGGACGAGGAGGTTGAGTTTGCGGCGGCGAGGCTGGCGGGGGGGATGTTGAATTCGGCGCGGAGGTTGTGTTTGATGGCGTAGAGCACGGCGATGAGGACGCGTACCGTCCTCTCCGTGTCGCGGCGGTCGTCGGCCGTGCTGCGGCCCTGGCTGTCCTGGGCGTTGACGAGGAAGATGCGGGCGAGATTGCGCACGACGGTGCCGACCGACGTCACGCAGTTGCGGCCGGTCCAGAAGCGGTCGTATGATGTGCTGTTGCGGAAGACGAGCATCAGGCCGACGACAATCGACAGCGAGGGGATGATGGTTGCGGGGATGCTGATGTGGATGCCGGGGAAGGTGTCGAGGAAGACGATCAGCGCCGTGAAGAGGCAGTGCAGCAGCACGGGGATGTAGATGGCGCTGTGGATGGAGCCTTTGGCGAAGCGCAGCACGAGGGGGAGGCGCCGCGGTTTGTGCCGGAACGAGTGTGCGAGTGGATAGGTGGGGATGCGGGAGGGGGGAGAGGTGGTGTCTGGTGAGGTGGACATGTTGGTGACTTTCTCTCTCTTATGCCCTTCCTTCTCTTTCTGCAGCTATTATGGTGGCGTGGACTGAGGTCTGGTCGATGTCTGGTCGATGTCTGGTCGATGTCTGGTTGGTCGTGTGTTGCTTGGGCCGTTGTGTTGTGTGTTGATATGGCTTCTCAATCACAAACACATGACATCACATGAGCAAAGGTGACAATCTCCAAGGTTGGATGTGGAAAATGCGAAGCAATTGTAGAATTCAGAGTGAGGTCAGTGACAACACACAGGTGGGGGATGTGCGGCGTCGCTGTGGAGTGGACTTGGATGGACAAGGATCGGGCCGTTTCATCCAGTCAATGCGGAGGGGATCGATTGGACATGTGATGGCGACTGCAGCTCGGTCACATCATTGGATGCAGACATTGCCACAGGATTGTGTCTGTACGGGGTGGCAGCTGTAACCACCATGTTGTTTGAGGTTGACAACCGGAGGCTGACAATCTGAGGTCGTCAGTCTGGGGTTGTCAGGGTCCGTCACATGCGCGTCCGCGGCCCCCGGGCGGAACGAGTGCGCGTGATGGGAGACCTCGGCGGTCGGCGCAGCAGCGAGCGTTCCGTCACGGCCATGAAAACACAGGCGACGGCTGGTGTTGGGCGCATGTTGCTCTGTCTTGCACATTCTCCGTGAGCCGACATGGGAGACGCACATCCAGACACGACGACGGTGCCCAGCGTTGGAATTGCTGATAGCGTCCCTGTTGCGCTGGCAGACGCAAAGACAGAGCCAAAGACAGAGCAAAGGACAGAGCAAAAGACAGAGACACCACCAGACGGCCCCCGTCCCCCATACAGCCGGGCACCCCCCACACTCGTCCAAAAGCTCCGCTACCTCATCACAAGCAGACTGCGCAATGCTGCCCACTCCACCGACCGCGGCCTGCTCCGCCTCGCGGCGCTGCTCTCGACCCCCAGTGGCATCGATGTCGTCCTGTGCACAACAAGCTACACGCTGACCCTCGTCTACGCCCTGTGCCAGCGCGTCCTCGAGAAGCAGCTCGCCGCCGTCGCCACCAAGCTCGCCGACAAAGCCGCCCACGTGATGCTGCCAGGCGAGACGCTCATCGCCGAGCTGCCCGCCTCAGCAGGCACCAAGCTGCTCGCGCAGACCGTCGGCTCGTCCAAGGCAATCGCCGGCGTCATCGCAGACTACCGCATCTTCGTGCGCATGTGGGGGCTGCTGGGCCTCTACACCTGGGCCCGCGACACATATCTCTCACCGCTGCCCTGCGCCCCGACCCCCAAAGAGAAGCTGCTGCGCGCCACAACCTGGGCTGCCATTGCCTCGTGTGTGCTCTTCCAGGTGCTCGAGAACGGCGCCTACGCTGCCTCCAAGGGCATGCTGACGAGCGGCACCTGGACGGGCGCTGCCGGCAAGGCCCGCGAGACCACCTGGTGGCTGTGGAGCAGTCGCTTCTGGGCCGCCTACGTGGGCTGCGAGCTTGTGCGTCTGCTTGTTGAGCGTGCATACCCGGAGTCACGTGTTGAGGTTGCAGACGATGGTGAGAAGGAGGACAAGCTGAGGGTCGAGCATGAGAGGACGCAGGCGTACAACAAGACCTTCACGTGGTGGAAGGATCTGGTCAGCAACATTGCCTACGCGCCCATGACGCTGCACTGGTCGGTGGAGGAGGGCCTGATGAGTGATGTCCAGGTAGGCATCTGCGGCATGATTGCTGGTGGTGCCATGCTGGCAGATGCCTGGAGGAAGACGGCATAGCTGCCATGGCCGTGCGGCGGTTGCTGTGTTGTAGAGGGGGGCACAACGGTGTGTATACGGCTTGCATATGAATGATACCACAAGATAGACATAGACTGTTACGAGTGTTTTTGGTTCACACTCATCTGCTTGCAAGTTACCTGTCCTTCGTTTGTACTTCGTTCCAACACAAGGGCAACCGACCCACTAGCGCCACGCCGCACCGAACCCCGACCTTTTGTAAACACGCCTCTCCACCTCGCAGAAGCAAGCATACCTCCCTGTTAGTAGAACACCAATTCAATCCGGCCTTATACACGCAATATTGTAGGACCAAATAACCGGCCACAGCCCACCTACTCCACGCCCAAAAGGGCAAAGTCTCGGCGCTAATCACCAGGTGGCTGGAAGCCGCTCTTCACCCCAGATCCCAGCATCATCTCGTGTCTTGGAAGCACTTTGAAGATGAAGTTTTCGCCTGCTTCTTGGCTGCTGCTGTCGCGCCAGCATCATCAACCCCTCCATCATGGCTCACCCGCGCGTAGACGTGCATGAAAATCACAGGGAGCACGTCCAAGTGCCTGAAGCTGATGTCAGCCCCATGAGATCCCAAGGAGACGATCCCAACGTTACAACCGCCACTTCCACGCCATCACAGCATATGCAGCACGAGACCATTGTGCTCACGATTCACGACGGAAATGGTTACGTGTTACCATACAGCCCGTGGGAGGCAGGTTGACTAATCCAGCGACGAAGTCCTCCACTAACAACCATGTAGACCACAAAGACCCAAATAGAGGAAATATATAGACTCCACTACCCTGGCCGGTTAGCAGACGCCATAAAGGCGGGCAACTTCAGCTTGAAGACCCCAGAAGACAATATCATCTTGCCTTCTCTGTGGAATGAAGTTGTTCTGCCAGCAGCTACAGTACATATTTGGCTTTCGTCAGACGTCCTGTATGTAGACTATACTGCTGACTACCCCTACGACTATGACGCGTCCGGGCGTCGGCTTGACTCGCGAATTCAGCCGATTCCATCCCCTATAAGTGACTGGGAACTGAGAGCGAACAACCCCGTAGTCGAAAGCGAGCATGAAGACGGCAGTGGAAGTGGTGGCGATGACGACGATTACGAATTAACAAGTAGTGAAGACGAAAATTCGCTGTACCTGGAGAGCAGTAGCGGCGAAAGTGAGGCGTCTGAGAGTCAGACAGTCGCTGAATCTTTATTTGCTGCCGTTCGTCAAGTGAATACGCCAACGGATGAAGATGGAAACAGTCTTGTGTTCAAGGTTGATACCACTTTCCATGAGCCATGGGCAAGGGATACCGCCAATACCAACAATGCGTCTACAAAACGCGATCCTCAGCAGCCTATTGGCAATACGGAGAGCATCGCCATCGCCAAGGCGACCTCTTCTCAAGCCGATGGTCGAACTTGGTTACAGCTATACATCCTCAAAGGCCCACGGACTACCTCGGTCGACCCTGATGATAGTATACGGTGGATCCACCTGCGTTCCTCACCGTTAGACTTTGCTGCTTTCAAAGAGACTTGTCTCGGTATTCCGGGCCTTTCCAAACGACTACAGGAGCTGACAAGGAGGACGTTTGACAAAGTTGAGAAAGAAAAACTCAAGGTCTCGCTAGACGGCATGTTCATCGAACCTGGCACAGTCTTGCGAGCCGATGAGAGCGAACAATCACACCCTGAGAGCGTCATCTTCAGCTGCATTCCCTACTTCAATCTACACGTCCCACTCAAGCAGAAGCCGACTACCGGTCTGGTCAACCGCTTTCCGTCTCGGACGCTCATGCAGTCGTACTACCCATATGAACCCGTCCAAGACAGAGACACGGAACAAGCGTATCGAAAATTTGGCAACGAGCAACGCGGTGCGCTTATCCATGTCCCGAACATATGGATGGTGAACATTGGCTCCAATATTGTCGCTACATGTAGTCAACAAGCACTGCAAGACAGCTTTGTCCAGTCCATCAAGCTCGTTCCAATGGATCGCAGCGCCGCCACCAACAGTGGGAGTAGCAGAGAAATCAGATTGTCAGACTGGGAGGACAGGAAGCTGCTCTATACTGTGCAAGAATGCCAATCGTACTTTCAGATGGAGCAGAGACTGAAAGAATTGCGATGGTTCTCCAGCTCGAGAGGAGAGAAGGGTTTACAATTTTCGTGGAAGATCAATGGTAGCCAGGTCAAAGTCACACCAGTAATGTGGGCTGGGATCCTTCAGCACAAGGACTCTCTTTTCATTGATCTTACCTTACTCAACGATGAGGATATGGACAACAACGACCATTTCCCTGTCTTGTTACCAAATACGATGGTATCTGAACCCTTCTTCCAATGGCCTCAAAAGCCAGGTGCAGGGGACACTGAGACTAAGTCCATCTTCTCTGACAAGATTCGGCGGTCGATTCGGTGCTTGGAAGTCGTCGAAAAAGCCATGGTCTCCGAGGTGCTCACAAGCGACGACTCATACAGTGCAGTTGAAAAGACGTTCACTTCCACTGCGTACTATCGCAATCAGAAGCAGTGCACTGAGGAAGACGTCAGATCGAGCCTCCAGGCACTCGAAGCCAGAGTCATCGAGTTGAACAAGCCAAGAGCAGGAACCTGCACATCCCATCAAGCTGTGGTCCTTCACCAGAAAAACATCGTCGCCCAAAAGACATCCGAATTGCATGATTCCATGCACAATACTTTGGCACTCTTCGTCGCAGATGTCGACAAGAACACCATGTTGCGCAAGGCGTGGGCCGCTGTCCATAACATCGTAGCCATCGCAACTTCAACTCTACAACATGAGCCTACAGACGAGCCTGTCAGTGCGAAAGAGGCCAGCCCACCTGTATCCTCGCAGAAGTGGTGCGTCCGCGCAGATCTCGCTGGCAAAACTACATCAGGACCAACCCAGAAGCTCAAGACATCCTTTAAGAAATGCAGAAAGTGCAGCGGGATCGCGACTTACAGCACCTCGCAGGCAGCACTTGCGCATGCGCAGAAGCATTTTGATCATGCTGACGCTCCGTGTTTGCCCGCTTTGAGTCCAGAGGACTGCGTGATCGACCTGTCGCAGATGTCGCTGGAGGTAATGAACCGAGGACTTGTGGATATACTGACTACAGCATGCAAGAAGGCGCAACAGCTGTTCACTCAAGCCCGGGAACTCTCCGACGGCGTGATGAATGCAGACGGGCAGATGTCTGATCTGTACACGCTGCCTCGCTCGCTGCTGGGTGCCTTCCGTCAGGTTCTTGTTTTCTACTTTGCAGTCGAGCGAGCTATGTTCTATGCCGGGGAGACTTACAAGAAGTCAGATCATGCCTCCAAGAGACCTGACTACAAGCTAGTGCTGCCTTCCTCGTCCAGTATACAGGCAATCGAGACTTTTGCCGACGGCGTGCAGCATGCGTTGGCATCTGCGCGCACCGAATTGTGCTCGATGGCCAAGTCGCCAGCACCGGTGGAGATATTCAAACGCATGTCTCTCAGCCCAGAGTATATCTGCAGCTGGTTGATGCGGAGAATGATTTTCAAGCCTCTTGAGAAGAGCATGACAGTCAGCGACATGTATAGGGAGTATTTGTCGACAATTGTGTGTCCCTCCGGCTCTTCTCCAATCACACTTTCAACCTGACTAACACGCCATCCAGCAATTCCAAGTCAATCACCGCCCCGGCAAACGGCTCCTCCGCTCCATCAACCTCCTGCAGGAGGAAATCGCCGCCTTGCAGCAAGTCACCACACAGCAACGCCGCCTCATCTCAAACTACACCAGCGTCCTCGACGACACGACCCACGACAAGCCAACCCCCTACCGCACATGCATGTTTCCACACGAACGCACCCTCCTCGCCTCCATCACAGACCACCTCGCCCTCACCACCCAGGAACACACGTACCTGCTCGCCCGCTGCGGCCCGCTATCAGACAGCACCAAGCAATCGCTCGAGATCAACGAAGAAGACCACGGCAAAGCGATTCTCGTCTTCACCGTCGTGACCGTCATCTTCCTGCCCCTCTCGTTCGTCACCTCATACCTCGGCATGAATACAACCGACATCCGCGACATGGGCAGCTCGTCGCGCCTCTTCTGGGCCGTCGCCATCCCGCTCACCGCCCTCACAATGGGCTCCGTCATGTACGTTGGATACAACGGGGATGAGCTGCGCGACGCCATCGGCGGACTCTGGCGCCGTGTGACAGGGAAGCAGGATAGAGGCAGCGCGCGGGGCATCAGCGTCGCGCAGCGGACCCACGCGCGGCGTGCTGCTGCTGCTGCGGCGGCGAGACCAAAAACCACAACAACGACACGAACAGACTCAGACGTCGCACAACCACTAGACCTCAGCAGCCTCGCCCACGACGCAGAATTCGCAGATCCCAGACCAGACCAGCATCCATACCGCACCTACCACCACCGCACAGGAAAACATCCACACCACACCCACGCCCCGCCAGCACTAATATGGGAACCATACCCAACAGCCACAGCCATACCCACAGATCCGCGCGCCCACAGCACGAGGCCCTACAACAACAACTCTGACGACACTGACGACTCTGAGGACGAGTGGTACATAGATGAGAAAAGGAAGAGGGTTACAGCAGGACTGAGACACGAGATATACCACCCTGCCAGATATGAAGAGTACCACCATACCATCCCTACGAGTACCCGTCGACAGCGCGCTCAGTCGCGGATGCGGATGAAGATGAGTATCGACCAGGATATACCAATTACCCCCGTCTACTCTTCCATGCCGCAGCAGAGGAGGGAGAGAAGGAGGAGGAGGAGGTCGCACGGGGACGAAGAAGTGAGATATCTACCAAGACGGCAACCGGCGGCGCGAGGGTCGGGCCAGTGTGGTGCGGCGGGATATGAATGGACGAAGCAGAATCACAGACACCATCGGTCTGCACGGGATAGACCGAGACGCGCTATAGGGGCAGATGATGGGAATTCGATCAAATAGGGGACCCCGTTCATGGTGAAAGGGAAGCGGTTATTGCAGGGTATCGAACTAGCTCTGACCTGATCTGCGGATTCAACTTCACGGATATCTAATACGAACACAACCTAGACAAACGCATTATGTATTACTAAAAGAAATTTTACTTGAGCAAGCAACGCAAAAACAAAACCCCGTCTCCGTGTGCTATGCGCACTGCGCAATCGTGGTATCATCCAGATTAAAAATCATTATCGCCTCTTCCCATCCACACACTAAGCAGCTAACTTGGTGTTGGTTGATCGCCGTCAGGTACACTTAAACGCGGCCCTGGAAGACGGGGTTCTGGTCTCCAAAAGTGGTGTGGAACTGAGTGTCACCCTGGACAGGGGCACCAGGACCCGTGGTGGAGGCAACACCGCCACCGTGACCGTGACCAGTAGCGCTGTCAAAGGCGTTATCGACCTGGTTGGCGAACTGACCGGTAGTGGCGGTGGGCTGATTAGATTGGTTAGATTGGTAGAAACCCTCGCCAGTACCACCAAGCTGCTGCTGGTTCAGGCCAGTGGGGTAAGCACCAGTCTGTCCAGGGGCCCCAGAGCCGATTTGACCGGACTGGTGACCAAGCCCTGAGCGATCAGGCAGGCCTTGACCAGCAGCAATGCCAGATCCAGCAGCCAGGCCAGCACCAGCGCCACCAAGACCTTGCCCAGAGGGAAGACCTTGGTTACTGTATCCCTGGCTGGAGGAAAGGCCTTGGTTGCCATAACCTTGGCCGGAACCGTCAAACTGGGATGAGCCAATACCCGAGCCGGTGCCGGTGTGAGTGGTGGTAGAGGAATAACCTCCAGCACGGCCGTGAGGCTTGCGTGTGACCTTTGCAACTTGGGGCAGGCTGGAGGTCTCGCGAGCCGAGCCAATAGAGAAGATGGGGCTCTCCCACTTGTCACCCTTGGCGGCCAGGTCCTTGTACTCAGTAGCCTTGGTCGAGATACCACCAGGCAGAGAGATGTTCTTGAAGATAGAGTCGTGTTGAGTGACAGCGACGTTGACCTGGGTATCCTTGGTCCTCTCCTTCAACTGCTCCTTCTTCTGCTTGCCCTGCATGACACGGTTCTGAGCGGCAGAAGCGTAGCGCTGGTACATGTTCTGGAGGTGCTCAGGGTCGGGGTTGCGCTTGGCTTCAGCCTCAGCGCGCTCAGCCTCCTTCTTGATATCGTAGAGGTAGCCATCAACCTGGTTGACAGAATCCTTGATTTGCTTCTCAAGAACCTTTTGGATGACAGGACGCATGACCTTCAACAACAGAGGCTTGAACATGTTGAAGAGCAGCTTGTGGTTGCTCTTCTTGAGCTTGATAGACAAGTTCTGAATGTCTGTCTCGACCTTGGTGACCTTGAAGAAGTGCGTCTGGGCGTGCTCGCGAGCCTTGTCAGCCGTCTCTAGCTCAACCTTGAAGCTGAAGCCAGAACCTCCCATGAAGATGTCCATAACACCTTTATCGGTGATGGAAGGGAAACCCTGCTTCTTCTTGATGTAGTAAGAAACATCGCGAAGATCCATCTGAACGCCAGACACGGATAGCATGACCTTGTTCTTGTTCTTGTTGGTGATCGACTTGCGTCCCCAGCGCCAGTAGTTATCAGAACCGAATTCCATGACATTGGGAGCGAGGTTGTCACTCTCAATGACCAAGTTCTCGACGATAACATCGGCCTGAGGGTCGCTGACCTCAATACGGGGAATGGGTACGTATTGTACGCTCTCAAAGAGACCAGGCAGGATGACATCGGTCAGGTCCTTGACAAGGTGAGGCTTGAATGTGGTCTTGCCGTTTTCGTCATTGCCAAGATCAAGGAAGAGCTTGTTAACAGACTCAGCGAATTGCTTGTTCTGCGTATCGGCATCGAACTGCTGACCAATGAACTTGAACTCGTCAGCAATGCGGTCAGTGTGGCCACGGTAACGACCACGTAGTAGATCGTGACCCTGGTCGTAGATCTGGTTCCACTCCTGGGTGGAGCGGTCCTCCAGGATGTAGCCCTGCTGTTGGAGACACTTGTGGATGTACTGGTTCAGATGTCTGAACCAGCCCTTGAGCTCTGGGTCATTGTCGGCATCCTTGTAGATCTGGTTGATGGAGTCGATAAGGTCGTCGAAAGAGGTGCTGTTAGCGAAGCGCTCAAGGAGAGTCTTAAGGTTTGTCAGCCAGTGTTTGTTGTCAGTCATGAAACCTAGAGTACGCACCTTGATGTCAGCTTCAGCACGAGTTAGAGCATCGTCCTCTGCATGCGCACCTTGCACGGTTCCAGCACCCTGCTGGCCAACCTGCTTGCCATGTCCAGCATAACGCTCGGCGAGGCTGAGAAGTGTCTCAATTGCACGCTGGTAATCCTGGTGGCCCTGAACTTCGACGATCATCTTTTTCAATCGCCAGATAGTCTGCTCGCGGCGCTCTTGAGGCATCTTGCCCTTGAGGTAGTTGTTGAGTTGATCACGACGAGCACGTGCCTTTTCCTTGTCCTCTTCGGGGATCTGAGCAGAGAGCTGCTCCTTGCCCTGCTGAAGTCCTGCTTGTGCGTTCAGCCCGGTGTTGTTACCGGTCTGGCCCTCATGGGCACCAAGCTGGGCCGTGTCACGAGGATCGCGAGAGCCGCCGGGGTGGGCGGCCTGGTTTGCATCACCGACAGCTTGCTTGACGTCCTGCTTGCCGATAGGAACGTTCTGCTTAATGGTGTTCTTCAAGTTATCCTTGGAGAAGTCGGGGTTTTCGTGCCAGGTGTTTTCCTCAGCGGGCTGGTCAATTTGACCCAGAGCCTCCTCTGAAGGCCTGACCTTGTTGGCGGTGTTCTGAGCAGCATCACCAGCAATATCACGGAGGAGAGTAGAGGCATCGGAGAGAAGCTTCCTGAATTGGCCGTTGGAGATCAGCAGAGTGCCCAATGTTCGCAGACCATCGAGAGCCTCATTGCCGTGCTGCTTAGCGGTGTCCTTGTCAACAGGTGCGCCGGGAAGCGTCTGATTGCCGCCGGTTATCTGCTCGGCGTTCCAGATGAAGTCCTGAAGAAGGTTGCCTTCGTTCTTGGTGAGCAACAAGATCTTGGCCTGTTCAATGACCTTCCTCAGGTCGCCAACGAGCTGCTGGCCCTCTGTTGAAAGCTTCTTGGATGGTGAGCTAAGAGGTTTTGATGCAAGCGCGGAGTTCAGTGCAATGTCAATCTGCTTGTTGGAAGGAACCTTGCCGTTTGCGAATGCTAGCGTACCAGTCAGCACATTTGCCCTCACAAACGATACATAGCCGCAAGCACATGCCTTGGAAGATCCCGTAGAGCTGGAGCTTGTTGTTCACATCAGCCTCTTTCTGCTTAACATCAACCGGTCCTGCAACGAGTCAGTCTTTATTCAATGGAAGCGCAGTCGAGCTCTAGTCGGTTGTACATGCATACCACCAGTCTCCTCTGCAGATGTGCGGGGTTACTCACTGTTGACCGCCTTTCCTGTAGACATGGTGTACTGCTTGCTGGGTATCAAAAGGGTATCAAATAAACAATTGCGACTGAAACAATGGAAGTGATGGTTAGAGTGGCGCGGTAGTCTGGGGTATCTGGTGTGGGTGTAGCGAAGATGAGGCGAGAGTAGGAGGAAAGCGTCTTTATTGTTTGGCGTGACACGAGCGTCTTCTGCTTGGGACTTTCCCATACGTCATCAGCCGTCACCTATGTACCATGGCCAAGGCAAGTGCAATTGGCCTGGGCGCACCATCGATTTACGATCTAGCCGCGGGGCACGAAAGAGGGAGAGCTGGCCTGGTTCGTTCGGATTTCCTGGATGCAGCCATGAGCAGCTTGTCACATTTTGTGGAGCTCGTCTACGAGCATCATGAGACATTGTGTAGAGCTTCACCAGCTCGCACACCCATCACCCAGCGCCAGGAACATGACCGAAACTTCACAACATTTGCGCAATGCAACAATTCAGCAGTACATCCCATACTCGATCTCCCCATGATGAACCGGGAATTTCCTTTTGGTGCTATGCATGACCAACACGAGACGCACCAAGCTCGATGAGGGCGCGTCCCTGGTCTGGATGGCGCGCGATCGGCTGCTGGGATGTGCGAAGATCCATGACGTGTCGCCCATTTACATGATTTCAGCCACATATCCGATCACGTTGACAAGAATGCCATTGCGATCGCGCAACGGCATCATTCATTCGGAGATCTCTTCAAGACGCTGCAGCAATTCCTGAGTATGCTAGTTCACAGCGTTTTCGATTGTTTTACTGCGACCGTCGGCTGCTGGATGCGGTGCGTGGCTGCCACAACAGTGCGAACGCGTGCAAGCCACACTTCCGGAGCCCAGCCTGTCTGCCCCACCTTTCGTGCCGCCGGCAGTAGTATCCCGTAGCGCATCATCGAATGACGTTGCCTCGCGCCCAAAGCATGCCTTCAACACGACGCAAACCACTTCGATTCGTTACCAAGATCCAAAGTCTTGCGGGTGGATGCCGTCTTGCCTACCACGTGTTCACAATGTTACCATACGATACCGCTATATGCAGATGTAAAGCTTTTTTCCTACCCGCCATCTGGAGATGAAGGAAATGTCAAGTCGCTCGTTCACCATTGCCGGCTACCCATCCCTGTCCTCGGATCTTCCGCTCTAGGCGATGATGTGGGCAACCTGCGGGAGACTGAGGGTCCTCCAGGAGGCTGATCTGCTTTCACGCTATGAATACCCGTGCCTGGAGTTTCTTCTAAGTTTGATGCGCGTCAACGGTCTTGCCGTTGACTTGAGACCCTCCGTCTAACCTACGGCCGTTCCAGAAGCTCGGTGACTGCTGAAAATAGGGTTCATAGTGTGCGTCCACACTCGTCACCTCGCCAACGCAGGGTCTCAGGCTTTCACATGGCGGCGGACACGTTGGTGACTCCTGTCTAACGGAAGGTTTCACCAGCGAATAAACATCAGCATTCTGGGTAGTAAGTAGTGAGTAGTTGCGACCCTGATTCAAATCATAGCACGAAAGTGGAACGACAGCTTGATAAGTGAATACGTGCACGTATTTATGCTGCACTTTCAACCCGCCGTTTTTACTGTAGGAGAGACAAGGGTAGCACGGCTTCACAGATTGACACAGTAATCTTGGTGTAATTATGCAATACATTATGATATGCAACGATGTGTATTTCATAAGTAGAGGTTCTGCAGTAGTATATACCATGAGCAGATGAAGTTTATCGTGCTGATTCATGAAGCGGCGTACGCAGGCTCATGTACAACACCTATATTGTAAGGAGACTCTAGTGCCAATATGATGCTACGCACCTCTCAAGGCTTACCCTCTCTGTAATCCACGTGCTTTGCCGTAGGCCTCTAGGTAGAAGCAAATCATAATACGACTATATGACCATGTACCTGTGAAACCGGCGACACATCGCCTGCAGCGACGGAAACCCACTGCAAAAGCAGACGTTGCTCCGAGTTGAGAACTGCTTTTGGACCCGGACGGCCATATTAACGTCAAGGAGATCGTGAGTGCGAGGCGTGGCATGGACGTGAATAGACATGGGCAACAGGGCAATAGAAAAACGAGGTCACGACGAGAGAGAATGAGAGGCCCATCGACCTCTGAATCACTGGGTTGAGTATATATCCTGGGTTATGATGTCTTAGTTGTAATCCACAAGTACAATCTTTATGTACGTGTGAACACTCCGTAGCCAAGGGAGAACGTTTCGGACTGTGCTATGCTTATGAATTGAGTGCCTCAGGGTATCTTCCTCCTGCGCCTCGCTATACATGACTTGCGATTCCTACATCTCCTTTTGTCACAACTCCCTCTGACTTCGCCATAAAGTCACGTGGCATGGAGTCAGCAGTCCGCCTTGACCGCAGTCTCGTGGTATAATGCCTGAGCATCGTCATTGATCATAGCTCATTTCTTGCCCTTCTTCTTCTTCTTTCCACCCCCTGTCCCTGCAGCAGCTGGAATAGGCACTCCGCCCATCTTGACATCTCCCTGTTCATCAATGTTCGGTGTCGCGACACCTGCGTCCTGTGGTGCGCTCAAATCTTCCAGTGCCTCCGGCAGCGCTGCCATTTCGCGCCCCAACCTTCCCAAGCTATTAACCAGCCTCCCTACTTCAGCACCCTTTGTTGTCTCATATTGCAAGCATGTGCCTGATACGGGGTCGTACGTCTTCAAAACGAAGGTCGCTGTGGCTTCTTGCGGGTTTGACTGGGGCGGCGGCGATGATTGTCGTGATGTATCCGCGGGCTTGGCTTCTTGTTTCGCGGCGTACTTCTCGCGCTTCTTTATCTTCGAGGCTGAGGGCTTCAGGACAGTGTACTTTGATGTGATGCGTGTCTACAAACAGTCAGCTCCTGTGAGTCGCATTGACAGCATTCAGAGGCGTACGCTGGTCGGCCTGGCCTTAAGCAATAATGACGACTGTTCGTACCACTCGGTACTGCTCTTGAGGTACGGCATTGTGTAGCGTGGGGTGCTCTGGGGTTCGGCGCTGCGAGTTGTGGTAGTTCGCGGCAACTTTTGGCGGGGTTTGCCAAGAATTCACCGGGATGAAGGTCGGGCCGTGCAGCTGCGCAACTATGGCAAAGGCGTGCACGCGACAGACTTTGTATGTTGAAAGATCCTAAAGATCTCAAAAACACTTCGTTGTTAAACCAGAAACCGACACTCGTGCTGCAAAATTCCTGAGAGCAGCCATTAGGGGTCCGAGTGAAGGAAGAACGTCATCGAACCTTCTAAGCAGGCGTGACTCGAACAACCCAATGGCTCTTGCAAAACGAAACCTACCCTTCTTTAACGCGATCACATCTCCTTGAGCGCCGAACGGCCACTTGCGCTCTTCACTCGCTCCAGTTCTGGGGTGTCCTGTCAGGTTGTAAATTTCACCATGACTGAATCAGTATCAACAAGCTTCAGCAGATTGGATCTCGAAACAGATGCCACAAGCATAAGTAACTACAGTACGGCAAGCAACAACAGCGAAGATCTCGAAGCTACCGTTCAAGATCTAATTCATCGATGCAAGACATTATACGAGGAAGTTGAGACCTATGTCGAAGCAGTCATTGAGCGCCAAAAGATTACCAGGGTTCACCATCCAGTGGAGTATCGCAATCTTCGCAACGATTTCAAAAACGAGCTGGCTTTCCTCAAAAAAATCGTGAATTCTGGCAAAACCGAGGAGAAAGTCCGTCACTTCATTGTCTCCTCGAATCTTACCTACTACGAAGCCTTGTGGAGCGCCGCAAAACGCTCACGTGGATTGCAAGCTTTCCGCAAATACTACTTCTGGGACCGACACAAGGCGCCAGCTGGAAGGCGCACACTCAAAGGCTTGAGTCTTGGAAAGGGTGGTGTAGGGAAAGGCAAGACAGCAGCCCTCGTTGATATTGTTGCGGACGAAGGCAGAGAGTGGATCCGTGTGTCAACCGTGTCCGAGAAGCGGATTATCTTCGACCTTGCGAAGCTGGGCTGGGTTAATGACTCAGACTCAGATGATGATATACCTGATGCAAGACCGAGCAACTGGGAAGACGAGGATGATGATGATCAAATTGATGTTGTAAGGAATGCCCGAGAACTTGCGCGAGCAGCGAGAGCGAATCCAGTACAGGGGCGACCACCTCAGGTACGATTTGTGCTCACGCGCATCACGGCTGGGCAGATGAAAGAAGTCGATGGCATTATTGCCAAGATTCGCGCAACCGGAGCGATCGTGCAGTGCGCTGAAGATATTCCTCCTATGCAACCCATAGAGGCGGTCTTGAACGACTTGCTGGTGGACCGGACCCGCGCGCTATCCGAAACGCTGAATATCGACTGTACTGTTCTGTTAGCCCTCGTCTCGGACATCTCGCACAAACCTTGTCAAATCCTTGACTGGTATCCTGGAGAGGTCAAGGCTCAGATCAAGGAAGAGGCTGGCGAAAATCTGTTACCGACTCATCTCTACCCTGCCATAAGCTCGCACTCGATGGTATGCACACAAGAAGCTGCTGATCAGATGAAGCTGATCGTCGAAACGCTCGCCACGGATGCCGAGAAACGGAGGGCGCAGCTGCTTGTTGCACAAGGCGACTGCGAAGGTCGAACAACTAATGATCTTGTAGCAGAATGGGCCTCCATGTCCGACCATCAGGTTCCGGAAGGCTTCAAGCTGCCCATACGTATTGTACCAAGCAATATTGAGACAATCGCTACACGACTTCCTACTGCAGCACGTAAATTGCAAGATGAGATGAGCCGACTAAATGCGTCGATCTTCTTCTATGGCTGGGCTGAGGGAATCACCACGTTGAGCTCGAATCGTGCACGAGCACGCCAGATTGAGCATGCAATCAACCAGCACGGGCTCCAGGATGGCGAGGCCGGTCCGCATATATGGCTTTGCGGCGAGTCGAGAAGTTTGATTGCCAAACATGGCCGCAGAGCGCCAAGGTAAGTCGAGCATAACGGTAGCTTGCCATCAGAGCTGACGCTAGCTGGGCAGTCTGCACACGGGAAGACATTAAGCCATTAATCATCAGCATACATCAACGTCGAGGTGTCTTCTCTAGATCACACATTGATAAAGTACAACAACGTTTGGATTAAGCACTCGTATCACATACCGGTATCTCCGACGTAACACTTCTTGCAGCGTCTGTCCTGTTGAAACAACCATCATCCACAAGTACCGCAGTATCCCCACCGCAGCCATCAGTCCGACTGTCCATTAGCGATACCACGACCCACGCGACCTTTTGTGGCGACCTCCCTTTTTTGTTTCCGTTCTTCGTTATCGTTAAAGTGGAGACATCTTAGTCTATTCCGGTCCAAAGCTCTCCGCCCCCTGGCCGCTCCCCTCACGACTCGCACACCGCCAACAAAATTTGCGCTTGACCTGTCGACTTGCAATCTACCATTGTTGCAATGAGTACTTATCAATTACTTGATAACTTTCTTTCATCAACCAATCAGCATCCGCCCTCTTGGCTTAGTGGTAAAGCGTATCACTAGTATTCCAACGTTCGATTCGAATGACCTGGCTTGCAAATGATAAGATCGCTAGTTCGATTCTGGCAGAGGGCATTCAGCTGCTTCCTAGTCTGAGCAGCTGTTGCAACAAACCAACCTTTCAGGCGTTGTGGCGGAGTGGTTATCGCGCAAGACTAGAAATCTTGTTCCTTCGGGAGCGTAGGTTCGAATCCTGCCAACGTCGGTTTTTTTGGAAGATTTTTTTGACCACCTCAAAGCCCCCAGGGAATGATAAATTTGAGTGCCGTTTGAGGTTGATTCTTTTTGGTGTTGGCGGAGAAAGGGGGAGGAGGTTTGACCATCAAGAAGGGTAAACGAGAACGAAGGTTTTGGTCACACCTGACTTGTGCATTTTATGGTGATAAATTATGGCTTATGCATGCATAGTTCGAACACTATCTACTTCTCCCCATGATTCTCCACTGCTCTTACAAAGCCAGGAACACTGCACCAGCAATAGCACCGACCAGCGCACCCACGTTATTCCTCGTGGCGGCGCCCTGGAACTCCGGCGGGTTGCCGCCACCAGTGTAGTTTCCAGTGCCATTGAACGTAGCACTGTACTCGCCAGTGAGCGGCACAGGGCCCTGTAGCGTCTGCTGTCCACTGGCCCCCAAGAGCGTGATGTTCTTGACCTGAAGCTCAGTCTCAAATCCAAAATCACCAGTCATGCTGAAGCGGCCATTATCGAACGAAAAGACAATCTCACTCACACCATCCTGCTCAATGCTGTCTCCATCGTCGAGATACAGCGACCCGCTCGCCTGGCCTGTCGCATTCGGCGCAATCCAGATGACAAAGTCCTGCTTGCGGAGCTCGGTGGTGGTATTTGCGCTCTCGGCGCGCAGGGGCAGGATGGCGCCGCCGCGGATATGCAGCGGGATGCTGTCGAAGGCTATGTTGGAGAGGTTGATCCAAGAGCCAGTACCCACGACCTGCTCGAGGGTCCACCAGTCGTAGAATACACCGTTGGGGAGGTAGATGGAGACGTCTGTGCTGTTTTCCTCGAGCACGGGCGAGACGAGGATGTCGTCGCCGTAGAAGAACTGGTGCTCGATAGCGAAAGTGTTGGGGTCCTCGGGGTAGTGGAAGAACAGTGGGTTGAGTAGCGGAAGACCGGTCTGGGTCTGACGGTGGAATGCGGTGTAGATGTAGTCCAGCAGGCGGTAGCGAATGTTGATGGCATTGCGAGCAGCGGACTGGGTAAGCGGCCAGCGGTAGAACTCCTGGAAGATTGAAGTATCGCCTGCGTGGTTGCGCATGAATGGGTAGAAGGCGCCGAGAGTGGCCCAACGGGCACAGACTTGGGAAGTCAGTATCAAAGAGATAAAACCACGGGTATCAACTCACGAGTTTCGGTGGTGTTGCCCGCAAAACCACAGATATCAGGTCCAACCATAGGAATCTGGAAGATGGAGGCAAAATTCAAGATACCAGCAATGCTGAAGCGGTATTGCTCCCATGTAGAGACGTTGTCTCCCAACCACTTGCCAACATACTTGCCGAGACCGACGAACTAGACCAAAAATTAGCAATGAATATGCACTGAAGACAATTCACTTACTGTAGAGCGGGTAATGAGGAAGGGGCGGCGCTCAGGACGACGGCGAAGCATGGATTCTCTCGAAGCGATGGACATGAGCGAACCCCAAAAATTGTGGGTGTCGTAGTGATAAGAGCCATCGTAATTGCGGATATCGGTGTCCATGGTCTTATTGCTAATGGATCCAGCAGCGTTCTGAATCTCGTAGCCAGGATTGATGAGGTCGCGGTTGGGTAGACCGAGACGCTGTGAAGTTCCGTTTGACTGGCGAGGGCTCAGAAAACGTTTAGGCATAGAAAGCTTGTTGTTGAACTGGCGAGACTGGAGCGAGCGCTTGGTAGCATTGGTGTTTGACCCCGGCTGCAAGCTAGCTGGAAACCCGGGAATCACGCGACCAGGACCTCCGGGGCGGACTGGCGGGGGCTCGGGAGGGTTCTTAGACTCTTCAGAGTAGGCGACAGGGTCGGGGCAGGGGTAAGGGCAGAAGTTTGCAGGCTCGTTCATGTCATTCCAAAGTCCATCGATGTCGACACCTGTCGCGGGGTCGAAGAACTGGTCGAACTGGCTGTTCCAGTAATCCTGGGTGTTGGGGTGGAACCAGTCGGGGAAGACAGTTGGGCCAGGCCAGACGGCTCCACGGTACTCACTGCCGTTCTTACGGACTTGCCACACGTTCTGCTCGACGCCCTCGTTGTACACGTCGTTGTCACCAGCCCAGACGGCTGAGTTTACCATGACGATGTACTTCTGCTGGCGCTCGTGGAGGTAAGCAACCAAATCACGAACAAGCTCCAGTGGGTACCTCTCCGGATCAAGAGTAAACAAGCGTCTCAACTCCATGTAGTCAATATCGGTCCACATGACCTCCAGCGGGATATTTGCTTGCGTGTAGTTGGCCACAACCTCGGCAACCTCCCACACATCACGGTAGCCATACTTGCACTGCTGGAAGCCGAAGCCCCAGTAAGGCATCATCGCAGCAAGTCCAGACAAAGCAGAGTACTGAACAGCGACGTCCTTGGGAGTTGGGCCGGACAGGAAGTAAAGGTCAATGATACCACCCAGAGTGTTGTACTCGAGGTACTGGCCATCGTTGTTGTCAATCTTGATATCCATGCCTTGTGAGCTGGCAAGGAAGACACCGTGGGTACCATTCTCACCACGGTGGTCAAAATAGATGGGGTGAGCTCCGTACAAGTTACTTCCAGGAGGCGTACCGTAAGCATCACGGTTCCAGAGCTGTGAAAGTCAGACTGCTGTGTCCATGAAGAACTAAGACTTGCTTACAGTGCGAGTGTAGTTGGTTGTGTTCAAGTGAAAATCATCCGTGGATTCTCCCAGACCGTACAAATTCGGAGAGTCAGGCAGACTGGTTCGGAGGCGAAGGTACTGCGTTTCGAATACCAAGCTTGCAGCAGAGGTATCGAAGAGCGTCTCGTTAGTATCCTTGCGGGAGATGGTGAACGAAAACGGGCTGTCCGTGTGCGAGAAAACCAGCGCCGAGTCAGCGGGATCAAATCCGTCATCGCCCTGGGGCCGTGGCCAAACGGATTCCTGGATCTGAAAGACCTGCTCAGCAGCATCGTAGATCTTGACGTGGATACGATTTTCTGAGATAATCAGCGTCTTCAATCGAAAAAAACTTGGATGGGAATGGGACTGGCTACATACGAGTCTGGTATTCTACTTCGAGCCTCAAATCCGTAAGGTCATCTCCATACACATTGCAAGCAGTACCAGCAAGAGCAAGGTTGGCAGTAACTCTACCACCATCATCTTGCACATTACTCGCCGTGTAGCCGGGACAACCCTCAAGCGAACCGCTCTGCCTCTTGACCAACTCGGTAGCCAGAGCCGGCAGCGCGGCTCCGAGGAAGACGAGACCTCTGCCGATCATATTGATTCAATTGCAAATTGGTCAAAAGCGTAATCACCATTCACTGTGGGATATGACACTCTTTATACCGCAGGTACCGTGCCTTCCTGACCCTGGAGGATGATGCGGTCCGACACGGCCTGCTCATCATCTGCACAGACGACCCATCGTACCACAGGTACCAAGACTTTAGAAGCTCTTTGCCATGCGCTAAGCCTTGCTCCCCGCAGTTCCGGTCGTCATGGGTGCTAGGTAAGGCGCTTGGCGGCGCTGCGCGATGGGTTCTCAAGCAGGTCTCACGGCGGGGTTAACATGCGGGTTGTCGCAAGAGGAGAGGCTTTTCTCGTCGGAGAACAATCCGTGGAGGCTCCCTAGCCCAGACGGACTCATTCTGTGAACAGAAGACGCGGCCCGCAAGCAGACCAGAGAAGTTATGTGAAGTAAACATGTTCAACGTCCCGATGCGGTGCGTAGCAGGCTTCGGTTCTGATCGTCGATTGGTTGTATCTCGGCCCGTTCTCGATGCTGATTCGCTCGCCCACGGTCCGAGATCTGCTCGGCTAGCAACGTTCGACGGCTCGGATCCCAAGATGCAGCTCCAAGATGCAACTCCAGTCGTGCTTCCGAACTGTAATCCAAAAAGCGACAGTTGTCTCCGCAGACAAGCGCGGAACAAAGTATCATTCCCGATCAATCTGCATCAGTTGGGAGGGAAACGTGTGATAGGTCTGTTGTGGTAATGTCGGGGAGCACATCTTTCTGCTAGCAAAAAGCATCGAATAAGTGAGCAAAAGAGCTCCTTTGCCAGCTTTTTAATCCCCAAAAACTGAACATCACAAGATTGCTGCAGAACACAATGCGAACTTGCGGCCCAATGCACGACCAAGGACGTGTCGAACATAGCCAACATAGGGCAAGTCCTAGTGACACGGGTTTCCAATAGAAAAGGCTATAGAAGCCGTTCTTTCCGCGCAACTCTCGCCCTGTATTTTGACATGCAACATGGCATACCGATTAGCTCTATCTAAGTCATCATCTATGTACCTTACCGCACTCAATCTCTAACTCATCACGGATTCTCAGCCATCTCCCTCTTGAGTACAGTACTCATCAACATATCACCACAGCCCTCGACATGGCCATGCCTCAGAAAGACGAACAAGGCCTCCATAACAAGCCTGACAGTCAGCCAAGCAACCAGAACAACAGCGCGTTCAAACCCAAGCGCAATACCGGCGTGATAAACAATAGTAAATTCTACCTCTATGAGCGTTACATCTGCTTGAAATGCTACAGATGCTACAGATGCTAACTATGTTGCTATGTTGCTACGCGTCACATTATGACCAGCATGAACGACCGAACTTGGAAAAAAAAAGCAAAAAACAGAAAAACAGAACAAAACGAATGCCTTCACGATCCAAAACACAAATCACATTGTTCACGACAGCCAGACAAACTGGAATCTCACCTGCTCTGAGCTTGCGACGAAGATTCAGCATGTCTGGCTCTCTCTCTCCTGTACCACGATCAACTCGAGAACAAACAACCATGTATTACTATCTAGCACAGACTACGATCTAGCAGGGCAGACTGCCTGACTTGGTGTTATAAAGTTTGATGTTGAAAGAGTTCCGCATGAGGAGCGGCGGAAAAACGGAAAATACGCGAGCTGACGAGCCGGTGTGCCGAATTTCTTGGGGGCTATGCACGCGAGACGCTGACCAACTAGGGTGCGATACTACCTTCCATTCCGAGCAGGCATTGTATATACCATGTATTGCTGCGCCATTACAGGGTAGTGTGATTCGTGTATTTTGTATTTTGCATGCCGGCTGACCAGGCTTCCATGAACCTGGGGGGTTTTGTTTTGGTACAGAGATATCGTACAAGTTCCTTGCCCAGTACTTTTTCTTCTCGATGGATCAACACACGTTTCCTTGACTGTCTACTTCTTCCCCTTCTGCTCTTGCGCTTGCTGCCTCTTCAGCTTTAGCATCTTCTTCATGATCCTGTCCTCGCTCGCCTGATCATATCCCCGGGGTACTCCCTGCGTCGGGCCGGCTAGTCACGCCTGCTTAGACACCCTCCTCCTCTGCCTCAACATGTGGCTGAACAGGATATACGAGCCCGGCACATAGATAGCCAGAATGGCGTACAATGCGTACGGAATGCGCTCGTCGACCAGCCTCGCAGCAGGGATCGCCTGATACACTAGCCAGCACTCACTGGCGATGCCGAGCGGGTAGAGCAGCGTGAAGGTGTTGTAGCGCAGGAAAGAGAGCAATGAAGGGACGCCGAGCCCGCTCAGCGTGAAGACGAAGTAGCTGTATCTGATCACTTCGGTCACGGACCAGGCGAGCAGCATGGTGCTGTAGGCGGGAGAGTGCGAGGTCGTGGTGGGGAAGTTGTAGCCGATGCCCCAGACGAGGAGGAAGCGGGAAGCAACCTGCATGAGGGTAGTCATGAGTGGGGCGCGGACAATGCCTGGGCGTGTTGTCAGTGACTGTTATCTATGATTGCGCTCAAGGTCGGAGTTTGATGTTTGCTAGTGATTTAAGAAGGAGGTAACTTACCAACCAAGCTATGCAACACCTCCAAGCCAGCAAGACTTTGCACAAGCCGGGTGTATTCCTCAAGCTCGGCAAACACCTTTCCGCTTGCCAGTCCTGCAGCCGCGCTTTGCAAGTCGTTCCTACCGAAGAAACCACCAGCTTTACGCGCACTCTGAACTTCTTGCGCGCCGATCGTCACCGTCTTGTAGAGCACACCAGCCCATAGCGCAGCGGAGACGGCGTTATAGGCGAGGAGATAGGCGTTCTTAATAGGTGAGGGTGCGGGGCGAGCCCGCTGGTCCCGGGGCGTGGATTGCTTTGGCGGCATTTTGAATCTTTTAGACCTCAATGGTAGATGAGAGGACAATGATGAGTTTAGTTGTTGGAGCTGGGAGGCCTGAGTGTTTGGACAGATTTGTTGATGGCCGAGGCTGTTGATGGGGTGGGATGGGAAAGGCTAAGCGAGGAGCAGGTATAAGCGAAGGCCTCAAACGCCGATAAAGCCGCATGACGCAAGAGAGCAATGAGGTCAGTGGTATGAAGGTTATGCGGCCCTGCCAATGTATACGTAGATATATCTATCAAACATATGAAGTTCACGCTACGAAAAGGAAAGTGGAATTCTCTGGTTTGGAAGCAAGATCCGGAATGATTTGCAGACGCCATGCTGATGCTGTGCTAGCGAAGCCAAGCCAGAAGCATCTGACCCAACACCACGTTATGCAAATTGCCACAAAACGCAAACCGCGAGCCCAGGTGGTATGTGTAAGAGATATGAGAGTCGTCAAAGTAAGAAATGAACTAAGGGAGAGAGAGAGAAAAGAGTCAATCACAGCATGAAGACTTGGAACATAGCCTTAGAGCTAGAGACCTTCTTGCCGCAGCCTTCAACTACGCATTCCTTGAATGGCTTGGTCTTTGGGGGAACCTGCTTCTCTTTTCCCTTTGCGGATTTTTTTATCGATCGGTTTGCTGCGCATTCGCCACAGTACATCTGTGAATGAGTCAGCAACGTGCCATATGCAATGGTCGAAAGAAAACCTACGTGACCGCACTGCTTAGCAATCCACACCTGCTTCTTGATGTCGTCGTCGCCCTTGCAAAGCTCACTATCGCAATGCGGGCAGACAAGGACATCTTCCTCGTCCGGACTTCTGGTGAAACCTTCTGGTGCTGGTGGGGGTGCTTCATATGTTGGTGCAGGTGGCTCGGGTTGATTCCCGCCAAAGCCCAAATCGAACCCTACCACGCCAAAATTGAGATTTGGTGCGACAAACATGGCACCTCCTGCTGCGACTCCCACTCGAATATGGCCCGGCCCACGAACTCGAGGTGGGGGCTGCGGACCGCCTTGACGCATGTTGTCCGCAAGCTGCTGGATGTGGGCGTTGGCGCGGTCAATTTCCCCTCGTAGATGCGCAAAACTGTAGCGATCGTCACTGCGTTGTTGAAGAACTGTAAGGACTCTATCTAGTTCTGCATTTCGTAGCGTGCGCTGTCGCGCCATTCTCTCTTGGTCTGTCAGCGGTCGTGCCTGTACGAATTGCACGTCGTCTCCGTCCAAGTAGCGCTGTAGTGGGAGAGAGAGGCGATCGTTTGGGTCAAGTCGCCGCGCAGATACAAATTGGACGTCTGGTGACGATGGCTCGAGGATGACAGGTTCGTCATCTTCTCGCCAGTCGTCTGCATGCCATGCCTCTTCGCCGTTGTCCAGGTTGATTATGCCGGCCATGCCGCGTGGTAAACGAGCAGCTTCAATTCTCGGAAGTCTTGTGTGTCCTGACCGTAAGCGCGGTCGGGCTATGTTTCGCTCGGGTCGGTTGTTCTGCGGCGGCCAGTTGTGGAAGGGTACATCGTCCTCGGTCAAGTCAACGACGTCTTCTGGGCCGTCTCGTTCTGCCAGCTGCTCGTTGTACCGCGCAATGTCCTCACCGTCTTCGTTCACCATGATTAGCTCATCATCCTCGCTATCATTGGACTGAACCAGATCGTGATTCTCAACGTTTGAATGCCAGCCCACAGGCCTCCGCATGTCAAAGCCGTCCCCCTGAAATCGAGGTATTTGCTCCATGTCTCGCGCGGGGTGTTCTAGGCGCGGATCGTTTCTTCGTGCAGCTCGATCGGCGGGACCAGCTGAGGTTGGGCGGTCGTTTGCTTGGGCTGCAGGTTCGTGTGAGGCCGAGTGGCGTGTTTGTGCGGGACCGGCGTCGGGTGTTCTCGCTCGCTGCGCTGCAACGGCATGATAGTTTGGCTGCGGTGAGAGGTCGCGGTGAGCTGCGCTATGTGAAGCTTCCTGGGATCGTGGGACTGAGTATTCGCGGGGAACACCGAGGCTGGTGAAGGGCGTGAGGTTTTCGAAGCTCCAAGCTGGCCCATCGTTGGCCTCCATCATGTCATGCGAGCGCTGCAAGTCTCTGTTAGCCCAACTCCGCTGCGTGCATTGCCGCCCGCTCCACTTTGTTACACACCTTCTGTCTGTGCGTATACCCAAAGGGCAGATGGTTGTCCATGGCCTGGGGGCACAGCCGAGCGACAGTTGTTTGGTGGTGTAGCAAGCTGGGCGGCGGAAGCGGCGTTGTCAAAAGTGCCGGCTATTGAGAGCGCCGGCCGGTTGGTGAAGTGAGTGGCAGGCGCCGTGTGGTCGATTGACGTCTGAGGTTGCGCCGCTTCGGCAAACGCCACTTCACGGTGACCACCGATCAGCAACACAGCAAACAAGAGACACGGCGCAGAGATGGCCTAGCGGTCTTCTGCGTGCTTGAATGCTGTCGTTTCACTTTTGTTGAATGCCTACACCCAAAAAAGCATCATGGATTTGTTTGTCTGTTGAGCGACAGACGGTACAATGGAAGTGGAGAATCCAAGCATGGGTCGTCCCAACTAAACTGATATAGGACAACTGTGTTACATTGCTCCAGGCGCCTCAGCACCCCCAATACCATTGTTTGATATGATGTGCTATCCTTGCATATCATTTTGCGCTCATGGCTTTTATGCCATCCAAAGCCAGTCTTACATCATCACCCCTCAACACCTCCCCAATGCCCGCGTTAGGGTCTCTCCTGCGAACAATGCGAACAATGCGAACGAAGGAATCTCTTCCTTAGGTTGAAGTCGTTGTCACGCTCATGCGGATCCCAAAACATTCAGCCCACCCTCGGATGTCAAAGCAATCAAGCTGCCTGCATTCGCACCCCAAGCAACATCTTTGGCGGAAACTGCCTTCCGTACTGGCTCGGACCAGCTCTTCGACGCCTTGGTGTACTGTTGCACAGAGATGCTGCCCGAACCAGCAGTTGCGAGGAACTGGCCAGTGTAATCCCACTTGATGTTCTCGACTGGGCTGCCAACGTCGAGGACCTTGATGACATTTTGTTTCCTGATGTCCCAGATGGAGATCTGGCTCGACTTCTTCTGAGCGACAGCAAACCACGTGCCATTTTCAGAGAAAGAGATGGCTGCGACTGGCGCGGCACTGTCAAGCTGAGCCATGGGAGCGCCCGTCTTGACGTCAAAGATGCGGATCTTGCCGTCTGAGCTGCCAACGAAGAAGAGTAGACCGTCGACGTGGAACGAGCATGCTGTGATGTCGGCCTCGGTGTATATCTGAGAGACGGTGCTGAAAGTCGAGAGGTCGTGGTAGGCAACGCGTTTGTCTGCGCCTCCCGTAGCCAGGAGAGACCCGCTGGGGTGCAGAGAAAGCGATGTGACGGGACCGGCGTGTGAGCCCACTTGGGCGATCTCGTTGCCATCCTCGAAGATTTTCACTGTGCCAGCAGCAGTGGCGACGACGGCGCGTGAGCCCCACCAGGTTGTAGCGGTGACAGGGCTGCCAGCCTTGAGCACTTGAATGACCTTCTGCTGCGATGTCGAGTAGACGCCGGCGACGCCGTCCGCGCCACCAAATAGTGCCAGGTCGCCTGACTCGTCCACGGCGACAACGCTGCTTCCGGGGTAGAGAGGCTCGCTTGAAGAGGTGACGTCGTATGCTGAGATGTCTTCGCCATTCGCCCAACCCTCGGGAATGGGTCGCTTTCGGCGCGTCGCAAAGAGCCTTTTGCAAAGTTAGTGGTATTCTTTATAGCCGCCACAAATATACATACTGTTGCTGTGTCTCATCAACCTTGGCGGCGAGCTCCTCGGGCAAAGCCTGGCCATCAACCTGCATAGCCTCGCCATTGCTGCCGCCTCCACTGATAGTGACATTCGAGAGCGCCTCTCGTGCCTCGTCTCTCTCGCGCGTCAGTCGCGCAACTACACGAGTCGCAGCATCGTTCTGATACAGCGCCGTGCTCAGCTCCTGCCGTGTTTGCGCCAGCTGCTGCTTCAACGTGTGTGTCTCGAGTACAATGGCATCCCATTCGTTCTGGAAGGCGCTGAGAAGCGCAGGAATAGATGTGAGGTTCGGCGGGCGAGGGCTGACGACTTGGGGCGACTTGAGCTCGATCAGATCCTCGACTGAGAGATCTTCGCCGGTGACAGGGTCGGTGTGGTTTTCGGCGATGTGTGCCTCGATCAGGCGCTTCTCGAAAACATTTCCGCTCTTGCGCGATGCTACGGGCTCTCGTGGAGCTTCTCCAGATATGGCGCAAAGCATTGTGGTGGGTGTGGGTGGGCTTGTCGCGGCTGTGTTGCTCGCGGCCTTGAATCGTCACGAATTCTTGCAAAACGCGCTAGTGAGGCTGCACCAATAAGGTAGGGCGACCGTCTCCTTGACTATGAATTCACCTTGACTTTAGCAACATCCACAATGAGGGCGAACATATCTATACACTATTATTATTGCCTATGCTATTGCTATTGCTATTGCTACTGCTACTACAGTTCCCACTCCTTCTCTGGCCCCTTCTGTTTGTTCGTCTCACCGACATCAAGGGCTACAAGGAACCTGCTTACGCAGTTGTACGCTGCAACCGTTGCGGTGATCTCCACCACTTCTTGCTCACTGAAATACTCCTTCAAATTCGCAAACACCTCGTCCTTCACGCTGATGTCTAGCGTCATGGCATCAATATACGAAAGTACTGCTGCATGTTTCGCATCTTGGACGCCATCATTGACCTGCCGAGGAGGAGACTGGAGAACAGCGTCCACGTGCTCAGAGCTAATGCCCTCAGCAGCCCGCAGAATTGGGCTGTGAGATTCCCACTCATACCATGCCTTGTTTAGTACGGCGACACGGGCAATGGCTGTTTCGCGAACTGATGTCGGTAGAGACGTCTTGGTGCGGATGGCTCCAAGGAAAGAATTCCTGTGGACAAGTCAGCATATTCTGCCAAACAGACTGAAGAAGAGACAAACCATCCATCTGCAACTGGAGGAGAGTGAAGCAGTGTTCGGTCGAGTGCAATCAGACCCTTCGGACCTCGGCGCTCTTTGATGCGTTCCAAGACAGCCCGGTCGGCCTCTTCAGTGAATTCAGGAGGGTCGGGAATGTACGAAAGACGCATAATGAAGCCAGTCGATTGAAGATTTATGAGATGTATGTGGTGTATAAAGCGCGCTGTCGAACAGTGGCTTCTGAGCACTTTTGACTATCACGCTGTCGGACTACTCCGCAGACGGACTATCCCGTCATCGGCGTCTTCAATGTAACCGCAAGCTGCACCCCACACTTGTCCTTACAGCCAATCAAAGCGTCTCGCTAAAACCTTCACCCCAAACTGTCGAAACTTCACTGCGGCCTTCTGCCCGCCTAGTCCTCCACCAGTAGCAATGCCTGCACCACAGAAATCCAGAGTTACTGGCATCAAGAATGCTAAGAATAAGCCCTCCAGGCAAAAACTTGTGAAGGAGCAGCAGCCAAAGCTTGTCGAAGAAAAAGGCCTAGAAACAAGAATTCCACCAGAAACACAACAACTCATTTTGAACATCTTCAGGAACTCGTTCAGAAACAGACTGGAGAGCGATATTCAACCACTTTTGCAGGAAGTCAAGGGACATTTATTTGATCGCAATTTCAATAAGGCTTTTGGGAGGGAGGACTACCTCGAGACGTATGCAGCGCGATGGAGTCCAAGTCGAGCATTGGGATACCTGGGCGTGTTATGGCGCATGAGGGAGTCGCTGGGACTCGTCCAGTCTCCACAAGAAGAGACAGACGCTGATGGACAGGGAATGCAAAAGAGCTGGAAAGTCGTGTGTCTCGGTGGCGGTGCAGGTGCAGAGATTGGCACATTCGGTGGCCTCCACAGATTACTGGCGGATGGTCAAGAAGAGCTTGGCGAAGGCCAACCGAAAGATATGGAGATTGTGGCGGTAGACAGCGCGGCCTGGGGCAATGTTGTCGATCAGCTCAGAGACCACATCACAAGTCCTCCTCCATTGTCGAAGTACGCATCCGCTGCTGTCAAAGCTGCAAACCGGCCGCTTGTCGAGCCTGCCGCATTCAAGACAACCTTCCACCAGCACGATCTGCTGACGGTAGAATCAGAGACCCTCGCCTCTGCTCTCAAGGGCGCAGATCTGGTCACATTGATGTTCACTCTTAACGAACTGTACACAGCCTCCATATCCTTGACACAGCAGTTTTTGATGCGAATGACTGAAAGTCTTGCGCCCGGCGCGATGTTGTTAGTTGTTGATAGCCCCGGAAGCTACTCGACAGTCAGCTTGAACGGCGCCGACAAGAATTACCCCATGCAATGGCTGCTGGATCATACACTACTGGCCGATACCTCGGGTGGCAAAGCGAAAGACGAGATCAGACTGTGGGAGAAGGTGCAAGAAGATGACAGCAGATGGTTCAGATTGGACGATCGACTAGAGTACCCAATCGAGTTGGAGAACATGCGAATGCAGCTGCATCTGTATCGCCGGCTCTGATCCATTAGAACCTTATGGGTTGCGCGTTACTGCCGCCGCGTCCGGAGTCAACTACATACGTGATACTTGGCACGCTCCTGATAGATATTCAAGCTGCTATCCCAAGCTATCCGTTGCAAGCTGTACGTTCTAGCGCACTAAGCCCCGTTCGACACCGCTTGCATGCATTCTTGCAGCCACCGAGGAATAGGATTCGTACACTGGTCAGCGGAGAAGCGGTCAATTCAGCAGCAGAGGCAGGTCTCCAGTGTCGCCTGGCTCCAAGCAAGAGTTTGGCTCGGTCAGGTCCGGTCCAACGACAAGCTCTCGACGGCTCAGAGCCTCAGGGACACCCTGAAGCCTTGAGCAGATATCACCGCTATTGGACAGTTTTGCTATGTTCAGAAAGATCGCAGTCCGCACCATGCGAGCGTGGCGTAAAACCAAGCGAGCGTTGTGCCTGCAATGCCGTGATTGGTCGCACACAAACGCCCACTACTTTAGCGACAACCAACCGCAATACGACATCAAACATTCACGACTACGCTAAGGAAATTCAGGTCTCCCTATGCAGAGGGTCAGGCCCGCGATAGGAAAGTGGGATAGCGTTCACGGTTTGAGATGATCCTAAGGCAGAGCATTATTTACCCCTCATAGTTCACGCTACTTCTCGACCATACATCCTCGTCTTACATTCTTTGTTCATGCATTTACTGCATCTTGCATTGTTGCAAGCTTCGTGTCTTGAAGCATCACAGTCATTACTGCCATCAGCCGTTCTGCAATCTTTTCAGTGCCAGCCTTCTTTCGTTTGTGTGCCCACCATCGTAGTGGAAACGTCAACATTGAACAAAAACACACGCCACAACTGAGCGAACACAACCACAAAGATCAACCACACAATGGCATCCACAGCACCGACAGCAACCTTAATACCAATCGCCCCCTCAGCAGCCTACGGGTCCGGCAACAACGACGGCTTCAGCCCGCTTGCAATCATCGGCATTGTCGCGGCCATCATCGGGCTCCTCTGCTGCGTACCACTGATTGCCATATGTCTCCGCCGTTATGAGCGGAAGCGATGCAAAGAAATGGTGAAAGGCTCCAGCAGTCGAGGCAGTTCCCGAGGGAGCGACGGGCTTAGCCACCTTGAGGAAGGGCAGAGCTTGAGGAGCATCCTTGTCACCAAAGAACTCCAGAGAGTCAGTCTGAAGCTGAGCAAACCTGCGGAGGCGCACGTGCAGGGTAGAGGGTGGAGCGAGGCGGACCTACGAGGTGGTGGGTGGCGTGTGTGAATGCACGTCTCTCAGTAACACGTCTTGCTACGATATAATGCGAAATGTATTGACTAGGTTGGGATGGGTAATACGAATAACATGTCTTCCTGCGACGAATACTTGTTTCCACATACCTCCAGATGTCTAAACCAAGACGCCTCCAAATCTACACGTCATTCCCGGTCATCACCTGCCTCACAACCCGTACACATTGCTGATCCATCACACTCCACTCTCGCTTCCTCCTCTCGTCACGAATCCACCTTAAAACAACATCCGCATCACCTCCAGGCCGATCACACACCACGTCCCGCCAGACACCCTCCACCCTCTCCCCATTCCAGATCGCGTCCTCACACCTTCCTTCCTCAGCAAACCGATCCGCCAGACCATCCAGCACCTTTCCCTCCACAATCCCCCACTGATTCCACTCCTCTCCCGGCAAAATCCCAAACACATCCTGCATCTCCTCCTCCCCGGGATTCCTCCACACATCTCCCATCAAACTCGCCCCACTGCCTCCTCTCCGCCTGAACTTCCGCATCCTCTCCTCAGACCTCCACGATCCGGGCCTCCACGGCGGACGCTCGATAATCCGCCCATCGCGCGCCAGAACACCGAGCTGCGCGATCTGCGCGTCTGTCGGCTCGGTGAGCTTGTCATGGGGGTCGTCAGCTCGCCAGCGGTCGGTAACTAGGTAGCGGCGCAATTTGAGGCGCGAGCGGCGCAGGCGCTGGCTTGCATGGGCTTGCGAGATGGTGGTCGAGCGGTGGTGGGCGAGCGAGCCGGTCCTTGGTGTCAGAGGGGATGGTGCCAGTGTGGGAGAGGTGCGGCTGCGATGCCGGGCTTGTGAGCGTGTGCGGGCGCTGGGCGGGCCGGTGTGGAACTCGTGGTTGTTGGTGGAGTTGGCGAAGGCTGTCATGGTTGTGTGGGAGTAGCGATGGGTCATGTCAGTTTTGTGTCGCCTTCCAGTAGATGCTTGTTCCGCCTGAGAGTCAAGCTTTGTTACGTTTCTGAGTGCAAGGTAGATTCAGGGCGTTTTGGGGGCATGCACTGCAACGTTGAGGGGGTGGATTGAACAAGATGAGGATGAGAATGGGGAGATGAACGTCGACATTGATAAAATTATTCAAAGAGATGTACAATAGGATAGCCTGTCGAGGTGAACACGAGATGAAGCTGTCTTGTTCTGAGACAAAGAGCAGAAGGTGAATGTGAGTGTCGTTGCTTTGAGCGAACAAAGACACAACAGCTGTAATTGTCTGTGCTTTGAATACCCGTATCAACTGTATTGTTGTATAACACTTACAGGCAATGCAAAATTGAAGAGCCGTGGCTAAGCATCCAACCCATCTCTTTCAACCAGCCTCCGCACAACCTCCACCACATCCCTCTCCCTCTCACCCATGGTCTTGCCAGGCTCCTTGACCATCTTTTGGAGAACTTGATCCAACATACCCCTCAGTCTTGAGATCAGGACACCGATCCTTGCCCAGCCTCGCAGCCTAATCCATTCATCGACAACCAATCCTCTTCCAAGTGTATCAACCTGAATCTGCCCTGCAAACATGAGCAGACTGTACGCATTGAACGGCGTGATGTCCCTGATGAAGACCTTGCTTGTAGCCATTTTGTTAAAATAGGCCACAAAACTAGCGTTTGAAGGGAAGGTCTGGCTCGAAAAGAGCGTAGAGCTTGGATGAACAAAGATACGCCCATTGTCCTGGTTGAAATACTTGATCTCTCTAGCCTCAGGATCAAGCTCGACAGCACCTGCAATGCCTGCGGCAAACTTCTTATCGGGGAGCTGGATGCGTGCGATCTGTGGATTGAAAGAGCCAGCAACAAGAGCACGGAGGAGCGCATCGTTCCCGTTGTGGGCATTGTACGCGCCATGTGTCGACGCATTGTTAGACGCGTAGTTGTACGGTATGAAAGAAATCTCCTTTAATGACGAGAGATATTGCGAGCGGTTAGACTGGATGTCAAACATAGTCTGAAGGTTGATCTTATTGTCTTGACACCAGAATTTGAGGTCACGGGTGGAGACTCCTTTGTTTCGATAAGTGGCCCACTGCTCATACGCGCGAAGGTCGACAAGAAGGTCGCCCTGGTTGGCCGAAAACGAGGCGCGGAGACGGTCAAATTCATTCCTGGTTTCTTGATCTCTCTCTCGTGGTGAGATGAAAGGACTGCGAGCAGTCAATACTGAAGCAATAGTGAGAGCGGCTTCAAGGCAGCCAAATGTTGCACCGTAAACGAGCAGCTTACTCAGACGCAGGTCAGCAGGAATCATGGACATGTGTCGACCGAGTGCGGTCAGCTCATTGTCGGTAATGGCGCCCATTTGTGAAAGCAACTTGACCGCACCTTCGACTGCAGTACTTTCGGGTGGCGAAAGCGCCGAAGCAAGGAAGCCTGACACGTCTTGTACACCCATGGCCTTGATGGACAAACACATCTGCTCCAGAGGGACACGTCTGATCTCAGGTTCGGGTCGCTCCAACATCTTGGCTTCGGCGTTACGTGTATACAACTTGTAACAGTCGCCAGCTCTCACACGTCCTGCTCGTCCGCGGCGCTGCTTGCATGCCGCTCTTGACGCCCACGTCTCAGCAAGTCGGACCATGTTGTTTTGGGGATCATAGCTTGTCTCCTTGACACGACCGGTATCGATGACAGCAACAATATCCTCAATCGTGATTGAGGTCTCTGCGACATTGGTTGAGGCGATGACTTTTCTTTTACCTGCAGGAGACAGCGGGAACACACGCTTCTGTTCGGCCGGTAGAAGTGAGGCATGCAGTGGCAATGCATGAAGGTTTGGAAAGTGACTTAGAGCTTGTAACGTACGATCAATCTCCATGGTGCCAGGTAGGAAAATCAGAATGCCGCCATCTTTGTCTCCGAGTTGGTGATCGATGTGACGAACGGTCTCGGCGATGAGATCGTAGTTGATGCCAAAACCGATGCTGCGAAGAGTTGCGGAGAATGATTTATCTTGTGACTCTTCATCTTCGCCAAGGTAGCCTCTGAAACCTGTAAAATGCATGACATCGTCGACGTAGAAGTCTGTCACAGGATGGGTTCGACCAGCAATCTCGACACGGCCAACAGGACCTACCTTCTTGAAGTAAGCCTCGAAGACATCTGCATCAAGAGTAGCACTCATCAAGATGACCTTGAGATCTTTCCTAGTACGAAGTATTTGTCGAAGCAACACGAGCAGGAAGTCGGTGTCAAGGCTGCGTTCGTGCACTTCATCAACGACAACGTGGCTGACGTCGGCAAGCGCGGCGACCACATCATCAGCGCCTCCACCTGACGTCTGCAGACGTCGTAGCAGGACACCTGTAGTTACAAATGTGATCTTAGTCGTTCCCGGCTTCTGCTTTGATTCGCCGCGGATGGTATAACCGATCTCATCACCAACTCGGCCACATCGTTCATCAGCTACACGATCCGCGAGGCCGAGAGCCGAAATCCTTCGAGGCTGTGTACAGATGATGTTCGCCACGGCTCCTAGTTGTCTTTGAATCAGGTCGTCCAATACAAATTGCACAGACTGCGTCGATTTTCCTGAACCAGTCTCACCAGATATGATAGTGACGTTGCACCTGTTGACTGTCCGCACGATGTCTTCTCTTAACTTCCAAGCTGGCAATAACTGTCGAGCGTTCATCATTTTCTGCTGAGCCGGAGTTGTTTGCTTAGCTTGCCACTCAGCAAGTACCTGCTGACTAGCTGGTGTTGCTGGCTTCCAGTCGATCGGCCTGCGACCTCTGTCTCTCCTCTTTCTGCCTTGAGATTGCGGATCTACTGAATGGTCTGCCGCAGCAAGTCCAGATGACACATCAGCTAATCGACCTGGATTCTTGAAGATGTCGCCGGCATTCTGCTGCACCCAGTCTATGATATCGTAGATCATCGGCATGCCGATGAAGTTCTCCTCAGCATGCAACAGCGCCTTTCTGATAATGCTGAGACGGATATAAGCCGGTATCGCTGCTTCAAAAGTGATGATAGGAACAACGGCTGGGTACGGCCCATACGGCTTCCTGGCCTGTAGGATGAGGCGTTTTCCCTGTTGTTTTATATCAAGTTCGACACGGCACGTTTCGGGCGATGGTCGAGAGAAGAGCTTATCGTAAATAGCCTCCAGAGAAGACATCTCGGTTTCCCACGCATCGTCTTCTAGTGACTCCTGTGGATCTTCTCCAATGGCCAGATCGGCAAGCTCTTGCGCGATATCTTTGTCATCATCGTCAGGGCGTAGCAGGCGAACTTGTAGCAATGCTGCTGCCCTCCTCTCGTCTCCGTCTTGACTGTCGTATGCCTCCTCACAAAGCTCAGTAGAATAACCAGCTGCTGCTAGGCGCTTCACCGCACCCTCTCGCTTGAGATTCGAACTAGCCATGCTAACTCCGGCAACATAGCCTTCGGGCAAACTCCAGGAGGGCAGATCGTCTTCCGGAACGTGAATCAGCAGCCATTCCAGAATTTCTTCCCGATCCTTGCAAATGTCGGCAGCTTCTTCGACATGACTTCGGCGGAAGCCAAGATTGGTGATCTCGTCCTCGAGCCGAACCCGAGTATTCACATCAATCTGTATACCATGGGGGTTCCAGAGAGCATCGCGGCGAATGAGACGCTCAACATGCTTTCTTGTCCTCTTCCCAAGCTCGACTTTGGGTACACGCTCCCACCCTCGCATCAGGTTCTTAGCAGGTCCTGTCCAGGACCCCTCGGCATTTGGCATAGACATGCCAGGTTTCAGGTTGTGTGCCTTCTTTGCATCCTCGAGCTGCTTCTGCTTCTTCTCCCGCTCTTTCGCGGCGGCTGCCTTAGCCTTCTCTCGCTCCGCGAAGCCAAAGAAAGGGTCTGCTTCGTACATCCAGCCCTTCCCCTCCTTCTCATCACGTTTCTTGAGTTCTTGGAACATCCCCTTCCACAAATCTTTGTACACTGGGGGCAGCATCATATGCATATTCTTTGCGCTCGCGACACGGAAGAGAGCGTATGCGGCAGCGAAGTTGCGCGCCTCAACGGCGGTAGGCTGGTGTGCGGGCTCTTCAAGCTCGGCGGGAATCTTAATCGGGGGGAGCGTCGTGACTTCCTGTGTCTTCGGGTTTTTCTTCGATAGGACCACGGCGTATGCAAAGTGCTTGTCGCCATCTTTGCGCTACAGACGTCAGTCTTTGAAGTCTCGCAATATATGCAGATTCTCACTATTCTGTAGTCGGGCCTGTCCCAATGCTGTTTTTGAAGATGCTCGGAGAACAAGTTGACGGGTAGCTTGCCCGTCCAGGACGCTCCAGCAATCAAAGTCCTTGTGTCGGGCTTCTTAGGTGCATCCTCGGCCTGCCCTGCAGTGCTCTTGCCCTTGCTTTTGTCATCGTTTTGAGCGGAGCTCTCCCCTCTCTTCTTCTTCGGTTTACCATCGCCAAAGACTATGAAACTTGTGTCTTCTTCAGGCGCAGGTGCCTTCTTCGCAGGTTTACCACGAGGTGGGTGTGCGTTCTTGGGCATGGTTACGAGTCTAATATGTCACTGTAATGATGTGATCGTCCTCCATGGGTAGCGAGTGAGCCTGGTGAGTGGAGTGTGATGAAGATGCGTCGTGTATCCACGGAAGAACACGCACGCTAAAGATGGAGGCTCAGCCGTTCGACAGGGAAGATATGGCCTCGCTGCAAAGACCTTTCACTCCGAGAATACTATCGTTCGGTCGTGTAGCCATCTTTCGAGCATCGAACAACTGCAAAGGGCGGTTCTCACTGAATCTAAAATTCAGAGCTAGTGACGACCCCTGCCCCGCCTAAACTTGCCCAACGTCATTGCATAGCACAAGCTTGCAGCTCGTAGCACTGAAAGGTCACAACAATGAACCTGCGAGAAAGCGAGTTTATACATGTTCATAGCATCGAACAATCTACCGCGCTACTCAAGACTCTACCAACGAATTCTTGGCCGCAATATCTTGCAGGAATTCACCAGAAACTTCGACATGGCGGAATGTCACAAGGGCCAGAAGAATAATGCTTCAGAGCGACGTCAAGATCCACTCGTCGCAGAAGAGATAGAAGGGACCTCCAACCCCCAAATTCCGAACTCGACATCGACGTCGAAACGGAATAACGCATGTACGCGTAAAAGACCTACCAATACGCTACCTGTACTAAGCTCATGCCAGTCGCAGAACTGATGTCAGCAAAGAAACCCAAATCCACCGCGGAACCGACTGTGAGACCTACAAAGCCCTCAAATCGTGGTTTTGATGCACGTGGCGGTCTTGGTGTTTATATCGAGCACCCTGAGAAAAACCCAGGAGGGCTCATCGTCGAGTACGATGACGACTTTGTAGTAATCAATGACAAGTTTCCCAAAGCAAGGTACACAATTCTCCATCAGCATCCAAAGAAAGAACTCTACTGATCACAAAAGTGTGCACCTCCTCCTCATCCCCCGCAACCCAGAATTGTACTCCCAACATCCACTCGCACTACTCTCCACCAACCCTGGCTTCCTTGCCGAAGTACAAAAGCGCGTAGCCAAACTCAAACGTCTCGCAGCCTCCGAACTGCGGCGCAAATACGGCCTCCAAAGCGTCTCAGATGCACCCTACCAGTCGGCGCTCGAAGAGCTCATGGAACAACCTGATCCCCCGCCAGCATCCGAGCGCGATGGTCTACTTCCAGCGGGCCGCGACTGGTTGTCTGAGATTAAAGCCGGCGTGCATACCCACCCAAGTATGAATCACATGCACATACACATAATGAGCCGGGAGATGCATTCGCCGTGTCTGAAACATAAGAAGCATTATCTGAGCTTCAATTCGAGTTTTTTTGTGGATGTGGATGAGTTCCCACTCGAGGAAGGGAGTGCAAGGTTTCACCCAGGGGATTGGCCGAGCTGGGATATGAAGTGCTGGAAGTGCGGGGAGAACTTCCAAAACAAGTTTGCGAGGCTGAAGGCGCATTTGGGAGAGGAGTTTGATGCTTGGAGGATGGAGTAAGAAGAACGACACAAATCGAGAAGAGGTGTCAAATATGGAGGGCAGGAGGCGTGGCTCCATCATTCCCGACAGTTTTTTGCTCAGCAGCTATTCTAGTATACAAGAACAGCCAAGCTTTGGTGTCATTATATGGTACACTAGATCGTCAAATAATAAATGCCAAATAGACACACCTCCTTCAGCGCGCTATTGCATACTTTTATCATAAACAACATTTCAACCCAAATAGATACAGTACATCGCCATGACAGTATCCAAAAAGAGGGCCACAACGCCAAGACCGTGATCAAACGTTGTACTCATTCGTTGCCCATGCTCGAATCTAAGCCCTGGGCTTGACCTTTGGGGTGCCACTGCGGACACGCTTGGCCTCGGGGCGCTGCAGGTGAGAAGCAGGGATCCAGCTCTCATCGTACTTCGCGCTGGAAGTGACAGCCGGGCCATCAGCACCGACAACAGCAACCTGCTCGGCAGGATCGACCTTCTTGGAGCCTTGGGAAGACTTCTTAGCGCGCTCACCACCCTTGCCGCGGCCCTTCTTCTGAGGGAAGAACGTAGTAATCCAGGTGTTGTAGATGAAGTAGACGGTGCCGACGAAAGCGCCAAGGAGGACGAGATACAAAAAGATGCTGCGAATGTACATTAGTCTTTAGCTGATTTTGAGGGCATGCAGAAAGGGCGTACATTTGAGGGTCAAAGATGCTGGTGGGCCTCTCGACGATGGAAATGGTCTCATTATAGGCGGAGACGGTGAAGATGGCGTTCTCAGAGTTCCTCAAGACAGCAGTGAGCTGGAGGCGAAGATCCTGAGGGTGGAGCTCGGTGGTAAAGGTGTACGGCACGGTCTCCTCTGCGCCAGCAGGGATCTCGATCGAGTACTTCTGCGCCGTCAGGTTACGCACAACCTGAGACTGTCCATTGGCCTCCTGGAGCAGCGAACCCCCAACAATGTGAACACCAATGGGCTTGGGCTCGTTGTTGGCGATGGACAGGCGCGCCTCGGTGGCGTGACCGTTGATGAGCTTGACACCGAAGATCTCAGACTGGGGGAACGAGGCCGAGATCTTCACGTTCAGATTTGGAGTCTGCGCCTCAGGTACTTCCTTGACATTCTCAACCTGCGAGCGGGGTTAGTCGGTCTATGTCATGCTGCGTGTCGCACGCGAGCACTCACCTCAACCGCAAAGGCATTGAGCGCCCTCAACGAGAGTAGAAGCAGAGACGAGAGCTTCCAGGCAACCATGATGGATACGGCAAACGGGAGACGGAAAACGTGCGCAGGGAAGAGGAGGGTGAAGGGGAGCACAGCAATTCGAACGTGGCTTCTCGGGACGTCAGAGCGCGCAGCTCCAGCCTTGGCATGGACAAGGATCCAGGTCTTACGCGCCTCTACCCCACTCCAGCAGTCTCGCTACCTGTGGGAGAGCCAATAAGCTTGCAGCTCTAGCGCGCTGAGCCAGCACGCGACTAGTCGTCGCATGAACCCAGTGTTGTGTACCGTGAACTGCGTCCTGTTTATGATTCACGGAACATGGCGAGTAGCTTTAGTATCGCATTCGCCGTGGAAGCGCATCCACATCCGCCTGTCTGCTGTCAGCGGTACTCTTCACCGCTAATGCTGAAAGCTCGCATGTCGCATTGAACGGGACAGACAGACCCTTTTCATGGCTACTGACAAGAACTTTGCAAGCCCATACTCTCCTTCACGAGGAACCGTTTGCCTATTCTGAATCTGGAAATTGCCGTTTCCCCCAGCTCTCTGCCCTGGCTAGAAACCTCGTTTGCCGTATTTCATTTCTGGAAACTGTTTTCGGTAGAACGTGATATAAAGTCGTGCCTGCCTGCCTACCCTCCCACTCACTTGCCCAACCGGAGTCCTAACCCACTCAGAATCACAGCCACTATTACCTCAGTGACTGCAGTTCCACTCACTAATTACAATTCTTAGACATGGCGCCCGCCTCGTTCCTCGCTGGCCTGGGTCAAACCGCGGTTCCTGGCGCCGCGACACACGCAGAAAGTGTAGACATTGACCATGCAACCCTGCAACAGCGCTATGAGCTCCTTCAAAGACAGGATGAGGAAAGAAACGATTTCATTCGCGTCAGTGTGACCAAAGCGCTGAATTCTTTTGCTGACCATGACAGGAATTACTTACGCGCTATGAGTATCTGAGCCAACAATATCAATACGCCGTCTCTAGAAACATGCAAGTTAGGGAGGGCGAGGTCGCTTGGCAAGCTCAGAAGCCGGTCTACGAAGAGGCCATTCAGCAGTACGAACGAGCTCTCGTAAGTGGTATTGAAGATGTTGCCATATTCACGCCATTCGCTGCCAACGAACTTCTACTGATTCTAGTAGTCCGAGAACCCGTTTGTCATGGTTTTGATCGATGGCGATGGTATGATTGTAAGTAACTCTCTTTCTATAGAATTGTCATAACGGGACTGATTGTGTCAGTTCGACAACAACTACGTTCGAGACGGAGAAGCAGGCGGTCGTCGTGCTGCATCACATCTCGATGCAGCCGTGCGCCACTGGGTTGAGAACGAGGAAAAGAATGTGCCGCTCAACTCTCGTATCATCTGCCGAGTCTACGCCAATGTCCACGGCCTCAGCAATGTCCTTGTCAAGATTGGCGCAATCGAGGCTGTCGAGGATTTTGAGGACTTTGTGCGGGGTTTCACTCGAGCAAAGACCATGTTCGACTTCATAGACGTTGGTGCTGGGAAGGACCGTGCAGACGAGAAGATTATTGGTGAGTGCTCGCCTGCCATATTCTTTGATTTGAAGCTGACGGCGGCCACAGAGAACCTCAAAATCTTCTCTCAAGACTATCACTGCCGCCGACTACTCTTTGGCTGTTCACACGATAACGGCTATGCACGTGTGTTAGAGGAGTGCTGCGACAAACCCGAGATCGTGAACAAGGTCGTCTTGCTTGAGGGTGTACCATTTGAGAAAGAACTGCAGCCTCTTCCCTACAGCACGAAGAAATTTGCAAACATTTTTCGGGACACTAAACTTGTTGTCTGGAATCCCAATACTTTGGGACCAGGACAGGTACGCCATATCAATAGCGACAGATCTTCATGTAGCGTGGTTTACGATGCTTCGGCTGGAATTTCTGGTCGTTTCCCGACACCTCCAGCACAAGTGCCGGATAGTCCTGTCCAAGATGAATCTGTCGCAACAGGTTTCCCTCGTTCACCTTCAACGTCAACGACAGCATCGGACGGAATTTCAGCTGCCAGAAGTACCACTCCAACGTATAGTTGGGCCGCAAAGGCAGCTGCTCCACCGCCACGAGTGTCAATTTCACCAGCATACGAGCCAGCTGACCGTAACGAGTCCATTGCACGCAACCGAGCTGGACAACGCATTGACCCGCCCTGCAAAGACTATGACAAGACCGAGATTGAACGCGTTAAGAAATTGAAGTTGTGCAATGTGCATTATCTAAGGCAGGGTAAGTACACTCGATCAGCCACAGTCTAGCACATCAGTTCGTGAATGCTGACATCTGTCCCAGAATGTCCGTGGGGAATGCGGTGCACACACAGGCACGATTATCACCCCAGCCGTAGTGAGATCGCTACTCTCCGCCTTGTTGCGCGCATGTCACCTTGCGCCAGTGGCAGCGTTTGTCAGGATTTCAAGTGCATGTTCGGCCACCGCTGCCCTGCTCCGCCAAGTAAGACCAAGGTTCCCAAAGGAACCAAATCCTGCATTTTCGGGAATGCCTGCAAGTTCCCTCTTGGATTACACAACCTCGATACGAATGTGGTCAAGACGGTTGTTATTCGTTAAAAGGCTTGATCGGTGCTGGAAAGGGCTACATTAGCGATTCGGCGCTCATGAATAGACGAACTTGACGTTCCAGGCAGGAAAGAATAACAATTTGTCAACTGTTCGCCAGACAGTGAAATTGCAAGTGTCACGAGTCTCGACTGATCCCAATTGCAAGCTACCTCTCTGATGCCTCTTCCCTTACAGGAGTCTATAAAGACGCTGACACCTTTCATAGTGTTCTACGAATTCTTGTTACATATGCAGCTAGCATCTCCAGATATGGATTATTTGCTATGTTTGTTGCATGCCAAGCTCCGCGGATGAGGCGCGGGATAAATGTTTCAATTCGGATTTACGAGGCATCTCGGAACTCCGAGCGTCTTGAAACTTGGATCTGATAAGCTGAGTCGGTCTGATAAGCACTTGTCTGTATCCGACCAAGTTCATACACATGGTTTTGCTCTCTTATTCGCCAGCAGCGATTGATTTTCTAGGTAGATACGCTAAGGTAATATTTGAAAGCGTGGTTCTCCAGTGTTACTCCTGCTCGCATGTGCCTATAAAGCTGAGCAATAAAGAGCTCTCGAGACTGAGCTATCTCAGCTTTCACAACGTTTCCTGCTAGATAGCAAGAATGAAGTCCGAAGGCATTAAAGCTAGAAATCCAGATCTAGAGCGAACCATCTTGGCTGCGCAACCACCTGCATCACCACCGCGAGATGTACCTTCCAAGCCCGTGGACCGTTTCCTCATCACCTTCACCATACCGGACCCTGCTAACCCAAAAGACTGGCCCGACAGAGTCAAATGGACCGTGACCGATGTTCTCAGCGCCACAGGTTTGAATCGCATCATGGTATCCACCGTTATGGCTCCCGCTCTCACCACGATTGCGCACGAACTGCACATGTCGCACATCGAGTCCGTCATGGCTTTGTCAATCTACCTTCTCGCCACTGCTTTCGGACCACTAGTAATTGGCCCGTTGAGTGAGGTGTACGGCAGGGAGAAGATCCTGCATGCAAGCAACATCTGGTTCCTGATATGGAACGTGGTCTGTGGGTTCGCAAACACAAAAGAGTTATTGATCGCAGCAAGGTTCCTTGCAGGCTTTGGGGCTAGCAGTATATATGTGCTTGTCGGAGGTGTAATGGGAGATACTTGGAGACCAGAGCAAGAGGAAAGAGCTTAGGATGGTACCAACTCATACCACTGCTGGGAGCTGCTGTCGGTAAGTCACTATGAGCTTGGCCGTGGAAAATGAAGTGCTGAAAGTACTAGGCCGATCATTGGTGGATTTATGGCTGGGAGAACTACCTGGCGGTGGATGTTCTGGTCCACTTCGATATTCCAGACCGTCATGATTGCGGTGTCTTTCATGGCATTCAAGGAGACATATGCGCCAGTTATTCTAGCCCGAAAAGCCAGAAAGCTCCGGAAAGATACTGGTGACACTCGATACTACGCCGAGCACGAGCGTTTAAGTGCTGATAAGTCAGTCCTTGCAATCCTGAGCAATTCACTAAGCCGTCCGCTCCGGCTACTAGTCTTCCATCCCGCCATCATCATTGCCAGTGTCAACCTGGCAATCGACTATGGCATCCTTTATATTGTTTTGACGAGTTTTGCCCAGTTGTGGACGGACTATTACCACTTCTCTGTCGAGATTAGTGGACTGCACTACATCGCAGTTGCGTTTGGCGAGCTGGCAGGCGCGCTGCTCGGAGCTCCAATGATAGACAAGTATTATCGTCGAAAGAAAGCACAGCATCTCGGTGTCAATCTGCCGCCGGAATACCGACTTCCCGTGATCCTCCCTGGCGCACTGCTCACGCCAGTGGGTCTCTTGATATACGGCTGGACGGCCAAGCATCGAGTCCACTGGATCGCGGTTGACATCGGCGTCTTCATCGCCATGTTCGGCTCGCAGATGGTGGGAATGGCGTGGTAGGCTTACATCATGGATGCTTATTCAGACCATACGAGTAGCGCAAGGGCCGCAACGCAGTTCTCGGCGAGCTTGACTGCGTTTTTGTTCCCCTTGTTTGTGCCCGCAATGTACAGGGTGATGGGATACGGATGGGGTAACACTGCAATAGCCGCCACTTCATTGATCCTTGCAGTGCCTGGTCCAACCGCTTTGTTTTATTTTTGCTCAAGGTTGAGAGCTCGCGTGGGGTCGACTTTCTAGCAACTCACGGGCTGTGGTTCCACTGTAATCACGTCTCATCTTGCGTTGAGTTATCTTGGCAGCACTCTAGGATATCAGGGTAGTTTCACAAGGACTGAGCTTGGAGGTATGCGTATGCATGAGAACTTCGGCGTGTTGGTGAAGACTTTGGATGAGAAGAATCCAGATTTCCAAAAATGCTGACAAGCTGTGCCAGGCCAATCGTGCTCTTGCAGTCGAAAGCATAGCTAGAACATTGCTGAGATCTTCAAACTGCCCTTTTCGATGAAACGACGATGAATTCGCAAGCCAATCGCAAAGTTGATATTTGCAAAGCATAGTTGCGAGTGCGAGTGCGAGTGAATCGGACTCGCAAAGGGGTGATTACGTCATGCATCACTAGCCGGTTGAAGTTAGCCCATCCTGATTACGCGTATTCGGTTAACTTTTCGTATACGACAAGTGCAACAACAGCAATCTACCAACCCCATCTGCGCCCCAGGCTCATACGTCAGCCGACAATAAAGATGTTGTCATTGGCCATTCAAGGCTTTGAAACAGAAGCTTTGATGCGCTAAACACTACTGATCCGCCAGATCTACATTATAGCTCCCGAGAGAGTGGCTGCCTTAGTGGCTACGGTGCAGGTTTCCGGGGTGTTAGGGAAAGGGAGGCGCCGGGAGTAAGGTTCGTTTCCACGGGAGATGAAATGGGATAGTTACGTGTATAGTGCACGGATGGGACCGGGCGGTCTTGAGGAACGGACGATTCGAATCACTGTTCTTTAAGAGGGGATTGATGTCCTTCTCAAAGACACATTCAGTCCGCATTCTTCACCACTCTCAAGATATCAGACCTTTTTAAGTCGAAACTTCTTTCAAATCAAGCCTGTTCGTCTATCAACCAAGCCACACATCATGAAGCAGAACGTCCTCCTTCTCGCAACGACTGCCTCAATAGCATCTGGCATGCCGCAATACGGCACACCAGGGAACTCTCACGATTGGATCCCTGGAGGCCCTGATGACTGCAAGACTTTGTCAACTCTCTCGCCTCGTCCACCACTAACACCTCCCAGTCCGTGGCCCATGCCCTATGCTCAACACACTCACAAACCACGGCTTCCTGCCCCGCGACGGCCGCAACTTCACCAGAGACAACGTGATCAAAGGCCTCGGCGACGGTCTGAACTTCGACTCCCAGCTTGCCGGTCTCATGTGGGACCAAGCAATAATCGCCAACCCTGAGCCAAACGCTACGTTCTTCACACTCGAGCAGCTCAACGTGCACAACGTGCTCGAGCACGATGCCAGTCTATCGCGCGTCGACGCTGCGTTCGGCAACAACCACGTCTTCAACCAGACCGTCTTCGACACAAGTAAGATGTGGTGGACCGACGAGACGGTGACGGCGAAGCAATTGGCCAATAGCAAGATCTATCGGCAGTTAGTCAGCAGGTCAGAGAACGACAACTACACATTCACTGCTTCGACCGAGGAGTTCAGTTTGGGCGAGGTCGCAGCGCCAATTATTGCTTTCGGCGATACCAACGAAGGAACTGTGCCTAAGAACTTAATGGTGTACTTCTTCGGTAGGTGGTCTTTGACGCTGATTTATAGTTTGTGGTGCTTCTCGTAGATGGTCGCTAATGACTCGCAGAGAACGAGCGCTTGCCTGAAGAGCTTGGCTGGTCGAAGAAGACTGATGCCATCACGCTGGACGTCATCTTGAGCACGACGGCCATCGTGAGAAATGCTACGAACTTGTTGACAGGGGGTGAGGCCGAGGCTGCTCCGCACAAGCGCAGGAACTTGCATAGCGGTATGTTCTGAACACCTTGTTCACGAGGGAATCTTCGAATTGGACATGCATAGAGTGGGATGGTCACAGAGTGTACTGAAAAGATAGGGTACTGTCCTTTCATTGATGGAGTTATGGAGCTTATTGTTTTGCTTCATTTGGAAGAGCTTTGGGAAATACTTTTGGTAACTTCAATATCACACGACTAATGAAAGATCATTCGCAAACTCCAATACTCTTGTGACTAGAGTTGTGCGTCATTTACTGAGCCGTGATATTGCGGATCCGCGTTGCTGAGCGTCGTGAACGACCTGCGTCATGACACAAAGCCCGAAACCGCCCGAAAATTCGAAATTGGAGCTGAAAAGTTGGCACTGAGGGCCTTGAGTCGGAATAGACATCCAATTGTGTACAAAGAGACCGGGTATCATTACTTCTGCGTATTCAAGGAAATGGGCACGTGATGCCTGGGTTGTGTTAGTGCTTGCGAGGAGAAGGTGACTTGTCCAATGAGCATACCTCATCTTTTCGAGCTCGAGTCAGATGTAGTGAATCCCGATCTTTGCGCGGCGCATTGCGACACTGATGGTGATGTTGTGGCTGCGTGCGAGGTGAATCTTGGCGTCGGTGGGCTGGACGTCCGAGGTGATCTTATCGAGCTCGTGGAAATAGGCGAGGGTCTTGAAGCAGTTGTCTTCAGGAAGACGCGCGCGGGTGGAAATTGGCTGACTGGAGGCATTGTGGTGATGTGGTGTGACGTTTCTGTACTCTACGCTGGTTCACTCGGGCGTATGGATGTGGACAATCTCGTGTGCGGCAATTGGCTAGGAGCGAGCTACCTCAGGAGTGTGAGAATGTGAGAAGATGCGAGATTTGTTGTTGTTTTGCGAACAGCATATGGTAGCGGGAACCGTTGATCTTATACGGGTAGGCTGGAAGAGTCACAAGCATGTTGCCGAGGTGGGAGTCACAGGCTGTGTTTCGGGCCATCAAGCGCATGATGCTGGCGAGATGATCAGGTCGCGGAAATGTCTCCGGACCGAGCCGGCGACTTGTTTTCGTCGTTCTTCAGCTTTATGAGGGGTCAAATGCAGATGCGCGACTTGTTGATCGCATCGACAGTCTGTATACTTGTCTTTCAGTGAAGGCTTCCCTTTGCCCCGAGCAAGTCGGTCGCGGTAATACTGTACCGAGTACACATAGCTCTGTACCTCACGCTGCCCAACTGTGTTGCAAATCGCCCCGTTTGGCTACACAGCTAAGGCATGGAGCTGCGTGAGCAGTGTGGGCTGTCAAACGTTTGTGTTGTGCATGTTTGAGAGGGCTCCACAGCGGCCATGGCAGTTCTGGGCGGGGGTTGCATGTGGGGTGGGGTGCGCAAGCTTCAAGCTAAGCAGCCGAGAGGATGGGGCTTACGAAACCTGGCTGTGGTGTTGAGATGCAGGATCGTCGTGGCAAGTGATGTCGATATCTCCTCATTTGGCAGGCCGATGAGTATGAAGTCATCGCCAGAGCCTTGTTGTTGCACACGCCGAAGCGCAGCTCGCGGTCAAAAGTCTCGACAGCTGCTTTTGCGCGCTTGTCGCCGCCTCTGCTGTTTGACAGGCCGCTTGAGAGCTGTCTGCGTTTCGACATTCGATCTCGCAACACCATGATGCTGTCAACAGTCTCATAACCACGTCTCGACTCTTTCGCCCCAGCTGCCAAGCAGCTTCACTTGGTCGTTTCAACACATGTCCCCTGCTAGAGGCGAACGAAGCTCTCCGTCGTTCATGCTTGTCCCTGCGGTTGTTTCTGGTGTGTTCCAGCCGGCCGCAGAGCCTCACGTCTTGGCTTCTGCAAGCCGCAACTCCCTGCGATTGCGACTCATTGACCCCAGTGCTACTCTTACACGCAAGTTTGCTGAATTGTAGGAGTGCAGTCAGGACAGACAGACGAGGCGGGAATGGGAACGCCATCAAACGCGATCATTGCATGTGTTTGGTTTTTCCATCACTTCAAAGTCCAGACCCTACAGCTGATCGCGCATATGTTTCTTGCTTGATTGCGGTATGCTTTATACCCCACAGCCTCATCACCCTGCAGCTGTCGTAACACACCCTTGAGTCTGATCACGATAGAGCATACCAGGTAGCTAGATAATTGTTGCAACTGAACAGGGGCAAAAATGTAGATGCGCACCTACAGGGGTGATCTCCGAACAGCTGCGTTGATATAGGCTTCTGCTTCGACGACGACTAATATAAGAGGGTAGCACAGAAGCAGGGTCCTAATATCGGTCAACAGGGACGGTAGGCGGAAGTCGCTGTGTAATTTACTGAATAAGTTATTGTTTATTGCTGGTGCTCATCACGACGAGCACTCGTAGCTCGCAGTCCACTTGCCACCAGGCAAGCCGCTGAGGGTCACCGGCCCTGCATCAGCAGCCTGAACCTCCACCAATATGTCTTCATAGTTTCCGCTCTGCTCTTCCAACACCACTCGCCCCACGCAACCTAATTCTGGCAGTTTGACCTCACCGCTTGTTCCCTGCGGCGCCTGGAATTCCATATTCCAAGCACCATCGTCGTCCACTTGCGTTTTTGCGGAGAAAAAGCCAACGTCAGTGCTGAACCCAGCATCTGCAATCTTCAAGCCGCCAAGAGACGGTGCAATGCGCCAGGTCTTACCTCCAGCACTGAGAAGCTGAATACCAGCAATATAGAATGTCAGCGAGGAAGTGGGACCCGTGGCCCAACCATGCGCGTGCGAGATCCTTGCATCGTTCAAGTATGGCGCATAGTGCAGATCGCCCGTCGTTGAGTACCCCTCAATGAACGTCGAGTTGGTCATGCGCGGGTCGTCGAGCATGTAGCCCCACTGCAATCGCATGAGCTCAATGGCTGCAGTGGTGTTCTCGGCAAGGAAGTGTGTCTGCAGTTCGAATCCGGAGATGAAAGGCGACACGGCGTCTGCCGCTTCCAACGCAGGGGCACCCACATCCGTCCATCTTTCTGCGAGCGCGGCGGAGATTCGTTGAACCTGTGTCGAGTTGGCGGTCAGATTGGCAACGACAGCCCACGAGTTACCATCTTGTGGCATCAAGGTTGTAGTCTCATTGTCGGTGTATAAGCCTGCCTCGTCGTTCCAGAGTAGCTCATTGGCAGAAACTTTGATGCGATCGGCAATGGCCGTCCAGTTCGAGGCGGCCGCGCTGTCATTTAGAGCTGCGGCGAGCTCGATACCATGATTAATGGTGTAGTAAAGAATTGCGTTGGCTTCGATATTGTGTCCTCCCATGCCGAACCGCAACCAATCCGCTCGGGCAGTGACGTTCATAAACCCCGAAGAATCAATGTAACCGAGCGACCACGACAGGGCAAGCTTCCATTTGCTCCAAAGGCTTTGGAGATAGGTGATGTCGCCGGTGTACACATAGTGGTCAGCGACACCAATCAAAGTGTATAGGTGGTATGTAAAAGACACGACGTCTCGGAATGGTCGTCCAGCATAGGGTAAACGGCCGTTCTCCTTCTGGAGATCGAAGAGTGAATTCAGCGCGTTCTCAATTGACACTATATCGTTGGTGGATACAACGACAGCTGGAACAGCGATGGCCATGTCTGCTTTCCTTTCAGCACTGTTCATCAATCACTCTAGATTTGTTGAGTTAACTCACCACCTGCCCACACGAGTCTGTCTCGCTTAGCACCGTCAACCAAGACAGAAGTGCCATTCGAGATGGTACTGTTGTAGTACCATGTGACGTTGGTGTTGTCAGAGACCGACGAGTTGATCTTACCGAGATGAATCAACGAGTTGCCGTGCTTAGGATCGATGGTGCAAAGCTGGTTCGTATATGCGCCGGCATACCAAATACGGTTCAACAGCTCATCTATGCCTGATTAGAGCCTGGACTTGAAGCATAGGGTATTTGACTCACCGTCGCAATGAAAATACCCCGTATAGTTTGCAAGTGCATCATCTTCCCAGTGCGGCATCGCAGTGAAGTGCACCTCTGCACCTGTGACCTCAACCTTGCCAGTCGAGTTGTGTACCAAGGTCATATACCTGAAACCACCTCTCTCTTTCTCCCTCGGTGCTGTGTATCGCCCTGGCTCTGTGACGTGAAACCAAAGCGTCTCATCCTTTCCAGCATCAGCAGTCGCATCCAGAGACGCATTCGAGACCCAGAAAGAGCTCTCTGAAAAAGTGACGCCGATATACTGCGAGGAATCTGACACGGAACCGATATCCAAGGATACAACACCAGCGATATTTATGCTAAAGTCGTACGAAGTGGCTGCGTCGCCGTCGAAAGTTGAGCTGCCGTTTGCTCGTGTGAGGCTCTCAGGGTTGCTGACCGAGCCATTGGTGCTGTGCACTGAGACTGGGAGTACAGTCCGTGATCTGGGGGCGAGGATGTATTCATCGTATGGTACAGCAATAGCGGGCGCAAGCAGCGCTGCAGTAGACAGGATCGAGAGAACCTTCATGTTGCAATTGCCCAAACGAGGTCTGCCGATCTGGATAGTATGTCGGCCTTCCCTCTATATAGTCCTATCTCAGAGGGTTGTGCGGTAGTACGAGTACCACTTTTAACTGCCGTACCACCGGGAAAAGTGAAGATGTACATTATTGTCGGACGAGCGAAGACCGAGATGACGTTGTGTAGACAGATCTAGCACCCCGATGATCTTGAAGATTGTGGGGAAGCGGAGAAGCCTCAATGTCCCTGCGGTCGTGATTGGTCAGGGGCGTTCGGCTTTGCTCAAACCTTTCCATCTCGCTCTTCGGACCGTTTGATCAGACTCTTCGAGGAGCGGCCAAGCATTGAAGCGAAGAGTCTTGACTCCCGAGTCGCTAGGCATCATGCTAGGTTGTTCCTGTCGAAGGTCGTTGCTGAGCCATGCCAGTTTCTCACTTCACAGTCACTGTAGGCCCTTCTCGAATCAGTAACACTGCATTGCCTAGGACCAATTGGGCAACGAGCACAAAAGAGGTTCCACAAACTTCGTATACTACAAAACACGCTTTGGAGGTATCGAATGCCTTTTGGGCAGAAACCGAACGCCAGAATGCAACCCTCATATGTACGGCTGCAAAACACCACAAAAGCCCCAACGCCATCGTCATCAGTGATCAAACAAACTATCACTTTCGCTTGCTCGCACAGAACTCGAACGCCATGCCCTTGTCCGAGCTGCACGCCGAATTGGGGTTACTTTTCTTGCAGAGATTCTCCTGTCACGAAAGTCAGCTTACGTCCACCTCAAGAGACAAGCTATGCACGTACTTCATAAAGATACGCCTGATCATCGCACCAAGCGCCAGCTCCGCATTGAAAGCTGATAGCGTCTTTGGACGGCCCCATCTGCAAGCCCGCCTCGTGTCCGGCACAAGCTGAAGTATTGCCGTTCCTTAGCCCGTCTTCAGTCCGCCCGAGGCAGTCGATTAGACTGATGTCGTACCAAATTGTGCCGGCAGAGACAGCATACTCAATTTGCACGGGCTTGGAGAAGTCGCCTTCCTTCTTGGAAACCTTGAGGTTTATGCCTGAGCCTTCGGGCGCGGCTTCGAAAGGCCGGTCGAGCTTCTCGCCCGCTGGGATGTGGCCAAGCTCCTCGACTTTGTTGCCGATGTGCGGTTCAAAGTAGAGATCGTAGTCGCAGAAGTTATAGATAGTCAGCGTATCAGGGGTTGAGTCTGGTCGGTTGAAAAGAGATAGTTGGGGAATGTCGACATCGTCGATTGTCGGCTGTGGAGTATCTGGCAAAGGCCAGGGAATCTTCCACGGACAGGTTTCAGGAATGATCCAGGACTCCACTCGCGAGAGTACGGTGTCAACTGCATCAGATATCTCATCGGCAACCTCTTGGGTTGTGTTTTTGACTGTATCTATGACATCGTCAACGCCTCTGAGTTGGACAGCGCGATGACGGTGGAAGTGACTGTGGCTGCGATGTGCCGCAGAAACCACGAGAGCAAAAGGAAGGAGCAGCACGATAGGCCACATAATTTCAGATGTATGGTCGCGTATAAGAGAGGCCAAGGCCTTGGCGTGATGGTTTAAGAGAGTGTCGGAGCCGCACAGCGACTATGTGAAAGTTCGACTTCGCAAAAGAATGAGTGACTAGAGGGGCAAGTGACAACCAAGGGGACAGTAATTCTCCGTTCCGCAAGACCTGTGGCTCTTATATGAAGTCCGTCACCCGTCCATTGCGCGATACCCTACTGATGGCTAGGGTTCATGTCAGCTCTTCCTGAAACAGGACGTACATACCCGAAGTCCGAACTGCAGGTATGCAGCATCGACGCGCCTGGTTCGCTAGGTATGACAACGACTAATCGATAAGCTCCGGCAGCAAGAAATATGAGCAATACTTGGATGTCTGAGCTGGCTGCCGCCTCGTGGCTATCGACATGATGGGAAGTGGGTTTGTAGCGCTAATTGGCTGGGGTGGAAATGAGCGCTAAGCGAGTAAGACGACATGGAGGTTGACGACCTTGAAGTTGCAGGATACATGACGTGGAGAACTCTGTAATTTCCACCTGTTCGATACACTGGAGGGTGTGCGCCATTCGGCGACGGCCACATCTTTGACATGTTGGCTTACGACGGTTGAGCTGAGCATCTGTGGCTGCGCATTCTACCTCAGCTACACTTTCTTTTCGGGAAATCACAACAGGCCTGCCGACTCTCCATAATCGTTATTATAAGCCGGGACAAGTATAGGATCCATGGCACGCCGAGTTGACATGGAAATGAGCGTCGCAAGGAGCTCAACTTCAGACCAGTAGCACTGCCGCGCTCAGGAGGACTCGAAACACACCAGGAACAGTGCTTGGCGCTTCGAATTTGACCTTTGAGTTTCGATCCAGCCCTGCAACAGACTCCAATCGGAGGGTGTGTGTCGCAAGCAAGTTCAGCTCCAGCTTACTCAGAGCCACCAGCCAGGCCAAACCTGTCTATATGCAATTTCACAAGTCTCGTAGATATCTAGTCAGCTACTAGAAGGCTCATAGGGACTTCTCACGCAGCGCTTAGCCAGTCCAAGTGGCTTTATGTCTCGGCGCTTATCTCGTTGAGCAGAGGGTCGGCCCATGGCAGTGCAGCTGAAGGAAGTATCTGCTTCATCCCTACTGTACATCAGCACGGCGGTCATATTATGTGTACGCGTAAGAAACAGTGCAAATACACGTGCAATGGAGAGCTTTACCACTAGATGACGACTAGGATAGTGCTGGATGTGAGACAGCAAGCCATGCTGTCATGCTTCCACACTTGGCACAGACGGATCGCGTTGTCTGAAGGGTGGGAGCATCTGCACGGTGATTCTTATCGTTCTACTCGAATTATGAGAGGGCCTATAGAGGGAGACTGTTGATGAAGTTTGGATGAGGTGAAGGTTCGTTTGTTATTTGCTTAGCTGAAGAGGTACACTGATGACGTCACCAGAAACAGTGGATTCCTTGTGATGCTCCTCACGTTTTCGCTGAACTCTTTGGAACTACACGGTCAAACATCGACGTCCTATTCCACCGATATACAAAACACCAAACCATCTCTGTAACCAATCGCTACAACCATGCACAAGTTCTACACATTGTAAGCCCCAGGCTTTCTGTTCTCGGTCACCTTATTCCCAGCGAAGGTGCTCTTCACAGGAGCTGTGATACGAATCGTGGTCACAGGTCCAGTGCATGGCTTGGCCTGTTGATTGCTTCGCTTGGCGCCCTCAAGGGCAGGAAACTCTTGAGCGGGATCCTACAGATCTCCAAGTTAGCCGAACTTCTCTTCAAGTCTTGTAAAAGATGGTACGTGCTTCGAGTTTTGCCTTCAGCTCTTTTTGTCGCCAATCGTCACCAGAGTGATTGACATGACCTGCCTGCTCAAGCTGGGCCGGTTGATGCCCACTGCGACGATTGTCTCGCATTCTCCTGTCGTTCAACTTGGCAAGCTCAACCTCGCGTATCGCGATCTGTTTGTCAACATCTTCGAGTTCTCCGGCGTAGCTTGCTTGCTCTTCCCGTAACTGCTGGTACTGGTGCTCCAAATCCTCTTTAATGCGCGTCAGTCGATCTAGTCTTGTGGCTTGGTTGTTGTTTGCTACAATCTGAATTTCAGCTGCCGGAGACCTCGTGTCAGGAATCTCGGTGCCTCGTTGTTTCCCAAGCTCGGAGTTACTCTTCAGTGCGTCGCGGTCTGCTGTGACAAGGCCCAGCTGTTCCTCAAGGTCCATGATCCTGAGCTCAGCCTCGTCTTTCTCCTGGCGGACTTGCTCGTATCCTTGTTGGATGGCGATGTTGTCTTCCCTGAGAGCCTTGGTTTCGGCCTCCACTCTCAGTCTCGTAGCTACCCAAGTAGCTTTCTCATGGGCCACGTTGCTGATCTGTTTTTCGAGTCTATCGATCTTCGCCACAGCCGCATCGTACTTGTGAGCCTTGAGTTCCGCAGTGGCAAGGCGTGCAGCTACAGCAGACTGCTCTTCCCGTACACGCTTTGTGACACGTTCTTCAACCTTTTGGGAAAAAGAGCCTTCGAGCTTGCGTTGCTGATCTTCGAAGGCCTTGTGCTGCCATTCTTTCTCTTTCCGGACTTTATCCGATTCCAAAGTCAACGACCTTGACAGCACTTCGGAGGCCTCCAGCTTTTCCTTGAGGTCGCTGATAGTTTTCTCAAACTCAGCTAATCGTGTAGCAGAGAGCGTTACGTCATTCTCAGACTGCTTTTGATCAGGCTTCCTGTTCTCTACCACTGGAGTCGTGGTCTTCTTTGAGAAAGTCGCAATGGTCAAGATGCTTTGCACAGAACTCAAACATGTCTTTAAGAATGTGCTTCTGCATCGCTCTACGCTGCTCTTGGACTCTTCAAGAACCTTCCCGGTACGCCCCGCTTCCTCGTGGGCCGTCAAGGTGTTTCTGCATCTAGCGTATTCATCGAGATACACAACGACGGCAGCGTGAAAGCTGGTGAAAGGACCTTTGAGCATGCGAAAAGTTTCTTCGCTTATCTCAATGCGTAATTTGGCGAGCGACAAAAATTCGTCCAACGTGCGAATGATATAATCCGGACGCTCGGCGGGACCCACATGAGGAAGAGGAGCTGTTGGTACTTTACGGGCAGCGTGGACAGTGGCGGTTGCAGAAAAATCTTCGAGGGCATTACCTTTCTGGGTAGTTCCACTCTCATTCAGATCGCGGACGACATTACCGTTGATTGGGGCTGAGACACGAGCTAGCGGTTGGTCTGAAGCTGTGGTCGCTGCTGGTCCCCGGCCTGATCGGTCAACGTCAGAAGATGGTACCACAGGTACTGTTCGGAAGATGTTTGGTCTTTCAATTGCTTTCTGATGTGAAAGCTCCAAATAACTTTCTTGCGGAAGCGGTGTTGGGATCCCGAAAAGAGACGGACTTGCTGTCCCTGGCCTGGCGAAGAACGGCCCTGCTGAAGACGATCGTGTATGCCCACCCGGTTTGGAGAAATGCGTAGGTCCATCCTTGGCTTTGCTCCAATCTGCTGCACTTCTACCTACGAACGGATTCAACACCGGTGGACTCGTAGCAGTTGTATAAATCGAGCTATCACCATCAGGTTGACTTTGGGCGTTCGAACTTAGCCCTGCTTGGTTGCCGGGTCGAAATGTGAAGTCGAGCATCGAAGATTCTCCAGTCTTCTTCGTCTCGTTAGCCTCTGATCCTAGCCCAGGGAAGACCGGGGTTCTGATAGGACTCTCAACAAGTTCTGAGGATTTCTGAGGAAGTGGCGGTACGGTAATGAGACCAAGGGCGCGCCAATAGTTCAAGATGCGACTAGCACGGGATTGGACTTCTAGATCTGGGTGCCTCCGTAGCCTGATTATGGTGTGGTCAAATTGAGTATTCTTGATAGTAATTGAATCAACTTCCATGTATTCGAGATCCTTAAGGCCTTGAATCAAACGGTATGTATCATTCGATTGCAGGAGCAAGTCGATCTGATCTTTGTAGGATCTTGTCAGTGTTGCAGCCCACGATATCCTACACAATTCTGATTCGGCGTTCGGATCCAGGCTGCGTGCTGGCCCATCAGCGACGGCTTCCGCCTTACAGTCGTTCTCTTCATGGTGGGATATAGGCTTTGGCGGCGGAACGTGGTCTTGCGCAACGACCTTCGGAAGCGGCATGAAGAGCGTAGGAGGCGCAAAGCCCTCCCGAGTGACTTCGCTTCCTCCAGTTGTATCGTCTAGACCTTGAGTATCTGCATCAGGGATCTGAGCCTCGGGCTTGCTCTTGCTAGCTGATGGAAATCCTGACTCTGGAGCCTGCTTTGACTCGTGACCACCCATGCGCTTAGCTGCCATGAGCGGGGAGATCGCAAATTTGCTTAGAGGACTTCAATAGGTACAAGTACAAGGTTTAGCAAACAACTTACGAATATTGTGCAAGCTTTGATAGTGTTGTGTACCGCAGTGTGCGACCCAAAAAACATAAAGGCTGGTGAAGTGGTTGTGGAGTGTTTGGGTCACGTCCACGTGGAAATCGTTGCATGATAAATAACTCAGGTCATCAGTCGCCGCATGAAGCGAAGTGAAAGCGACTGGAAGTTGTGCCATTGCTACCTCAATCGTGCTTACAGAATAGTTTTCTCTTGTTTGCGCTGTGAGAAACTGCTCCGAAAGCACGTCTAAGCTGCCAGTGGCAAGCTTTGAGCTTGTTCTATACCCCTTCAAATGCGTGTGGATCCTATGTCTGACCTTTGCAAAAAATGTAGTGCGCGTAAGGAAGTGAAATGAAGAGCTGGCTTTCACTGTGCTAGTGTCACATGTCGGTCGAGCCCTTCTATCAACAACCCAAGACCTCACCCAAAACATTCCATCTCATCACCAAACCCGCAACTCCAACCAAGAAGATGAACTCCATCTCCACACGCAGCAGTAAAGCGGCAGCCGACTGGCTGTTCTTCAGAAAGCACCACTGGGCCAGTGCGCCACACCAGACCACGGACTCCTCTACCGACTGCCCAACTTGCCGCGCTTTTCCAGCCGACGGCGAACATAGCCGGACTTGCATTGTGCGCGAACTTGAAGAGAAGCTACTGGTGAATGTCACGGTAGAGGCCACAACAGAAGAGACTTTGGCCGGATTAAAGAATGCAGTTAGGATGGTTCAGGACGAGAAGCGCCAGCTTGCAAAGCAGATCAGTGGGCTCCAAGATGTGATCCAGACACTGCAGACAGAAATGGAAGGCCTGAAAAAGGGAATGCCACACAATGATGCTGAACAGAGTGAAGCGAACTTGCAGCGCACTGTCTCGGGTCATCAGATGCACAACCAACAGCTTCATCACGCCATGCAACAACTTGAAGGACAAATCGTGGTGCTGAACCAGGAGCTGACAGACGCAAGGAAATCACAAGCCGACCTGCAGGATATGAACAATGCCTTAACACGCACACTGGAAGAGCACAAGCAACGAACCCATTCTCTTGAAGAAGCCCGCACTACTCTCCAGCAGAAGGTCGACACCCTCAACCAACTGCCCAGCGACACAAACCCAGCCAAGACGACTCCCCAGCCAACACGAAAGGAACCCTCTGCGCGCAACAACACATCAAACCAGCTCACCTCCACGGTGACCCAAGAACCAGGCCTCCCCACCTCACAGCCACCTCAGCACCAACAACCCGCCACACCCCCCCCACAACCTCCCACTCCGCTCACCCGACAGCTCCACGCCCTGTACCTCACAACCCACCACCTCGCCACAACCAACGCCTCTCTCTCAACACTCAACACCACCCTCACCACCCGCTTCGCAATCGCCACCGCCCAGCTGCGCGCCATCCCCGCCGAGACCCCCGCCATGCGGTCTGCGCGCCTCGAGCGTCTCGCCAACGACGACATTGCTGCGCTGAAAGACGGTATCGAGCGGCTGAGAGACGGTGTTCGTGCAAGGAGGGAGGAGTTGGGTTGGAGAAGGGAGAGGCTGAGGGGTTTGGAGGGGGAGATTGGGAGGAGGACGCCGGTCGTGGAGTTTAGCTATGGGAGGGTGAAGGAGAGGGGTGGAAGGAGGAGGGGGGGCGGGGTGTGAGGCTGTGTGAGGCTGTGTGGGGAGGAAGTATGGAGGGAGGGAGGAAGTTTTAAAGCGATGAAACCTTGTATACTGGCTTTTTTTTCTTTTTCTTTTGTCTACACAATCGATGGCAGTAATAGCGGTACTAAGCCGTACTATAATAAATATATCCCCCTAGACAACAAGAATCTGCTGAAAAACGCGTACGCATCTGCACAATGCACAATACACACAAAACCCATCCAGCAACCATGACTACAGTAAACATACCTTTCCCCTTTCGCCTCTCGACCCCGACCTTGATTGAAAAATAACATCTACGATAACTACGCATACTGAACAGAAGATAAGCAGTCCATTAGAATTTCAGTAAAGAAAATTAAAAAAAAAAAGTGAATAGAACCCAGCTAGCCAGCTCAGAATACATGCAAGCCGTAAAGAACAGTCTGCCTTTGTACCACCACCGCTACCACGTTTCTAGACAGCAAGCTTATACCTGCCTTGATTTAACACACTTTACCTCGGTTAAGAAGCCTAAGCTAAGGTAAGCCCAGACTAGCTTCTAAGTTCTATCGCAGTGCGCACTCGACCCAATCCCCACCCCGTGCTCTCCACACAACGTGTGCAGACAGCTAACTGGAGACGTTCGTTTGAGTCCGTCGACGTGCACAAACGAAAGGGACAATCATCGGTGAACGGTAAGCCTAGCGCTAACCTGGGGGCTGGATAACGAGGAGGGTGCGTGTGTGGTAGTGTGGTGTGGCGGTGTGGTGTGGTGTGGTATGGTGTGGTGTAGCAGTTCTAACAATGTTAATGATCTCTTTAGGAAACACTTTGGATCTCTCTCTTTTGCTCCCTCTCGTATCTCCTCATCTCCTCGGACTCATCACACACCGGCACGCGAAGAAAGAACTGCAGCAACAGCAACAGCAACAGCAACAGCAACAGCAACACCAGTAATAGAAATACTAGGTACGGGTGCGGATACGGTTACGGGAATGGCTATAACACATCACAACATACGCCGACCGACTAACGCTAACACCGACGCTAAACACCAACTCAACCTTATCTATCCATCTGTCTCAGCTACCAAGACTAATGTACACAACCCCAAGGTACAAATCTGAAACTGTATCCAAGTCTGAAACTGTATCCAAGTCTGAATCCCACAAACGATCCTCTGTCGCGGGAAACACCAGGGGAGATAGCCTTGACTTTCGACTTTGGACTTCCGGCTTTGGACTTGTGACTTCTCGCGTGTGGGAACTGTGCCTTGTGCTCACTCTCATGTCTGCGTCTGCGGGTGTTTTTTTTTGTACCAGCTTGCTTGCTTCTGCTTTACTACTTTGCTGAGCTGTCTGTTGCTGTTATGTATTGTTTGTTGTACGTTGTACGTTGCATAGCAGTAAACAGAGTAAGTAGCTAGTCAGCCTAGTCTCTCATAGTTGCGAATAATAGTATAGTATAGTATAGGATAGCAGTATAGTATAGTATAGTATAACATAGTATAGTGTGGCATAGTGTAGTATTGCACATCTTCATCTCATGGTGAAATTACTTGCTATCTATCTATGTTTAATGTGTTTGTCGCATGTTGTACTGTAGCGTAGGGTAGTGTAGTGTAGTGTAGCTAAGCACTTAGAAAGACAGTACCTAGTACCTAGTGTGGGATGGGGTATTGTAATAGCGTGAAGAAAATAGAAAACAAATGAATAAATAAACAGCAACCTGCGTCTTCATTTTGGGGGTCCTTGGAATGCTGTTATTGGTACAGTGGTACAAGAGTAATCATCTTTCTCTCTCTCTCTCTCTCTCTCGCGTGAGTTCTGGGTATATAGCCTTTCAGTCCCATTGGTGTGGCTCCTACCACCGGTCTGTCTCTCTTCCACAGATCCGTCCCCTCCCACCAGTCTATCCCCCCCTACCGATCTATCTCCCCCCCCCCCCCCTACAAAGGCTTAGCAGCCTTCCTCAACTCCGCCCGCCCAGAAACCGGATCCCGAAACTCCCTCCAACTAACCGGAAACATAACCCTCCCCTCCTCACTCCTGGCCATAACAACACCAAACGGATTCTCACTCGTGCTGACATAATAATTACTCTGATCCCCAAGACTAATCACACTCCCACGAATCAAATCGCCTACGCGGAAAGACTCCTCCATGCGAATCTTGTCCTTCTCTGTGGCGCGGATGTCCTCGCGTCGGATCTGGCCCTGGAACGACTCGCGGCATACGATGTTGTCGATGACGAGGATTTCGCAGGTGGCGAAGCGGGGGGTGAGGCGTGTGATGAGTGCGAGGACGGTGCTGTTTACTTCGGGGAGGATGGTGCCGGTGCCGCCGGAGCCGGAGCCGAGGATGCCGGGGTCGGTGGCGGGGGAGGGTCGTGGGATGGAGAGGAGGGGGGAGGGTCGTGAGGGTGTAGAGGTAGTGCTAGTTTTGGGCGTTGGGGTCGTGGTGACGGGGCCTGCTATTGAGGCGTAGATGTGGGATTCGTGCATGTGGGTGCCGGGTCCGGGGAGGTATTTGTCGGCGCTGCCGAGGAGTTGCCCGGGGAGGGCTATGGAGGGGACGGCCATTGTGGCGGAGAAATGTGGATGGAGAGAGGTGGTACGGCGGGATTGGGTGGATTTTGCTGGTTGGATGGCTTGGTTCGTATTTGGCGACGGCAATTGAAGGCTCTAGGCGAGCATGGCGAGTGTGGGTTGTGGTGGGTTGGTGGTTGTAGGCTGGTGCATGTCGAGCTTGGAACTTTTGTCGCGGAGAAGCTAGTCGCCAAATCTTGCCGTCTACATCTATATACCCCGCGTGCACTTGCCCCCCAAGACAACACAGCAGCACGACTGTGACATGAACGGGACGGACCGGGCGGTGATTTGCAGGATGCGATTCTTTGTTTAAGACACTACAGTATGTTGTTACCAATGCTATCCCATGCGCCAGCACAAAAGCAGCCGCAGCGCGCGGTGCGATACAAGGAGCCTTTCTCGCTCCTGATTGTCAATGGTCCCAGACCCTGCCACCGAATCGAATGTCCAACCCAGGCCTGACAAACGCCGTTATGTAACCCAGCATTGCAATTACACGTTGCTCCAGTCGCCGAGTGATGCAGCCCACGCAAGAAAATGACGAAAAATCAATCGCTCATCAAGACATTTCGATGAGCAAAGCAGTGCTCCTGAGCGAGACGGTGCTGAGGCGCGAACAGACCCTGAAAGCCGCCCGTCGAGCAGAGCGCGTCGAGTGTTGATCGGACTCTGCCACAGGCGACGCACACCGCACCGGCGACTAGACGGCCTGGTAGAGGAGGAGAGGCTCTCCGATGTTTTCTATCTCTGGAATTGTGCACTTGAGGTCGAATGCCTTGGACAGGACGATTTTGAAAATCTTTCAAGTGTCAGCATGGACCTGTCGATTGTGGGGTGTGGCATACCTTTTGCACGTTGATGCTGTGACTTGTGCTGCTGAAGATGAGACTGGCTTTCATGGCTCGAGCAAAGCGTTTGGCCTGTGCAGCGTCAGTGGGTGTGTCCAGAAGACAGTCGAAGAAGCCAACATACCTGGTTTGAAATCTCTTCCTGCTCCTCTCGTGGAAAGTTGACAAAGTGGTCGTACTTGGTACCCACCAAGAAAGGGATGGCGGTCTTGTTGAAGCCGCGCCCTTGCCTGTACCATTCCTTAATGGAGTTGAGTGTGCTCTTGCGGGTGAGGTCGAACATGAAGAGTATGGCGACGGCGTCGTTGCAGACGAGGGGCAGCATGTTGACGAATTCGCGCTGGCCTCCGAGGTCCCAGATGGAGAAGGTGATTTCTGTGTTTCTGATGGAGATTGTCTTTTCCATAAAGTTGACGCCTGCATGGTTAGCAATGCAGACACAATGATGATGATGATGATGATGATGATGATGATGATGATAGTAATGATAAGAAAAAGACATACCTAGTGTCTGAATATAATCTTCATCCCAGCTTCCCTCCACATACTTGACCATCAGGCTGGTTTTGCCAATCTGGGCGTCACCGACCATGCCAACCTTGATGACGACACTGGAGCTCTTTGCGGGCTCTGGCTGGGCGGTGCGCTGGTTCTGCTCCTGGTAGGAATTGGAGCGGCCGCCGGCGTCTGAGGTCGAGTAGCGGCCCATTTGCGAGTTGGGGCGCGAGTGTGGGTGGGCGTTGTGGGATTCTTTGGGGTTGTCGTAGTAGGCGTGGCGCGGCGGTGTGTCGGCGTCTGACGAGTTGAAGCGCGAGCCATTGTGGGGGTATTGGTATGCGGTGTCGGAGTAGGAGGTGGAGGGGCGCGCAGGCTCGGGCGTGTAGGCGCTGTTGCTGGGATTGCTGGGGTGGAACTGCGGCGGCGGCGAGACAGGGTTGGGGGCGATGGTGGTGCTGCTGTGGTCGGGGTCCAGGGCGAGGTCGCTGGCCGTGTGCGGGTCGTGGGCGTCGACGGCGGGCAGCTGCTCGGGGGGGAGGTCCATGGCGGCGGTGTGGGCGGGTGGGTGTTGACAGGAGCGCGCTGGGGGGGGGCGGTGGTCGAGAGCGGGCGAATGGCAGAGGGCAGAGGGCAGAGGCAGATTGCAGTTAGCAGTTAGGCGCTGGCGCAGGCTGAGGGTCGGAGCAGGCGGCCCCGCGTCAGCGTGTGGAGAGGGAGGCACGAAAAGCACGCGTCGCAGCGGGCGCACTCAGCGGCAGCACAGCAACAGCAGGAGTGCTCAGTGCGGGCGTATGCGGGCGCTGGCGTGCCCTGTCAAGTCACGGCAAGCCTTGTTTGTTGCGCGACTCGGGTGGGCCGCGAGGGAGACGGTGCAGCCAGTCAGCAACGCCGGCACTGGGCAGGATAAGGAGGCTCTGCGTGACGTCGAGCTGTGGGAGCCAGTCGTGAGGCTTGAGCCAGCAGCCAGCCAGCCAGCCATTCAGTCACGTGCAGCCAGTCACCCAGTCTGTCTGGGTCCTGGGACACAGGAAGCCAGTTCTTCAGAGAGCCAGCCAGTCACGTGTCGTGTCGTCAGCGAGCCACTTCTTCAGAGTGGGTCGCGTCGCACGGCCGCAAACGAGACCCCGCCCAACTTTTTTGAGCTTTTTGGACGTGCCGCCTTTTTTTTGCGACGGCGACAATTGGCGCTGTGTATTCACGTTTCCACTCCTCAGTCTCTCATTTTCACACTTCACCCTCCACACATCCACAGACACGCACACACACACACACACACACACACACACACACACACACACACACACATACACACACACACAAGACCCCCCGCCATGGCCAAGCGACCCGCAGACTCGGAGCAGGACGCCGAGGCCATCAAGAATGGCGACCGCCCCATGGATATTGACCCCAAAGACGACGGCCTGGACTTTGAGGACGAGTTCGAGGACGAATTCGAGAGCGAGGACGAGATCCTCGAGGCAGGCGTCGACGGCCGTCCAGACGAGGAGCGCGAGGCCGAGGAGCGCCAGAGTATGCGCCCATTCACAGCACCAGCAACATGCACCGTCCACTGACCGCGCGCCCAGATGCCATGCAGGTCGACCAGGACACCTTCATCCCTGGCCGCCACAAGCTCTCCGCCGGCGAGACGCTCGCCCCCGATCTGTCCACCTACGAGATGCTGCACACCCTCGAGGCCCCCTGGCCGTGTCTGTCCTGCGACATCGTCCCCGACGCCCTCGGCGCCGACCGCAAGACATACCCCGCCACCATCTACGCCGTCGCCGGCACACAGGCTGCCCGCGGGAGAGAAAAGGAGAACCAGCTCATGGTCATGAAGATGAGCAGCCTGTCGCGCATGGAGAAGGAGGCCGACGACGACGACGACGAAGACGAAGACGACGACGACGACGCTTCAGACCCCATTCTCGAGACAAAGTCGATCCCCCTCGGCAGCTGCACCAACCGCATCCGCGCCCACCAGTCGCCCCAGGCCACTTCAGCCCGCCCGCCAACCACCCTCACAGCCGCCATGATGGAGTCCGGCCAGGTCCTCATCCACGACGTCACCCCCCACCTCACCTCCTTCGACTCCCCCGGCACAACAATCTCCCCGACACAAAACAAGCCCGTCTGCACAATCCGCGCCCACAAGGCCAACGAAGGCTACGCCCTCGACTGGTCGCCCCTGATCCCCGAGGGCAAGCTGCTCACCGGCGACGTCGCAGGCAACATCTTCACCACAACCCGCACACAGGGCGGCGGCTTCGTCACCGACACCACCCCCTTCACCGGCCACAGGGGCACCGTCGAGGAGCTGCAGTGGTCGCCCACCGAGAAACACGTCTTTGCCTCGGCCTCCAACGATGGATGCGTCAAAATCTGGGACGCCCGCTCAAAATCCCGCAAGGCCGCCGTCAGCGTCCAGGTCAGCAAGACAGACGTCAACGTCCTCTCCTGGTCGCACCAGACCGCCCATCTTCTCGCCACCGGCGCCGACGACGGCGAGTGGGCCGTCTGGGACCTGCGCCAGTGGAAGCCCACCACCTCGCTCGACTCGTCCAAGCCCTCGCCCGTCGCAAACTTCAACTTCCACAAGGAGCAAATCACCTCGGTAGAGTGGCACCCCACCGACGACAGCATCGTTGCCGTGTGCGCCGGCGACAACACCCTGACGCTGTGGGATTTGGCTGTCGAGCTGGACGACGAGGAGAGCAGAGATACCGCCGGCGTGCAGGACGTGCCGCCGCAGCTGCTATTTGTGCATTACATGGAACAGATCAAGGAGGCGCATTGGCATCCACAGATTCCCGGTACGCTGATGGCGACCGGTGGGTCTGGGTTTGGGTATGTTTCTTAAAACTCCTTGTCGCGAATTTCCTTCACCAGGAACGCCTCAGCTAACAATGATGCAGTGTTTTCAAGACCATCAGCGTGTAGCATATCCATATTCATATTCCCAGCCTTGTTGCAAATTCCGCACGGCACGAAACAATACCAATTGCATGATTCAAGAGCAAGAATATTCGCACCCGCCAAGGCGTTGCAGATTGCCGATCAAACCACCGCGACTGAGGTCAAGATAACGGTGCCAAAAACGCGTGATCACGTTACTTCACTTAACGCTCCGGAAACGGCCAATCGCAAATGCACTAACACCAGCACTAACCAATTCTACGACCCTCACCCCACCTCACCTTTCACAGGTCCGCAGGAAGAGAGTTGCTGCACAAAATTCGTACAATACGCAGCTCGCGTTTTTTAATTTAATTGCAGGCTGCAGACTTGCCAACCAAGACAAAAAAAAATTACTTTACAGAGGCGCAGAATCAAATATGGCGGTCCAAGTTTAGCAACGACAAAACCCGCAAGCAAGATGTTGACCAGCACAATCAATCCGTACCCCGCGCAGAACCAGGACCGCAATCTTCAATCCTCGACTGCAGACTCACAAGTAGAATCAAATTCCTCAATTCTTTCGACCGCAGCAAACACGCCGTCTTCCACGGCGCATCTCCACCGCCGCAACACCCGCTCCGAGGACCTGAATCTGCACATCCTGTCCCACGCGCAAGGCCAGCTGCGCTCGCACCTCGCAGCGAGTGGGACCGGGGGTGTGGGCGCGGGGTACGCACTGCAGAACGCAGAGACCTCGCGGTGGGAGACCGACGGCCTGACGCACGCACAATGGCCTGTATCCATGCCCCGTCCGCCTTCGGCACAGCAGGACCACGCCTTTCAAAGCAGCGGCAGCAGTGAGACCAGCCGTGGCCACGCGGGAGACGGCTCGAACGCGCCACATTGGTGGTGGGAACGGGGATTGGTTGCGCCGGATTTGGAGTCGCATCAAAATCAAAATCAAAATCCAACCCTCAATCCCAACATCAACCCCATATTCAACCACCCAATCCTCAACCACGCCTCCATCTCTCCCACCACGTCAATCTCCATGTCCATGTCAATCGACACGGACCAACAACCCGCAGACCAAGACGGCGTCGGCATTCACGACCACGACCACGACCACGACCAAGATCTCCACTCCCCAGACCTCATCCTGCAAAGCATCGAAACAGATCCCTACTCGTCTTCTTCCTCACATCACCCGCTCAGCCACAACCACAACCACGACCACGACTGCGACAGTGACAGCGCCTCCCCACCCCTCAGCCCCATGACCGGTCTTCTGCCCACTGGATCCGCACCGCTATCTGGACGGAGTGAGGACGGCGCGCAAGGACAGAGTCAGACGCAAGGACAAGGCCAAAAGTATAGCCACAGCCACAGCCATAGCCATAGCCATACCCACACCCACAGCCACAGCCAACCCCACGCAAGGACCAGCTACACACACCAGCGCGAAAGAGAGAGAGAAAGAGAAAGTTGGGTGCGCAGGGCGGGGTTGAAGCGGGGGAGAGACGTCCAGGGTGATGTCGAGGGCGGGAGGCATATCCAGGGGGGGAGGGATGTGATGCGTGGTGGCATGCGTGGAGAGACTGGAACGGAAGGGGATGGGGATGGGGAATGGGGGGAAAGAGGGATGGGAAGAGGCATTGGGATTAGTAAGAGTAAGAGGGGTAGGATGGGGGGGTAGTGTTGTGTTGTGTAGTGTTATCTATGCAGAGACATAGTAAAGAGAGAGATAAGAGAAAGAGAGAAAGAAAGAGACACTGAGAGAGAAAGAGACACCCAGAGATAAAAAAACGGAAAGAAAGGACAGGAAGTAGTAATTGTAATCATAATTATACTTATACCCACCCCACCGCAAAGCGAACAGCCTTTCTTTCCTTTTCCTTTCCTTCTCTTTTCCTTTCCTTTCCTTCCTTTTCTTTTCTTTCTGTTTATTGTTAGATGTATAGATATATAAATAGAAGAGTAGATAGTAGATAGTAGAGTATAGTAGACGGTAGACAGTAGAGTATAGTAGACAGTAGAGTATAGTAGACAGTAGAGTATAGTAGATAGAAGACATTAATTAAACAGAAGATAAAAGATAGAAAGATAGATATATAGACAGGGAAACGAATAGATTGAATGGATTAGATGGATTGGATGGATTGGATGGAATATATAAAATATATAGACTAGGGATATTTAAAGAAAAAAATAATCATCTCTACCTATATAATCTACACCCTTGTCTTGTCCCCTTGTTCTGTTTCTTGGTTGGGTTTGATCGTGATTGTAACCTTGATCATAATCTTGATCTTGATCGTGGCCTTGATCGTAACCTCGATCGTAACCTTGATTGTGGCCTTATCTACTTATCTATGACTTTGACCTTGTCCATGACCTCGATCTCGATCTCGATCTTAAACCTGTCCTCGGCATTGATGTCGACATCGACATGAACATCGGCGACTCTCTTGATTTGGACTCCAGACCTTAATTCCAGACCTCAGACCTCGACATCAGACCTTAGACCTCGGCGTCAGATATCAGGTATCATTCGTCATTCATCATACCCAGCACCACATACGCAAAGGAAACGCCTTAACGCCTCAACGCCTCAACGCCTCAACGCCTCAACGTCCCAAACGCCGTAGCAGCGTAATGCAGTGCAGTGAAACGCAATGCAATGCAATGCAATGGAATACCTAGCCAAAACCCGAAAGCCGGGATGCCAAAACCCCAGATACAGGGTGTAGCTTGCTGGAAGCTAGACATTGGTTTGCTGGAAGCTGGATGCTCAAAAGCTGGACGCTCAAAGCCAGGGCCAGAGCTAGACGGCCCCCTTGGAAACCCGACTAGGTACACAGGACGTGGCTAGACGGGTTGGACGGGCTGCGGTGGCTACAGTCCGGGACTCGCAGTCGCAGTCGCAGTCGCAGTCGCATTAGAGTGTGGAAAAAGCGGTGTCCGCGCCTCGCTCATTTCGCGGATTTTCTTGATGAGGTTGCTGTGGGCTTGTTAGCTATTTGTTTGTTTGCTGCGTCCGATGTTGATGGTCGTTGAACATCATCTCTAAAAAGAAAGGAAGGAGAGAGAGGGAGGGAGAGAAATGGAAAGAGAAATAAATACATACTTGACCGGCAAACGCAACTTATCCTGCTCCCGCCACAAAATCCCCACCACCTTCTCCCGCCCCTTGGTATGGTCTTCCAAATGCTCCGTGATCAGCTGCCGCCCAATCTCCTTGCTGCAGCCGTAGATGCGTTGTGTGCAGCCGTCGAAGGAGCAGAGCCACGAGTCGCGGGGGCCGTTTGGCTCGTAGGTTGGGAGTGGGGTGGAGACGATGCCGGGGAGGAGTGGCTGTGTGGATTTCGAGGCGGGCTGCGTGGTGCTGGGGAGGTAGCGCAGTGGGAGGGGAGGGTCGGGGGTGTTGGGGTCGGGGGTGTCGTTGGATGAGGTTGGTGGGGAGGAGGAGGGGGTTGAGGCACTGTGAGTGCGCTTTCGCTTTCCGTCTGCTGGAAGTTCATTCGGGTTGGCGTGTTTGCGTTTGGATGGTGCGGGGGATAGTGCGTGTGTGGGTGTGTCGATGGCCATTGCGTCTTCCCCGTCGGTTCCTTGTTCTGGTTCTGAATCTGACACGGGTACTGGTGGTTTTGTCTTGCCTTTGCCGCCTCGTTGTATGCCCTTGCCCTTGCCTGAGAACTTCCCACTCCGGGGTCTCAGTACAGACAGCGTACCCTTCTTACTCCTTCCAGGTATTCGGCGCTTTGGTGTCGTCGTCTCAACCTCATCCTCCTCTCCGTCTGATGTGTCTGAAGACTCGCCGTCTGCGCCTCGTAAAGTGCCGTGATCTCTTCGCGGTCGGAGCTCCACGCCCTCTGCTCTCCTCTGTTCAGCTGCTGACAAATCGTGTCCAGCTGTCAGCTCGCCATAGATTGGCTCAGCCGCAAAGAAGCGGATATTTTGGCGTCGCGGGTGATCCATCATGTAGCATAGATTCTGTGCGTGCACCAAAAGGACATTCCGGGCAGTTTGCACATCCTCAATCTCGTAGCGTTTGATTATAAGCTGCGCAACCCGGTCGACTGTAATGCTGTGACGTCCTGCTCTTATGACACGCTGGTTGACGGCTTTTTGCATGAATTCGAATAGCGTGGCGGCTTCCCACCAGTTGTCGTCTTTCTTTGGTACATCATTCGTCTTGGCTACGCCCAATCTGCCTTTACTTGTTCGAGACTTCGCAGGTAATGCCGTTGCTTGTGGGACCGGTGCTGGTGAGGTTCTCGATGTACGAGCTATCCTGTCCGGTATGATGTCGTTGAAGCGGCCCTCGTTTCGGGCCTTGCATCTCTCGAAATCTTTCTACGGGTTGTCAGCAATTTGCGTTGTCTTTGTGAAGGTTGACTGACAGGATAGTGGCGTTTGAGTGTCTGGTAGAGAGGTGTGTTGCTCCAACCAATGTCATTTGTACGGTTCAAGAAGCACATGATCAGGAATTCGCGATGCTTGCGGAATATTGCTTCTGCCTCTGCTACTTCAGTGCAGAGAAATCTTTCGTCCTCGGCGTACTTGGTGGTGTCAGTACACAACAACACCATATGGACGGAGGGTTGCACTCACTTCTCGGTAAAGCAGCGAAGCACTCGGCCCCCCACCTCTCTTTCTTGGCTCGTTGTAGATGTCAGTCACGAAGAAGAGGAGGTCCACTGCTTCGACCATGTCGTCATATATGGGCTTGTACGCCGCTGCAGGCTGAATCTCAAACCAGCCTGCCTCGCCCAGTGCCCAGATTTTGTAGGAGCCGTCGGTTTGCTGCTCGTAGGCGTATTGCGTTACACGGCGGACAAGGATATCCGTGGGTTTGAATGGATTCTTGAGCACTGCCATGCTTGGTCAGTACGAGTGTTGTACGGCACATGGGGCGTGCAGTAGATACCATAATGTGAATGCTCCCGAGATGGCGCCTGAAGTCGCCCGTGGACTTTGAGGGGGGTATCTGCGTAGGCCAACAGCAGATTGGCAGGCTTCCCATTGCTCTCGTGGCCAACTGAGGCATCCTTTAGGACAAATTCAGCCCATTCATCTTGGGCGAGCGAGGCTTCTCTAGGCTTCAAGACGTCGGATTCGAGGAGGGGCATGTCGTTGTTATTGATGTGGTGTATCGCATAATGCGTCGGAATCACGAGGCCAAGCTACAAGGCTCTGTCTGCTGCCAGTCTCAGTTCCTTGGTGATGTGCCAGTCGTGGGTGCAATGCGGGTGTGATGGATAGCGCGTCTGAATCGACGCGCGGTGATTGGTCGAGGTTCCCACTACGCTGATGACGCGCCTTAAGGTCTCACGGGCGCCCTTGCAACCCCCACATTATTATTGCGGTTGCGGTTCGATTCAAGGGCTCGTGCATACCAAGGCAGTTCTCCGATCTGCACCCGCTTTCCGTGTCTCACTGGAGCAGCCTTGGCAGAGGCACATATCACGAGCTTCACCATGTAAATGTACTGCACTCTATACCCCATCCGCACTGACCAATTATCAGGAACACCAACGCCAGCAGGCGCAATGGGAAGCCTGCTTCATGTGAGCCTTGCCGGTTGAACAAGACCAAATGTGACCACACGTATCCAAAGTGTAACCGCTGTCGTCAAAGAGGCATTGAAGACCGCTGCTTCTATCACCCAGCGCCTCTCACCAAGCCTCGCAACGAGCATCCATCTGAAGTGTCCAACGAGGCCCAGTCAGGTAAATCACGGCCGTCGAAGAGAAAGTACGAACACTGCTCAATCAGCCAGCTGCATTGCTGATCTATACAGACGACGTTCAATCCGGCAGCAGAAGCCTTCTGAGACCGGAAGGGATGGAGTCCTTTCACCACTAACACCAGGCAAGGAAAAGCTTGCAGATGCCGTCGCTGCCGACACCTACAGCCCTGGATATCTCGGTCCCGGATCTTACGCACTGCTCCTTCCTCAAGATGATGGATCTGAGCAGTATGCTATGCGTGAGACTTCTATAGGGCCAGACCCTCCAGAGCACAAACTAACCCACCAGTATACCCTCAAGAAGGCCATGAGGCGTGAGGTTGTCACCAGTATCTTGAGTGTCTTCCGTCACTACGCGGCAATCCACGAGCTCATATTGTGGTACAATGCAAGAAATGAGGCTGCCGTCGTACCAGCACAGCTGCAGATTGACGCCATCAATGCAATTGGGCCTTTTGTAGAGAAACACAACCTTCAACGGGCGCCACCAACCACTCAACTCGTGGATCGTATCATGGAAAACTCGAGCAAGCCGCTCTGCATCAACCATATCACTAACCCACGCGATCTTCACAAAGTATGCTCCGGGGATAACTTGCGCTTGGAACTGATAGGTTTTCTCCTTGCTACTGCCGGCCGGTCGTTGACCTTTGGATTCTTACCAGACACATTCAGTGGCCCTGCCAATCGAGTATTGAGAAACAGCTTCATGGACGAATTGCTCAGTGCCAGTACACAGTGCATCACCATAACCTCGCTGATCGCCACGACAAACGACATCACAGTGTGGATGTACTACGAGAATTACCTCTTCACTACCATGGTGTGCGGATACTCTGGTGAGTTTGATCTTATCTTGATGTGTCTCACAACCCTGACCCGCAGGCCCACCATCATGGCGTCGCATCAACGACCTCGCGGCGCAGATCTACGCACTAGGAATGCACAAAGAATCTACATCTGTCGACCTCCCCATCTGGCTTATCGAAACCCGTCGACGAATCTTCTGCGCCACCTACAACCAAGACAAGTCCATCTCCACCTTCCTCGGCCGCCCAATTCGCATCACCAAACGCCACACCGACATCAAAATGCCCCTGGACCTCCGCGACGACGAAATCACGGGCGACCCTGCCGAGCTAGAAGCCGCCATCAATCGCCTCGACGCCGACGGCTGGAACACACGCGGCCAGCACCTCCGCGCAACCTGGATCCGCCTGCGTTACATCTCCTCACGCCAGCGCGAAGAAATCCTCGACTTCTCACTAAGCACCATCGACGCCACCGTCGAGCGCGACCTCCTCGACATCTCCACCCGCATCCGCACCTCATGGGCCAGCCTGCCCTCACACATGCGCTACTGGAAGACATGCTGGGACGAATCCTACTCCTCAACTGTATGCTTGATGCTGGTGGTAATCCACCTGACGCACTGGTACAACGAATTCATGGTCCAGAAACTACTCGACTACACGCCACTCACCTCCAACGCATCCATGCTGCGCGTCAGCATCGACCTACTGAGCAACGTGCTCACCCTGGGCGCAATACGCGACCGCACCTACGATGTCCACCGCGACCTGCTGAACTGCATCCTGCTGTTCGGCATCCCCAGCGCGTCGGTGCTGGCCACCGCTCTGCGCCAGCAGGCTAAGACCGCTGCGCCGTTCCCGCCCGGTGTGTCGCGCGCCGAAATCGTCCGCATGTTGAGCGTGCTGATCAGCCATTTGGACGCGTCGGCGCATCTGGAGAACAGCGGTGCGCGTGCGGGCGAGGCAAACTATAATCTTTGTCGCAAGGCGAGCAGGATCTTCACGCGGGTTATTGACCAGGTGCTTGATCCGAAGCTGAGCGAGGTAACGCCGTCGAGTGCAGAGGGCGACAGTGCGGGGATTGAGGGCGAGATGGGGTTGGATGTGTTTGGGCTGCCGGGGCTGGATGGGTTCGATGGGATGGAGTTTGCGGGGATGTTGGACGGGGGCACTGCCATGGAGGGGAATAGCATGGCGGTTGATTGGGGGGGTTTGGGGCAGTGGACGCTGTAGCTGTGCGGTTCTTTACTCGTCGGTTGTGACAAGTGCATGGAGGCCTCTCTCACGCGGTAATATAACCCTGCCATCAAATTTGTAGTGTTGTGTTGTACATGTCATAACATTCTGTTTTCCTACCTCGCCAATGCTAACGCCCTTCTTGATCCGTGTCGTGCTAAAGTACATGATATAACAAGCATCGAAGCGGAGAGCGGGAGAGTTACAAATAATGTACAAAGAAACCTCCCTTCATCTTACACCGGGTATTGTCGTCTCTCGTTGCGTCTCTCTTCACGCCAGGTGCTTAAGCAAGGACACGGGTAACGAGACCAGTGGCGACTGTGCGGCCACCCTCACGCATGTTGAAGCGCTGTCCCTGCTCGAGAACGTGGGGCTGGTGGAGCTCGCAGACCATCTCGACGTTGTCGCCGGGCATGACGAGCTTGGATGGGTCGTCGACACCCTCGGGCCATGTGAGTGAGCAAGACTCGTCAGCAGTTCGGATGAACATCTGAGGCCTGTAGTTGTCGCCGAAACCAGTGTGGCGACCGCCCTCCTCCTTGCTGAGGACGTACATGGAGACAAGGAACTTCTTGTGGGCCTTGACCTGTCCAGGGACGGAGACGACCATACCGCGGCGGACATCCTCACGCTTGATACCACGGAGGAGTAGACCAGAGTTGTCACCAGCACGCGACTCCTCGCAGGACTTCTTGAAGGTCTCGATGTCAGTGACCTTGGTCTTGATGGGCGCGGTGCCCTTGCCGACGAGCTCGACTTCCTGGTCCCTCTTCAGGATACCACGCTCGACACGTCCAGAAACGACGGTACCACGACCAGCGATGGAGAAGACATCCTCAACGGCCATGAGGAAGGGCTTGTCAGTGTCACGCTGGGGAGTGGGGATCCAGGTGTCGACAGCCTCGAGGAGCTCATCGATCTTAGTCTCGCCGATCTCAGGCTTGCGGCCCTCGAGAGAGCACAGAGCAGAGCCCATGACGATGGGTGTCTCGTCGCCCTCGAAACCGTAGCTGCTGAGGAGCTCACGCATCTCCATCTCGACAAGCTCCAACATCTCGGGGTCCTCGACGGCGTCAACCTTGTTGACGAAGACGACAATCTTCTGGACACCGACCTGACGGGCAAGCAGCAAGTGCTCACGGGTCTGGGGCATCTGGCCGTCAGAGGCGGCGACGACAATGATAGCACCGTCCATGTTGGCGGCACCGGTGATCATGTTCTTGATGTAATCGGCGTGGCCAGGGCAGTCGACGTGGGCATAGTGGCGGTTGTCGGTCTGGTACTCGATGTGGGCGGTGGAGATGGTGATACCACGCTTGCGCTCCTCAGGAGCCTTGTCGATGGCGCCGTACTCGAGGAACTTGGCGTAGCCCTTCTCAGCCTGACGCTTTGTGATGGCGGCGGTGAGGGTGGTCTATGAGCGATCAGTGTGAGTAAGGTGTGAGTAAGGTGTGGGTGCGGAGGCGCTGTACCTTTCCGTGGTCAACGTGGCCGATGGTGCCTGCATTGAGTTAGAAGTCGATAGACGTGTTGGTCGAGAGAAGGCGTACCAATGTTGACGTGAGGCTTGTCACGGGTGAAGGCAGCATAATTCCTGACGCCGTTCATCCACCTGCCAGTGCCCTGCGCGCCGAGAGCATTCTGGACGGGGTTGACGCCGCGCTGGTACTGGAAGGCGCTGCGCGCAGTGCGCTGGAAGACTCTCGAGAAGCTCGACATTGTGCTATTAAAGAGCGAGGACGCCGGTAATAAGACAAGAAGAATGAAAGAGAGGCGATTGGCAGAGATGGACGTCTCAATGGCCATCATCTGAGAGATCTTTGGACTTTTAACGCGCCTTGCCGTTTTGGGACTAGGCGGCAAGCTCGCCGCATCGACACCATGGAGCTCGACGTTTGCTGTGGAGAAGAGACGAGATTGCGAGCATACACAGTACTCCAATTGGCCTGGTTTATACACATCACCTGTGTACCGAGCAGCTGCCGCCGGAAGTCCATTGAGCCTGCCCGCCTACCCCCGGCCCTCCACCACTCGACGCCGCGCGGATACCCGAGGTTCCTGTCGGCGATAGAGCGCTCAAAAAGTTGCACCATCTACACGCCGTCTTCCCCCTCCCCCTCCCAAACCTCACACATGTCTCTCTGCGCAGTAGCAAGACGGACGCCCGCGTCGCTGAGCTGGATTTCGCGGACGCGAACAGCTGCTGTCATGCCTTTGCGCGCAAAAATCACAAATCCGACATGGATGACCGGCACAAGGATGGTAGGACCACTCGCCTGTACCGCATGAGGAGGCCCTCCATATCTGACACTTTCAGTACTCGACGCCTACCCAAGATCTCACAAAGCCCGAGAAGGACGACGACCCGGATGATGTCATCTTCACCAACAACTACGGCGTGCGCAGCATCGAGCTCAACCGACCCAAGAAGCTCAACTCGCTGAACGGCTCCATGGTCCGCAAGATCATCCCCAGGCTGCAAGAGTGGGCCAAGTCAGAGCTGGCCGGTGTCGTCATCATCAAGGGTTCAGGCCGTGCGTTCTGCGCTGGAGGAGACGTTGCGGCGTTGGCGCAGTGGAACAAAACAGGTGCTGAGGGGCAGCAGAAGAGCGCCGACTACTTTGGACTGGAATACAAGCTGGATCACATGATTGCGACCTACACGAAACCGTATGTTGCCTTCATGGATGGCATCACCATGGGCGGCGGTGTCGGTCTGTCCATCCACGCGCCGTTCAGGATTGCAACTGAGAACACCCTCTTCGCCATGCCCGAGACCACCATTGGCTTTTTCCCAGACGTCGGTGCTTCCTTCTTCTTGCCGCGTATGGAGGGTGCCCTTGGAACGTACCTTGCCCTCACCTCTGAGCAGTTGCGGGGCGTCGATGCTTTTTACCACGGCGTTGCAACCCACTACATCCATTCTTCGACTCTGCAGCAACTCGAGGCCCGTCTCGCCGAGCTCCAGTTCCCCGACTACATGGCGCTGAATGATCGTTTCAAGATCATCAACTCCACTATCGAGGAGTACAGCACCGGTCTCCCCACCGATAAGCCCGCCATCTCCGGCGAGCTGCGCAAGACCATCGACCGTGTCTTCCACATCGACCAGCCCAACATCAACGCTATCCTCACATCGCTCGAGGAAGTCGCCAGCGATGCGAAATCCTCCGAGCCACTGAAGACCTGGGCCCAAAAGACCATCGAGACCCTCCGAACCCGCTCGCCCACCTCCGTTGGCGTGACCCTCGAGCAGATGCGCGTCGGCCGCCAGTGGTCCATCTCCCAGGCCTTCCAGAAGGAGTACGACATCGCCTCGGCCTTCATGGCGCACCCAGACTTTGTCGAGGGCGTGACCGCTAAGCTGATTGAAAGGAAGAAGGAGCGCCCCAACTGGGAGCCCAACACGCTTGAACAGCTCAAGAAGAAGGATGTCCACGCTTTCTTCCTCGGCAAGGAGAGCGGCGAGACGCTGCCCCTCATCTCTGAGACCACCTACAATGAGTACCCACATGCTTGGATTGGACTCCCGAGGGAAGAGGATATCCTGCGTGAAATGAGCGGAAACAAGGCTGAGGACGCCATTGCGAATCTGTTGAGGAAACACAACGGGAAGCAGGGTATCAGGGAGAAGGTCGCAGAGGTCATGGCAAGGCACACATCGTAGGCTTTGCAGAGACGTTTCCGTCCATGTAACAATAGAACTTTGAACCACGAGATCTACACCTGATTTTTCTATGGTTTCTCGTGAGCTGCTAATCACTAGCGCTAACTAATAGGCTAGCACCAGGTTATGTAGAAAGGTAGCTATGGTCTGAACTAGGCCAAACAAAAGTGTAGTTATTACTTAACAGCGACTGAATATATTGAAAGCCCTTTGCAGTTGCTACATTCTTACACCCTATAGGTGTCCAAGAACTGTACGTAACTATCTACGACGCCTAAAAGTATTTAATAGCTATATTGCAAACTTTACAAGTTACAACAGATTGTAGCATTATTGCGGTAGAGGTGACTGTGCAACAACATGTACGTAAAGTATATATGCCTACTGTCAGGCCCTAGTTCTGGCTACTGGGGCGAGCAAGCCCAAAACGGGTATCTCGACTTACTCCCAATAGTAAGTCCTTGCCTAAATAGTGCTATACTGTTGGTCAGACCTGAGACCTACGTACTTAGGGATAAGTATATACCTTTAACACTAACACTTTTAAGTTTTAACCTTGGAACTACGCAAGTATTGGTTTTTATTTGTACGTTTAGTGCATCCGTTTGCTCTATATGAGTCTACTTTCCTATCTGTAAACCGACTAATAATTAGTCATCACAGTGTTAGGGGCATTGGTTACCACAAATAAGAACAGAGTAGTAGAAAGAATAGTCATTGTGTGTATGTGCCGAGGTGTGTAAGATGCATGCCCTTCCTAACCATATGATTCTCCGCTATATACCCATTACCTGCTGAGTTAGCATCACGAACAAAGGAGAATGGAAACCTCTTTAGTGACTACTAGTAGTTACTACGGGCTCCGACACAGTACTATTGTCTGCTAGTATTGCGCCTTATTTCTTATATCAGGTTATTTGCTTTTGATTCTTAAACCAGCTAGTATAAGGAATCTAGGAAAAATCTGGAACCTGTTTATGTCCCGACAGATCTGCGTTCTCAATTTCTCTTCACTAGTGCAATTCGAATAAATTCAACACCACGTCATGCCTTCATGCCGACCATGCTTGAAATCCACTCTCGTCAGGAGCGAGCGGTCCGCCCTCAGCACAAAGCCTCTCGATGTCCTCAAACACTTCCCACGTTGGGACAATATATCCCGTTGTATCACCCAGGGACCCGACGACGATGTGTCCGAGGCCTTTGCTCTCCTCGTGGCTCTTGTCTGATGCGCATACCACCCAGGCTCCGGAATCACCACTGGCGAGGGGATGGTCGAAGTCTACACTGTAGACCTTCTGGAATCTTTCCGCGCCTGGTATCCTCATCAAGACCGGGGTGGCTTCCATGTAGCCTGAGTTGCCGTGTTTTGAGGCTGTGTGTGCCAATACTGGAATGTCATTTAGATCCTCGAAGTCCTCTCTTGACACATACGCTGGTGTCCCAAGGTAACAACTCGAGGTGATAGAGCTTACTGTGGGCTCATTGGCCAGGTCTCATACTTGGATGTATCTTGATTAGGGCGTAATCCAGCTCCGGAAGAGCTTGTCTAAGCGTCCGCCTATCCAATTTGCCAACCAAGTTTATCTCGTCCGCGGAGACAATGAGTGATTGATGGTGCCAGTACCCGTCCACCCTGGGGTATTGTATATGGGGTTGTGCATGTGATCGCGGACTTCCGTGACGGCGAATGGATGAGCTGCAGTTAGAAGGTATGTTTCTTCGGCGATCTCGATGCTGTGAGCAAGAGTTGATACCAAGCGCAGCGATCGAGGGCGATGTGAAGCAAAAAGAGGAGCACCGGAACGAAGAACCGCCCCGCCTATGAACACTTCACAGTTGTCTGTGTACTCGCGCAACTGCTGCCCCTGTGTGCGGCTCGCTGCCATCTCTGCATCTCTTGTGGTTGATTTGAACTGGGTTCTGGATCCTCTTTTGAAGCCCTGAGTACCAGTTTCTTCCTCTTTTGCACCAAACACATAATATCCGGAGTCACCAAGACCCATGTTGAAATCGATAGAACTCATCGGTACTAGCGGACGCTTCACCCCGGGAGGTTTGGGCAAATATGTGATGACAAAGCCAGGATGGTTGTCAAGAATTCTGCTCTCTAGGACCAGATTTCGAATGGCGATGCGCTCGGCGCTGTTCGAGCAGCATATAACGATAGTAGGAACCGCGATCTCTACAGACTGCCCTGCCATATACAATCGTCATGAGACCACCTCAAGCGAGGGTCTGCTGTGGCCTTGTATATAAGCTGCCAGTGCTGAAGATATATCTTTGTGTGCAAGAGAGGCTGGGCATTTTGGTCCAAGAGGCTTCTAGTAGATGACATTATCGATTCTGTCAGATAGGTTGGAGTGGATTCGGGCAAGGTCCTGTTTCTGCCTCGGTGGCTTTAGCCTTGCCTCTCATTCTACTCAGCGGTATCCATGAATTTGAAGGCAACGAGTTTTCCTGAGAAACTTGCACCTGTGAGCTGGCCGGCATTGAGGCCTCCATGAAGATTCTTGTTGTGTAAGTTATGAGTTGAATTCTTCAGCCTCGTGGGTCAGCAAGAAACCCCGCGTGCTGCTTTGCAGGCTCAGCCCATAGGCCACAAGCCGCGTGACAGCGCATAATGCTTAGCCTTGTCTGACCCGGAAGCGAATATGAGAGAGTACACCATCTTTATCAAATTGTGTTTCTGGTGCAGTACACTGTGGTGCAAACCTTCTTCAAGAAGGAAGGAGCAACATCGTCTTAAAGCCAGTGGCCGCCATGACGTCACCGCAGCCGGACATCCTTCATCCACTACATCATTCGAACCAGGTTCAAATTGCGCGATTTTTCTGGGAAACATCAACAAGCTATGTATCTGCGAAATACTGGAAATTCTATCGCGAGGAGTGCGAGCGTGCACTTGATGAGGGGGGCGAGTATACATCTGTCCGGTATCATCAGGATGTTATTGACACGGTCACTGTCATCAGGCAAGGCCAGTCCAGGGAGAGTGTCCGGGCCATATTGAGGAATAAATTGAGAGAAATTCACGAAAACGAGACGGACATCCTTGACAACTCTATCGATCTTGCGGCATGTTTACTATTGATGATCGACTTTGGCGCTATTCGCTTCGGGGTTTCAGGCCGACAGAGGTTACGCTGGAGCGAAGATACAAGCATGAAAGAGTTCCTAGCAACTAAGCTTACCCCTCCGCTACCTACGGGTCACAGGGATATCAAGATTTTACGCACCCTCAATGCTCGGTCATCAGTCCGTATCACCGGGCTGCAACTTATTTCTACGACAAATCTGCTGGACCACTTGAGATTGATGGAGGATGACAATGAGCTTTACATCTTCTACCAAGCATCTTTTCTGAAATGTCAGTGCAACGAACAGTGAGTATACCCGCGAGTTTGAAGAATGACACTACTAAGGTGAAAAGCTCACTTCTGCCTAACAATTTTGTCAGAGAGACACTCCAAACACTGGCACTTTGTTCCCACAGGCTGATTCGGGTTTTCGAAAATGGGCTCATCAACTTCCTGAGCCATTTTCTCTGGATCCTGAACTACTGCGATGCGGCCATCTGAAGACTGAACATCGTCAGCTCGATCAATTCCCCTACTGGCAAGATCGCTTGCTCATACTTCAGCAAGTTTTCGAGGAAACAACGCCACAAACGCTCTCTCAATGGTGGTATGACCGTCGAAACAGCGTACAGTGGTATACATTCTGGGTGGCGATTCTAGTGTTGATTTGGACGATGATATTTGGCCTCATTCAGAGCATCGCTGGTATCATGCAAGCCTATGCAGCCTTGGATCCGAGGGAATGAGTGTCATGTTGGTCTCTTTCTCAAGATTAGCTTCCTGTGGTACTGAAGCGCGTCCTTCTGTGCATCTCGTTCCGAATGACGGTGCATATTTCTCAGTAGTTTCGATGCTTTCCAAATTTCTCGCCGTGTAACACTGGATACGTTTAGATGGAGTTTTGGATTTGTGCGACTGAACTCCAAACAATATCCCTCTCTGTTTCTCTTCACTGAATTCAATATCCCGTAGCTCGCTTACCCGGAATGTCATGACCGCAAATCGCGAATCAAAAGACGACAACTGGAAGGAAGGCCTTAGGCGATGTCGGAGTCTTGCTTCCGCGGGCACCTTGGTCAGCACCAAATTTGGTCTGGGCAATTATGGCATGATCAAGGCATATGAACACGATCCACATGCGTTATCATTCACTGCTCGCGTTGACACTTAACCGAACAGCACGCAATCGCACCCCCACATGTCGCAGACCTCTACCCCGCAACACGAGAGTATGGGCGAAACAGCAGCGAGATGTTGTAAACAATCCTATAGATCGACATGTTGACAAGGCCAAATGTCGCCATTAGCAAAGCTTGGTGCCACTATTGTTCCTGCACGCCATGTCAGAACCCTGCAATGTTGCGATATTGCCCCATCGGTATCTGATGGGTTGTTGATAATCTTCGACTCTGTATGGCATTCTTAAGGATCGCCAATCCCTTGCGGATCTCGAGATCCTTCTTAAAATACAGATTATTTCGTCATGGCTACAGAAACCGTCACCGTCAACACAAGGACCACCTATGCGCCAGCACAGTCGCAGTACCCTCGTGAACCTCTCAGGCTTTCAGGAGCACTCGAACAGTACAGGTCTTTCGATGTCACTCCTGTGATTGGTCGCGAGTTCGTTGATGTAAATTTGAAGGATTGGCTAGAGGCACCAAACTCGGACGAGCTGATCAGAGACCTTGCCATCATCAGTAAGTCAGATTCATATCCTTGGAACCAAAATGTCTAAGAGTCAGTATAGTCTCCCAGCGTGGTGTAGTCTTCTTCCGTAAACAGGACGACATCAACAACGATCTCCAGAAACAACTCGTACAACGTCTGGGCGAGCTCTCAGGCAAACCAGAGACATCGAAGCTGCACATCCACCCCGTCATCAACGCTGGTCGCCGTCTAGGAGGAGGTGATAACGAGATCAGTGTCATCAGCTCTGAACAAGCAAAGGAAATCTACAAGAACAAATTCTTGAACTTTGCAGACCGCAAGCAAAGTGCGAAGGGGGGCTGGCATAGTGATATCACGTTTGAGAAGATCCCTAGTGACTACGCGCTGCTGAGGTTGACCGAATTGCCTAAGACTGGCGGGGGTGAGTCCAAAGCAAACGTTCGACCGATCAATTGCTCACAAGATGTAGACACCCTCTGGGCCTCAGGATACGAGCTGTATGATCGTCTCTCGCCGCCGTATCAGAAGTTTTTTGAGAGCCTCAACGCCACATACGCACAGCCTGGATTCAATCTTGCTGCAAAAGAGAATGGGTTCGATCTATACGACAAGCCTCGAGGCGCTCCTGAAAATGTCGGAAGCGAACTAATTGCCGAGCACCCCGTCATTCGGACAAATCCAGTGACAGGCTGGAAGTCAGTCTTTGCTGTCGGTCACCACGTTCAGCAAATTAATGGCTTGACAAAGGAAGAGAGTCAGCATGCGCTGGACTGGTTTGTACAGCTAATTGTCGAGAATCATGATCTGCAGGTTAGACAGAGGTGGCAGAATGAGAACGATCTCGCTATCTGGGACAACAGAAGTGTCTATCATACTGCGACCTTTGACTACGGGGGTCAGGGCCCTAGGACTGGACAGCGTGCTGTGAGCTTGGGTGAGAAGCCATATCTTGATCCCAATAGCAAGTCTCGACGCGAGGATCTGGGTCTTGATGAGATAGAAAAATCGTAGACAAGATAGTGATGGATAAGAAAACATGCATTTCTCTTGAAGCCATACCGAGAACTGCGATTGTTTGACAGTAACATCACTTGCTATGTGATAATTTGTGTGGTGAAGAACATACTGCGGGGAGTGCAGGTGGCGCTTATCTTCATACGGCGACTAGCTCCAACTACGTCACAAGTAACAAGCATTCCTCACCTTCCACCTCCCAGGACGATTTGAATTAGAGCCTTTTTCAGGTCCCAAACTCCAGATTCTAGACTCTCAATAGTGGTTTGCCATGGTGTCCCGGTCCTGAGTAGCTCGTGCACAACCATGACTTTCAAACGTCTGTGATTGGCTTTCATGGATCACGACATCTGTGCAATCTTCACGACATCCATTAACGCAACAATAGCACATTCGGGTGGCACATTGGCTTGCAGAATCAACACCTTCAGTCCGTCTCTTTCTTCTTGAAGTCCCAGTGCGACATCGTTTGCAATTCGGCTCGTCTTCTCGAGAGCCAAGCCGCGGTGCCTGACGCAATTCTTCGATAATTGACGTGCCGGCATGGGGGCACGTTCGCTATCGCAGGCAATTCGAACTCATGACCCCACTGAACAGCTCATAAATCCCCTACCAATCAGACTAATGTCTACATACAGAATTGGAGCGACTTGCAGCGGATGCTGATCCACCGCAGTTCCGACAGAAAGCTGCTCTGCATAGACATTGACCTTCCGATCGACCACGGAACAAGTAGTACGTCCCTATGCCCTGGGTAAGAAGTAGACAGTGCCGAGAGAGAAGCCGGCTAGGACCCAGCGAGCTGGTCGTGGGAGTCCTTGCCACATGGAATTGCGTTTTCTGGTGCAAGTACACCAATGTCCTATTCGACTGCCATGCAGCCAAGCGCGTTCTCAATTAACACCGAGATCTGCCGCTTTTCTACCCATGGCTTTGCGTCTTTCTCTTTCTGAATCGGTATGCTCAACCGAATGTGATCCAATCATCATCTTGCCATGTCTTATCGGCTACAGAACTGTCAACAACATGGCACCTGAGGCTTGTTCTTGGCAGCGCATCTTCTGCGTTAACGAAATGTTGTCAGTCAAGAGTAGTGTTGCACCATCCTTGGCTAAAAATGCTAGAGAGCATCTCCGGTTCTTTATAAGTCTCTGAGACCTCCGGAGATGTACATTTCAGGACCCTGGTCAACTGGCTTTGTTAAGCTGCCGTTTAGCAAAGTGTTACTTAACAACATCCTCCTTTTGGTCTCGTCACGGCTATGGCTGCACCGACGATCGACCAGAAGCAGGTACCCGTTGTCCAGAACTCGGACTCGGGATCCCAGCTTTCGAAAACTGAGCGACCAACATGGGGTTCGTACGAAGACCATCCGTTCAATAATCGTGTAACGGCGCAGTACTGGCGGGAAATTTACGACAAGGCTGAATACGAGGGGCGCCATCGGTTCGATCCGAACTACACATGGACGGCCGCAGAAGAAAGAAAGCTTGTTCGTAAGGTAAGCAATGCTGCTTCCCTATGAAGAAAACGATCTAACGGCAGCTGCAGCTCGACTTCAGAATCACACTATGGGCATGGATGATGTTCGTGTCGTTGGACTTGAATCGCAAGAACATCAATCGAGCAATCTCTGACAACATGCTTAAAGAGCTTGGTGAGCACACAAAATGCACCTGTGGCAGACTGCGCTAATCACGAGTCAGGCATGAACACCAATGACTTCAACTACGGACAGACCGTGCGTCACCCAAAGATATGGCTCGGTACCCCCACTGACTTCGCGTAGATATTTCTCGCTATGTTCCTATTCGCCGAATTGCCTAGTGGCTTGATCAGCAAGAAGCTTGGAGCTGACAGGTAAGTCTGCCGCTGGAGTACATTCTGAGCCGGGGACAGCTGTGCTAATGAATATGTTGTAGATGGATTCCGACTATCATCTGCGCATGGTCGATTGTCAGCGCTTGCCAGTGTGCCATCACCACCAAGTCACAGTATTTTGCCATTCGTGCGCTGTTAGGTCTCTTGATGGGAGGCTTCATCCCGTAAGCAGATTATTCATGGAACAACAGAAAAGCAAAACTGACGCAATATTCAGCGATATTGTCTTGTGGCTCACCTACTTTTTCAAGTCTAACGAGCTCCCAACTCGTCTGGCGTGGTTTTGGACAGCTTTGAGTTTCTGCAACATTGTAGGATCTCTGTTGGCTGCTGGGATCCTTCAGATGCGAGGACTCAATGGCTGGGGTGGTTGGCAATACTTGTAAGAGCTGCGACCTAGGCATCAATCTCCAAGCTAATAGTACTAGGTTTCTGATTGAAGGTCTTCTTACCCTCGTCATCGGAGTCTTCTCATACGTGCTCATGCCTGCCGGAGCAACTCAGACCGCAAGCTGGTTCCGTGGCAAGGACGGCTGGTTCAGCGAGCACGAGGAGTATATCATGGTCAACCGCATTCTCCGCGATGATCCGTCCAAGGGCGACATGAACAACAGAACAGGTGTCAGCCCTAGGCTTCTCTGGAAGACCATTACCGATTGGGAGCAATGGCCGCTCTACCTCATCGGCCTCATGGCTTACATTCCCCCGTCACCACCCAACACCTACCTCTCCTACATTCTGCGCCAGCTAGGCTTCAGTACCTTCCAAGCCAACATGCTGCTCATCCCGTCGCAGTTTCTCTTCGCCGTTCAGCTCTTGATTCTCACCTGGGTATCCAAAAAGCTCAAAGAGCGCGCAATCGTATCGAGCATGTCTAATTTCTGGATCTTCCCCTGGCTCGTCGCTCTCGTCACGCTGCCTGCGAACGCCAACCCATGGGTACGTTATGCGTTGCTCAGTGGCCTTCTCTCATATCCCTACTGCCACGCCATCCTCGTCGGCTGGAACGCGACAAACTCCAACTCGGTCCGTACCCGCGCCGTCTCTGCCGCGTTCTACAACATGTTCGTGCAGTCGGGCAACATCATCGCATCCAACATCTACCGTAACGACGACCAGCCGCTGTACCGCCGAGGCAACAAGATCCTGCTCGCTATTTGCAGTGTCAACATCTGCCTGTTCTTCTTCGTTAAGGCCTTTTACATTTGGCGCAACAAGGTTAGGGACAGGAAGTGGAACGCGATGACGAAGGAAGAACAGGAGGACTATATCATCAGCACTAAGGACGAGGGTATGAAGAGGCTGGATTTCAGGTTTGTGCATTGAGCGCTGTGCAGCGAGCATTGTTGGTGTAGAGTAGCTACACAAAACGAGCGCAAAAGAATGTACATGCTCAGCACATATGTACATTCTCTGATATTTCAACAGTTCTTCTTATGATCCCGTCTTCCTATCGCTTGACAGATCCCTAGCCTATAGGCTTCAAGTATTCAAGACTTGTTGTTCGAGTAGCGCTTAGAAATCATCCAGCCGCACACCTCTTCCCTTCTCCGCCGCCAACTCAAGTAACTTACTTCCGATCGCAATATCCATGATCCCGATACCTACACTCTTATACACCACGAACCCTTCCTCTAACCACCGCTCCAGCCCTTCCTGTCCACCCTTTTTCCTTAGCTCTTGAAGCGCGCCCACTTCGAGCATACCTTCCTTCCTTATCCCCGCTTTCACCAACTCGCCAGCCTCAGCGAGACATCCATCTACACTATCAACAGCAACTCTCCCGCGCCACACCTGCTCCTTGAACGGCCCATCAGGGTCAGCAATATGGCCAAGCAACACGGGATCCAGCTCCTGCATATCGAGTCTGTAGCTCCCAATAGCAGCTACATACCTCCCCTTGGCCCTCGCCCTCTCACTCAACAGCCACTCCGCAGGAAACAGCGGGCTCGTAGACGGCACGCCCGTGAAAACCACGTCCGCGGCTTCAACCGCATCCCGTAGACTCGCGTCCTGCCCCAGCACCCCCAGCACCACACGCTGCGGCACCCCTGTCGCGCGCAGACTCTGCAGCAGCTCCTCTGTACGTGCAGCACTACGATTCACAATCGTGATACTGCGAATGTCGTCCCCACGTAGAAGGAGCGCGAGGCGAATATGCCAGCGGGCCTGCGCGCCTGCGCCAAATACAAGGATATTCCCCGTGTGCTTCCGCAGTCTGTAGAGGAGCATGCTGCCCAGCGCGGTGCGGAAGGCGGTGATTTCTGCGGCGTTGAGGATACCCACTGCTTTGCCTGCGTCGTCGCAGATTGTCAGGGTGGCCTGGAGTCCTGGTTTGGGTTTCTGGCCAGTGGAGGGGGGTGTGGGTGGTGATATCCCCACGATTTTGACACCGATGTAGGAGGGGGTTGTGGCGGGCATGAAGAGGCTGGTTTGTGGGCCGCGTTTTGTTACGGCGCGCTCGGGCTGGTGTTGGGATTCGGAGTGGCATGAGTATTGGACAAGGGATTCTAGGAAAGAGTCGGCGATTTGGTGTATATCTGTCTGTGAGAGGGAGGAAAGAATGGCTTTTACGTCGTTGTCGGAGAGAACGGTGAATGTCATGTTGACAATGCGTGTAGAGGTCGCGAGAAGGATTTGGATGATGGGTTGATTGAGGTTCGACGGTCTGCACTTCTTCTCGAGATGATTTCGCGCGTTATAATTGTGTTTACTTTGCTGGCGAACCAACTGGTCTGCGTTGTCTATCTATGCTCGGAGTGACTTGCTGCTTTGTCGTTGCTGAGATTCCGGTCCGATGCCGACATCGGTCGTAGGTGCCGATGTGCTATTGAGCCGCAGCTACGCGGGATGAAGGATGCGTGGGGCGTATTCTGTTTGATGCGCGTCTGTGCATAGCCTGGGAATAAGGGGAGGGCAATGATCAAAGTGTGGGATGCGGAGGTGAGTGTCCGCTGCAAGGCGCGCAACTACGTCAGCGCTAGCGTGTGTATGTGGCCAGACCACTATTACAGCTTATACGCGACCTGCCCTTGGGACTCCGGTCACTGTTGCATGTTGACGATCTGATCTCTCGGAGTAGAATGAGTACGTTGTACCTGAGCAAAGATAGACCATTTGTCAGACTCATCGTTTACCCACACCATCCCCTTCCCCGTTCTGTTCGATCAAGCATCCCTCGAAGAACTCTTCCACCCCTTTCCTGTCCTCCAAGCTGAGGACCTTAGCAACATACTGATCCGGTCTGACAATGACCACCGCGCCCTCATCGACATCAACTCCATACCTCTCATATGCCCTCCCGTGTCCAAGATTATAATGCTCATCGTCGATATACGTCTTGTGCAGATCCTTGATACCCCACTTGCCTGTCTCCGGACTGAACACTGAGGGGATGAACGTTTGTTCCGTATCTCTGAAGCGCGTATGAAGGACGAGGAGGGGTTCGATGATACCATCTGGGCGATGAGTGGAGGGTGTGAAGCGCTCGATTGCGTGGTGGAGGGTAGTTGATAACTGCTCTGATAAGTATATTGCATATTGGATACGGAACATAGATGAGGGAGGGGTCTTACCTTCTCCAACCTTTCCCTGCTTGTTGAGTTTTGCACGATATCTCCCGCGAAAACTATGACACGCCATCGCCCGTCGCTCTTGCACACGCTCTGCAATTGCACTGGTCGCGCATCACAAAATCGTACCACTTGAGCACTGGGGAAACGCATGCCGACTTCCACTCCCGTCGCCACACTCTCGTTGCTGTGTGACCGATCCGAAATAAGCGAGTCTTCATACCGTGCTGTGAACCCTGCCATGTACCGTCCGCTTTTTGTGAAGTACTCCGCGAACTCACCCTCGCGCTCCTCCTTCCTACTGAACAGTCGACTCAGCTCCCGATCGAACGCAATCAGATCCGCAGCTGTCTTACTGCGCTCACCAACATAAGAAGGAAGGATACTCGGCGGGGAGATGTGAGACAACACGCTCCCCAGTTTCCAGCCAAGGTTGTAACCGTCCTGTAGACTGACGTTCATACCCTGTCCGGCTTTGGGGGAGTGGGTGTGGCAGGCATCACCCGTGAGGAAGACTCGGTGTTCTTTGTGGAAGTTATCTGCTAGTCGCTGGCCGATGGAATAAGCACTCCACCAGAAGGTGTCGGCGAAGGTCATGCTATAGGGCGTGAAGATGGCTTGGGCGGTACGCTGCAGATCAGCGAGGGTCACATCTTTGGGTTGTGAGCCGGCGGGGAGTTGGATGTAGAAGCGCACCAACGACCCGCCTTCGCGCGGAATGATAAGTAGATTACCAGAGGAGGAATGGATGGTGCATTTGCGTCGAACATCAGGGAAGTCAGTTAGCGGATAAATGTCCATTACGCCCCAGACGGTATCGGTGGAGTCGCCTAGCATGCGATAATCGAGGGAGCGTCGGACGGTCGAGTGGGCGCCATCGCAACCCTGGCTGTATCAGTACGAGTGTGGAGAGTAAGGTAGATACTATAGACGTTGAACTTACCAGAACGTACTTGGCCTCCCAGGTTTTGTTTTCCCCATCTTTAATAGCAGATACACGAACACAATGTGCGTCAGAATCCGACGTGGTTTCTTGGTCGACATGAATCCCTGTCACAGACCATCCATACTCGATTCGGTTCGTATCCCCTTCTTTCCAAGTCCCCCTCTCTTTCATAATCTTCTCCATCTTGCCCAGCATTAACCCATTCATGCGTGCTTGGTTTAGAATAACGTGTGGCAAATGACTTAATCCTTGCTCCGTATCAATTGATCTGCTGTTCCTCTTTATGCCACCCTCTTCATCAGTACCCCAAAAGCAAACTTCGTATATGTGGTACGCTTCTCTGAGCAGGTCTTCGGCTAATCCAAATGAGTCGTAAATCTCGACTGTCCGGACTTGCACGCCGTCTGCTTGTCCTATTTCAAGGGGCCCCGAACGCCGCTCTAGCATTGTGAACGGTATACCATAGATTGCAAGCCATGTTGCTGCGAATATGCCTGCGGAGCCTGACCCGACAATCAGGACGTCGGTCTTTGCCATCTTGAACCAAGGCTGACTGAATTGCAAGAAGCTAGAGGAACACTGTCGAAAGCGACAAATTACAACAGGCTTTGGCCTTCAAGGATCTGGTGGATGAGGTTACGATCTGATCCGCAGACAGGGTCAAAGACCCTATATATACATGCCAGGAAGCCGAAGCCATGATGCTGTTGTGTAAGATCACTTCGGAGCAGCTCCGGGTTGGTCGCGGAGAGCGTCCGCTAGCGTAGATCGGCTTTAGGTGCGGGAAGCCGAACGCTGCCTGCAAGCAACGGCTTCGATACTAGTAGTTGAAACGGTAAGCCTTCAGGAGAACAGTGGCGTAAAATGTGGAAGACGGTTGCAAGCTCGGCAGTCGTCAATTAGAGTGTGCTCTGTGGACTAGCTTCAGAGCAGACTTGGATTGGGTGAGGAGAAATTGAACTTGTTGCATCAAGTGTGATTTACTCTCTGATGCTGAGATGATTTTTGCTCTATAGTAGTATATACAGGATTGCCCTCGAATCAAATGGAGACGTACACTTACTCGAACATGACCTTCTTGCCCTTGAGCAGTGTGCCTCCAAGGAGCTTACCAACCGCATGCCCAATATACGCACCCGTAACGATCGTGACGGGCCACTTCTGCCACTCGCGGTCCCTACCAGAAGTTAATACATACGTCTTCATGCGTTATGGACAGTGCTTACCAGTCCAAGGGGATGGGCACAGCACCCAGCCAGGCTCCCAGCACGGTCCCTATCAAGCCCCCGTACACTTCGTCAATAGGCAATAGCAGTGCAACAGCCTCGCGCCATGTCTCGCCACTAACACCGTGGACGTAGACTAGCGGCAGCGTGCTCAGCACCGCGATGTGGGCGCCGGCCAGCAGGGTATGGGTATGATGCGTAGTCACCGGGGCACCAAATAGGACTAAGGTCGCGGTGAGAAGGGGCGTCGATGCCAGAGCGGTAAGTAGGAGGGAGAGGAATGCAGGCTACACATGTGTCAGCGCGTTCTTCTCATGGTCTATACGATCCAACGTACCACAATAGTGCCATTGATGCCCTTCTCCAGCTTGCCCGGTGCAGTTTTCTTCTTCTCGCCCGACTTCTGCCTTCTCAATTGGGGCGCAGAGCCTGTGCCGCTCGTCGGTGGTAGGCAAGCAGCTACGTATGCGATTTGCAGGACCGCAACGGGGAGCAGCGTGCCGAGCAGCACCGGCGCAGGATCGGCGACAAGGTCGTTGAACTTGTATGCGTACAGCGAGAGCACTATTATTGGGTGAATGTGTGTGTAGATGCGCGCGAGGTCGGTATTGAGTGGCTCGATAGGCACTGCAGGCACTTTGGGTGCTGGGGCAGCGGGGATGCCGGTTGCGCTGGCCATTGTGATGATTGCGGAGACTGCGGACGGTACTGCACAATTGATTGGAAGGCCCGATGCCTTGGTGAGAGATGTTTTGGTGAAAGTCAAAGGAGTGGAAGTGGCGCCGGGCCGTGTCGCTGTTGTTTTAGGGCTGATGTTGAAGTTTTGGAGATGTTGTCCGTGCAGTTGATGTTTAGCGCGAGCAATCACCGAGCACCTCGATGGTCTCACGATATCCTTGTCATGGCAGATGAACGATTGTGAATCTTATACTATCACATCGTATTGAAGTGCCACTTGGCTTTGGCCCCAATTCATCCTGTTTGCCGTCATGCCATCGCACAATTCTGCTACTCCTTCTTTGGCAGCAGATTCCTCAGTGACAGATCATACACGACGTCCTCCACATCCTTAACCCTGTATTTGAGCCCGTCTCCACGGCGGCGCAAGCTATCGTTCTTCAAGTTGAGAATCTGGAATCCAGCAAACAGATCCTTGACAAATTGGTTGATCAGCAGAGGGCGCTCGTAGTCGCCAAGCGTGACGGCATTGCGTGCAAGTCGTGTCTGTGTGCAAGTCAGCAAGGGAACATACTTTGAATAGCTAGATCTGCCTACCAGCTCTTCGACAAGCGAAATGAGAGACTGCAGGTACTCTTCGAGTGTTAGATGAAAGTCGTCGCGTTCCTTCAGGTTGACCGGGACTGTGTGATGTTAGGAGCCTGCTTTGCCCGTTTCTAGTGACTACTCACTCTTCAAAATCTCGCCCAGCTCTTCGATGGTGAGCAGCCTACCAGACTTGATCTCGCCTCCGTCGTACTTGTAACCTCCCAGCCAGCCCCAAAGAAGAATGCCCTCTACCTGTCAGGTCGTGAGTGATGCGCCCAACTCGTTGGTCAGGTGACGTACAGCATTCTGCATCTGACGCGACCACATGGTGTTGAACTTGTAGTACGGCAGCTTGGACGCAGCCTGTGACAGCTTCGAAACATCATCAATGACGGTATTGATGGACTGTTCTGCCGCCTTGAGGACTTCAGGGACTGCGCTTGGTCAGCAGGCGCTCGCTGATCTGCTTGATCCACTGCTCACGGCTAGCGACTAGTGTTGAGTGTGCTCTCGACAACACGAACGAGACATTGCGGTCTGGCGTAGATTAGCTGAGGTTCTTCATCAATTCGCAGCGTCTTACTGTGCTTCTCGAGCGCCTGGATGATGTCCTTGAGCTCCTGTCGCGTTATGAGTGCGTGCTCACGTGGTAACCGAGCGGGTTGAGCATCTTCTCACATCACGAACAGCTGTGTCCTCATCGACGCGAGCCTGGAGGTCCTGGAAGATGGCCGGATCGACCATGCCTGATTGCGACGCCATTGTGATTGATCTCAACGTATTTTTCCTGTCGTATAAGGATCGTCGCTGGTGAGGTGTTTGTGTGTACCAGCGCGCGGACAGCCACGAAAATTTGAGCTCAACTCGCTCGCAACGTCACGACTTCAAGACAAACAAGCATCCAATGTGCGACGCGTGTGCTTCGCTGACATGTTGCTGCTGGTGACGGGAAACTTCATGACACGCTCAGAGGCTCCTTTCAAAGCGTGGGCACGGTGGCTGGATATATCTTCATTCAATGGACAAACGCGTCGCGGCGGAAACTTCATTACGTTGGCTGCACAACAAAAGCACCCTCACACAATCACAGACAACTCGAAAAGCTCTTCCTCAAGCAGCTGGCAAGCCAGCAGTCTCAATGAAAAAGTTCGCGTACACCGGAGGTAGTGCAATACCGGCGACACTGTGCCAATGAGTATAAGCAAGCCCAGTGACCCAAAGGCTGGTTGCAAAAATAAATTTAATCATTGAACCACCGTAGTGGAATTTCAGAGATTAAACTGAAAAGAACAGATACTACCTAGAATAGGAGTCAGTAACAGAAATGAAGGGGAGGACGGAGGTAAACGTACACTTGATCTAAGCCAAAAGGCAAAGAGAGCTGAGGAAGAGAAGGGGAGGGCGAGGGACGGCCGGTTAATAAACACTTTGGCTGGGGCCCGAGCGCGAGTCGCACGTGATAACACTAGATGTCTTGCTGTGGCTGCTTCACTGCAGTAACTTTTATCGCTGGACAAGGGGCCTACAATTTACAGCGATTTAGCATCATTGGACATTGCTACCTAGACAGATATGACGTGTTGTACTATTTGCACAATTGATAATTTGTGTGGCAGTGCCGTCTTGAGTCTTCTGTGGAAAGTTGTGCATTTCACTTTGAAACAACTTATTGAGGACTTCCAGGCATACATGCATATGATCCTCCGACCCATTTTTGTACGATGTCAGCTTAACATAATGTTATTCTCTGTAAGATGTACATGCTCTTAATTGGCTGTGGATTGATTGCTAAGTTGAGAACGGCTTGGTGCACTCTAGCAGTGCGGTGTTGCAAGGTTGGCCTCGCAAGCCGCTATACTCACATACACCAACTCGTCCGCTTGAATACGACGTCTCACGCTGGGTACTTTGTTAAGATCCCATCGTGTCCTTGGGTTTTGGGATGTGATTAAGGCATAGGTCGGCCACTTTGTCACTAACCATGGAGCACATGAATTGGAATCCTGATTCGATCACATTATGCAGAATAGACCTGATGGTCTGCCTCCGCTACGGTTTAGATGATATGTACATGATTCGCTAGGAAAGTCTCTTCGTTCGAAGGGCGCTGATATTCCCTTGTCCTCGCGACGGTCTTCAGGCCCTTCAAACACTGCAACATGAGCGCACTCCGAGCCGAAACTCGTTTACCGTAGATCTTTAGAGAAGATGAATGTCTTGGGTCTGAAGAAACTAGCTCCCGCTGCAATGATTGCAGTTCCTGGTTGGAGTTTCTGAGCACTCGACATTGTCCGATCTTTCGTGAATGCGGTCTGGTGAAGTGTCATGTGTGCAGCAATGCATCATTCTTCGAATTCATGAGTTTTAACACAAATGCACTAGCGTCTTTAGTGTCTTACAGTGTACCGACGCGGCGGAATGGCAGTGCAGTAAGTGGAGGTGAGAGAGCAATCGCGTGCCTACATGTATCCACCATCACACCTCCTCGACCACTCTTGCAACCACCGCAACGCGACGAAGTGGAAAAGACTGTGACAACGCCGACTACTGCTTGCGCGCATGAAAGCATGGCGCTGAAGTGAGTGAGAAGCGATGGCCAGCCACCGGCCGCCTCTGCCACTTCAATTTTTGAACAATTCGAAGCCAGTGCCACTTTACTAGTGTTTGCGATAGCCTCATTCATTGTTTTGCGCTCTGAACTACACTAAAAGTGACATACTCGCACCCCTAGCCAAACTTCCTAGCCCAATCATGGCTCTTTCGATTGGGAACCAAGGAATCGGAAAGAGCACAATCACGAGCCGCCTACTCCGAGCCACAGGTGACGTCTGTCCATCAATAGGCGGCCAGTACTCTGTCACAAGCTGCCTAACAGTCTTGAAGACCCTGGAAAATGGAGCTGAGGGTGCGCAACCAGATTTTCACGTTCGAGTCCTTTTCCTGATGCTAGATGATGTTGCAAAGGCCTGCGACGTTCATGTCGCAGCTATTGAAGCTTACCACGAAATCAAGGATGACGAGGAATGCTCGCAGGACGAGCGAGCAGAGTCTAAGTTCGCGTATCAGCCAGCTATCAATTTTGCTAACTCAATCGTATCAGCGTGGGGAGAAGGAAAGCGGAAGGCTCAGACAGACCAACTGCTGGTTAAGATGCTGGGGGCAGCCCCAGACGCCACAGGAAGGCATCCATTCAGGTACAGCTGCACACAGCTGGCGCAGGTGACCATCGATCGAATCCTGAAAGCTAATTCTTCCACAAGAGACTCCAGCGCCCAATACATCGATTTGGCTGTTATTGGCACCACGGATCAGCTGAAGGAATACCTCGAGCCGTTCACTACCGACTATAACTCCGGGGAAACAAAAGGTATTGAGATCCGCTTGCAAGCGAAGGTACTTTCTCAGGGTCTCTAGATTGCCGATATACCTGGTACGTATCTCTTATGATCATTTCGGGATCACCTGGCTGACCATCGTGACAGGCCTATCTGATACCAATGCGCCACGGAATCAGCTGACCAGGGACCTCCTTGACCAAGGTTCTGTTTATCTGCTCTATGGATCAGCGACCCGGGTCACCTCCGGTAAACTTCTTCAGAAACGTATTCGGGACTCTTTCCATGGAGTAGGGCTTAAGAACACGTTTCCTGTCGTGACCAAGATTGACGTATGATGCCTTCCCCGACACAATTAAAGCTTGTGCTAACTCGATTTAGGTTGATGCTGGTTCCAAAGATATCAATGAACTCATCAGGACATCAAAAAATGCCCCTTTCCCTGTGATCAAAGCACTGATCCCAGAGCAAGAAGCTGAGCTTGAAGGTCTGAGGAAATTTCTTCCAACCGTCAAGCCGTTACGTTACGGCACCCAGGACAAAGTAACAATGTTGGCACAAGCTGCTATCATGAAGGAGTAGAGAGGAGAGACAGATGCAAAGATCAGCGACCGTAACAAGTGCATCAAGCATCTCAGGGTTGAGGCCTGCGCTACTTTGGTTCGACGTCGATGTGCAGAGATCCTCGAGACACTCTGGAACCAATACTACGACTCAGATGAGGAAGACAGCATCAAACTCTCTTTTGTGTGTGCGACCGAATTCGAAGAGGCTTGTAAATCTTGGACTTTGGAAGAGGGATCATTTCTGGATGCTTCGAGTTCTGGTGTGCCCAAATTCAGGCGCGATCTTCTGGCCCTGACTGGAGATGGTCATCTGGCACCATACCAACGCCACGCAGAGAAGGCTTTGCTTACCTGCTACAAGCATATTGATAGTATTTGCTTTCGGTCTGGGAGCGAGTCAGACTTTAAGGAGATCGAGAGGATCAAGTCCGACATTTACGATGAATGGGTCCTGCATTTAAGCGGCAATGTCAACCAGACCCTGGATGGATTCTTCCGGAAAGAGATGATGGCATTTCTCAAGCGTCTGCCAAAAGGTACCAACGCAGACCACAAACAATTGCTCGGAAAGATCGTGGAGCTCTTCGGCTGGGACGATGATGACAAGAGGATTCATTGGCAGACCTACGACGCGACCTGCCGAGGCAAGGGTCCTATATCAAGAAATTCAAAGGGAAGGCAAAGGCGGAATCAGGGCAAGAGAAGCCCAATAGTAACTTCTATGCCTGGAGTAATCCCATCTCCAACACCTTTTTCTGGGGCGCTGTCGAGCAGCTGAGACAGCGCTCAGTAGCTCTAGTCAGCAAGCTCATGCAAGAGATGACCGAGAAGATGTCCCAGATGGACACAGAGATACTGGACGAGATCAAAGATCTCAACATGCACCTGTAAAATGTCAGTAGAGCTGAGTACGATTAGAATGACACCCATTCGGCTACCAGGAGGGTTGTCAAGCGCAACTGTCAAAAGGTACGACTTATATGATGGCTTCAAGCTTGCTGAGCTCCAGTGGCGCTTTGGTTACGCTTCGTCTGTGATTCTACCGGTTTTTCTCGAGTCCACCAAGGTGGATCGGATCCACGCGCTGAGGTAGTCGGTTTGGATTCGGAGGAGGATGTATGCTCATGAAGTGAACCAGATAGTTGTCCGCCTACAAACGTCAGTCTAATCAAAAGATAAGCACAGCGATCCGGGATCTGGCAGCGGCGCTGAGGACGACGAGGACGATGAGGAGGAAGATGGGGACGATGAGACCTACCAATCTCAACTCCGGCGGCAAAATTGATTGATGGATGGGTAGGATGGGTGACATGAACATGCTCAGGTCCATTCGGTGAGTTCTGACCTGATCCTCTTTGCCGCTTCGCTGCTAATGTGATAAGATTAAAGATGGTTTAGAGGCTCCCCTCAGCGCGCAAGCGTAGATGCTGAAGTTCTTGGTGGCCTACCCTGTACGCCACCTCTGATTCTTGCCTGCTGTGAATACTCCTAGCAAGGGCATGGTTTGGTATCTTTCTACATCACAGACACTGATTGAAAGTGAAGAACAAAAAAATTGCCCTCGATTTTGGTGACATGTAATCCTCCGGCAGACTTCTAGCCGGTGCAAAACAACTGTCATATGCACTACAACCATGAATTGATGCCAAGATTTAGTGTGCTATCTCAGATACAATTCTTCCCCCCTCTGCTAGTTGCAGTACATGTCCTATCCTCCATGATACTCAGATCGGCGCTTGGATCTCCCAGTATCATTGTGTACATATTCTGGATACATATGCGCATCTCAGCAAGACTTGTATAATGCCTTCAACCTTGCTGAGTGCGAGTGACATTTCGGTTACGCTTCGTCTGTGATTGCTGTGACGGGTTTTTTCGAGTCCACCAAGGTGGACCTGATCCGCCTGCGGAGGTGATCGGTTCGGATTCGGAGGAGGATGTATGCTCATGGAGTGAATCAGATGGTGGGTGGCCTACAAATGTCACTCTTTACATTCCTCGAGACAATTGCACAGTCTTGCCTTGACCTGTTTCATTGTTTCTGCGCGTTGATTCAGGCATCTTGAGGACTTTCTGTCTTGATGTTTCTTGGTACTTTGTTGAACTTGGATGTTTTTGTTGTCAAAATGACTCGCGGACGTTGATGGTTATATAGTGCGCGTCTGAAGAAGACCGTGAAATGAAGACGAGCAACCACATCCAAAGAACTCATCGATCGGGGGACAAGGCTGCACTAAGCCTCTGCATTTTCGTGGCGAGGTAGCGTGTAAGCACGCATTTCCGTTGCCTATCTGTCACTTGTTCGTACGCTTGTCGGTCTTTTCAGCCCGTGTGACAAAGCTGAAGGACTCGGAGGCATCTCATTCGTGTCTCGACGCATACAGCTTGCCAGGGTGTGTGAAGGGGAAGCAATCACCGTACGATTTTCTGCCTGGTTTTCGCCTAGTGTTCTTTTTGCTTCCATCTAATTCCTTCCGATGCGCCTCCATGCTTCTGCAGGACACTGTCGTCCTAGAGACGGCGACTGACCGGTGGGTGTGGATTAGAAAGAGCGGTAAGTTTCAGTCGGTATCTTAGAGGCTCAGATCTAACAGAAGCAGTAGTAGACAGTGAAGCATCGTGCAACTTCTGTCGTTCTACAGCATAAAGGATTTCGATTCATGATTTGGCCTTTCGACAGATCAAAATACCTGGGCGCAAGGTCAATTTGGAAGCGGTATCATCCATCGAAGGCATTTGAAGGCTAAGTGAATAGACTGCCCACACCTTCTGATCTATCTTGAAAGCGGCGGTATTGTTAGGGGCCGACTTTTTCGGACCGTCCTCGAGTTTTCGACGATATGCCGCCTAGGATACTCCCATTGTTCAGCCACAATTGCTATGTAAATGACCAATAGGGCAAAGCACCATTCCAACCAGTTGTTCCGAGAACATAGCCACTCATTCGACATGTTTCTACCATGCTCAACACATCAGTAGCATACGGTTACACGCCTAGTCAGAATAGGAAGGCATGCGGATGCCGGCTGTCCTTCCCCGTCAGCTGATCCTACACCGCTCCCGCGCGGCTATTCCAACAGCCCAGGGATATAGAAGTGTTTGATATTGGTAGGGCAAGAGCATGACGCAATGAGAATCTTCGGGTGGCTGGATGGATAGAGAGAGCAGTAGTGAGCACTGCACAAAACCAAATTGAGATTCGTACCAACCCATTGACTTCCCGATAAGATCACGCGCTTTGATATCTTTTCTCGGTACGACTCATGTACGACGCGCGAATGGCTGGGTTTGCAAGGGCCGGGCTCCCATGGCACTCAGAAGAAGGGCAGTGTCGCGGTTCACGCTGGTAGGCTGTCAGCCTTGCCTCACAACAGAGAGACGAAACATTGATGAAGGGATTCTGAATGCTTTGCAGTACATGTTATTTGGTTTACTTAGACGTATCGTTTCCTGTAGGTCGTCTCTTCGCATTTTGGGATTGTGCCAGGTGAAACTAGAAAGATTCCAGAAGTCGGGATCGTCTTAGATAACCTCCTGCACGCCACTGCATCGGCTTTTTCGTCTCCAAGATTGTCTCAAGAATCAAATGGGCATTTAATCGCTCAAATATCCTTGTCATTATTGTTGCTGATTTAGTTAAAGGGATGCTTTGCTAGGCGCCGGATCCAGGTAAGGCTGTGGATGGAAAAGAAATGGCTGGCTAGAATATTCTGGACCAAGCCAAAGGCACACAATTGGGTGGCGCAAAGTTCTCAGAACTTCACATGCATCTGTACTGATTCTCACGCACGGAAATTGGACGTGGACACAGCCCCGAGAGGTAAACAGCAGTGTTCGTTGTACGGCAGACTTGCACGCGAAGAAGACCCTATATAAATAAGTCATCCAATTTGGTAGGTTTATTCTATAGTCTTGAATTTTTGCGCCTGGCGCGCCTGTCGTGACGTGTTGTTGCACGTTTTTAAACTTTTTCCATGTAGTGTCCTTAATTCTGCGATTCAATCACGATAGGTGGTACCAATCTTGTAATTGTCCGAACTCTCACCATAGCAACGATCAAAATATCGATTCCAATAGTTGAAGAAGATGTTGTGATTTTAATTTTGACTCTAACGACAGCCTCACTTCATGACGGTAAACACTATATCATACTCCTGCATTATATATCGCAATACTCAACCGACGAAGTATGTGCTTTGTCACCTCCAAAAAGTTGTGTCAGGCCCTTGCATAATCGAAAATAGCTTTCTCCAAAATAAACCTGAATATATGCTTTGAGTCTGGATACATTTCGATCATCAGCCATGTCCATCAACCAAGTTTCGCTGTCCGACCTGACAAAATGATGACTTCCCGTGCCTATAGAATAAAACTCGAGCTCATATGATTTAGCTACAGACTCACCCAACAGGTCCCAAAGGAATACTCGCTTGTGGTTTCTTCCCGCCTTGTCCGTAACAGCTATACATCGGATCTTGATGGCCCGTCCATCCCACACACTTCCAGCACTGAAACAGGCCTGTAGGATCGTACTGCTTCTTTACACTCAAGAGTCGATCATAGTTCGCTCCAAAGAAGGTCTGTTCCCAGTTCTCCTCCAACCAGTCGCCCTCGTTCACGTAGCATCCGCCGCCTGGCGTCAGTGCCTTGAACGGCTGTATAGACGCGCTAATCGTGTTCTGCAGCTGTGTGCGCTGCGCAGGCGTGTGTGAAGCTGTCCATCCACCGCCCATGATGACCTCCCACAGACTCTCACGCCAAAGGGGGTGAGCGCTGGACGCACTGCCATCGGGGTGGTTTGCAGGGCCTGTTGAGTAAAGCTGTGCGCTGCCGCCGCCACGATTGGTGTATGAGAATTGCATGGCTGTCAAAACCGCGGAGGTCAATTTACCGATGTCTGCAGGTGTGGAAAAAAGCGATCGGGGGATGAAACGACCGCTTTCGGAGAGTCCTAGGCCAACGGGACCGTTGCGTGCAACGCAGGGCTGTTCGGTGAAGGCATGCCAATCTGAGAATTTGGAGAAGGTATGGTATGAGTTGTTGCGGACTTCTATTCCGGGATATACAGCGAGGAAATCATGGTACTGCTTGGTGACAGATGCAAGAGCGCCGACGTCGTTCGAGGGCATGATGTGCAGTGACACCATATGGTTCGGAAGCAAGAAGTTGTATCCAGCGATACCTTTCTCTGAGAAATGTGTCTGATTGGAGGCCAGTGCTTTGACGATATCACGATGAATCTTCGACTCTGTGATGTCTACAGGTGAGGGCCAGTAAGCCTGGAAGAAATGTACATTCAGCGGCACGGCGGGGTGCAGCTGGAACTTGTACGATGTCAACACTGCATAGTTACCACCTCCACCTCCTCGCATAGCCCAGAATAGATCCGGATCGGTACACTCGTTGATGGTCCGCCGCTGACCATCCGCGGTCACAACTTCGAACTCGACAGCTTGGTCGACCATCAAGCCATAAGTGGGACCGAGCGGTCCATGGCCACCTCCCTGGCCGAATCCCCCTGCGATGCCTACGGATCCGACCGCACCAACCGTGACGAACATATCGAGACGCTCGAAATATTCCCACGCTTCTTGAGCTTGAACGCCAGCGCCAATCTCTCCAATGTTTACATACTGCGTCTTACAGCCGCGAGGTTGGAAGGTCTTGTGATACTTCATGTCTTTCATGTGGTGTGTCCAGATGCCAAGGGAGTTGGCCGCACTTGATCGTCCAAAGTAGTCATGGCCTGTATTCTTGATGGAAACTCGAACTCCGTGCTGGCGTACAAAGTCTATGGTTTTGCTCACGTCGTTTACAGTGTGAGCTTCGACATGGTAGGTCGACAATCGGCCCAACTCACACGTGCCGGAAGTGAGTGATGAAGGATAGACTGAATCCAGATAACAATGCGATTGTCCACAGGTCTCCCAGTCGAGGAACTCCATGGCACCGTACTGTGCCGTCCGAGCGACGCCATCCATGTAAGTGTGCTTGACTCGATGGCACTGCTTACTTGAAGGATCTGAATAGCAGGATGAAGCCCAAGGAACAGTTATCCTCAGATGGCCATCGATGCTCTGATTGAAAGACGACCATTGGCTTTGCGATGGCCAACATTCTTGACCTGGTATGCAAGAATAATTTGAGAAAGTGGCTGGTACATGTAAAGTTGATGTTCGTCCAGACCTATCCGTATGTCTGTCTTTGAATATCGTTATAACAGACAAAGCAGACAAACAGAAGGCCGATGCGCAAATCAGCACAGCCTTCGTGGTTGCAGATGTACGGGTTGGTGTCCTATGTCGTGCTACATGTCGTGGTTCAATGTCCACATGCTTCTCCATCAACAGCGGCGCAAGCTGGCTCAACGCCATCGTCGTAGGACAAAATAACGCTGAATGCCAGCAGCTTGGGTAACGTTTATGTATCCGACGTGTTCTTTGTACAAGGTAGCCAGGAAGTATATATAGAAGAAAGTTTGGAACTTTTAGAGAATAGTGAGCAGAATCGAAAGAGCTGATAAAATCTACCATAACTGAGGGCCGAGACTTGATAAATACAAAGAGGCCATAGAGATGTTGCTTGCAATCACTGGCCAATTGGCTGCGAACGGAGCTCTAAATACATCTTGCAGCTCCGTTGACTAGTTCGCGGAATGCCGCATACGGCAAATGCATGATGGCTGACAGGACACTCAGCCTCAGCCCCAAATGCAAGGCACCAATCGAGGGCGCGAAACGGTTGGAAAGCAATTGGCCTGTCATCGTGTTCTGGAGACGTGATATTAAGGGCGCAAGGCAACAAAATCGAGTCTTGTTGAACGACATAATCCCCTGCTCCTCGTGGCAAACCAAGGCCGTGGTTGGTGGTGCAGGTTGAACCGCGATCGTGGGTGCCCCACTCACTCGGGTCATCATTCGCTTAGCATTCGCCCTTCTGTTGTGAGGAGAACGGGCTGTGGGCGCTGCGACGTTCCTTATCGCACCTGTTCTTATCATCCAGTGTAAAGTCAGAATATGGCGCATCCTTCTTCGTCTTTTGACAACAATGTTGCTCCTTGACAGAGTTATTGAAGCTCGAGGCATACGCAGCAGTTGGGGGCCTCCGTTAGAACTCGGTAGCTCTCCATGGCTCCAGGCCGTCAGCCCCACGTGAGCCCCCAATCATAGTTCATGCAAGGACGTTCGCTCGCAGCACCCCTGCTGCGCCCCCAGAGAACTATATCTGGTGATCTTTTTAGACATCCATAGCTCCATTCATAGCAGCCAATGACGGCATCAGCGAGCTGCGACAATCAACGAATGATGACTGGTAAGGCTTTGACTGCATGCGCATCGTCTTGCTCCTCATATCTGATGTTCTGTCATCATTTCGAGCTCTTCCAGCAGCTCACAGTCCCAGCTGCGACGACCTATTCAGCTAGCCGTAGTCTACTGTGCCCAAGTCCAAGCGATAGATGCGTCGGTTGCATAGGGGTTTGTCCACCATCTCAACGATCAGAAGAAATCGAATTTGTTCCACCAAATGTACGCGACTACAACAACAATGTTGGTCGCTGCGTAAGGAAGGCTCATCTCGATGACACTCCAGACCCACAGAGCGCCCACTGGAGGAGCTGCTTTCATCACGTAGAAGTACCCCTTAGTATTGGCTGCCCAGATGACATAGCAGCCAGCAAAAATAGAGCCGCTAAGGAACACAAGGTTGCGCAGGAGTGGGAATCGGTTTGGAAACTCTGTGTGGGTCAGGTACACCAGGAGAGCGAAAATAGGGGATGCAACAGCGCTGCGCTTGAAGATCTCGTCCCAAACAATGGCTTCGCGGTATTGGTTGTAGACGATGACATCGAGAGTGAAGTGCAGTGCTGTCATGGAGATTGCGTAAAGAATGGCATCTCCTACAGCGCCAACTGGCTCATTGAGGGTTTCTTGGACTTTAACGAGCCTGCCTTTCGGTTTTGCTGCATCGAGTTCTCGCTGCCTTTCGTCTGCCAGCTCAAATAATGTCTTCCCCTTGGGCCCTGCGCGGTCAGGGTGCTTCAGGATGTTCTTAACGCTTTCTTCGTCTAACTCGATAGAAGGATCGAAAGGGTGCGGTGTCGTCTTGTTGGCTTCCTTCGCTCGTCTCTCTTTGCGGTTTCCGGCTGCCATGCTGAAGTAGGAGTTGCTCTAACGCGTGGTTTGTGTTTGTCGTGTGAGAGGACAAATGTTCAGTGCGGCTCATCCGCGGCAGAGGACCCTGAATGACGGCGTGGCCCGAGCGGCTTCCTGGCCTCCAGAACCTCCTTCCTTCCATACACAGCATTTGGCGGGGATACATATTACTCACTTTTCGCTACCTTGACATTTCACAGGCTTGCGACGTGCTTATTTTATCATGAACTGGGTAATTGCGGGCTCGGTGCCGCTCATTGTGATAGGATTTTGGCTCTACACCAGTGCCCTGAGCTTGTCGTTTCCCACCCTGCAAAACAAGCGTATTTTATTGCTCATTGCCCATCCTGACGACGAAGCAATGTTCTTTGCACCTACCCTGCTCTCTTTGACGCGTCCAGAACTTGGCAATCATGTGAAGATACTATGTTTGAGCAGCGGTAAGCTGATCTAGATATACTCGATTGGGCCTCGGCTGACCTGAGCACGCAGGCGATGCAGATGGTCTGGGAGAGATACGCAAGAAAGAGCTGATTAAGAGTGGTCTTCAACTTGGAATCGGAAGCCAAGATGATATTCACGTGATCGAGGACAAGTCAGTATACTCCAGTACATCTTCCAGCGTTGTCTGATTGCATCGTAGGAACTTCCCTGACTCTATAACCGTCACCTGGCACCCCCGATTAATATCCAACCTTTTGACTACCATGTTCGCTCCAAAAATGTCCTCCATCTCGGCCAAAGAACCCCCACAAGCCAACATCGACGCCATCATCACGTTCGACGCTCATGGCATCTCTGGTCACCCTAATCACAAGTCGCTCTACAATGGTGCACACGTTTTTTTGAAGGCGCTCATGCACAGACACAGCGGCTGGGATTGCCCGATCAGACTCTATACATTGACAACAACTTCAATTTTCCGAAAATACGGAAGCCTGCTCGACGCCCCTGCTACTCTGATAGCCGCCATTGTAACTAGAAAAGAGGTCGGGAATTTCCCAACTCCACTATTGTCCGTCAGCTCCCCTTTTGCCTACAGGACTGCGCAAAAGGCTATGACGACAGCACACAAAAGCCAGATGCGCTGGTTTCGTTGGGGCTGGATCTCGTTCTCTCGTTATATGATCATCAACGACTTGAAGAGAGCAAAGACCTCATAAGGTCCTCGAATGACTTTAAATATTACAGCGACCAGCATCATTTCTGGAGGGCCGTTCGCATGTTGGTCCAAATTGAAGGGGGTGATAATGCAAAGGATCAATCGGGCCACGTTTTGAGCTGGTCATCACGATCCAATCCCCATGGTTACTCGAGTGACCTTGAAAAGTAACTTGTCCCTACGTAGCCATTATGGAACATTTTCAGTCACGACGTTTGGCTGTGATGCGGTCACCCTACGATCGTTCGTTGGCACACATGCCACGAATGTAATCGCTGTTTGTAGTCTTTGCTACAGATAAAGACCCTTAACATCTCTGGCAGATGGACGTATCTCGAGATCCTTACGAGCTCAGTGTACGTGCCAGACGAACGGCGTCTAGAGGCGATTGTCAGGATGCCTGACTCTTCAACGTCCCCCAAAACCGACTTTCCCTCTCCACGAGCAAAGACTCTCCTTCGCCGGCTATCTTCGGGGTTCATGCGGGCTCTACCTTCAATCCGTGCCTCATCTCCAAAACATGACAAAGATACTTGTTCACCTGCTGTATCAGACTCAACTTCAAAACGCACAGGATTAGCAGCAAGTGCCGTCGGAAGTGAGCAGCAACTCATAACCAAGCTAGCAAACAATCCTAATCGAACCAAGTCGCCGTGCCCGTATGATCCAGATGCTCATCACTCGTTTGCTAGCGTCGAGAAGCGACGTTGCAGCTTTTGCGGCATGCGAGGCCCAAAGATCGTGCTCAATGATCCGTGTGAGGCTTGTAGGACAGGTAGTGTGGGTTCGCACCTTCACTCGAGCCGCACGCAGGTCGACGATCGTCGAAGACATTCCGCGTACGATCCACATCAGCTGGCTCACCTTGCCAACAGTAGCTCTTCAGTTCTGTTAGGACCTCGCCCTGTCACTCCTGAACGTGCGGCGAAATGGGTGGGTAATCCGCCAAGGGTCTCCCGGCTCCCTCCTGGCATCGTTCGTCTGCATGCGCCCGATACGTCCATGGGTCGGCCACGTGGCGCAGATGCACCGCCTATATCAGGCCCGACACCAAAATCACCAAGCGATGTGAGGTACCTTCGTTCAGGCCAAGGCATTGCTACCACCAGCAGTACAGAAGCGGTCAAGAAGCCAAGAAGCCCAAAACTGCACCACATACACGGTTTGCCGGGTTCAGAAGATTATTCCTTCGTCCATAGACATGAGATCTCTGAACATGCCATTGCCCTCCGTGCCGGATCAGTCAGCCCGTTGACTGATCGAACTCGCTTTCCAAAGGAACCAGGTAATGCCAATGGACCGCCCGACTATTCCAATACAGTACAATACAGTGGCAGAGTGCCTGTCTTTTCTGCTGATGCTCTCGCCACAGCCCAGCCGCAGGTCACGACCGTCATGGTAAGAGGGACTGACCAGAGTGGTAGGCCAGTCATCGATCTCCTCGCGTCGCCCTTGGATACTGCACTGTCTGGTAGTTTAGTGTACAGGAGACGTTCTCCGCAACAGGGCTCTGCAGTAAAATCGGCTCGACCATTCCCTGATGCTTCGTACAGTTCAACCACCAACGGTAGCCAAGATACAGGCAGTACCAGACTAGGCGACATGCGCCTCGAGCTCAAAGGCGGAAATGCGCGGACTGATCAGATACCCCGGCTGAGAGGCGGTATCGGCCACGATGGGCCATCTACGAACACGCTCAGCTTCAAACTGAAGAGATGGCTCCTCACCTGTCATGGTCCTTGTCCAGACGATTTTGACACAGACAGCGATACAGGCCTACCCCCACCTCGCGTTGTATCACCTGAGCGCGTGGCTCGAACTCGGGAAAAAATGAACGGACGCGCACGACTTCCAGCTTATTTGTGCAGAGAACCACAAAGGACTTCAGCATCTGAAAACAAACCCCCAGGTATTGAAGGCTTGCCCTCTCTAAAAACATCTACATCTGATATGTCCGAAAATCCAAAGCAGTCTAAACCGTCTCGCTTTCCCTCTCTCGGTCTCCCGACTCTGTTCCAACGCCGCTCAGACTCACCAGACTCACCAGACTCACCAATCAACCAACCCGCTGCTCTTTCCCATTCTCATTTCAACACTCCCTTCCCACACCTACGCGGCGGTGCAGACGATAGAATTCCACCCACGCTATTCTGGCTTGCGGGCGGCACAGGCAGGAAGCCTATCACTTTTAGTGGCTGGAAACAGTCCCGTCCAAAACAGCGGATGGGCGGGTTGTTCGGAATGGCTGTGTTTGGGGGCAGATATGGACAAGACTTCAGGGTTGGGGCTGGTGTGGAAAGTGAGGGGGAAATATCATGCTCGGCCAGTGTGAAGATTGCCGTGGATGGCGCGCCGAGTGTGAGAGATCCTCAAGACAGTGCCAATGTATCAAAAGCGGCCACGATCTGTAGCCTGGCTCGTAGATCTGGTTCCAGCTCGCGCACATCAACGATCCTGGAGCCGGTCAGGGAAGTGAGCGCAGGCCTTGAAGCGGCTTCGCCTGCGACATGTGCTGATCAGATGGAAGAAAACTCTACACGCAAAGAGGATTTGGTGCCCATTACGGAACCTGATCCTACGTCGCCAGCGGTTCCACTAAACCTTGATGAAGACGAGAACGGAATGCCATTATGTAGCGGCGCATTGCCAGTGGAATCTGAGGCGGGTAAGGCGATAGTCGACTCAGCTTCTTCAGTGCCGAAAGAGGCTGAAGAGAAACGGACACCAGCTTCAGGAGATGCGGAAAGACCGAGAATGTGTGAATAGCTGCTGTATGGTACAGATTCAAGTAGCAATTTTGACAAATGTTGTTCGGTTGTACGTAACATCCAGTACTTCTGTTTCGACCTATGAGAGTGACGTTCTCAGACGGATATACTATACAGTAGACAAAACTGGGTCATTCTATGCATCCATCGTTATCCTGTACGGAGGTAGTTGTGAAGCCATGGAAGGCAGCAGAAGCTTGTCTATACATAAGATGACGTTGGCAGCAAGGCTGGCTCAAGAATGGCAAGTGCAGGCGAGAAGGCTCTCCTCCGAACAGCATCACCAACATTTGCGACTGCAACACCGACACCGACAGCGCAAGCCTCAATTGGACGATGATGTCACAAGACCAGGATAACGTCGAAGCACCTCAAGGGAGGAGACAGCAGTCGAATGCGTCGCGCAGCATCTTCAGCGTGCCCGCGCCCATCAAACAGCTGTTCGACCAATTCCCACTCGTCACGTACTCGACGAACCATCTGCCCCAACGCGCGCCGCGCCAGCGCAACGCAAACGTCTTACACGTCTTCACAACGAGCGAGGGTGCAGTCAGAGGGTCTCCGTCATACAACCCAGCGTGTCTAAAGTGGCAGGTGCGAACAACTTACAAGGTCATGCTTGAACCTGGCTCACCTCTCTTCTAGGCATACCTCAAATTCTGCAGCATCGAACATCAGCTCGCAGCCTCAAGCAACCATGCATCGCCGAGTGGTGCGCTGCCGTTCCTTCTTCCCGCCCAGCCTGACACTACAAAGCACGTCCAGCCACTGCCGTCGAGCAAGCTGCAGCGATGGGCGATGAACAACAGCGAAAAAGCAGTCGACGAGTCAGGAGACCACCGTTACGAAGCATACCTGTCCCTTCTCGACCACCGCATTCGAAGAGCGTGGGTAGGTTGTTAGAGCATCGTTCTGATAGACCTCTGCTAACACCCTCAAGCTCTACAGCATATACCTCTCCAACAACTTTACGTCTATCGCCGAGCCACTATACATCCTACCGACTTCCAGCAATCCCTTCGTACGCCTCACAATTGCGCGCGACCTCCGCCTCGCTGCCGAGAAGGAGTTGCTCAAGTTCTCCGCAATCGTAAGCGCCGAGACTCTCTACAATCAGGCAGAGGAAGCTTTTACAGCGCTCGACTCGCTGCTTGGAAACGATGAATGGTTCTTTGGAGCAGATACGCCTGGTTTGTTTGACGCCAGTGTCTTTGCTTACACACACCTCTTACTGGACGATAAACTCGGCAAGGGATGGCTAGACACACGCCTGCGCGACACGCTAATGTCGCGGCAGCGCCTGGTTGCGCACCGGAACAAGATCGTGGACAATTACTTCCCGCACAGCTCGTGAATGCTGCCTTGCGAAAGTCTCGGCTGGTCCGACCTGTAAACTACTTGTACAACACTGGAGCCTGAGGACAGCATGGCATGCATCACGAATGCCATGCACACATCAGAGCTATGCGATCCACGAATGAGCATGTTGCAGGGGGACACGATCGCGCTCCCCTTTCACGCAGGACGCGGATGTGGGACCGAGTTTTGTCGCGCGGTCACGTTCTCTGGCGCGTACCAGAGACGCGCATCTGAGTCATTCTGCATGCCTGCTCGACATATTTCCTAATCGGGACGAAGCGTAGATGCAGAGGGCGTATACAGTAACTATATAGTCCGCTCCGATCGCCTCAAATCTTAAGGCACCAAGCTTTGCATTCTAGGCTTTGATCGGAGCAAGATTGAACTAGCCAGTTGGCCCGGCCTTTTTCTCCGTCATCAGTCTTGACATCCCTCATCTTGTACTCACCTATGATCTAGCGACCGACCGTATTGCAATAATCCAAAATGACCCAACCGTCTATCAACACAACTTTCGACACCTCGCTTGTGGACCTCAATCCCAACATCTCCTTCTCAACTACCGAATCTGACCCATCAGACGCCGGCATGTCAACTGCGACGCAGAAGAGTTCAGTTCTTGCACCAAGTCCACTGACGGAGGGTCATGAAGATACACCACACGCCTCCCAAGATGTCGCGCCGAAGCAATCAACACCCGCTCAGCACGTCGGCACCCAAGAAGCATACGACCAGTGGGCCTCTGTCTACGATTCGGATGGCAACATGCTGCAGTCCATTGACGACGACGAGCTCAACTCCCTGCTCCCTCCCCTCCTCGCTCAAGTCGCCTCACTCCCCTCCTCCAACATCTCTGTCCTCGATCTAGGCTGCGGCACAGGCCGCAACACGGCGCGTCTGCTGTCTCACCCCTGGCCAGCCTCCAAACGCATCGCTGTCACGGGTCTCGACTTCAGCGCCGGCATGCTAGCAGGCGCCGCCTCAAAGCTCAGCTCACTCGCCGCTTCAAACAAATCCCTCAACCTCCGCCTCGAACACTGCGATCCCTTCCCCCTCCCTCCCTCCCCGCCTTTCTCCCCCTCCACCCTCGCACTTCCCCCTCAGAACCTCCTCCTCTCCACCCTCGTCCTCGAACACATCCCCCTCCCCACCTTCTTCACCACGCTCACCTCGCTACTCACCCCGGACGGCCTCGCGGTCGTGACAAACATGCACCCGCAGATGGGCTCATGTTCACAAGCCGGCTTCGTCAACGCAGAGGGCGTCAAGGTGAGGGGTGAGAGCTTCGTGCACAGCCCGGAGGAGACGGTCTCGGCCGCAAGGAATGCAGGACTGGAGGTTGTTAGTACCAGGGAGAGAGGCGTCAGCGAGGAGGATGTGGAAGCTGGGGTTGTGGGCCACAGGGGCAGGAAGTGGATTGGGTGGAAGGTGTGGTTTGGGGTTGTGGTCAGGAAGCCGTGAGGAAGCCGTGAGGAAGCCGTGAGGAAGTCGTAAGGAAGCCGTGACGGGGGATTGTGACGGTGTAGATGAAGTAATCAACACAGTTGGACAAGCAAGGAGGATATGTGGATTCGTTCAAGTATTAATACTTGGATGTCGAAAGTTTGTCGTATTGCAATGTATAACCGTCGCTCGCTCGCTCGGTTGATTGAACCCCGTCCAGCCCCGTACAGTCCTGTCAAGTCCAGTCCAGTCAAGTCCAGTCAAGTCAAGTCCAGTCCAGTTGATGATCAAGACTTGTACCTGTACCTGTACATGTACAGCCATACATACATACATGCATCCAAACAAACAAAAAGAAATAAGAAAAAGGGCAAGCAAGCAAGCTTCATAACCGCTAAAAAAACACAGGAACGGGATAAGACATCCATCCATTTATCCATCCATGCATCCATTGAGTCCGTCCATGCATCCATCCATCTATCGATTCCATTCCATTTCATTTCGTCCGTCCGTCCATCCACCTATCTCTATTCCATTCCACTTCATCTGTCCGTCCATTCAGTAAGTAATCACCTGACAACTCACCATTCAAACATCATACTTATCTACACGTTCCTGCCATTCTTTACTCGAGAAGAAATACTCTTGCTGTGGAACAGTAATCCCTAAGTCAACCTCCAAGACTGACTTTAATTTGAAGTAGCGGGCTTTTCATGCTGAGTGAGTGAATGACTTTTGTCTTCTCTCGACTAAATATCAACCCCCCTAACATCTTCCTCCTCCCCCCTCTGCTTCTGCTTCTGCTTCTGCCTACAGATAGTGTTTCCCCACGTGCGGAAAGTACTTCCTACGTCGTAGCGTCGCCTCCGCGGCTGCTAGACATGTCTCAACACACGCGGTCCACGCGCGGAGCCCGGTGTCCAGCTCACTCGTGTGCGAAACCCAGGGTAACGCTTGCGGAGGCGAACACTCGTCCGGACTCGCCAACGGGACTGTGCTCGCTGGCCTGGCTGTTCGCAAGTCAACGATCCGCGTCAAATCTCTGCACAGGGCAAAAAGAAAAGACGGCGGCGCTCTCACGACTCGCCCAGCACGCCGGCCAGCCCTCTTAACACATCGCCCACGCCGATGCCGTCTGCGCCGGTCCGCTTCTTGACTGCGTGATCGCGTTCTTCCAGGCGCTTCGCTGCGGTGCCGAGGATGCGGTCTGCGACGCGCTCGGCGGTGTTGCGGTACTGTTCGATTTTGTGGACGCCGTCTGCGAAGAGGTCGATGTTTGGTTCGAGGGATTGACTTAGTCTGTTGAGGTGCGATTGCAGCGCGGAGGGAGTTGTGAATGTAAAGGTGAAGGCGGAGGATGGCGGTTGCGCTGCGGATGTTGTAGGAGGGGGTCGGAGTTGAGAGAGGATGGCGGCTTGCGCTGGGTCGAGGAGCGAGGTGTCGATATCTGCTAATGAGACTGCTGGTGTATTGAGTGGATCTGCTGTTGGAGCTGCGGAAGGCGTTGATTTTTGCAGATTTTCCCAGGCGGCTTTCTCTTCTTCGAGTCTGACCAAAAATTAGTGGACACTTTGATGGAGGTTCGCATTGCATACCGTTTGATCTCCTCTTCCAGCTCCTGTAATGTGATTTTGTTCTTCTCGTTCGTTGGATTCGGCTTCTTGACGACCGGCGGCGCTGCTGTCTCTTCCCTGCTGAACCAATCTGAGAGCTCTGGTCGATTTGCAAAATCATCTATCAGCTCCTGCTGTATCGCCCGAGCAGCCATGATCGCGTTGGCATTCTTAACGTCGCCCGACGGCTTCTCCGGCAGTGCCTGAGACCCACACCATGTGAGCAGCTGCTTCATTCGCCGCGGCTCGGGCAGACTTTGCTCGATGTATTTGTAGTAATCCGCTACGTCAATTGCTGAGTGTGGGAGAGCTAGACTCATGTTAGTCGCGTCCCGGCAGCTGCATATAGGCGACCTCTAAGTGTCCAATTACTCACCATTTGACATGCCGCTATCGATGAGCGAGCTCGCTCTCCTGCCGCGCAATCCCGTGCTGCTCCGCCTGTGCCCGTCTTTGTTACCCTTGCGCATCTCCTTGTTCCGTGTGATGACGGGCGTGTCTGCAAAAGGGAGCATGATCCGCTTGGCATTCGGATCCCGCTCCTTTGCAGCATCCACATCATGCTGATTCGGTGTCCGCGCCCCTGCAAACGCATGTGGGGCTTGCTCTTCCGGCGCCGGAGTCACCTGCTTCTGTTTCTTCTTCTGCGGTTCCGAGGGTGCTTTCCTTCCAGTGCGCTTTGGCTGGAGAGGCTCCACAGACTTTGGTCTGATCTCGAGGCCATTCCTGTCGCTAGAGATGCGCGCCGATCGTCGTCGGTTCTGTGTGTCTGAAGATTCCGGATCAACTGTCGCAAGTGGCTTCTTCCGCCGCACCGGCGCTTTAACGGGTGCGGGCTCCGGCGATGAGCGTAGAACGTCCCTTCGTCGCGTGGGCTTTGCAACCTTGTCTTCTGGTACGCTATCTTGCAGTGGCGCGGCCTGCGCCTTGGTAGTCTTGCGCGTTGTGCGCCGTGAGAACTGGAAGCCGTCGTCATTCTCATCGTACGCGATCTTGGCAGCCTTCTTTGTAGTCGCGGTGATTGCAGCCTTCTTGCCGGCTCCGTTCAGGTCGGGCTTTGCCCTCTTCGGCGCAGGCGCATCATCATCGTCGAAGGCCTGCCTCGCGCTGCGTCGTCGCGTGCTGGGACGGTTCGTGGCCATGGGGAGGGATGCAAGCGGGGAGCGCGCGAAAATAGTGGACATTGAGTCCGCGGCGGTGTACGTGAAGTTGGTGTTGTGAGTGCGCAGAGTAGCGTCAAAGCGCGTGCATGAGCGCAATAAGCCGGGTCCAGTCGAATAGATGCAGAGGCGCGCTTGACGGTGGACCTTTAGATAAGTCGTATTCACAGTCGTAAAGATTGACGTTAACGCGAATAACCTCGAGCTGTAGTGAAGTGTGCGGTCAACGTGCGGAGCAGGGTTGGGGGGTTGTGCATCGTGCATCGTCACTTCCTGCCAAGATGTAAACAAACTCTAGCATCACGTGACGAACTTCAACATCACAACCACAATCACATCTACAACTTCAACACTACCTACACGAGCTTATGGCGAGCCCATCGTCGACGGGTAAATGTGTGTATTTCATGTTGAGATGCCCTTGAATCAGGCTCAATGACCAAGACGCTACAAAACGCCGCGGAAAGAGCAGCCCCTTTAGCCGCCATCCATATGCAATCAATCCCCCGTGTATGCTATCCAGACACACTGCTTGCATCTGTTGAACATGCAGTTATAAATATTTATTTCCCTCTACGACATACCAGCTCCAGGCATCGGCCCAGTGACGCCCTCAGGCGCCATACTACCCTCGATGCGGCGCTTCGCATCCTGCTTCTCCTCGTTGGAGGGGTTGTTCTTGCGCATGTCAGGAACATGCGATGGCCTGTCAGGACTGTGACCAATGGACATGCCAACGCGGACCTTTTCGTCATTAGTACTACGAATGCACAGGGACAGAATTGTACTCACGAGTGTTTCCAAGGCAGATCGCGAATTATCGACGAGATCGTCGTCGTATCGCATCTGCCCGGGTTCAAAGAGCAGCAATAGCGTGCTGCCGCCGAACTTGAAATAGCCCAGCTCCTCAGCCCGTTTGACCTTCTCGCCCTTGCTGCGAGTGATGACTGTGCTACCGACCATCATCGCACCGATGCAAATAACCATGACGCGGCCGTGAGTGACAGAGTCAATGGGGCAGATTACACGCACGTTCTCTCCGTAGACATCAAGCGCTGAACGAATCGCCATCGGGTTTACCGTGTAGTACTCTCCCTCAATGGTCTTCGGCTCGTCCATGATACCATCGACAGGAATATGGAAGCGGTGGTAGTCCTGTGGCGCAAGGCGGAAGATGCCGAGCGAACCACCCTGGTAGCGTGCGGCATCTTGAGGGTACGCGTCGCCTAGTAGGCGTTCGATTGTGAACTCGCGGCCCTTTACCCAAATAGACTGTGCCTGATCGATTGTATTGAATACAACACTTCGGCAATCAGCCGGAGATACAATCACCCTTGGGTCCTCCGGAGCCGAGCAGGGGCGGGCTTCTGGTTTCAGAGCTCGGTAAAAGAATTCATTGAAGTTCTTGAACTGCGAGATGGGGAGAAGCACTTCTGACATGTCGAGCTGATGGAACGCAATGAACGGTTCAATCTCCTTCGCAGAGGCTGGATCATCGTACTTCTTGCCCTGCTTGATGCTAAGAGACTTGAGCAGTTTGCGAATGCGCTTCTTCTCCATGTTGTTGGCTTTCAAACCCTTATAGAGCATGCGGATACCCAGGCGAACGTACACACTCATACGCTCCTCGTTGATCTGACCTGTGAGACGATCTTGTACGAGAATGTTTGCAGAATTAGCGCCCAGCTTGTAGCCACCATAGGAAATCTTAGTGATGACCTTGGAGTACCACTTGCGCTGGGCTTGACTTGACGTGACGAAACCCGACATGACAATGTTGTTGACTTGCTTCCAGTCCTGGCTAGCGCATGTCGCAATGTGAGTAATGATATTAGCGTCAGACCGCTTGTTCAGCTTCGGTTGGTGACATATTGGGCATTCGCGGATCTCAATGACGTGCTCTTCGCCAGTTTCGTCAGCCAGATCGTCCACAAGGAACTCGCCCTCTTCACCCTCTGTACCCAATGAGTTGGTCTCTAGGACAGGAATGGACGTCCTCGAGGCGTTCTGGTTGATCGGAGTAAGCTGGCCAGAGGCCGGTGTCTGTGTACCCGGCGTAAACAATGTTGTGTTTCCGCGCTTCTGAGACTCTTGCTGTTCGATCTTTTGTAGCTGATCCTCTAAGCAGATGACGGCCTCATCAAACGTGAGCAATTCGTCGCCGTTGTGGCTGGCCATGAAGCGGCTGAAGAAGCTGTCGATGGTCGAAGCATGTAAAGTTGAGCCGAGTGTATCGAGCATGGTGGTTAGCTCGATCTTGTCGATGAGACCACTTTCATCGGCGTCGTACTGCTTAAGCATGGCCCTCCAGAATTGTTGTCGCAGGGCTCTGTAAGGAAGATACTTGGCACGAATGTATAGTGTTGGGGCGTGCTTCGCTTCCCATCGCTCCTTGTTCTTCATCTCTATTGGCAGAGTGTATGTCTTCAAATCCTGGTCGTCGACGGCCGCTGGATCGACATTGATCGCGGGTACAGGTGCGAGGTTTCCGTTGCTGTCCACGGCTGGCGCGCTAGTGGGTGCAGGAGGTAACGATCCATTTGAATCTTTTGCTGAAAGCGAGCTCGCAGAGTGCTCCTTTTTCAAGGACGGCTTGCCCATGCGGGAGAGGCTGTGCGTGGATGATGAGCGCGAGACGGGCAAACGGAAACGAGATCTTCTCCCATTCTCTGGGAGGCCCGGAGAGTCTGAAGGTTCTGGAAGTTTGTAGAGTCCTGTGTGAGGGTCTGCTGTCGGTGCTACAGAAACAGCCTTCTCCAACGGAAAGTTGACCATGCCGACATAATCGTTGCCGGAGAATTTGTCCTTGTCGATGACTGTGAAGTTTACAGAATAGTTGACCTCATGACGCAGGACTTGGAAGACAAGCTTCTCCTCATAGACTGGGTTCAGGTCATGCCTGACAGTTCTGGTGCGGTACGTCTTTTTGCCTAGAGAGGTCACGACGAAGGGGTCCATGTCGAAGGACGTCCGTGTGACGTTCTTCTCAGGAGGCAGATCTGTGATGTTGGACACTTCGAGGAACAGCACGCCTGCAACCTCTGACTTGTCCGAGTATTCGTAGCCTAAATTCTGCTTGGCCTTTTTCTTGAGTCGTGCCATTCTCAGCTTCTTGCGGCGCTTTTCCCGCTTCGCTGCCTTCTTGGACTCGTCGTTCGCTTCGTTTGAGCTCTCGCTCTCGTCGTCATCGTCGAGGTCGGTGCCTGCACTGTCGGCGCGCAGCAGGCCATTCTCGTCAGACTCGTCAGGGCTCGACTGGCCGGCAATGGCGAAGAACTTCTGCATGATCTGCTCGGGGACGGCGGTAGGGTTGCTGGTGTCAACGAGGGTGAATTGAATCTGGATGTCGCCCGAGACGTGTGACGACTTCTTCCCCCCGCGGCGCGATTCGAGGGGAAACCACTGTGGCTCGGCAATGGGCTGGCCATGGGCAAAGACATCCTCGAGAATGACGTCAAACTCGCCCATGTAGTCCTTGCCAAAGCGGTCCTTGTCCCAGCAGGTTGCCTCAAGCAGGAGACTCTGCTCGCCCACAATGGGCATCTCGAGCGTGATGTTCCATTCAGGGTTCAGGGTCTTGTTAATGGTCGGGGTGGCTTCCTTTGCATCGCCGAGGGAGACGACGAGGTACTGCACAGCTGCAGTCAGCTCGGGCACTACACTACAGACACGCAAGGCACGTCGATTTCACATGTGTGCGTGGGCATGGAGGCGGAGAGGACAGCAGATACTCACAGGGTCAGAGGTGCCACTCCTGTCCTTTGCAGCTAGGTTCCGGCCCTGCGTCTGTCAGCGGGTGCTCGTTCTCCCCAGCAGGTACCACGGCGGGCGCGCGCACCTTGATTACGTTCGCCCGCAGCACCAGGCCTGGCTTGACGTCGCTCATGGTTCGTTTGGGGCTGCCCTGGCGGCTGGTAGGTACGCTGTTGACAGAGGTGGTGCTGGTGTTCTGCTTCAGGCGTTGCGGCAGCGAGAGGCGAGACGTGAATGAGGGCCGAGGAGGCATCTTGGTTGACGTCGCCGCCGCTGGCTAACGCGTCCCTGTGCAGCCGCTTGTGCCGGCTACGAGCAATGCCACAACCACCACCAACGGGGCCTCGGCCGCGCCTGTTCGTTGACGTAGTGGTGGATAATATGGGCAATGCGCAATTGGCCGCACGCCGCCGCTGCAAGCTTGGAACTCCACCCAGCTACAACAGCGCAATCCCTCCGCTCGTTGCTGTTGCACGTCGTGTATCAACCAATGGGGCCAAGAAGCCCAGGGAGCTTGTCGCGCGCCGCGGATTGGCGAGCGTGCAGCGGTGGCTTGCGATGATGCAGAGGGGGAAGACGAGACGTATGTTTTCTGGGCAATGTCGAACCTCACAACTCAAGGGGGCTCAAAGGGGGGGGGGAGGGGAGGCAGATGGTAAATAGGATAGACCAGGATAGCAGGTTCCGGGCCAGGCCCAGCTCGGTATGTGAGCACGCAGCTGAGGACGACGGAGGCCCGCAACGGACGGGAGGTGCGGCTGCTGGCTGGTTCCAGTTCCAGTTCGAGGACGCCTCTTGCTCTTTCGCAGTGCACCGCAAAGCCTTTGATCAACGGCACAGTGCGCAGGCCATGGCCAAGTACGGAGCAGCCACCACTTGCTGTCGTTGCACTGTGCGTGCGTATAATTAGCAGACGGCCGGTGGGCTGCCTGAGATCATGGCGCAAGGCATTCATTTCCACATGAGGCCTGTCGCTCAGTGTCTCAGCACTCGACAAACCGTCAGCACTCGACACCGAGCATAAGCAACCACAAACTCTAAAGTCCGTACTGTGTACGTAGCACCTCCACGCGCCGACACCGATGGGGAGACGTAGCCGTCAGCTTCCGTGCCACCAGTCCGCACCGTCGTTGTGGTGTTGAGCCCAACGTAAATGCCTCACGTTAGCACAAACTCGTAGATTGTCTTTATCCACCATACAGAGCCCGATTTTGTGTCTTTGCCAGCCGCGGCTCAAGCGTCAAAAAACGGGTTCCTTCCTTCATCGAGCGCTGGAGGGGTAGACTGGCGTTGTTATCTAGGACGCCTAGGGCTCTACGCGAGGTGCTCATGAGCCCCTAGCCTCATGTATACTACTTTGTTTCCTGCTGTACTGGACTTGGACGAGCACCTTCCTCGTTTAGTCAACAGCGGTGGTAGGATTGTGCTTGGTATACCAGCAACATGATAGCACATGACTGGACTCTGGTTCTGCCTTGAGGGCCCTTAGATTGTATCATAGTATGTTGTGAGCAAGGCAGCCTTACTCCCAGTTCGTACAAGACAGTAAGCTGGCGATCACTGGGCGCCGTGCAACGTCACTCAAAGTCTCATCCTGTGGCTTCGCAGTCCCCAATAATGTCCGGCTCACTGATCTGCCGGATCTGTGTTCTGACCCACCCCACACTCTGCGCGCGCCATGAGGACCGTCCTCATCTCTGACGACGAGCTTCAAGTATTGTACGGGCAACGTCATGGGCTGGCATCTCGTACATACCAAGCTCCCGACTGCCCGCCGGACGAGGCGCGGGCCGTGGCTGTTTTAGCGGATTTTGGCAATGAATTGCAACTGCCGCGGGTTGATCATCGTCTCGACTCTTGCATGAGCTTGTCAGCACGGATTGCGCCACAGAACAACCCTGGAATAAGCTTTTGACTGCACTGGAGTCGGCTTCATTGCGGAGTTGTCTTCTGATGGAGACTTTCAAGCTTGTTTCGTTCATCAAGAGCCAACCTTACTGGCGTCAGCTGTGCTGTATTCAGAAGCACGTGATTCGATGTCTGTTGTGACGATAAATCTTTTTGGAGAACTGTCTGTACGGTCATATCGCATTTGGTTGCCCTTGGTCAGAACTGGTGCTTCTCTCAAATAGACTGGTTTCCCCAACTTTTGCTGGCGCTTGCTCTTGCATTGCTTGAAAAGTAGTAGGTAAACGGTGTCAAAGAGGGTCGCAGCGTATAACAAGGATGCAAACACTTTGTCCAAGGTGTTACTCGCTATTCACATGGCACGGTATCTTCACTTGAGGTTGTTACTGGGCTGTAGAGCTTAGAAACACCGAGATCTGCAAACGTTCTGGCACACATACCCTGCAACATGAATGGTTTGTGTCAATGTTCTCCACAAGGTATCGAAATCCGAAGCGTGATGCATTGTTCTTGATTCAACTTTGCTATATCACCCGGATCATTAAAACCTATACTAGAACAAAATCGAAGTAAGCATCCAAAGGACTTCGACAAAGGATTTGTGCGTGATGTTTTGGCCCGCTCTTGAAGCAAAGGCCCTGTCTTTACTAAAAACATCTCGACAAAGCAATGGTAGATGTACAGTTAGCACCCAGCACTAGTGGGTAGTTACACAATCCGTCGTATCACTCAAATTGATTGTTCCGCAGGGGATCTGGTGCTGCGTAACCTCTGCGAAACAGGAAGCTTTGCAACCTGTCTTCCATCCTCGCAAGCTATCTGCTGTCAGCAATTTTAGCCATTCAGAGAGCGCCTGACTTACAAAACCGGGCCTCACAGCACCATCCTTGATCCAGAAACCATAGCTGCCCATCATGTTCGCCATCATGATGTCCGTGGACAGCCGATCGCCGACGATAGCAATCTGGTCTGGCCTCGTTACGCCCGAATCTGGATGCGCTCGAAAGTAGGCCATGACTTCATCCTTGCAGCCGGGCTTCTTGGTCGGGTGCTGCAGTACCTTGACTCCAGTATTGGCCTCCAGAACTGCTGCTTGCTTGAGACCGGGATCTGAGTTGGTGCCGGCTGTGTTGGAAACGATGAGAAGTTTTGAGCCTGGGTATGCTTCGCGCAGGCGTTGGAAATGCTCCTATCTTGGAATCAGGGTTGTGTCATTCGATGTAGCATTGACCAAGAAGAATGGACTTTTTTGCGAACGATGAATACATTCGCGCTCGAGAAGGACGTTCGTGCTCAATGGAAGGCATGTAGAGATCGATTGCATGAAATGGCAGCTACAGTTGCAAAGGTGTAATCCCAACAAGGTACCTAACTTACTTTATAAGGCTTGTGTATTTCGTCAGTATGCGGAATGGCAAAGCAATTGTCCTTGTCAAGGACTACGGCCCGTATATCAACTTCTTTTTCCCCATCTTTGCCAGTCGGCTTGGGAAATGCTTTGGACAGGGGTATTGGCAGATGATTGAAAGTCGGTACTGTATGCTGTGGAAGACAGAGAGTTGGGTCTCGCAGTAATCGAAAAACGTTCAACGTTCCTGAAACGTTCATCCACATTGCGAGGAAATGGTGAGAGGATGTTGCGGTGATGGAGGATGACTAAGATAGCAACCGCGCTAATGAATTAGCCAAGCGCGAGGTCGAGCTGTGCGACTGCAACTTTCGTGAAGCACCGCATCGATCTTCGGCCGCCCCACAAACACGTCCGCCTCCTCGACGTAAGCTATTGACACAAACCGTATAAATCTTCGCGACCCGAAGTTCTGCGCCGACCCGTCTCCCTTGCCCGCCAACGCGCTTGCCGAACTCTGCAAGAGCCTTCGAACACTCCCTGTCCAACATTGACCTTACGTACAATTCGCGATACTCGCCCGATCGATAAACGAACGCGCAAACTAGACTGCCAAGATGACGAGCACCATTGGTATCCCGATCAAGCTTCTCAATGAGGCCGCTGTAAGTGGGACACTGCAGGCAACAGAACTTGCGCTGACACTCTTCAGGGTCACATTGTCACTCTTGAGATTACTTCTGGCGAAGTGTACCGCGGCAAGCTCATCGAAGGTGCGCCTCTGGAGATTCCCCAAGTTGTTGGCAAGGTTGTACTAACAGCTACCAGCCGAGGACAACATGAATGTGCAGCTCAAGGACATCACCGTAACCGCGCGCGACGGCCGTGTGTCGCATCTTGAGCAGGTCTACATCAGAGGCAGCCACGTGCGATACTTCATTGTCCCAGACATGCTGAGGTGAGATGGTGTGTAGACCAACATTGCACAGAATGCTGACTGAGTCCAGGAACGCACCCATGTTCCGATCGAGAGGCACACGAGGCCGCGGTGTCGGTCTGGCACGTGGTCGCGCCACTGTCATCAGGGCGAGGGCCAGCGGTGGCCGAGGTGGACGACCTTGAGAGGGCTGGAATTTGAGGGTTGATGAATAGATGAAAAAGCCAAACAGAACATACCCCACGCGAAGAGTGCGCGCAAGCAAGAACTTGACAGGTATGAGGTCTGCTCTGCCTGATCAGAATAATGCGCTGAACCAACAAGTAGCAAGTCCTTCGAGAATGCTGGACCAAATGAGATACCAGACATTGGCCATGAGAGATGATCGAAGATGCGATTATTGTGCAACGATTCCAGGAACCATTGTGAGACCAATCTTAGACATTTGCATCCGTTTGAAACTACAGTTGACAATTCTATTCGAACGCAGGTTCACATGTATAATAAGCTGTACAGTCGTTAGCGTCAGTGAACCCCACCCACCTCCGGAACTGCCCATTGGAGCATTACCACCGTCTGCACAAAGCGCCATGGACATCAAGAATCCACGACGCATACTTGCACTGGGTGTGCCAGGCTCTGGCGTACTCACAATCTTAAAAGGTAATTTGGGTGCACGTGTAACAAGATCTGACTGCTAATCTCTTCTAGAGCTTACGGGCTCCGCGCCAAAACCCACTACCTTCGAAGGCAGAGAGACCATCGCAGGGCTTTCACACGAATGGCGTCTCGAGACGAAGTACTATACGGCGACATTGCCAGTATGGCTTGACGAGATCATAGACGTCCCCGAGTGGCGCACCGAATTCACCAAGCCTGAAGCCCGCGAAGTGGTAACTGTGCTTGGGGGCTGGATATATTGCTTCAAGAAGCCGGTGGACACAAAGGATCTTGACCTCATAAGGGACACAATGCAAGCGATATCTGACGTAATTGAGCGCGCATGCGGGTACGCTGGCGATACTGTGTGCCTAGCAGTCGCGATGCCGCAATCCACTATGCCCTACCTTGAAAAGCCGAGCGACGAGTGGGAGGAGATGTGCATGGAACACGGCTTTGAGTTTATTGACGCAGAGGCGAAAGGTAAGAATGAATTTGGGGAAGCGGTTGGCCTACAAAGGATCAAGGAAGCGCTTGAAGCTGGTGAGTGGGAAAGTGGCGTCGATTTGAGCGGAGTCGAAGGTGATGAAGCGAGCTTTGCGGCTGAGGAGGCTGAGATGAATATGGAGTTGTTCAGCATGAAGGATGCCCTGCATGGCGAAGACAGAGAGGGCGAACTGGACGACAAGGACGTGGAAGAGCTGGAGATACTGATGAGGAAAATGGTTGCTATCAAAGGTACGTCAAGATTTTTTTTGCTCCCATAGGTGGTAATGTTGCTGATTGATGCAGAAATGGGAGAAGGAATGGAGGAGACCGAGCGCAAACGGTTCGCGGCGAAAGCTGTCAATGACTTGATGAAGGAGTTATGAGAAGACCACTGCAGCGTTTAGACATTCACCCTGTGGCTACCAGAGCCCAGAAGCATCACACCACCTTTTAAAGATGAGCTAAAAGGAAAACCTATAGCAGGATAGTGAATTTTGTCAGCCGGTGACATGTTCACGACAAGGGTCACGAGAACAACTTGAAAGAGCTTCAGCTGGGTGAAGAAGCGTGTACAGAGAGCCGCAGCATTATAGCTTGCAGGGAATGCCAAGTAGTTTCGCAGTCCTCTCAAGAGCGTATTAGAGAGACCATAGATTATAGGCTGCACAACCAGTATGTGCCGAAATACTGAGTGCTATTCAAGTTGATGTACAAACTCGATGCTCAAAGAGGTTAGGCTGTACCTACAGGACATTCTTCGGCTTTTCTACCGTGGGCGATCGTTCCTGCACCCCACACTTGCTACTACAACTAAGTTGTATGGATGGAGCAGAGAAAGGCTAGGGACTCACTTTCTGTGTGTCTCTTAATCTCGCCTCCGATACTTGCAATGGCTGATACATATACAGTGTGACCGGTGTCGTCACAAGAAATTAAAGGTTTGTCGGCTTCAAGAACCATTACACCACCGACACTAACACTATATAGTGCTCGAAGGAGCATCCGACCTGCAAGATATGTGCACAGAGTGGGGCAACGTGCCACTATAGCGGTAAGATCATTAGATCGCCACTGACAAGAGCGTATAGCCCACTACTGAATTTTTGCATGCTTAATTGCTAAGGAGATGCCAGCTACCTTACAAGTGTCGAGAAGAGACAACAAGGACTCGAAGCTATTGTATCCCAACTTCTTCCAGGCGTCAACATTGATGGGCTGCTCAATTCGCCAGACCTAGCACAGGCTTCTCCGCTTGCTCCGGGTCCATCTACCCCAGACGTGTTGCGTCCTGCTTTGATATCGAGTCCACGCAGCGACTCTGATCCCGTCACTCTACATGATCCAGTCCTTCCAGAGGCCGTTCCAATTAGCGCGGATGGCTTCAACTGGCAAGAAGAGGATGCAAATGTCGATAGCCTGACAGATGGCATGGCCGCGCTTTCTGTCGAGCCTACAGGTGTAGGTTACCTAGGTAAACCACTCAGACATTCACTCTTACCATTACTTGATGCTTATGATTCCTTAGGCTCAACATCTGGTGTGGTATTCCTGCGATGTTTACTGGACTGGGCAGGCTTCTTACACCAGTCACAAGCACAGCCCCAAGTACGACATACCGAACGCTCTACGCTTCTCACTAGCGTGTTGGCGTCATCACAGGTCTCACACGCTGCTTTGACAAACCAAATTGCATCAACGCTGATTGATGCGTACTTTCAAGAATATCATTGCGTCTACCCGTTTGTACATGAGGCAACTTTTCGTGCCCAATACCACGAAATCGTGGCGCGTCCGGCAAAACGGTCCTGGGATATGCTCTATCATGCCATCTTAGCACTAGGGGCGTGGTGTCTCAACAAAGACCAGGTAGGTCTCGAAGACTACTTGTACCGTCGAGCACTGACCCTAGGACAACACGAATCAGTGTTTGAGACGGCCAACCTGACATCAATTCAAGCCTTGATACTACTGAGCAACTTAAGTCAGAAAAGAAATGCTCCAAACACGGGATGGAATCTTCTCGGACTTGCCGTCCGCAACGCCTTAAGTGTCGCTCTGCATAGGGAATTACCGCATTGGAATATCAGCCTTATGGAACGAGAGAACCGCCGAAGGGTCTGGTGGGGCGTATACATCTTTGACAGCGGTGCTTCGACAACTTTTGGACGAGCTATCATGCTTCCAGATCAGGATTCCATGAATGTGCATGCCGTTCTAAATGTTAGCGATGAAGTATGCTCAACAAACGCCGAATCCGCCGCGTTGTGCTAACTACAGCCAGGCACTCACACCTCAAACAACCGAACTACCACTTGAGTCGACAGAACCGACCCTTTACTCTGCCTTGAAAGCACAAAGCGATCTGCACATGCACACCAACCACATATCGAACCGGCTACTCGCGGATCCAGGTCTATCTGCGGAGGCGGCGCTCTCCATCAGCAATTCCATGGATACCTGGTCACACACCGTGCCTCCTTATTTTCAGCTCGACATCCAGTCCACATGCCCACATCGGTGGTACACATTCGCTAAATCGCGATTATGGTGGCGATTCTGGAATCTCAAGATCATCGTCTTTCGCCACATTCTGCTTCGGCGCGCTATATCCGAGAGAGGTCAGATTCCAGATCCAGTTGCTCAAATTAAGCAAGAGGAATGTACACGGTTGTGCATCGAAGCTGCGAACGATACCGTCACATCCATACATCAGTATGCTAGTCAAGGTCTTACTAGATTAGAAGGCTGGTATGCCACGTAAGTGCTGACTTCTCAGTCTGTGAACGCTTCATTTACGCATACGTCTAGGTATTTCCTCTTCCATGCAGCACTAGTCATGAGCTTGTGTATCATCAGTTTCCCACAATCTGCTGAGCTGCCAATTTGGCATCAAGCAGTCCGTCTGGCACGGAGCACGTTTCGAGATCACCTGGTTGAGGATTCTCTGTCTGCCAGGTGCGTCGCCATCCTTGATCAGGTTGTCACAATCGACGATATAGATGCTGGCATATTCCAAGATGTCCCCCAACTGGATCGAGATGCCTTGAGCAACTTCCCCTGGTCTGTCGAATCGAATGAGCTCTTCGACTCCTTTGACTGGGACCTGACCACGAGCGGATTTTAACCTCAGATTGTCATGAATATCAATTGTATATGGTCACGTCCGGTTCTATCAAGAGCGACCGTATCATCTCACCATTCGGTATGTCGTTCGTCTCTGCGCGCTGGACGGCCGCTTCATATGAGGTCTCAATACCAGCTGCAAGATGTCGTGCCGCCAGACGGTCCCTCACTATTTCTGGAGCGACATCGACTAACCACCTAGATCTCGTCAACGCAAAGCTGCCAATCAGATTATCAGATACACATACTTTTCGTCACAAAGACTAGCAATTTGATCCCATGGCTGCTGGTTCAGGAGCGTGTAGTTCCCCTCGACGATGACAATCCGATTGCGTGAAGAGAAGGTGATATCATTTTCCACCGGGTCTTGGACTGCATGATCGAAGCTAGGCGCATACACAAACTGCTCTGGCTCTTGAGTTGTCGTTACTGGTGTAGTCTTCAGAGCCTTCACTAGTTTAACAAAGGACTCTGCATCAAACGTAAAAGGCGCACCGCGCCGCCGGAAGGCATTCTCTGGATCCTGAAACGTTGACAGGGCTTTTTTTGTAAAATGGAAGCCATCCTTTGATGCCAGTCAGTGTTGAGTATTTGCTTCTGGATAGAAGCTGGACTGACCATTGGTACCACTGCAACATCGTTGATGCCCCGCCTGTTCAGCTCCTGCAACAGCGCACACGACACAGTCGACTTCCCGGACCCAGGAACACCAGCAAGAGCAACAAGCATGCGGTGACGAGGATCAGAAGCTTGTTGTTGGAGAAGCCCTTCGACACGACTGACCAGGTCAAGTATAGGTGCGGTCAAGTTGAGGTCTTCCATGCTTTTGGCAGTCGAGAATGTGAATCGACTATCAGGGCAGATGGAATATAAAGGACGCTGGAGACCAATATGTCTACAAAAATCGAGCATAGAAGCACTGAAAACTTTCGCCTGATCGACGCAATGCTAGATGATGGGTTCGGGCGACAGTAGTCCGACCATGACTTTGTCAATGATGCAACTTCCTCCACGCATTATAGCTGCAGCACCATAGAAGAAGGCAGTGTATAGATACTTGCGTATTGATGCGTCCATGCTTGGCTCATCAATGATGCATTCTTGTTGCATAATCGAGTTGATCGCTGAACCGGTGTACACGTTACATTTCTTGAAAACGTGCTCTCTGGTCATGGCCAGGACGTATGGGTTCATTCGACATATAAGTATCGAGAAGCAACACGTTTTCGATAAACAAGCTTTCTATTGTGTCCATAGAACCAGAAACCTCATGTCACTGTCATCTTTATCAAGAGCACCTTCTCAAACTTTGCTGCTGATGGCAATCTCATCGAAGCTGGCTCCGAGATCTTCGGACCTGTCGATCATGGCCGCTACGACTGTCAGTCACCCGTATGCAGGCTGCTGCAGGGCGTTTGCTGCAGGTGGCCAACAGTGGCTGGAAGGCGTGGTGCGTGATTGTGCCCCGCGCGTTCCTCGAAACGCACATTGGGCCCTGCTGCGCCGGCGGGCAGCAATCGTGGCGCAAGCTACGAAATTGGACAGCTCAGTGCCGCGTGTCCACATTGTGCAGAAGTGAGCGACACGCGGTGTCGCCATAGCCAATCGCTGCGCGCTGTGATGCTGATGTGTGGGCGCAGTGGAGGGCTGAGGGGCTGTGCTCTGATGCATGCTGTCATCTCCCAGCTTGCCTGCCTTATACTCACCTGAGGCAAGCCTCACCAGCTGTATTATCCGCCAACTCTCCCTCCTCTCTCAGATCCACAATTGCACCCTCTCTGCAGCTTCAGCACATAAATTGACGACTCCAAAACCGCAAAACTAAGCACATCATGGGTTGTAAGTGTCCCGGGGCGTCTTGGCTTGACGCCCAACGATGACGACTGCGGGGCATGGAGGGGCTGACGCAGAGCTCCAGTGGCATCGAAGATGGCGGCCGCAAACGCCGCAGCAGGATATCCCCAGGGCCCTCCCCAGGGCGGCGCTCCCCAAGGCGCACCAGGTGGCTATGTAAGTTGAACAGCAGTGCAAAGTAATTTTGCGAGCACCGCTAAGTCTGTAGCCCGGACAGCAGCAGTACCAAGCTTATCCAGGGCAGCAAGGTGCCGCTCCTCCCGGTCAGGTAAGCTCTTCTTCTTTCCACTCCGTTCTCGCTTGCTCTGCATCGTCATCATCCTTTATCACGCGCGCCACACCACCCTAGGCCTCCGCAAGCTTTTAATTATTTCTCCACCTGGCTTCTGGCTTTCCTGGACCAAACCCACTGCTTCATAACCAACCGCCTCGCCTTCCACCGGTCTGAAGCCACAACCTCCAGCCACACCACCATGCCGCTCTCCGGGAAGATAGCGTCTTCATCCTCAGGCAACTACAACGCCTACCAGCCACAGCAATATCCAGGCCAGGCACCGGCTCCATACGGCCAAAATCAGCAGCAGCCTGGTCAGCCTCCTTTACCTCTGCGCCCCGGATCGCAAGCTCCGCCGCAGTCACCTTACGGCCAGCCTCCTGCTCCCTATGGCGCACCTTCATCTCCATATCCTCAAGGCCAAGGCCAAGGAGGGTACAGCAGACCGCCGCCGCCGCCCCCACCTGGCCAAATGCCTCAGTCTCCTGGTCACCCACCCCAACCCATGTCGCCCATGTCACCCTATTCAGGCCAAGCACCACCGCAGAACCAATGGAGTCAACCGCCACCAACACAAGTATATGGGCAGCAGTCGTATCAACAGCCACAGCAGCCTCAATATGGCCAGCCTCCTCAGCAGTACGGACAACAAGCCTACGGCCAATATGTTCGTGATCCCGCTCGTGACTTTTCACTTTCGACGATGCAGAGCGAGCTTGTAGTGATACTGCAGATATTGAGCATGCGCTGACTTACATCACAGGGACCACCTCAAGGCCAGCAGTATGGTGGGCCCCCACCACCCCAAGGAGGTTTCGGAGGACCCCAGGGCGGCCCTCCCCCACTGCAGCAGGTGCAGGGTAGCCCTGCTGAGGTCCAGGCCTACAAGCAGCTGCTTCAGGACTGCATTAACGAGAAGGGCCTTCAGACATTCTACCCCCAGGGCTCACCAGTCCTCGACCAGATCGCCCAGCAGGCGGCGGGCAAGATCAACCAGGTCATCCAGCGCTGGCGCGTGCAGAAGGAGATTGCCAACGATATTGTGAAGTTGGCTCTCTACGACATCGTCCTGTACATCGACGACAGTGGCTCCATGCAGTTCGAGGAGGAGGGCTCGCGTATCAAAGACTTGCGCCTTATTTTGGAGCGTGTCTCATTCGCCGCCACTCTCTTCGATATTGACGGTATCTCGATTCGCTTCATGAACACTGACCTGTCCACCGTGCGCGACCAGCAAGGTCGCCCTCTCCAGGACGGTGTTGCCACTGAAGCCCAGATCGAGCAGATTATGCGCGGTGTTCAGTTCAAGGGTCTCACTCCCATGGGCACTTCGCTCCGCAAGAAGGTCATTGACGAGATCGTTCTCAACAAGGCCCAGCAGGGCCAGCTCAGGAAGCCTGTGCTCGTCATCGCCATCACCGACGGCCAGCCCGCCGGCGAGCCGCAGAATGCCGTGTTCGATACCATCAGATACGCGTTCGACACTCTGCAGCAGCGATTCCCCCAGTACGGCCGCGGCGGTGTTGCGTTTGAGTTCGCGCAGGTCGGCAACGACGAGATGGCGAAGAAGTTCCTCGGCAAGCTCGATGAGGACCCGCAGATTGGCCCCATGGTCGACTGCACATCCAGTACGTTCCCCCAAACCATCCACCAAGCCAAGCACTAACCCTTCTCCCAGACTACGAGAACGAGCAGGAAGAAATGTCCCGCGCCAACCCTCCCGTCGATCTCACCCCCGACCTCTGGATCATCAAGCTCCTCCTCGGCGCAATCGACCGCTCCTACGACTCAAAGGACGAGAAGACCAACCCGCCTCCCGGCAACTTCAGCGCCCCAGGCGGCGGCTACGGCGGCCCTCCCCAGCAAGGCTACGGCGGTCCTCCCCAGGGCCAGTACGGCGCTCCCCCTCCAGGCGGCCAGTACGGACAGCCCCCTCAGCAGTACGGCCAGCAGCAGCCCGGCGGCTACCCGCCTCAGGGCCAGTACCCCGGCCAGCAACAGCAGGGACAGCGCCCGCCACAGGGCGGTCCAGGAGGCTACCCCGGCCAGCAGCAGTACGGAGCGCCACCGCAGGGCTACCCCGGCGGACCTGGTCGCTAAGTGCGACGAGTAGGTGATGAGCAAGTATGGGCCTTGTAGTCGGGCTGTGTGTTGGATGAGGTTGTTCATTGGAATCGCCGGACTGGTTCGGATTTGATACATTTCGGCTAGCTGGTGGAGTTATCAATTGTCAATTGTCAATTGCATCCAATAATGGTTTCATCTGATCTGGTTGCGATGTACGTTGGGCTGTCATCTAGCTCCTCACTCAATCACTCAATCACCACTTCCGTCGCCATGCCCTCCTAGATGTAGCATGTAGACCTGTCTGGGCTTGGATAGTTGGTTAATCCACTGCCACTGCGTTAATCTACTATATCTATCCTCTGCGTTTATCTACTGCTTGCGTAGATGAATAGATAAATAGATAGATAGATTAATTAATATATATAGGTAAAAATAAAGAAAGACTAAAAATTAAAGATCATTATTACACTCTTGCTATTACTATTACTGTGTCTCTAGCTCTGACTCTATCTCTGTCTCTATCTCTATCTTTATCTCTGTCTCTAAGTCTAACTCTGTCTTTATCTCTATTTCTAAGTTAAAGTCTATTAACTACTATATTCTATGTCTCTTACTCTAGCTTTAACTTGATCTCTGTTTCTCTAAGTCAAAGTCTATTACTATCTTTAACTTTGACTCTAAGTCTAACTCCAAGCCTATTACTATATTGCTATCTCTGACACTAACTCTCTCTGTCTCCAAGTCCAAGTCCAACTTAAGCTCGCTGCTCCAACACCAAGTCTTACTACGTACACGGCGCTGTTTTGGTTTACTTGATTTAGTTTGATTTAGTTTGATTCAATTCAATTCAATTCATTGCACTAGGTACTGAACAGGCTACGTAGCTAGACCGGTCGAGTGCAAGTACAATGCATTCCCTCCCAGTGCAGTCGGCGCCAGTGCGGTGCAGTGCAGTACAGTGCAGTGCAAACCAGAGCAATCAATCATGGGTATCAAATCTGCGTCTAGTCCAATACCCCCCCTCCCCCCCGCCTCGCCGCAATAGCTTCAGGATCGTGTCGTTTGGTGGTTGTTATCCAGTTTAATTCATTCTCTTTATGCGTCTTGTGAAATCATTAATCACCATGTGTATGTCCATACTTTGCGTAGAATTTGTTCATATCTCTGCGTGTCGTCGCTCATTACGTTCATCATCATTCGTCGCCCACCCATTGCATATAACTATGCTTTTCGTGTGCGCTGGCTGTGCGTGACGTCGTCGTGTTCGTTTGTGTCGTCGTGGGGTAGAATTGTTGTATCAAAGGCGTCATCAGACCTGCGCCATGATACCCTGCAATCCAACATCACCGTTGAGAGCGTCGTTGTCTTCGTCGTCGTCGTCGTCGTCCTCCTCATAACTCAGGGCCTTGGTGCGGACGCAGACGGCTGACTTGGGAGTAGGGCAGTCGGCAGCCTTTGCAGTTTCCTGCGCAAGCATTATGCCATCCTCGACTTCCATCTCGCTGCCTTCGGAAACACACGAGTAGACCGAAAAGTCAGAGTCTGACGAGCAGCTGCCGTCAAAGTCGCTGCTGTGCGTTGCTGGCGCAGTGACTTGCTCATCCACGACTTTTGGTGTTCCCACATCCTCAAAGCCGCCAGTGTACGTGCCGTTGCGCACCTCGCTCATCTCTTTCTGTCGCCTGACACGACGGAGGGCGCCAATGTCGAAGTCTCCCACTGGTCGTGCAGCTGTCGAGTCGCGGACGGTGCCGGTGCGCGGGACAGGCAGCGTGATCATCGATCCGGACGAACTCGAGTCTCTACCTTGGTGGAAGATGGCCTGCACTGCGGATTTCAGGCCTTGGCGTGAGAGGAGCGAGGGCATTCGGGACAGGTCGCGGGCGATGTCGCTGGAAGACCTGTGGCCGATGTTGTAGAACCTGCGACGCGGACGGCGAATAGCGCGGAGTTCGTCAACGTCGGTCTGGGTAGTCTTGAAGGTGAGCATGCTCGATTCGGAGGTGGTAGAGGCTGTGTTTGGTGCGTCGGTGGAGGTAGCGAATGTGATGGTGGTGGTGTTGGTCAAGGGTGGGTCATCGTGGTCGACTGGAGCTGGCAGGCAAGTCGGCGACACTGCAATCGAGCGCAGGATGTTTGCAGACTTGGTAGGAAGGTGCTCTGCCTCTTGGCTTGAGATTGACGGAAAGTCGGCTGAGGCCACGGCGTCGAACGAGATGTAGACACGGTCGCGATAGTATGGACGGCACGTGTGACAAGCTCTGAAAGCGCAGGCAGCCGGCTGGGGTATGTCAATACATGTGTCGTAACTCTAGACTGGATGTACATACAGCATCGTGGAACTTGCTGCTCATGGCGCCGTCGTTGTTGGAGGGTGTCGAGGCGAAGGCTGCAAGCCTGGCGACGACGTTGTTGATTTGAGTGCCTTGGATCGAGTCTTCGATGGCTTGCTTCAGGTCCTGCTTCTGGATTTTGAGTCTCTCCAACTGCGCAGGCGTGTAGTGGCCCTGCTCCGCGGCGCGTATCACGCTCTCACTCAAGCCTGCATCTTCAAGCTCTGACCGCAGAGAAGAGTAGACTCGACCTGTCTCGACGCCTTCTGTAGCTGGAAGAAGGTCGCGAAGTGAGGGAGAGCTGCAGTCCTGGCGGCACTCGTACAGGAAGCCAATCGACGGTGCTCGCCCACAGACGTGGCACTGCTGGTCGCGCCTGTAGATGCGGTCCATGTTGACATGGGTGCAGTTTGGAGTTCGCACGCGCTTCGGCATGGTGACCTTGGTGGTGGCGTCAACGATGGTGAGGGGAGTGGGAAGCGCGTTGGAGCATACCTTGACGACGCGCGATTTTGTGCGGCGAGACGGAGCGGTAGAGGTGGAGGGTCCAAAAAGTGAAGGAGCAAGGGCGACGCTGCCTTGGTCGGCAGAGGGGCGCCTCCTGCGGTTTAGTGTTGGCATTGGTGAGTTGCAGCATAAGTGAAGGTGGACGACAACAAGGCAAACAAGCTTTTCAAGAGCAAAAACGTACCTCACAGAAAATGATGAAATGTCAGCACCTGAGTATGTCTGCGTGTCCAGCTGATGCCGCAGTCGACGGAGCCATGGAACGCTCCTGCTGTTTGCACGGCCAAGCAAGGTGCAAGTCAGGCAGAGAGAGAGTTGCAATCATGTCGAGTGAGAAATGCGGGAAGAACAAGGCGTGCAAGACATGGGGAGCGCAAAAGGGGCTGCAGGCGACTGCAGGCGACTGCAGTCGATTGCAGCAGACGGGGCGGCGTGCGTGTTTGAGGTTCGACGGCAGTGACATGGGGTGGGGTCTGCTGAGAAGGCTGGTGTAGCACAAGCAGGATGGCCCCTGACTTTGACGGTATTGAAGACTTGAGGAGTTGCATGGTTGATTCATTTTTGAGGCTTTGGGTTTTGAGGGACTCGTGTATAGTTTTTGTTGTCGTGTATAGTTTTTGTTGTCGTGTATAGTTTTTGTTGTCGTGCATAGTTTTTGTTGTCGTGCATAGGTCTTGTCGTGCATAGGTCTGTTGTCGTAATGTTGTCGTGATGTGTGCAAGCAATACAAGTCATGTGCACGACGTCTACATATTTTGCATGGCGACTTATAAGATTGCAAAGATGCAGTCGACTTGACAGGACATGCAGCGATAATGAATGTTGAATTAGCGTCAGATCGACTCCACACAGGCGGCGGCGTCCGACGCTGCAAAGGACACGCTATCACTAGGTGTCGCAGTGGTTGAGAGACCGACGAGCGACATGGGAGTCGTCGGCAGGCATCCACGTCGGTGGATTTTTTTTCTCTCCCCAGCGCGTCCTTGCCAGATTTGACGTCTGACGTCTGAGCGTGTGTGTCTGGGGTGCACGTCGATACGCGACACGACGGGAACGCGAAGAAACGTGAGCAACGGCGGCCAAGCCCAAGGACCGAGGTGCTGAGTGCCGGGAGGGCAGGCGTCCCGAAGTGGAAGGAGGCGGCGCTAAAGGGCCCGAGGAGGGCTGGGGCTGGTTCCATAGGCTGGTACTATAGGCTGGGCTGGGAGTCGACAGCGGCGCATCGAGTAAACAAGAGACCATCCCCAGAATCCACCGCGCGTGCAGCATCCAGCGTCCAGCGCCCACGCACCACTCCATCCACTGCACCCGCCGTTCCCCTCCCGTCCCCGATCCCCCCCCCCCGGCGACCGTGGCACGCCATGTCGGTCAAGTTTGAAAAGGAAACCACCAAGACGACGGCGGCCGTGGCCGAGGCCGTCAGCGGCAAGGGCCAGGACGACCTGCTGCACTCTGTCGGCGAGGCGCTGACCAAGGGCGCGGGTCCCAATGGCTATCTCGCGGTGAGTGTCAAGTGGATGGATGCATGGCGGGCAGACAGGCAGAGAGGCAGACAGACAGACAACTGACGTGCGGCGCAACAGGCATACCTCAAGCAGCTGCAGAGCAACCCGCTGCGCACCAAGATGCTCACATCAGGCACGCTATCAGGCCTGCAGGAGTTTCTGGCGTCGTGGATTGCCCACGACCGCAGCAAGAGCGGCCACTACTTTACGTCGCGCGTGCCCAAGATGGCCATCTACGGCGCCCTCATCAGCGCCCCGCTCGGCCACGTCCTGATTAGCATCCTGCAGAAGTTGTTCCAGGGCCGCACCAGCGTCAAGGCCAAGATTCTGCAGATTCTCTTCAGCAACCTGATTGTGAGTGACCTGGCCTGAAGAATAGATGCGAGAGGTGTCTTGAAGAGGACTTTCCATGCTAATGCAATACTGCCAGATCTCGCCCATCCAGAACGGCGTGTACCTGACGTCCATGGCGCTCATTGCCGGCGCACGCACATTCCACCAGGTGCGCGCGACCGTCAAGGCCGGCTTCCTGCCCGTCATGAAGGTCAGCTGGGTCGTGTCGCCCATCTCGCTGGCGTTTGCGCAGCAGTTTCTGCCCGAGGCCACGTGGGTGCCGTTTTTCAACATCATCGGCTTCATCATTGGTACTTATATCAACGCACACACCAAGAAGAAGAGGCTCGCGGCGCTGAGGCGGAAGCACTACGGCGATGGCGGCAGGCCCGGTGATAGGCCTGGTGATGACTATGGCCGCGACCCCCGCGACCCTCCGCGTTACTAGACGTGGACCGCGTTACTCGACGTGGGGAGTGTTTGCGGAATGGCGGGCAGAGAGTATGATTTTGTATATCCCTCATGTTTCTTGTTTGACGAATGGATGGTCTAGTCAATTGCATGCCGTGTTGATGCTGTTGTTCTGTGTTGCACGTGACTCTCTGATTAGGTAACTCGACAGCGTGACTTTGATTCGACGAGAATGCAATCCAACAGTGATTGGACGAATGTCTGCACAAGAAGCTGATTGGTGGCTGGTGGAGCTGGACGGCACTAATACCCCGCTCGTGATCAGCAGTGAGGGCAGGGAGAGGAGCAGCAGCAGTGCTCATGGGTTCTAGCAGCAGCAGCAGCAGCACACAGTAAGCAGCAACAGAACCTCACGGAATGGTAGCTAGTCGTTATTACTAGTACATCATCTTCCAAGACATTGACTAATAGCTGCCTAGCGTGTGCAGCACTGTGCATGTATTCGGCATACCCCAGACTCTAGGGCGACGGCCGTCTTGAGCGTGCCGTCTTGATGTTACGTATCGTGCAGGGAGCTGTGCCGGTGCTCACTGCTGGTATATCTATACTTGTACTATAAGTAGCAGCCTGAGCGCACACCCGCCGGAAAGCGCAGTTATCCGACCACCGCTCGCCCACAGACTCGCCGGCCATCCTGGCAGCCCTTAGGCTCCATGTCTGGACAGCCGCCCAGCCAGCCCTCGCACACGCGCACCTACCAGGCGTGCATCCCCTGCAGGCGTCGCAAGGTGCGCTGCGACCTGGGGCCCGTCGACAACCCCCACGACCCGCCGTGTGTGCGCTGCCGCCGCGAGAGCAAGGAGTGCTTCTTCTCGGCCACGCGCCGCAAGCGCAAGCAGGATGGCGATGACGAGGGGGATGAGGGTGTGGACGACTACGAGCTGCGCAACGCCCGCAAGCGCTCGCGGACGGGCGATGACCGGCAGAGTGTGGCCGCCAGCAGCAGCAACAACAACAACAACAACAACAACAACAACACCACCAACAACAGCAATACCAACAACACCAATCCCACCGCCTATGGCTCCCAGCCCCTGACTCCCGGAGGCTCCGTCGGCCGCTACGAGCCCCTGCGCCGCCCAACCACCACCACCACCACCACCACACCGTCGCTGCCGCCCGTCGAGCCCTCGGACGACGACATCCAGGCGCACAACGAGTCGGTCGCCACCCTGCAGACGGGCGAGATCTACAGCGGCCACGACGCCCTCAACCTGCTGTTCGAGGCTGCCCGCAATGGCGGCATGGACCTGCACCACCGCTCGGCCAGCACCTCGAGCCTGCAGCGCCCGGCCCTGGGCAGCACTCCAGGCTCGACCTTTGCTGGCAGCCCCCAGGTGCCCAACAGCTCGACCACCAACGCGCACGACAATGTCGACCCCGCCATCACCACGCCCGGCTCGCTGCACCAGCCACTGCCGCCTGCACAACCACTGCAAACACTAAAACCACTACAACCACTACAAACACCACCACCACCACTACCACCACCACCGCCGCCGCCGCCACCGCCACCTCCCCGGCCACAGCCACAGCCGCCCGTCCTGCCCGACCCCCCCAACGAGGCCGCCTTCAACGAGGCCATCGCCGCCTGGACCCGCTTCCGCTTCGTGCGCGCCGGCTGGCTCACGGCAAAAGAGGCCATTGCCTACATCGACTACTTCTACGCCTACCTCTCCCCCCTCACCCCCATCGTCGTCCCCGACTACCGCGACCATGCCTACCACGCCAAGCTGCTGCGCGAAGAGCCCATGCTCGTCATCACCCTGCTGACCATTGCCTCGCGCTACTCCCAGCCCAGCGGCCACTCCAACGCCGGCGCCGCCTCGCGCGCCTACCTGATCCACGAGAAGCTGTGGAAGTACCTGCAGGGCATGATTGACCGCATCATCTTCGGCCAGGAGCAGTTTGGCGGCGGCTTCTGCGGCGCCGGCCAGCAGCCCGGCTCCGACATCAACCCCCTCTCGCGCAAGGGCCTGCGCACCCTCGGCACCGTCGAGAGCCTGATGCTGCTGACCGAGTGGCACCCCCGCGCCCTGCACTTCCCCCCCGGCGACGACGACGACGAGCTGGTCCTGCCCGACGACCTCGACCACGAAAAGGGCCCCAAGGCCGACATGTACAAGGGCATTGGCGACAAGCGCATCGACAGCTGGCTGGAGCCCTGCTGGCGCAGCGACCGCATGTGCTGGATGCTGCTGGGCAACGCCATGACCCTGGCCTTTGAGATTGGCGTCTTTGACGAGGCCAGCGAGACCGAGTTTGAGGACGCAAACCGCCACCTGTCCCACGCCACCGTAAAGGCCTACTTCCGCCGCAAGAACCACCTCAAGAACCTGCTCATCATCTACGTCACTCAGACCAGCGGCCGTCTGGGCCTGACCTCGATGCTGCCCAAAATCGACAAGCACGTAGACGCCTTTGTCGGCGGTCCCACCCCCAACGACCTCTACCAGCAGCGTGTAAGCGGCATCAAACCCCCGCCCATGCAGTATGGCACCCGCCCGAGCGGCGCCCATGATGCCGGCGGCCAGCGCCTGCCCCTCGAGTCGGTCGCCCACCAGGAGCGCCACGCCGTGCAGGACCTCGTGCTTGACTTTTGGACCCGCATTGCCAAGATTATGGAAATGGGCAATCTCAAGCTCTTCTCCAACCGCCGCAAGACGCGCGAGCTGCTCAAGTCGGGCCAGTATGAGGATATGCTCAAGTTTTTTCAGGGCCCCTTGAGCGAGTGGAAGACTTGTTTTGATCGTGCGCCACAGGTCCCCGCACAACTGCGACATGTCCTCATCATCGAATTCGAATACACCCGCGTCTACCTCAACTCGCTCGCCCTCCAGGCCGTCGTCGAGCGCTGCACCCACAACACCCCGCTCCAGACACACGCAAACCTCTCCACCGCTCGCACGCCCACTGGCGGCGGCGACGGCGGCGCCATCCCCTTCTCCACGCTGACCAAGTGGTACGCCAACGACCGCCACCACATCAACGAGGTCATCGACGCGTCGAGGAACGTGCTCAAGGTCGTCGTCGAGGGCCTCTACCCCGGCGACTACCTGCGCCACGCCCCCGTCCGAACCTTCTTCCGCATCGTCTCCGTGGCCATCATCCTCCTCAAGACGTTCGCCCTCGGCGCCACCGAAGAAGACGTCGCCGTCTCTCTCGCACTCCTCTCCGGCGCCGTCGACGCCCTGCGCACCAGCATTGTCGATGATGTCCACGTCGGCAACCGCTTCGCCGACCTCGTCGAGACCCTCACCCACCGCATCCGCTCGCGCTTCGTCCGCCTCGCCGCCAACGGATCGACCGGCATCTCGCGCGCAGGCAGCCGCTCCCCCGTCCAGGCGCCCCTCATGCCACCGCCCGTCCCCATGAACCCCATTGCGAGCTCCTACATGGGCTCAACCTCGCACGTCTTCCCACCCCATGGCGCCACCACCGGCACCGGCAACTCAGTCCCCGACTCGCCCTCGCTCAGCGGCCGCGCAACCCCCATGTCCCAAAGCCTCTGGGGTATCAGCGCCGAACCTTACGACCCAACCAGCAACTCCATCTCCATCATGCTGCCCCCCGGCTTCGGCGGCCTCTCGCACACCGACCCCTCCAACCCAAACCAAAACGAAGAATCCACCACTTCCTGGCCCTCGTGGACCGCCTCCGATAACCCCCACGCTGCCAATGGCTGGGCCGGCGCTGGCTCAAATGCTGACCAGGATTGGCTTGCTCTTCCGCTTGACCCTTTGCTTGACCAGTGGGGCGCGGAGATTAATCAGACTGCCATGGGCCCGGATGTCGGCGGGATGGATATGTTGGATATTCTGCTTAATATGGGTGGGCCGCCGGGGAATACGTCGTAGTTGTTGTTGTTGTTGTTGTTGTTGTTGTTGTTGTTGTTGTCGTCGTAGAGGGAGAAGGGAAGGGAAGGGAAGAGAAGGGAAGAGAGGAAAGAAGCAGAGACGAAGACGAACAAAAACAAAACACGAAGACGAACAAAAACAAAACACGAAGAACTAAAGTGCAGAGTCAAAAGAGTCGAGAAAGTCAAAAGAGGGGGGCAGGGGGTGAAACAAACAAAGACAAGTTCAAGCGCCCGCGCAGAGCCCTGCGATAGTAGTTAAGATACCTGCTAGCCTGTTATTTTCAACTTCTTCTTCTTCTTCTATCCTTTATTAATTAAATGCAAGAATAAAGAATAGAGAAATAAAGAATAAGGAATAAAGAAAAGTTAGGTGTCTACTGCCTGTTACCTGTACCTCGCTACCACCTCACCACATCCTCACTACCTCCTCACCACCACTCTCTCAATCTCATCTCTATCTAGCCTATCTCTCGCTCCTCTATCACTACCTGGTATTTGTCACTCACACCACTACTAACCACGCAGCACTAACCGCGCAGGACCAACCACGCAGGACCAACCACGCGGCATTAAGAAACTGTGAACTGAACATAAGCAGGATCGAAGACACCATCGCAGCGGTAGCCTGTAGTGGTGTAGTCCTTGGTGGTACAGACAACCACACCAGCCGAGCAAAAAAAAAAAACTTTGATTCAAAGGAGAGAAGACGGGGATGAGTGTATCTAGTGTGGTGTGCTGTTGTGGTGTGCTGGTGTGGTAGACTACTAGACATCACGGCGAAAGTGAGGTATGTGAGACTTGAGAGTGTGGAGAGGAGAGGAGAGGAGAGGCGAGGCGGGGCGATGGTAGAGAGGGTGTGGTAAGGTGTGCTTTTAGGTGCTGGTAGGTTAGGGGTAAGCTTTAAAACATGTATATCAAGGAGAGGAAAGAAAAAAAAAAGGAAAAAATGGTTTTGTACATTGTGTGCATGCATGCGTGGGTGTTTGGGTGGTTATATTAGGGTTTGTCTTTTTTTTTCTTGGGGGGTTTTTTTTCGCTTCAGGTGTGTGCATTTGGGTTGGAGTGGAGAGTATGCTGTGTATAGATCATAGTTTTGATTTACATGTATAGCATCTCGCTGTATCGTAACGCATCGTATCATATTGTTATCGTACCAAACTGCATCCAAGACCACACCAACAACTACCCTACGAACAATACTGTGCCCCCTCCTTCTCATCCACAAACCCCGCATCAATAAACGCCTCATAATTCCAATAATCACTCTGCGATCCCTCCCCAGTAACCGTAACATTCCCACGGAACTTGGCCGTCCAGTACGCATTCCCGCGCGAATTGCTATTATACGCATAAAGTCCCGTATTGAGGATCCTGGCGCGGGCAGCAAGCGAGTTGTTCAGTCCTGTCTGGATGGACCATTCGCCGAAGAAGACGGGGAATTTGCCGTCGCCGCCGAGGCGCTTTGCGTCGGCGCATAGTGCGCTGGTGACGTTGTTGGAGCCTACGGGGCGGGCGAAGTAGTAGTTGTGGACGTCGAAGATGATGTTTTCCGAGGTGTTGAAGAAGGGGGCCCAGTAGGGTTCTCCTCTGAAGCTCCCTTGCAGCATGACGGGGAGTTTGCAGTTGACGGCTTTGACGCGCTGCACGACTGCTTTGAAGTACTTTAGGACCCAGGCGGCGCCGGGATCGGTTAGGGCGGCGGGTGTGCCGAATTTGGAAAAGTCTGGGTTGTCGGCTGGTTCGTTGATGGGGGCGAGTGAGTAGGATTGGGGCGAGCTGGAGTGCTGGATGAAGTCGAGTGCGGCGTCGACGACTTTGAGGGAGAGGTCGAAGTTTTTGGTGCTGTTGAACCATTCCCACTTGCCGACTCGCTGTGGTGATGTTAGCAAAAGTCATGATTCGGGTATGGGATCTTGTATTACCTCGCCAATGTCGAGGCCGTTGACACCGCCGGGTAGCGAGTGCAGGTCGAGAACGACATGCATTCCGTACTTCCTGATCGCATAGTCTGCGATTTTCTTAAAGTACTTCTGCTGGTTCCCAGAGTGGTATCCAGCACCCGGAATCTTCAACCAAGCCGCGTACGTGGTAGGGATGCGGATGAGGTCGATGCCGCCCGACGCAAGCTTGTCGATGTCCTTCTTGGTGATGTACGTGGCGTACCGCTTCTCAAACACCGAGTTGCATTGATCACCGAGCTGGACGCAGCAGTTCCACTCGTCCACTGTGCCCCTGCAATGCTGGTCCCACCAGTAAGGGTCGATGGTGGCTTCCTGAGCAAGCCATCCTCCAAGGTTCACACCATTGGCATGGAACTTCCTCCAGTTGACGTAGTCACCCTTGTGGGATGAGGTGGGAGTCGCAAGGACACTAGCGGCGAGGCCTGAGAGAATGAGGCTGAGGATCGTCTGCGTCACCATTGTTGTGTTCTCGAGGAGCGAGGTTGACAATGAAAAGCATGTTGCTGCTGTGTGCTCTTATACATGCGCGACCAAAATCTACCGACGACTCTTACTGGTCCGTGAGTTCGTCGAGCCGAAAGTAGTGCCGGTGTACAAGAAGCGGAGAGAAAGTATGGAGAAAGCCTGCGGGTCGACTAGAAGAGAAATGGCAACCAGCCCGCTTGCCATTTGAGTCGCAATACTAAAGGTGGAGTAATAGAGAAGATGAAGTCTGCTTGACATCTGCCGTGGGCCTGCAAAGCTCGATATGATTGGCGCGATCGACGCATTACCCCAGACTTCGGCCCCAGAAATATGGGCCGGTATGGGGAATTTGCAATCGCGGCAGGGCGCGTGGACGTGTTGTTGGTATTAGGATGCAAGTGGTTTGTGGTAATGGGCCGTGGAATCGGGAAGTAGCGTTGTACGAATCGTACATCCGAGGTGTGCAAGGACTTCGGCTGCTTACAGGCAACCAATGCTTCTGTAGGGAACACAACGGTTCGTACCAGCTGCTCGCATCATTCGTTGATCGCATCCATCTTGAGAACAATCCTCGTTATATTCGGCATCTAATGGCCCGATAGCCCTCGTGAAGCTGCCTCTCAGGCTCTTCCTGCCGAAACTACCGACCAAATGCAACGTGCCAAAGAGGTGGGCATATCGAATTTTCCAAAAGGACCATTTGCAAGGCGAGTCCATTATGTAACACTGATCTCCATCATATTGTGGCTGCTTGACGTGAAGGCGTCACCTGTGAGTCTGCCAGTAAAGAGCAACTCTTCCTTGCTGTCCGTCTTATTGTGTGGCTTCCATGCCATCAGGTGTCTTCAGAAACAGGAGACGTGAGCAAGATTTGTCCTGCGCTGTCCTTGCTGTATGCTCGTACGTGACATACTTCGCCCTTTTCACCTCGGCAGTCCGTTTCCAGCAGCGTTTCCACCACTCTGAGCATCGTTTGAGGTTCCACCATGCACTACAGTTCCTGCCTGCGGCCCAGGCTGCCTCCTCAGGGCTGCGATGACGGGCTCTTCCTCTCTCCTCTCGACATTGCCCCTTCTAAGCGCGCCATTGCTCACACCCTGACCTTCAGCGGCTCTTGGCCCTCGTCTCAGGAGCTCATCCAAGCCCAAGTCGCGCCAGGTAGGCTCCTTCTTGCCTTGAGTTGCGCGCTGGATGCCAAAAGCGGCGTGCTGGTCGGGAACTACATCGTCCTCGTCCTCGGGGTTGAGGGGCTGCAAGTGCGGCGGGATGTAGACGTCTTCGGGCACGATTTTGGAGAGTGCAGAATTGGTGAAAGATTCGAGCAGGTCCGCGTGATGGGACGCGTGCATGTGAAGGTATGTTGCTGATGAATCGCGTGTCTTCTAAATTAGTCACGTTTGAAACTGCATTGCAACAGTACTCACCATTGTGAATTGATTCTGGACGACAAAACGTCTGAGTGTCAGGCTAGAGGCTCGGGCCTCGGGGCCGTGAAAATGTGACTTGTTTCAGTACAGAGGCGGCGCCGTTGTCACCTTCACTTGATTGTTTGGTTTCTTATCGATATGATGGCCGACGGGAAGGCGCGCAGATCGACGGTCCGTGCGCTTGCTCTTCCTGGTGCTCAACATCAACATTTTGGTCGCCCTGAACAGTGAGGTTTACGTAGTGAGTGTTCGCTCAGATTGCGTATGGCTCAGGCTGGGTTTGTAGGCTGCCTCTTAATTACAGCGGGAATTGTCAGAGGATATAGCGATATACGCCCACGGCCGCGCTGGAGGTTCCGTACCGAGACGCTATGCCGGACGCAGCAGGCGATCAGAAACCACTGTTTTAAGATCCTTTGCCGCTGCAGCGGCTGCACATCCATCGTGGCCCCTGCGAGGTGACCCGGGCGTCTGGATGCTTGCACAGCCAGGTCCATCGCTTCACGTGATAATCTCTTTGCTCGACTGATGGTGCCTCGATCGCGTTGTGGTAACGCATCACTTCTCAGGAATATGGATTCACCGGGGTTGGACGCATTCCTCTCGAACCTTGGAATCAGACGACAAAGCTGTGGCAAGGGGAACCTCGGCTGGGCCATCGACATTATCATCGACGATGAAGGATCTTGCACAAAGGCGATGTATGATGAGGATCTTGGGCAATGGAGACTTCAAAGCACGGCGATGAACAAAATGTTGGGCGCATCACCAACAGCGATGAAAGCAGCAGTGCACCATGCGCCGCTGTGTCTGCCAGCGGAACAGGCCTGGACCGATATGGTTCCTGCCTCGGCCCACACCGAGGCGCTGTTCAACTTGGACTGGGATTCTACACCGTTGGGTCCTCTGCATACCTGGCACCGCTCAATACAGCTGTTCACCCAACAGATGCTAGCAGATCCACGCCCAGCTGCCATTTGTTGGGGGTCTCAGCGGAATACAATCTACAATGATGCTGCGATCCCTCTCATGGGAAACTTTCATCCTGCCGTGCTTGGCTGCTCTGTCGAAGAATACCCGCCGTTTGTTTGGGATCACTATGTCCGCTTGATTCGAGCCTTTGAGGAAGGCCAGCATGGCTACGCGCACCAGAAGATTGAGCTCCCCACAATGCGTCACGGCTACCTAGAGGAATCGTGGTGGGACTATGTTATGATCATGCTCAAAGATGATCGTGGAACCTATGCTGGAACCTACTTCTCGTGGACTGAAATCACTAGAACTACGCTACAGGATCGCCGGAAGAAAATCATAAATCAGCTTGGCGACTCGTCGTTCTCAGCTGATAAGCCATTCTGGCAGCACATCCACGACGTTTTCCAAGAGCATCCGCGCGACCTCCCCATGGCCATCATGTACAGTATGAATGACGCCGATTCATTGCACCAGCGACTGCGTCGTGAGCATACTATTGGTCTTGGACCAACACATGCCGCGGCTCCAAGCGAAATCGATGTCAGTTCAACTACAAGGGTCCACCCTTCTATTCTAAAGATTTCTGGCTGATCCAATCAACAATATAGCTCAATTCGTCTGGTGAAGATGCTGCCATCATGCCTCTGTTACGGCGCGCTCAGAAGACACCGACAGACTCGCTGATCATTGTAAGTTGTCACTTTCATATCTCCCGCTTCCACTCTAACGACCATGCTTCACTTTAAGGATTTGTCAGAAGAACCTATCGATGCCCTGGTGCTTCAAGATGTCGAATGGCTGGGTTTTGGTGAACCAAGCCGATACATTGCTGTTATTCCATTGAAAAACAAATCGTCGACAATTGGATTTGTCGTGCTGGGCCTCAACCCTCGTCGAAATCTTGACGAAGATCACGAGCAGTTCATCAAAGAGCTTGCCTGTCAAATCAATGAGACCGCAATTAGGGCAAGCTTCCAGCAGGATGTACGAGATCGAGAAAAACTTTTGGCAACAGAACTAAGCGAAAGCGAGAAACGTGCGAGCAGAATGGCCCAGATTGTTCCAGTCGGAATTTATGAGCTTGCTGCAGACGGAGCTTTGCATTGGGCAAATAATCAATTCTTCGAAATAATGGGTGTCCCTCAAGGTCAGCGCCAAAACGATGCTTTCTCTTGGACAGACTACATACATCCTGAAGATCACGATCGCGCAAACGAGAAGATGGCCCGATGCCTGATGCATGGCGACGACATCACCGATACCCTGAGGCTTCAGAGGGGATGGCAACCCCCAGGAATCGATTCTGCCTCACAACACCCTATAGAGCCGTTTTGGGTAATGTATTCTGCCTCGCTGAATCTCAGGGCAGATGGTACAACCTCATCGCTCACGGGATCGATAACAAACATCTCTCACCTGAAGTGGGCCGAGCAGTTGCAGCTTCGCAATGCAGAAGCCGCGCAAAGAGAAAGGCGCATACAAGAAGAGTTCATTGACATCACATCACACGAAATGCGCAACCCATTATCCGCTATCACCCAATCTGCAGATGGTATTTTACAATCTCTTCAAGACGTAAAAGGTGTTGAAAACATCGACTTGCTTCAGAAAGTGATCAAGCTCAACGCAGAAGCTGCTGAGTCGATTTTGTTCTGCGCTACACATCAGAGGCGCATTATTGACGACATACTGACCCTTGGCAAACTTGATTCAAAGCTTCTGGCCATATCGCCCGCTACCTTCCGCCTGGAGGAACTACTTGATCAAGCTATGCAGATGTTCAGGGCCGAGTTCGAAGTCAACAAGATCAAGATTCAGACCGCAGTTGATATTATACCCATCGATGCAAGACAGACCACAACAGCGGCATCGACCCTCCAAGGCGATTCATCCCGTCTCCTTCAGGTACTGGTCAATTTGATGACAAATGCCATCAAATTCACGAAAACTCAGCCAGTAAGAGAAATCACCGTCCGCTGCGGGTTGAGCCTTTCCCCTCCGCTACCACAGGCATTCGGTCCAGATTTTCAGTGGTACTGCACAGACCTCTCAAGGCCGGATTTGACTCAAGACCCTGATTACGGGAGTGGGGATGCAATTTATTTGCATTTCGCAGTGAAAGACAGTGGAGAGGGCATACACGCGAACGCATTGGAAAGGATATTCACCAAGTTCGAGCAAGCGGACAGGAGAACACATACCAAATACGGTGGCTCAGGCCTTGGGCTCTACATCTCTCGAGAACTGACTGAGTTACAAGGAGGCTGTATTGGGATTGAGTCCGCACCCGGCGTCGGTAGCACCTTTGCGTTTTATACCAAAGTCCGCCGCTCAGAAGCACAGAGTGCGTGCATTGGTGTCGAGCTCAGCTCGATTAATCCATCACCCGTATTGACAGGACTTTCTGAGTCTCTAGGCCCGAAAAATGGCCAAGGATCAGGCACTTCGACGCCGAAGGGCTCTTACAACATACTCATTGTTGAAGACAACGTGCTAGATCAGACTGTTCTTTCGAAACAGTTGAGGAGAGCAGGATGTAACGTACAGATCAGCAGCCACGGTGGTGAAGCTGTTGACATCATCCTTCGAAGACATGGCCGGTCGATACGATACAGCACACCACCCGCCGATGACGCGCTCCCATACCTTGATTGTATTTTGATGGATTGGGAAATGCCTATCTGCGATGGGATACAGGCGACCAAACAGATCAGAAACATCGAGCAACAACAGAATGCGACCCGAAGTCTGATCATAGGCATCACAGCAAACGCAAGACCTGAGCAGATTCGAAAAGCCCGAGAAGCTGGCATGGACGAAGTTGTGCCAAAGCCTTTCCGGATCGCGGAACTGCTGGCCAAGATCAGCGCCTTTGTTGCGCCGTCTTGAACAGAGGTGTCTTAGATTACAGTTTCACCCACACTGCCATCAGATCAGCCCGCTCCAGAACCTGGTTTCTATGGACCAAGACCGGACACGCTGCCGCGACATGCGCTCATATCACCATGAGCAGTGTCAATCAAATGCCACACGGGAGTCAACAAAAACCCTCAGCGTCTGCAGCACTATGCGAGCAGACTTTCAAATGACTCAGGCAGTTGCTGACAATGCCCAGTCTTTCACCAGCATCCATAAAAGGATGCTTGTCAACATAAGCAGCCCGCTCGTGGCCCTCGCAGAGTCCTCAATTCATGAGGCGGGAGAGGAGAATTGCTTAGGGTAACCTTCCATACGATCATAAAATCCGAGTTGTGATCTCACTGCAGCATATTGCACGAGGTGTTAGCTGTATGCTTCTCCTGTGTGTATGCTCAGTGAAGCGCTTTGCAACCGCACAACCTGGGCCAGCGATTCAATCCTATCCCACGACAGAGAGCATCGTTACCCGAATAAGAGGCTCGTAGGGAAGTGGCTTACTTCGAACCCATATGAAAAGGACTTGATGCGACACATGGTCTTGTATTGCGATCAGATCGGCGATCGAAAGCAAAAGCAGTGACAACGCCCGAAACACCCCAGAACAATGCTATGCACTGTGTGCACTCAGAGAGTATTGCTTTAGAAAGAGGGGGTACTAGCCCATGCAAGCTTGCCATGACCGGAATCATGACTATTTATGCGAGACAGTTCATACCCTCAATATTTCTGAATGTACGAATTGAACAAATTCGTTCTTAGCTCCACTGAACCTGGGGCAGGTCTGCCAAAGCAATTCCGCTCGCATCCGAACACGAGGTTGGACGAAAGGGGTCGACAAGGAGTAGGTAGAACACCGAAAACCCCAGTTGCCAATGTCAACGGAGCTGATCTTGTCCCATGCTAGTAACGCTCACTCATGAGGTGCATGTATCGAAAGACCAATCAATCTAAGAATATATTGGACATGTGACCTTAGATTCTATTAACATCTTTGCGATTGAACTACGTCGCGATCTATGTTGTTGTCTCGTCAAGGAGCGAGAGGAATGGATACTTCACAAACCACTGCTTGAGAAGCTGAGAGAAGAAGCGTCGTGGACACATCTTCGGACAAGATTCGGTCATCACACGCTTACATATCTAATCTGACTGGATACCTAGTGTCCTTCCGTCGGCCTTTATTCCGCCCCTCGGTGTCAACAACGAGTATGCATTTCGTGCTCAATACGGTACTTGAGAAGCACTGGACAAAATAACGCGGAGGCGATAACGTAAATCTCCGACACCAGCCGACGGACACAGAAAATAGCACTGCACTGTCTTTCATGGATTAGCAGTTCAGATGAAGAGCTGTATGGAAAACCAGCACAGTGTCCCATCCAAGCCATCAAAGTCGTCTTAAGTACCAACATGTCACAACGCAGAGTCATGGCCCTACAATTGACGATTGAATGCTTGCTTGGTGTCGGAGAGCCGGCTTTCACGGAATCGAAGTGCAACCGGATCCTGCCAGTTGTGCTGATTGGTACGAGAGCAAGAGGAGGTAAGTTCCGGTGGGAGCACCGATGTCTTTACCCCAGATTCGCGGGACAAAGCATGCCGAACAAACCATTCGCAACTCCAACTCGTCAAGAGCCCGGTGTATTACAGCCTGCGCTTCATCGGTCCTATGTCTCGCAGAATGCTTGGTATTCGGTCCAATCTTAACCACCCAGTAAACACCGCCACTTTGCATACAACACCCAAGATCCTGCTAACACCACCCTTACTCATGGCGATTCTTGGCAATGGTATGCCACGTTATGTCCAATCTAAAGATCTAGACCACGGGCCAGGAAACACCCCACAGATGCAACGGCCGCTGCATCCCAATGATCCGACGACGGCGATCACATACATGAAGCCTGTGCGTGATCAGACGTGAAAGTCGGTGTGGGTGTCGAAGAGCGCGAGTGTTCCTCGGTGCTATTACCTGCGACTGGTTCTGCAGCCACAACGCCTCGCGCCTGGTCTGTTTCGATTGCCCTTCAGTTGTGGCGAGCAGACGTGCATCTTCAGGCTTCTGTTGGTGCCGTGACTCCAATTGGATGTTCCCATAAGATATTGCAGTGAGCAGAGGACATCAAACATCATGCGCCACGTTCACACTTCAGAACAGCCCTGTGTTGCAGAGCAGCGCATAGGCGACACTTCCGGCGTGTAACAGGATGTTTCTGGCGGTCTGTGTTTGGACCTACCTACCAGAAGCGGACTACCGAAACACGCTAAGCCGAATCTGGCGGCAGGGAACCCATGGCCATAGAGGCGTTCTAGAATCCCTCAAGTTGCGAACCTTAACTTTATCGCCAGTTGTCAGTTGCTCGATCAAGAAACTTGAACCCGCATTGATTATTCGCCCTGGGAGTAGCCGAGAACTGTTTGGCCGACCTTGCAGCTCGATCTGAGAGACGGCCCGTTCCTTTGGAGCACCAAGCTTCTGCTGACACTCGCACTGTGGATCCTTGAGGCTCTGCGAGTCCCCTGACTGAAGATAACGATATGTGTATCTCTATTGCTAGCTATAGAGATGTGCGCCCAGGATCCATTCTTATCCCCAGAAATCTCCATCAGATCCTGATCCGCACGCACGCATTGACTAAAGTGCAGCTCAAAGCTCCACAGATTAAAAAGTAACCCTACATGCATGCAGAAATACCTCTGCTCGCCGTAGTCATGTGTGAGGCTCTGAGCAGCTTGGCATGCATATGTGCGGAGCGCCGGAAGTTTTTCATGAGTCAGTGGCGCAAGACACGGGGTAGGCCCTTCGTATCTTGGTTGTCAGTGATGACAACCTAGTCCCTGCTACCGTAGAAACAGACTAAAAATTCGACTGTTTACTGTGGCGCAACGGATCTCTCCGTGGATACGGCTTACTGTTTCGCTTGGAACAAATGCAGACAGCAGGTAGAGCTGGCGGTCTTGACCGCTACGTGCCCCTGCTGCGAATGCAAATCGGCTTGGTTTCGACGACAGCAGGCGGTGAAATTAGCTCAGCTGGCCAACCACACCTCTGATTCAGCCAAAAAAAAAACAGCCAATGAGGAATTCGACCGAGTCCTTACCAGATAGAACCTCAACGTTTGTGTCAAACAATGCACCTCAACGCGGCAACGTCAGTGTCGGAAATTAACGAAGTTGAGCTAGCATACACTGGTGGTCTGCAAGTCATACCATTGCCAAGGCTACCTACATTGTACCAAGAAGACTTACATGCGAATACTGCTCGCCCTTGAGCGTAAGAAGCTTCAGGGATCATGCCAACCCTGTCCACCATCTTGCACTTGGTGCCTTTGCGAAGGAGAACGTGAATCACTCCTCTCAAGGAATACCTTTCTCCAATCAGACAGCAGGTACTACGACCTCACAGACCTACTTGGCTTGGTCCACCAATCCCAATCCCAATTCTTCTTTTTACCAACCCAGCCAAGCACATCTCTAGGCTGCTAGCCTTTGTCTACACTAGTACCACCCTCCAATTGACCGCATCTCACGTCCAGACTCACGATGTTAATGTATCTACGGTTCTTCACCGGGACAACACATGCCACAGACTTCTTGGTATGGTGGTGTTGAAGTACTTAAGCTGTGTGCTCTCTCACTTCAATCATCACCACCACCATCATCATCATCATCGCTACAACAGTCTCTTCAGCTCACTCCAGCTCTTCAGTTTCAAGACAAACACTCATTCTTTCAAAATGAAGTTCACCACCGCCTCCGCTGCTGCTATGATCGCCGCTCTGGCTTCAGCCCAGACTCTGAACATCCCCGCCAGGGTGGGCAATGTCCAGCGCGCCAACAACCAAAGGATCACTGCCAACCGTGACTTCGGCAACGCTGAGTTCGACAGTGGTGTTACCTGCAACGATGAGCCAGAGGGTGGCAACCCCGTCTTCGTCATTGCGAACGGTGTCACCATCTCCAACTTGATCATCGGACCCAACCAGATCGATGGTAGGCTGTCAATCATGCTTCAAATTGGGACCTGCAACTAACAGTCGATAGGTATCCACTGCGAGGGTTCGTGCACTCTCAGGAACGTCTGGTTCAGGGACGTCTGCGAAGGTAAGATAGCACGCAACCAGACTGCATGCGATGAAGCTAACATTCCCAGATGCCATCACTGCTCTCGGAGGCGGCAATGTCCTCATTGAGGGTGGAGGCGCCAACGGTGGCAGGGACAAGGTCATCCAGGCCAACGGCCGCAGCCGCACCACTATCCGCAACTACACCGTCACCAACTCGGGCAAGCTCTACCGCAGCTGCGGCGACTGCACCAACAACTCCTCCAACAGCCCGCGCCACGTTGTCGTGGAGAATGTTCGCGCCAGCGGCATCACTTCTGACTTCGTCGCCATCAACCCCAACTTCGGTGACACTGCCACCATCAGCGGAGTCTGCGGCAGCAACAACAAGGATATCTGCAGGCCTTACCAGGGTATCAACAAGGGCCAGTCTGGTGGCGGTGCCCAGAGTGGCAACGCTGGATGCGGCGGTGCCCAGGGTGCTGTTGACAGGTTCCCTACCTGCTAAGCGGCTTTCCACTTATTCCGCAGTTCTTTGGTTATCTTCGAGGATGATGTGCAGCAAGAGACATACTACCGCAGCCTTTCACGCGGCTAGTGTAGTGCAAGGAAAATTGAGATATCTAGATCTATAGAGTAGCATTGTAGTATCGAGCAAACTCATCGTCTTTTTCTTCTTACATTCCTTCCGCGCACCTTGAACCAGTCCTGCAATTATTTTCACAGTGACGGGTTGAGAAGGCGTTGTGATTTTGGCACAAGATCTTTACTCGTTTGTAACATCATACTGCAGAACACGTTCCCAGGGATGCAAAAGTCCATGGGCAGTGCTGTGCAGAGGAAAGAGGAGTTAGAAGCGCTTCCACCAGAACCCACATCGTGCAGAGCAAGGTGCGTGAGATGGGCTGGTTGGTAATGCTTTTATGAGTGCTTGAAAGAGAGTTGCATGCACTCATAAAGACCGTGTGGTTAGATGCTTGAAGACATAGCATCTCGCCTTCGAAAGGCGTTGTTGCAATATCGTACCAATTCCCTAATTGGCACTATCCGCTCCGCGTTCGTATCTGCGGATGGCTTGGTTTATGTATTGCAGTAAGTTGCCTGTTCGAGACTGGCAAGCAGACTGCTGAAATGGTAGGTACGTTTAGGGTTTTGCCATGCATTTCAGCCAATCTCCTTGGGAGAGGCTTGACCTGGAGTTCGGAGTTACATGAGCGTGGGCATTGACATGGCGTCAGCCAACTGATCGTAGTGGCTGTGACGTGATTTAATGATGATGAGCCGATGGCGCTATGAGCCGCATGAAGCTTCGAAGACCTGGCATCAGCGCGCTTTTGTCTTGAGTGTCTAGATCGAAGTGTGTGCGGCGTGAAGTCGTGAAGCACGTGGTGGGCACGTGGTGTGCACAAGACGGGTTGCGCACCTACATGTCTTGCGCTTATCCTTTTCAGGCGATAACATCATCAGCAGTGCAGTTCACATCAATGTTGTCAACGGCTCCTTTCTTCAACACATCTTGCTTATTAGTTCGTGTTGCTTCTGCCTCTCCCAGTACGTCCTCGATATGTCCGACCATGTGACATTGGCACCGACGAAACAGGCCCTGAGTGAAGCGTCAGCACGCCTGCTTCACTCAATGCCCGCATCAGCTTTTCGAACAGCGCGCATGCGATGGAACATTCGACTTTCCTGACTATCGATGCAGCACCTCGCTCAAGCCAAGTCAGCGTCAGCAAGAGCGGGTTGTGATATGGACGTATTGCGCTGTGACACTTCTAAGCTGAAATCTCTCCATCTTTCGCTTCGTCAGCAATGAATGCGACGCATTTGTGCTGAACAGCACATACCTCGATCATAGCCATGCAGATTCCATGCTCTCCCTCGACGCGGGTACATTGACAGCTCGACGCCGACTCGCCAGCTGCACCAAGTAGCCGAGGCAGCGCCGCTCTCGACTCCGCAGAAGACCCATTGGCCCCACTGCGTCATTGGCGACTTCAAACCTCCAGCTCAAGCTCAATTGCGGTTTCAGTTCCTCTCCAGCACTCTACGACTTCTTTCCCCGATCAAATACAGAGAATCGCCACCATGGTTACCGGCCGATGCAACTGCGCGAGCATCAAGGTCACAATCGCCGAGATGCCACAGCAATCCGCTGTCTGCTTTTGGTACGCCCCGCCCCTCCCGCTGCTCTCAAAGCCACAGGATCAGATGACTGAACTCTCATTGCAGCGCAAACTGTCGTCGTCAGGGCGGAACAGCAGGTTCCATTGTGTACATGATGGACAAATCAGAGGTCACGATTGAAGACGCAAAAGGCACGCTCAAAGAATATCGGGATGGGGATACAACCACGGGGAACACCATTATTAGGAAGTTCTGCGGGACTTGCGGGAGGTAAGTCGATGGGAGCAAGTTGTGATCTCTGTGATGAGAGGCTGACGTCGGCGCAAAGTCCGGTTGCGTCGCTGTTGTCAGAGGATACGCCCAAGATTATTCTCAAGGGTGGGCTGTTCGAGCAGCTGGCCAAGCCGGCATTTACGTCTTTCCCGCAGGACAAGCCCGAGTGGCTTGAGATTGCGAAAATGTGAGGGGTTGTGAGTGCTGAGACGGCACTGTGCGTAAGACAGCAATTGAATCTTTGATGTGCCAATGTTGGAGTCCCCAGTATTATGCATCGTGTCGAACACATAGGTACTAGGAGAACCACTTCTCTTAGTGGGTGTATGCAATTCTGCTCAAAAATCGGAATCCATTGCATCAAAGGCGTCTTCAGGCACCCACCGCGCCTCCTGAGATGCCACCATTAGGGCCTGCATCTGCGTGACAAGACGCTCCTGTGTCTTCCAGCGCTGGACCCGTGCCTCGACATTAATCCTCTGCTCATCCGACCACGCCACAGGGTTGAGCGGTAACCTACGAGCCTCCACTTGTACCTGAGGAGTATCGAAATACAGCGTAGCATCGTGACCAGGTAAGATGAGATGTGTCTTGAGCGATCTCAGGGAGTGAGACAGCTCGCTCAGAATGCGAGTCATGCGCGTGTACTCTACGACTAGATCCTGGAGATGCTTGATCTGCTGCTGGCTCAGCAACGCGGTCCGACGCAGCAGTAGCAGCGTCCCTACGGCGTCGCCTTCTACGACATCGAGGAGCGACAGGTCCCTGTGCCCCGCGACATGCCACAGGGGTTGAAGTAGGCGCAGCGACCATTTGAGGTGACGGTCGATCTTGTTGTCGGGATCTAGCGCGGCGTGGAGCCTCTGTCGTCGAACGGCACGGAGAGCGTCCTCGGCGACGCTGAATGTGACATTGGAGTCGCGATTAGCTTCCATGAGACGACGCAGTGCTGTCTCGGTTTTGATGAAGCGGTAGAGCACAGGTTTCCACTCGATTTTCACCATCGCAAATTCAGGTGAAGACTCCAGATTGACGACCACTTCCAGGTTCCGCCGTTCCGGTTCAAGGGGCAGGTCTAAGTCCAGCACAGCGGCGTCGATTTTCATTGCCCAGATGAGGGTGCCAAACCCCTGACGTGATCGGTGAATATCAAGTTGGCTCAGCAGGCTACTCACAGATGGGAGGCCGTTGTCGGGCGTATCCCACGAGCGATGCCGCTCGCACCACTGTGCGTCCATTGAGAAGATGGCATGGGAGTGGCCCCACGCCGGCCCTTTATCAAGCGCCTCATGTGACTTTACTTCGCTCAAGGAGGCAGTCACAAGGTGAAGATCTTCATACTCCTCGTCGGTCAGTCTGTCCATGATGGTCGACGTCCGGGGTCCCAGGTAGCCGATCAACTGTGTCCTTCGTAGATACTGGTACAGGACTGGCCCATCAATCGCATCGCGGAAGCCACGACAGACCAGCCGCCAGTCGAGAATGTATGCGACTGGCACATGTTCCAAAATCAGGACTAGAAGTTCAGCAGGCAAGTGAGGCAGCGTGGGAGGCTGCGGGCTCTGGCTTGCGTCAATTGAATCGAGCAGCGCGTCGACATCATCTGAACTCCACTCGACGTTGAGATGTTTCGTAAGCCACGCTGGTAGCTTTTTGTCTTCATGCTCGACGCCGGGTGTGTTTGCAGAAGCCATGGTGCTCTGTGGAGATGGACGGACGCGTTCGTTGGTATGACAGGAGGGGTAGGATGCTAGCGTCGCTGCCACGGTGTCACGTGGCTGATTCGGCGACCACGATGGTGGAGGTCTTTTCATGTCACCACGATAGGTTTGCAAGGCATCTTGTAGTAGTGCTTGGTGATTTGATTGTGTAGTCACACGAAGCCGAGGACGTATGACTGCCGCAACCTCAATATAAACGGCATGACAGCTATACAGGTATAGGCATGTCTGTCTGGGAGGGTGATATTTCGAGACGAATCCTGCACGAAGGACCGCCTTACAAAGCCCGACAGACACACTCAAGGTCCCTCACGAAGCTTTGTGCTTCAGATGGCAATAACACAACCACCCGCACTGCCTGCGAGATCGGAGCCCCACGTCACGGCCTCGGATCTACCCCCCGTAGCTCCACCCCACAAAATTCCAAACATGCACGCCCTATCAGCCTCAAAACCCAGACCATTGAGCCTCACAGTCACAGCCCCAGAAACCTCGCAAAAAGCCCTCCCACCACCAGGATCACCTCCACTCCAGTCTAATTCCATCAACCCACCCCCCTTAACAGCACACCAACATTAGCACTAAATACATACAACACCACCACCATGCCAGCCATGCTCGACGACCCCACCTCGCCCCCCATCCTGCACAAACTCGACGCGGCAGCCCACACCTTCACCCCCACACACGTGACTCTCCGTGACAACACCACCGCAACCATCCTCCCCTTCACCAGCCTCTCATCCGTGCCCCCCTCCCTCGTCGCCTTCCTGCACGCGCAGCTCTCCGCCGAGATAGCTGCAGGGGACACGTACCCGATGCTGGAGACGCTGCCGCTATCAGCCTTCGGGCCGTACTGGTTCGGGGTATTCGGGGCGGTGATGCTCGCCGGCGAGTGGGGGACTGTGGAGGAGGCGGTGCAGCAGCTGGGCGACGACGCCGACTGGGACACGTTGTGTCTGGGCAGTTTCTACACCAAGCCGAATTACCCCGGACGCAGCAGCCATGTGTGCAACGCGGGTTTTCTGGTTTCCAAGGCGGCGAGGGGGAAAGGCGTTGGGAAGGCGTTGGGGAAGCGGTACTTGGAGTGGGCGCCGAAACTGGTATGTTTGTTCTGTGATGCTGCGAAATGCGGTGTTGGTGCGTGGAAAGTTTGCTGATGAAAGTGTGCAGGGGTTCACGTACTCGGTGTTCAATCTTGTTTATGAGACGAATGTTGCGTCGACGAAGATCTGGGATTCGTTGGGGTTTGAGCGCATTGGGAGGGTCAAGAAGTGTGGTGTTTTGAAGAGTTATCCGGGGCGGAAGGTCGATGCGATTGTGTATGGGTATGATTTCGAGCAGGACGCGGCTTGAGTGTGGAGGTGTTGAGGGGGTCTGATGATGTTGATGCTAGGGAGCTGGTTCTGACTTTGCTGTGAGCTCCTTGGAGATCTTGGGTCACGTAGCTCGGCATGATGAGCTGCAGAAGCAGTTCGGCGAAGTGCGTGTTGGTCACGTTGCCGAGTGTAGAAGGAAGTGAACATGGAGGCGAAGCTGCGTATTGCTTGCACTGAGTTGACTAAACTGGCTAGGGTACTCAAGCAGAGTACTGTGACCAACCAGACGATATTTGGTACTTGGACTACTATAGCTCTTCTTATCGTAGCTCTTGTATCTATCCAACTATAACAGCGCCGACTACTCCATCTCTAATTACATACCTCCAATTAACTACAACTTGATGTTATCAATCTGAATCTTCTGCAATCCGTCTCTCAGCTCAGCAGCCATGCCAGCACTCTCCGGCTTTCTGCTCTCACGACCCACAAAGACGTGGATAAACTCACCCACAGCCTTGACTTGCTCTTGCCCACGCTCAAAGACGCCGATTTCGTACGTGACAGAGCTCTTGCCCAGCTTGTTGACCCGCAGTGCGAGGTCGACGACGGCAGGAAACTCTGTGGGGGCAAAGTAGTCGCAGTGCGAGTGCACGACTAGGCCTATCTGGGGCGACATGGGCGGGTGCAGTGCGCAGTGATTGATGAGGTAGGTGTTGACGACCGAGTCGAAGAGGTAGTAGTAGACGCTGTTGTTGAGGTGGTGGTACATGTCATTGTCGCTCCTGGGTGGGCAGTGTGAGGACTGGCACGTGTTTTAGGTGGAGGATGGGAACCTACCATCTTGTGCGGTACTCGAGGTGGAACTTGTAATCGCTGCGGCGACGCGCCTTGAGCGAATTGTGAGCCATACCACGGTGCTTTCCTCAGTCTCTAGATTTAGGTATAACGAGGCGTGATGAGACGCATTCGGGACCATGTCTTATCGATAGGTAGATACCGTACCGTCTTGCCTCGGCTCGTCTCATACGACCTAGGCTGGATTTTTCATACACCGCGCAGCCGCACTGCCACTGCGACAGCCCCGCGTTCGCCCGTCACGCTGTCACGTTATCACGTTGTCACGCTGTCACGCTGTCACGCTGGCACCCTCGCCGCGCATCCTCGCGTACCTGGCCGCCAAAGGACGCCTGCCCGCGCCAAAGACCCCCTCGGGCGCCACGTCCCTGGCTCTTGTGCCCTCGCCAGTCCGCGACAAATACCCGCCACTGCCCGACGACGCCTTTCCCTGGATGGAGCCGCCTAAAGTGGCCATCACGCCGTGCAACCCGTGGCCGCCGCCATACTACCTCGAGGATGGCCTGCGCAAGGTGACGCCGTACCACTACACGTACAACACCTTCTGCAAGCAGCGCTGGCGCGGGCGCGAGATCCTCGACATCTTCGCCAGCGAGTTCCGCGACCGCCCGACCGAGTACTACGAAAAGGCCATCCAGGAGGGCCGCGTCGTGCTCAACGGCAAGCACGTGCCCAGCACCAGCACCATTGTCAAGAACGGCGACGTCATCTCGCACACGCTGCACCGCCACGAGCCGCCATGCACTGCCAGCCCCATTGGCATTGTGCACGAGGACGACGACATCATCGTCATCGACAAGCCCGCCGGCATGCCCGTCCACCCTGCCGGCCGCTACAACTTCAACTCCATCATCGAGGTCATGCGGGCTGACCGCGGGTATGGCTGGAACCCGCTGCCGTGCAACCGCCTAGACCGCCTGACGAGCGGCATCATGTTTATTGGCAAGCACAAGCAGGCGGCTGAGGATATGAGCGCGCAGATTCGTGGGCGCACCGTCAAGAAGGAGTACATCTGCCGTGTTGTGGGGGAGTTCCCCGAGGGCGAGATTGTCTGCGAGAAGCCCATTCTTCAGATCAGCCCCAAGCTGGGTCTCAATGCTGTGCGCGCCAATGGCAGGGAGTCCAGGACCGTTTTCAAGCGCCTGGCATACTACCCACCCAAGGATGGTGCAGAGTCAGAACAAAAGGAGAAGGCGGATGGCGCAGAGTCAAAACAAAAAGAAAAGATGAACGGTGAAGACACCGAGGGCCAGCCGTGGAAGAAGCTACGCGGCTACTCCATCGTGCGCTGCTTCCCCGTCACGGGCCGCACCCACCAGCTGCGCGTGCACCTCCAGTACCTTGGCCACCCCATCTCAAACGACCCCATATACGCAAACCAGCGCGTCTTCGGCCCCTCGCTCGGCCGCGGCATGTCCGAGGACGAGAACGACGACGACATCATGGCGCGGCTGGCACGGATGGGCAAGGAGGAGGTCGCCGATGCCGTGGCATACCACGACGAGATGGTGGACGCATACAACAAACGCAAGGCCGAGAAGCAGACGGGCGAGACCTGCGATGTGTGTGACACGCCTCTGTACAGCGACCCAGGCACACACGAGCTGGGCATATACCTGCACGCGAGGCGCTACAGATGTGAGGAGGGAAAATGGGACTATCAGACAGGGCTGCCCGAATGGGCACTCCCACCACCAGGCTACGAGGGGCCCACTGAGAGCACCCAGGAGAGTGACCCTCTGACGGCTGATTTGGAGAAGCTGGGGATTGCAGATGAGCAGGTTGAAGAAAAGGCCAAGGCTGCTGCAGCTTGAGCCACATAACATGGTTGGAGACAATCTAGATACCCAATTTATACAAGATTCGGTCTGATTCAGAAGTTGCAGTATTCATCCAGGAAAACAGTCAGCCTCTGTCTACGGTTCGATTCGATTCAGCAGCTGCAGTGTTGGTGGTGTTATAAACAGTCAACCTTTGTTGTGTCAGTCTCTGGTCTCGTCCATCAACAGGGGTAAGCGAGGAACTGCTCGAATTGCCATGTTCGGCAAGTGGCGGGACGTCAACACCAAAACATGCCCCGCAGTCAATGATGCAATAGGCATCGTCCATCGAAGAATCGCATGCTTTGACAATAACTACCTTTTAGCCGCCGTCTGATCCTCAATTGGATCTACGAGGACGTATATATAGTCAAGGCCTACGTGTCACCCAAAACACCCACTTCTTGCACTTCAACACTCTCACCTACCTTCACATCCCTCATACATCACATTGATCATGGCCACCGGCATTGCTATAGTAGGGAGCGGCATCTTCGTCAAGGAAGAACATCTCCCTGCCGTTCTCGCGACGCCGTTGCTCAGCCTTAAAGCAATTTACTCGCGTTCACTCTCCTCGGCACAAGCAGTGTCCTCGCATCTCTCTGATGTAGACCTGTACAGCGAAGACTCGGAGAAGAACTACGATGATCTCCTTCAGCGATCTGATATCAAAGCCGTCATCATCGCGTGAGTCTCCATTTCTCAACCCAACTTGAACAGACAACTGCGACAAACCAACGTGCTGCATAACTGACGCCACGCCAGTCTCCCCATCCTCTCTCAGCCCGACTACATCAAGTGCGCCCTTGCAGCCGGTAAACATGTGCTGGCCGAAAAACCCATCGCCAAAGACGTTGCCACCGCCGGCGACCTCCTCGCCTGGACGCAGGACCCAGCCAACACATCCGCGAGCTACTCGGTAGCCGAGAACTTCCGCTTCCTCGACTCGCTCCTCTACGGCGCGGCTCAACTTTCTTCCCTCGGCCGCGTGCTTTCCTTCCGCACCCGCGTCTGCATGCTCGTTGCCCCCGGCACCAAGTACTTCGAGACAGCGTGGCGCAAGACGCCCGAGTACCAAGGCGGGTTCCTGCTCGACGGCGGCGTGCACTTTACCGCAGGCACGCGGCTGCTGCTGCAGGGTGTGGGCGAAGAGGTCACGAAGCTCAGCGCCTTCACCGCGCAGATGCAGCCTCATCTGCCCCCCGTCGACACCCTGCATGCGGTGCTGCAGACGCGCAGCGGGGCGACTGGTTCGCTGAGCGTCAGCTTCGGGACCACGGATAAGGGCATTGAGTACGTGGTTGCTGCGGAGAAGGGGACCGTCACTGTGACGCGGAGCAAGGTCGTGGTGGTCCGCGACGGGGTGAGCGAGGAGAAGGAGTTCCCGGAGGAAGGAAGCGGCGTTAAGCAGGAAGTCAAGGCGTGGGCAGAGGGGTTGGCGCAGGGGAAGCCTAACCCGCAGCAGAGTGCTGAGGAGGCGCTGAAGGACCTGAGGTTCCTGGAGGCTGCGTTGCAGAGTGGAGAGGCGGGCGGGCGGCCAGTCGAGCTGTAGACATGTTGATGAGGGGGACGATGTATGTTCTCCAAGAACAAAATCATGTCCAGGACCAAAATCGCCTCCAAGAACGAAACCGTGACGCCCCATCAAACTCGCTGCATGCGTAGGTATTCCGCCCTCTTCAACCGTAACGGTACACACCACGCCACTCATTACCACACCACACCACACCACGCAACGAATCCAAACCTCGTAGACCTATACCATACATACCCACACGAAAGTCTCCATCCTTCTTCCCCATTCTTCGTCCCCGATTTTCATCCCAATCTACGCAGCCACTCAAAGTCCGAACACTCAAGCTCAGCCCATATAAAATGCCTTACTCATTCACACACACACACACACACACACACCCATATGTATATATATACAAAGAAATATATATACGCAACCCCACTACCCAACCGCCCACACATCAAGCCGACGGCACCAGCGCCGAAAAAACAACCGCCGCCGCCGCTACCAATTTTCGGCCCCTTCCCGCCGATGCCGAAAGCGCGATGCGATGCCGACAGAAGAATGCCGAAACTACAATGCCGAAAATACCGTTGGCTGGCTCGCTGGCGCCCCGCCTTGCCTTGCTTTGTTGTGATACTGGAAGGGTGTGGGTAAGAGCTTGGTCTTGTGTGCATTGTACGGTGTATGTCATGTGGTGGTGAGGCGGCGTGGCCTGTGAGCTAGGGCGTGGACTACAGTACGGCGGAAGCTGCAGCTTGGGAGGCGGGCCGCTGGCTATCGGCAGCATGTTGCACTCGGCATGGTGTTGTTCGTGCTCGACATCCCATCGCGTCGGGGACATCCACGGATGGATCTGGGTCCGTGGGTGCTTACACACGGGGTGGGACTGGGTCCTGGATGTTGGCTTGTTGGTGTGTTGTGATGACTGATGTTATGATGTCTTTGGAGATAGGGCTGGGGCTGGGATCTGGGATGGCGTGAGATGAGTATTTTTCTTTTATTCAAATCTTGGGTGGTGGAGTGGAGGGGGTGCTGTGTAGATAAAGAGGGGAGGTGGCCCTGGGGTTGGGTTGGAGTGTTGTATACATGGCGTGAAGATACTTTACTTTACCTTTTTGTTAACGACTGCGGGATTGTGAGTACCTACGCGCCACAATCATCCGGGATATATCGTCCATCAATCTTTCTTCATCACGGTGCATGACAAGTCTGGCCAGACTGAGCTCAGCGATTTCAACACTACCACCGTCTCCATCCATTCCTCCAGAAGAACATCCAACAAGAGATCCAATCCAACACACCCGTACCCCGACCCGACCCCGGCAAGCACAACTATCAGCCTCTTCACAATGCCGTCTACAACACAATCGCGCTCCTTCCTGCGCTCTTTCGTCAATCACTTCGTGGACGCAAGACACCACCCTTCGTCCCCGAATCCAGTCACCATGAAGCCGTACCCGCCGCAGTGGGGCGTGATGCTGCGGAAAGCCGGGCGGGCGACTGCATTGTGAGTCCCCTATCTCAATTTCTCGTGTTTTTGGATGGACAGTGCCCTCAAGGACTTTCTTTTCACCTAGATACTTTCCTTGCTCGACCCAACAAACACATCTAGACGTACGGAAGAAAGAAAGTCATTCAAACACTTCCTAGACCGCAACACACTCAGATCTCTAGCCGCCAAACGTCCCGGCATCCGAACAAAAAACGTGTCTGGGTTGAGCAGAGATTGAGCAGAGATTAAAAAAAGCTGACATCCCTTTCCTAGTTTCTTACCCGGATACTTCATCCTCCTGGGCTGGCCGCTCTTCCCGCCACTGTTGATGAACGGACACATGTACGGGCGAGGCCGCGAGCCGTGGACAAAGGTCAGTACTGAGAGGGGGAATGAGGGCGGGGCGGGCCGATTCTCGAGGGGCGAGAGTGTGAGAGGGTATTGAGTGAGGGAAGGAGGAAGGGAGACTTTTGGGGGGGGGGGGGATGTGAAGGCGGGTCAAGAGTGTAAGGTGGATAGAACAAGGGGTTGCGCGGACAAACTGGCGAGCGGGCTCATAGAACGGCGCTGTGGAGTTGTAGAGGTTGGGTGGTGGATACTGTAGCATTTATGGTATTGCACTTGTTCTGCGCTTCACTGTAGATTAAGAAAATTCGCGGCGCTCGAGCTGTTTGATTTAGATATCCGCAAGTCCCTTTGGAGATCGAGGATTGATACAGTCTGTCGTGCTCTGACTATTTGGGCAAGCTGCAGATCCATCAGACTTGTTAGTCGATCTGTCAACGGTGACGTGATGACCGACTTGCGTGTCTCGCTAGAGATGCTCCGATATTTCGTTTGTTTCCATGAATGCGTCGAGCTCTGACTTGCATCATTGCCCTACTCTTGGGGTGCATTTTTGTTGCATGTTCTCTTAAACCACCGTCGAGTTCATGCCTCAATACCCTTACATTCGTTGCTACAGTCCACGTCTGCTGTATAGCTTTACATTCAGCGTGTTTTGAAGTAGCTTTGTCCAGAACATCATTCCAATGTAGCTTCCGGTCTTTGCGCTGGAGTCATCGAGGGATCTACACAAGTTTGAAGTGCTTTCGTTGCAAGGATGCGAGGTCCAGCGTGTTCGTCGCATACCCATACGTCGTATCTGCAGTCTGACCAATACCAACACGTTTGTACGTGTCGCCATCAATTTTGTCCAGCAAGAGAAAATATGTGATGCAGCCAAGTGAGGGGTCCATGCGCTGAGATATGACAGTTGCTGTGTAAGTCATGCTGCTGGTGTTCGGTGCCATGTCCCAGTATCCTGTACCTACAAATGCGCCAACCCCGTTGAGAATATTAAGAACTTGTTGCAGATACGCGTCGCCAATGTCGTTGCTTTGATCAGAGACGGAGTGGCAATGCGCATCAAAAAAGTACGCTTCCAGTGTTATTGAAGCCGCGCTGACGGATCCAAACGGGCCATTCCCAGCGTTCATATCTACATGTATACCAGTGAAGTCGGCTTGCTGGTGTGTAGTATGAAAGCGGGAGTCAGGATTGAAAATTTGACGTTTCGGGCTAGTAGAGCATGCCCAAGACCATGATGGTGCAGTGTAAGCCTTGCAATCTCTGGGCGATGACAAGTCTTCGCAATACCACAACAAGCCTGCGTGCATATCCTCGCGCCAGAGACCTGCTACGTATGAGTATTGTGTGGCTTCGCCGAATTTTTCGGCTACGCCAGCAATAGCGTGGAAAATGTCATGGTAGTGAGTGAGCTGCAGTGTAGTGTGGTGTAATAACTCAAAATATACCACAACCGCGTCAAAACCGCTTGAGTTAGCTTTGAGGGAGGTCGCTGTATGGAGACAATGTGATCAAAAGCAAGGCAGCGCTTGAAGCTTTCTGCACTCCAGTCATTGCCATTCCAGAGCGCCGCAGTTTCAATGAAACTTCCTTCCCTGGCAGAGACTTCCAGACACTCCCAGAATAACTCACTATGCTCAAAGTGAATGATCCTGGTTGACAAGAGTCGTTCTTGGAATACCCAAGCGCGTCTGCTGAGCGGAGAGCTTTGAAAGATGTGTGCCCAAGAGGGTCTTGCGCGACGGATCTGCAGACCAGACCCAAGGCGAGCCGATTGGCTCTGGTCGCGAGGCCGTAAGAACCCAGCGGTCCCATCAGAAGCGCTCATGCTCGATAAAACGACGAAGGCATTGCGGTAGTAATTCCCCATGTTTCCCGCCTCACGCACCCAATCTTCGAGCTCGTCTTGAATAATGCAGAGCATGTCTATCCAGAGATACCGGATTCTCAACTTTCGGGTAGCGAAAATAGCGTCCTGCAAGTTTTGTGACAAAGTCTGGAGGTAAATGCCAAGCTTGTATTGCGAAAGGTTCTGTGTAGTGAGGCTGCCCCGTGCTGAAGAACCCCAACAATGGCTAAGAGCGGCATAGCGTTCGTCTTTATTGAGCTGAGGACGCTCTACAACTCGCAAAGCTGGGAAAGAGTTGACATCGAGTAGTCTGGTTGGCAATGTGGCAAGGCTATTGTGTCGACAGATTGTGTGCTCACTAGCACACTTGTCGAGCCAGCTACGGGCTAAATTCCAACAAGGCTCAGTATTCACGTGCGGCTGAATGAGTCGGAACGGTGTAGTGGGAAAGTCAGTTTGTCCTGAATTTTGCACTGTCAGCAACGACGCCCAGCAGGATCATGTCGCTATCTTACTTTGCGCTGCATGTAGTTCGTAGAGATGAAGTACGTCGTTAAAGTCGGTCACTCGCAATAGCGAGCCGTCTCTCTCGATGATCAGATCTGCTGGCTTCCCGGACAGTCTAAAAGTCGAAGAAACGATTTCATCGAAGAAGAATCGGCAAAGTCCGCACTTCCGAGCTGCTGAAATTCGTAAAGCCTTCTCGCCATATGTCACAGCAACTGGTCGACGGAGGGCCTCACGGCACGTCGCACACAGCGTGTCGTTGGACCAAGGAATAACTAGAAGTGAATTCTCAGACATGTTGAGGATGTCGGCACGAGAGAGTGCACAATCGAGTTATTGAAAACGCTCAATGTCGTCAACGCGGGGCAGAAGGTTGGGGATCAAGGCACGAAGAACAGTTGTGGTAAACAACAAGGCTGAGCGAGGGTTGGCGGCAAGCGATGCACCTCAATTGGCTGACTGACATTCCCTCATGTTTCGTTCGGCTATCCGCCGATGCATAGTATGATGTATCCGTCCCGAACTGTGGCATAAACGAGCTGTTTTTGAAATTGGCTGGAAAACTTTGATTAAGTATCCAGACACTGTGTTCGGAGCATTTCCTGCACGCACAGCTGTGTACGACACTGCGTAACAAGATTCGAGGATAATTTATCGACCCCGAGTGTAGAAACGCAAAAGCAAGCTCACGGGGCCTGGTACCTGCAGAAACCATCGTTAATGAAATGCGTTGCACATATGCGATATCTTGGGCTTCATGCTTTTGGTTTGGGGTTCCTCAAGGGTTTCCCCAGACGTCTGCATATGATATCAACGCATCCTACCCTGCTCAGAATAGTATGGACATGTGTGAGAGGAGGGAACCAGCGCAAAGGTATTGTATGTCACAGATTGAAGGAATGCGCAAGGCGTCTCAAGAGTCAGAATCTAGGCAAGATGCGCAAGGATGAGAGTGGTGGTGAAGGCGTTGACACGAATCGGCCGTGTTCCGGCGTACAACCACAGTTTCGGCAGATCGTCATGAAAATCTCCAATTCGGAATGCGAAAAAGTTGTGTCTGGAACATGAAGCAGCCATGGTGGAAAAAACCAGAATAACATCTAGATGACCCTAAAGATGATCAGCGCAAAAGAGACAGTACAGCTTGGATGATCGGGGTCGGAGCTACTAGGACATGCAAATATTAATCGCTCGTTTGGCGCTATCGTCGTATGCACATTAGTTCTTAGTCCATGATCACTAAGCCTTCCATTCCTTGAAAGCCTTTGGTTTGTCTCGGCTGTTCCACTGCAGCGTTCTCGAGATGCTGTTGATCCAATCTGTCTTCCTTCTGTCCATTGGAAGAACGCACGGGAACGGAAATCTGCTTGCACTGATCGTAACATAGTCACCAGGCTTGAGCTCCACTCTTTCCCTTCCGTCAAAGCTTGCCCAAGAGCTTGTTCGAGCGTCGTATGGCACGCCGCAGCGTAGCACTATTGTGTCCGGCAGGATTATTGGCCTGAAGGAGAGTGTATGTGCGCATATGGCGGTGACCAGGATGACGGGGTTGTCTGGATGACAAAGGGAGCCTCCTGCTGCTAGATTGTAGGCTGTAGACCCGGTGGGGGTTGATACGCAGATACCATCTGCTTGCACTGTGGTGAAGTGTTCGTCGTCGCCGAACAGTTCGATGGAAGACATTGTTGGGTTTGGTCCACGATCTACCACAACCTCATTTAAGATATTGTATGTCCCATCAGGTCGATGTGTATGATGATCCTCGGCCTCTTCCCCGATCAACTGTTCCACCAGGTCAGACTGGCCCTCGTTATCCCGGGTTTGTGACCGCATGACCGTTGCTTCGAATCGCAGTCGCAGATTAACAGTAATTCCTTCTTCGAAAGCTTGCGAAAGGGTTTGCGGATAGAGGTCGAAGTCAAATTTGGTGAGAAACCCGAGTGATCCAAGAGAGAAGGAAATGACGGGCGGTACGACGCGTTGAAATAGCCACGAAGAGTACAACACGGTTCCATCCCCACCAAGCTATTGATGTCAATGAGAATGCGCATACGGCACATTTCTTTACTTACCGCCAACACTATGTCAAAAGTCTGTGGTTTCTGCTCAGCAAGCTCATTTGTCCAGAACTTGAGGCGCCCTTCATACGACGGATCTTTCTCCAGCAAACTCTTTTGATCGAAGATTTTGTTGTCCTCGAGTGTTTGTTCGACGTAGATCTTGTACTTTGGATCCTTCGCCAGGAGCCAGTCGACAGTCTCTCGTGTGTTCTTGATAAGACTCTCGTCGTGTGCCTTTCCTAGAATAAAGATGTTCTTCACGTGCAATTTTAAACGAATCTGGGCTAGCTTCTTTGACAGCTCCCTGATCCCAAAAGCCATGTCCGATATCTGCTTCTTGGTCAACAGACGCGAGTGTTGCGTCTCTTCTGCATGCGAGTGTGGGTCTTTGTCCACCAGGCGCTCTTGAGCAAGACCCTCATAAGACTGGTTGTGATCCCGGGTGGGAACACCGTCGTGTTTCTCAAGCAGTTCGTGGACGATGCATGACGTACGGCGGCGATCATTGGGTGGTCGAGCCGACATCGTGCCAAAGTTTGGTTGTTGGGCAGGAGATGCTAGGGAGGCTTTGCGTCGATGTATGCTTCCGCCCTCGAAAATGACCTGAGATGCTCAATGGTTTGTTGTGGGGTTGTAGGTGCGGGGAAAGGTACCTCGAGGGCTTCGTCGTGACTATTTATGCTGCTTGACCTCTTGGTATCTTGGTCGCATACTTCATTCTCAGAGTGGGAGTTAGCCTTGACCGCGTCGCTATGACGTCGTTATCAGTAGATACCTCGTTGACAAACACCACAGCAGAGTCCGTTGCAGCCAGCGCGCTCGAGTCAAAGTGGTCTTTCGTCATTGTTACTCCCCGTAAATTTGCAGAGAGTGATTGTAGACCTGAAGGGGAAAGTTTGTGCGCGTTGAAAGAGTTGCGCGGAGTTCCCAAGTTCAGGCGGAGAGGGCGCGAAGCGCCGTTCCTGGCCGTGGGGCACGGTGCTGCCCCGCTCATCGCCGATCAGGTGCCTGCAGGTCATGCTCACTCATCAGTCTAGTGCAACACCAAGCAATGCTTTCGAAAGACCACAATCATAGTGGCACTTCCACAGACTGCAGCACTTCCTCCACAATATCATCAGAGGTCACGCCATCGAGCACAGCCTTCACAGCCTCAAGTGAGCTGCCCCATTGCAAGCTGCGCTCGTTCTCTGGCGCAGTGATTATGATGCGATGAGGATAAATCTTACGAGCGGCAAGGGCCACCATTGACGGCGAAATGTAATCCAGTCCGTGCAGAGGTGCAAGTGCACTATTTGGTCAACGGTGTCGAGCAGCTAGAGCAGCGATACTCACTATGCTAGGGTATTGAAATGCCTTGTTGCCAACGCGGAAATGCCGCCAGCGACAGCTCGATGTAGTCTCATGAAGACCGCTATGTTGTGTAAATAAGCGCGAACTTCGGAACTGATCTTGACATTTGACATGCACTTCGTGAAAATGGTGAGATCCTGTCGAGCTTAGTAGATGTCCTATCGAACAAGGTGGACACATACTTCAGTGGAGAATAAAGCTACCTGAGGTGCGTTCCCTGCAGACGCGAACGCAGGCGAACGAACTACAGACGACACCGAACCGTTGTCTTCGAGATCTTGTACCTTCTCAAGTTGCTCCTCGAGGTTCGGCAGGCCGTCCTCAAAGAAATGCTTGTGTGATATGAAAAACTGGTCATTCTGCACTTTTGTTAGAAGTGGAGTGCTCCGCCTGGAAATGTACATGCCAGATGTGTAATTAAGCGCCTGGTATTGAGGTCGTTCAAGGCAACAAACAGAAATGGCCTGGGTGCAGCATGTACGGCCGTCCTGGTGAAGTTTCGCTTTCCCCTTATAAGCTGTGATGCATGTGTCAGTCGAAGCCGCAGCGTGGTACTGATTATCTGACCTCAAGAGCCTGAATTTGAACTTGCGTGCTTGCTCGATCCAGGTTTTTTGCGATCACGATGTTTGCGATTCTTTTATTGTCCAGCTGCGCAAAAGCATCGGGCGTTTTTGGAGCACGGCGGCTAGGTCGCTTTGGCGATCCGGATAGCGACGTAAACTGCGTTGACAGTCAGCTACAGTACCAACCAATGCTACAGGAGGGAAGGACACCTGAACACTGCTCGCCTCGCGATTGGTCTTGAAGTACTCGGCATTTTTATTATCTCTCACAAGAATTCCGCAGCCAAAGTCGTCCAGGGTGGTGTGCACATCACACTCCAAGACAGCCCATGTGAGACCGAAAACATTTTCCGCGACCTGGTTATGTTAGTGGCATGGCAACGCGTTCAAGCAAATCACTGACAAGTTTGAGCTCTTCTTCAACATTGTCCAGCAGTTGCTGCTCGGTCTCGATGATACAGTGCTGCTCAGCAACGAGGCAAACGAGAGCTGCAAGTTCGAGGTCGCTCAGACTCTGTACTTTCTCGACCAAACGGTCGATGGACGGCTCAGTCGACATGCTGCAAAGAGCCAGGTCGATGCTCACATGCTTAGAACAAAGCAGTGGCGGACGCGAATATATCCTAAGCCGTTTGTTGATACAGCGAAGGTTGTCCAGGAAGGAGGTGCGAGGCTGCACTGTTTTTAGCGTGACACGGACCACAACCTCCCCCTTGCCTTCCCTCAATGAGGCCCTAGCCAGAATGAAGTAATCTTTGTCCATCTCCGCTCTTTCGTGATGTCGCTTTCGAAAGTATCACATTCTGCGATGTGTTGCAAACTTTACAACACCATCGCTGGTGGATGAGATGGAGGAACCCACACACAACGAAACACACAAATTGATCTCCATCACCCGCGCGTCAAACATGATGACCGAATCCGCAATGGCATTGACTTAGTTGAATACTGTCAATACATGCTAATACGCTGGTGTATGCCAATTGCTCAGAAGCCTTGTTCAATCCGACGATGGCGCATACTTATCGTAGTCATCGATACAGTACAATAATTCGCTTGAACGTCACACCGACGGTATCAAACGGAAAGCCTCTACGCATGCACTACTGTAGTAATTATAAGGTTTGACTACAGCTCAAGATAACACTTCCTAGCTAATAACAGAAGCAGCTGGGTTAAACAGGGCATCCTGCATCCTCCCGGGGCCTCCCATTCCCAACCAATCAAAAGATGACCCATACGTACACTGCATAATCAGACAACGCAACGCCTTATGATGATGTGATGCCCCTCCACCTGCAGACACAAGTCAAATAACAAATCGCAATCGACAAATTCCTGCAAAGTACTGAATAAAACAATGGATCAGAACATTGGCCTCGCCATAACGACGACCACAATCGTAGCCACACTATGGATCCTGTCTCAACTGGCCTACGGTCTATATAACATCTCCTCAATACACCCTCTAAGCCATGTTCCAGGGCCAAGACTAGCTGCAATGTCTTTATTGTATGAGTTTTGGTATGACGTGATTTTGGGCGGCAGGTACACGCGCCGAATTGCAGAGATGCACAGAGTATATGGTGGGAACTTGTCTTTGCCACATTGGATTGTGGAAGTGCTTACTGCCACCAGGACCTCTCGTACGGATAGGTCCAAACGAGCTCCACTGCAATGATCCGGCCTTTGTAGATGAAATATATGCTTCATCAGGACGAAAGCGCGACAAGCAAGCTCATTATCTTGGTGTGCTGGTCGGGTTGACCAGAAGCACGTCGTTTGGTTCTATCGATCACGACTTGCACCGCATGCGCCGGAACGCGATGAATAAATTTTTCTCACGCAGCCAAATCACAAAGCTCGAACCGGAGATGAAAAAACTTACACAGTCACTCTGTGACAAGCTTTTGAGGAAGTCAATGTCAGTTCTTGGTGACGGTATCTATACGTTCCATTGATGCTAGCAATATGTTTCTACTTGGTTTGACCAGCATTCGGACAAAGTCACTAACCTGATATTTCTCAGACAATCCGACCAACGGCCCTTTCGATATCACAGCCGCATACAGCTGCTTCTCAACGGATATGATCAGCGCATACTGTTATGGCGAGCCAATAGGCTTCCTTCAACAGGTAGTTTTACCCATTTTTGTGCCTCAACACAGGATTCTTTGTACTGACTCAGAACGAAGAATGGCTGGAAGCCCAATTTTCGAGAACCTATGGCAGCGTTCCTGAATACTGCATTCTTCTTCCGCTACTTTCCTTGGGCTCGCAAACTCGCCGATGCTGCTCCCTTGCTCGCTCCGTATCTTTCTGGAGATGTCGGTATCCTCCTAAGAGAGATGTATGTCCACACCCCCAAACGCGTATATAAAGCTATGCAAGAGCACGAGAACGGGATTGTGCGTGATAGACCGACTATATTCAGTGATATCCTCACTTCATCGTTACCCACGCATGAGAAAACAGCCGATCGACTTTCGGGCGAAGCATTTTCCCTTACGGGAGCCGGTACAGAGACTACTGCTGTGAGTAACTATCATGCAATTCGGATGTCGTATTGCCTTCAATCGAACTGTCGACTGATTCAAGCTGATTTCAGTGGACGTTGACCGTTATCACGTATTATTCACTGTCCAATCCTAAACTCCTGGCCAGACTGACCGAGGAGCTGAAGGACATAGACTTGGATACGACATCGTGGCTCAAACTGGAAAGATTTCCATACTTGAGCTCAGTGATTGCTGAGGGTTTGCGGCTCTCTTACGGTATCGCTTCGAGGACTCCACGTGTAGCGCCGCAAGAAAGCCTTATTTATCGTACCCGAAGTCAAGATCGGGAGGGTATAGAAGTTGTGATACCTAAAGGCACAGCGATTGGAAGTAAGTATGAAGTTTTCATGGTTGTATCATTTGAATTCTGAAACCTCAGCGATCTTGTGCTGACGTTTTGGGAAGTGTCATCTGCAATCCTGCATCATAACGAAGATGCCTTCCCCGAATCACACCGTTTCGAACCTGAGAGATGGCTCGGAAAGTATGGGGTCCCACGATCCATCATGGAGAAAAGTTTTATGCCATTCTCTAAAGGAAGTCGGCAATGCGTCGGCATCAAGTACGTCTTCAGTCTATTTGTGAGGAAGAATCGACACTGACAGAATCTCTCACTCAGTCTAGCATACTGTGAGCTGTTTTTTTACAACTGCTACACTGACAAAGCGTGTTTTCCCGCACATGAAGTTGTTCCAGACGAGTGTAGATGATGTGAAGTACGATCATGATCTTATCACAGCGCAAGCCAAGAAGGGCACCAAAGGAGTTCGAGTTGTAATACAGGATTGAACGGTAACTTGGCGGAACCAGAGCAGTAGGTTAAAGGGTTCTTGTAGATGTTGTCATAGATCTTGGCAATTCTAGGAGGGTAGTGTACTGAGTTATCTGTGCCATTCTCTATTTTCCGGTCCATGCCGATCGTGATGTGACCAGTACGTAACCATTTTCCCAATCATCATTGTCCTCAGAAGCCTGGGTTGGACTCAAGTGCGTCTAAGCAATTTCAATTATGGGTTGAACACTAAGATCGCCGGGGTTACAGTATTGTTCCGAATGAAGGGCGTTTGCTTGGAATTTTAGTTGGACTGATTTTAATTGCTTGCAGTGAATACAACTAGCCAAAAGACAGTACACAGACGTGAATGTACAGCAGAACTCACGTATGTTTGCCTTCAATCTTTGAGGAATGCAGTTCAATGATTGCATCCAAACATACTGCAGCAGTTACTTACAAGCTACATCGTGGATGACCTATAGCGAATTATGACACACGCGCCTCAAAAGCTGTGTGTGGCATGCAACAGTGTAGGCCGCGACCACTACGAAACTTTCTTCACCAGAATCCTAGCTGTAGCATTGTGATTGATCTACACATTTGGTCAGTGCGTGAGGACATGTCTCAGAATGGACTTACAAAGGTTTCTAGATGGACGTCTTGAGGTCTTTCTTCGCCACGCTCAAGGGAAAGATCGTACCTCAACACAATCATTGCAAGGAGCGTTTTGATTTCGTTCATGGCGAAAAAACGTCCTAAGATATCGTCAGAGTGTTCCAAACGTTATGATCTTAATGATTTACCTGGACATGCATGTCTTCCTTGACCCCAGAAAACATAGTCTTCATTAGAAGCCACAAACTGATGTCGGTCTTTCTGCGCATCGTTTTGTGCCAGTTTTAGGAACCGAGATCCGTCAAATTCGTCAGGATGCTCCCAAAGCGCAGGATCTCGATAGCGTGCCGAAGCATCAGCCTGAATGGAGATACCCTTAGGGAGCTTCGTACCGTCCGATAAAGTAAATTCTTTAAGTACATCGCGCTTGAATGTGGTGAACGCTGGAGGATGTAGTCGTTGGGACTCTTTCATGAAGCTGTCGGTCTTCACCATCTCCGCAATGCAATCTCGATTGTAAACACCGCCAGTGGCGGTCAATGCCGCTTGTATTTCTTCCCGTAAGATCGTGACGTATTCCTTGTGAGTTGCCAAATCGTACAACATGTGAGTAACAGCCATTGTCGTTGTGTGGATAGCGGCCACCGATAACTCCAGCTGAAGATCAGCCTGCGCTCTAAAGTCTTTCGACCATTGAGAGTTCTTGTCAGCGATCCAGTAGAAAAGAGAGTCTCTGTCATCGTCTTTGGCTCCTTCAAGCTGCCGATTCCTGGCATCTTCTGTGAGAATGGCTATGGCTTCTGCCCGGGCTGCCTCCAGTGTTCGTTTCTGAGGTTCCAAATATTGGGCAAGCGGACGTAGCCAAGCTGGCCATTTCTTGAGGGCAGGTATGGTTGCAAAAGCACTGATTGCCGCAATCTGTGAGCACTTGAGCCAGCGAGGATCTCGGCAGAGTTTGGTTCCCACAAACAGGCGAGCTGAGACTTGAGCCACAGTGTCGAGCACGGCTTGAAAGACCGAAACTGGGACCCAATCCTCAGCTTCTTGCGGAAAGTAATTGGTCAACGCAGCTACTGCTCCATCTGCGATAACAGGCATAAGGCGCGGCAGTCCGGGTGTAAGATCACTGCGAATTGCATGCTGTCCAACAGGACCGACGACTTTGATGTGCGAGTACTGGGACAGCATATCAGTATTCACTCCCGCTTCCGCACTGAGTATACTGTCCGGAAGTGACTTGAGCTCTTTCAGGTATCGGTCGTTCACGATGACTGTCTCTGTTCCATCCTCCACAGTGGCGCGGAACATCGAGAAGTGCCCCTTCCGAAATAGCTGGTGGCCAGATCGCATAACCTTGTCGCACTCGGAGGCCCATTATTGAGCTCTTGTCTTGACGTCGAGTTCATCAAAGACGAGAGGTAATCCCAAGTATGATGAGCGTTTTAGGGGATTCTGTGAGGATACGTAGGTGAAGAGAAGCAGTGCTGCGGGAATTGCAATACAGGCTACTGTCTGGAAGTCAAAATTCATGGGAGAGACCAGGGTTGAAAGAACTGCCATCCTTATAGATTTGAATCCTGAGTGAGTAGGTTGTTGCTGTAGTATGCTGCTCTATTGGAGGTGAGTCTCAATGGTAGAATTTATACATCTGGCGGAGAAATTTTGGTCAGGCGTAGATCTCAAGTGTACACCGAGCAAAGTTCAGTTCTCTCTGACCCAGAAACATTGTTTCCAAGCAGAATCAACCAGCTCTTGCACCGGACAAAGCCCGCATAGTAAAACAGTGGAGCCATGGGATACGGTGCATACGTTATCGGGATATCGATCTGAGGTTGAGTCTGAGGGTGGCTCGGGCTCAGCCTGACACGACGAAAAGATCTATGGCCATGTAATAGGAAGCTACAGCAATCTGCAAATAAGAGTGACTCAATTGGAACAGCGGGCGAGAACGGGTTTCCGTTTTCTCGGCCCTACTCGATGCACACCTGTCTTTTCTACACCAACCATCCTTGAAATTATGGAGAAGATAAGATGTTCCTTATGGCATCGTCCCGGACCGAAGATAGCGTGACCTTCTGTACTCCCTTACCCTGTCATCAGAATTGGGTGGCCAAGGCGACCGAGTTGAATGTGCTCAGACCATATGCAAGAGTGCAGCGGATCTGGAAACGATCCGTTCCGAAATGATCAACGTATTTCCTTGATTCTTGCACAAAAACTGCATGCGAAACATGTTGCTATACTTTGAATATCCAGATGATACCAAGCAGCATCATAAAGCAAGGCAAAACATACACACACAATAATGTAATAACCTCAAGCCCGGAATTAAGCGTCACCCCTTACTACTGTACAGACTAACTCTCAAATTGACCGCTTGCGAGTGAATGTGATATCACTTAGATAGTAGTAATGATGGAATTGGTGATCGACTTCAATCTCAACCTCAAAACACTCCCAAAATTTTGCGCCATCAGCCCTTGCTCGTCTCTGATGGTTTCCCATGATACTTATCCAGACCGCATTATCAATTTCTAGAGAATCGACACTTCATAGTTCATTGATCATACCTTCCGAGCATAACAGGCTGACACAGCAGTTTTGGGAGTGTCATTGACGAGCTTGTGACAATCATCGTCTTCATCGTCAGCGCATCCTCAGAAGGCCGGAATAGATGAAAACATCTTAAAATAATGGACAAGTCAGAATCCAATGACGAGCAGCAGCTTACGTCATGTAATGGAAGTGCAAGAACATTGTGCATACCGTAAAGTCCCACTTATATATCTATGGTCTTGTAACCGAATACTTGTCGGAAGGCCAGTCTAGGGGTGGTCTTGTAGCTGGAGGGTAGTCTTGTAAGTGGAGTGGTGTACAATCAAGTGCCAAGGAACGATCGCTATTAAAAACTGTGAGTTGCTCTGTGACTCTGTAAGCATGCGTTTGTTACAACTATCATTAGGCTACTCTAGCCCTATATAGTATAACAGGCTGTTGGTAGCCTAGTGTATTGCTTACTAAGTAAGCTTCTTATCGTTTCCAGTATCTCTTACGTACTACTTACTAATGATAGTACTACTAGTATTAACTCTAGATCGGCCGATCTATAATCACGTTATTATGTCACGGGGGTGGTCTTATAACTGAGAACGACACTGCTACTGTGCCGGTGCACAAGGGTACTAGCCAATGAGGTGTACCCAGGTGACACCTGGTACACTCTGATTGGATAGGGACCTGAGATGCTGTGTATTTGTACTCCGAGTCCGAATGACAGGAACCAATACGACACACACAGAACGATACACCACAAGAAAGAGATTTGCAATTCATTATGACAGTCTTTGTACTCCATTTCCGTGTCTCTTACACACACCAAACTACTACTTCTCTTTTTAGTTGCTGCTGGCAGCTACCTGTAACGGTACAACATATGCCTACATAAACTATCTGACTGCTCCTCTCTCCTCTGTACCAACGAGTTGCATCGACCCCATAGCAGAACACTGCTAAACAGGTCTATTTAGGAGTGGTACAATAGCCGGAGATGGTCTTATAGATGGGGTGGTCTTATAGGTGGGACTTTACGGTAGGTCATCTTTTCTCAGAAAGATCGACTAAGAGGTTCCCATTTGACCGCAATGTGATGATACTGGCACGGCTGTTGACAGGTTCCGAGCCGAAGACGAGGCGCGTTACCCCGAAGATTTCGTTCTAGAACTATTGACTAGCGCGTTTCGATTCGCGATAGAAAACAGGGATCCTTTATTACATTGCTATAGTGTACTTGTTTCATACCTAGACGCAAAGAAGTGTGGAAATTGTGTGATTGGATAGACACATACATACAGCGTGCAGCTTCGCATAGCCTCGATCTTGAGCCACACCGTGGCACAGATGTGTTTTAGAGCTAAGAGAGATATCTAGCAGCGGATATCATTGCGCAGACAATCTTCAGGAGCGTGTCAAATCAGGAAGCTAGAGTCGGCTTCGAAAGCAGGCCCTAGATGGACATTCTTGTCGTGTTGTGTCCTGTGGCCAACACCAACAAGCCTCTCTTTCCCTAGGTTTGAACTCCAATCAAACAATTAATGAGTCATGCAATTGGGCTCAGTGGAGTTGAAAGGGACTGCAAAGGCCGGCTGATGCCAAGGTGGATGCCGATACCGATGCCGATTGCTGATGGCCAGTGTTGTATGAAAGGAGATGGAGCCAAGATGAACAAGCTGGAGGTACTCGGGCCAACAAGTCAACAGAAACAAGTATATTGTGCGCCGCCAACCAGCTAAAGGCGTTTGAGGACCATGTCGCAGATCGACAACAAGGCAGAGATATCTGTGACGGTTCTAAAAACACTTGATCAACTCGAATATCAGCCTGACATATCTTGGATAACGGGGACGGCGTCCTTAAAACCCGTGCTTCAAGTCACAAGCCGTATGGCAATCAACGGTCGCTCAATTATGCAACTCTGCGATCGGGCCATCCAGCTGACACAAAATATCGTATGTTCTTTCCTTGTAGATGTACGAATCGAAAGTGAACGCGAGAGTGCTCTCGAGGTAGACAAGGACCTACCGTCACCTACGCCGGGAACCCAGCATTGACACAGTAGCCATTTGGTAGAGATCTCCCCGAATACTTGGACGCCGAGCCGAGGTTCAGAACTACATCATCCAGCAGTACAGCCTCTCATCCCCTGATCCGAACCTGTAAATTAATTGTACATTATTACGTCCAGCTAAATGCCCGAAAAGTTCCTGCGCATATAGTAAAACACAAAGCATCATAACGATGTAGTTTCCCAAGCTAGTCGTGCTTGCTGAAGTGCTAAGACCATTGGGAAGAGAGCCTGTAAATCAGCAAGGAGAAAAACAACAAACTCCGAATTTGACCTCAAATCGACGAGGATGACGAACAGGCGCTAGGGCTAGTATTGCGAGGCTTGCGAGTATTCTGGTGATTGAGAAAGAGCTTTCGTAGGCACAACTCTGGCGATTGCCAAAGTGTTCGTTGACCGAGCTGATGGTCAGCCTGAGCAGTAGCTACTGAGCATAAATGAAAGGTTTCCGGATGCCGTAGTCTGGTATATATAGAGAAGGATCGAGATAGAATCATGTTTGCTCAATACGTTGACCACATAAACTCGCCGCTGTACCCGTGGATGTTGGGTGATCAGTGGAAGAAGCTCAGCGGCATGGACGTTGCGAAGCACGCACCCAGGAGACCGCGCTGACCTACGTTCAGATCAGCACAGCCACTGCAAATTTCGAGACAAATTATCAAGTGCCACTTTCTTTCTCAACCTCGTAAGAGTCGTCTCGAAGAATCGTCTGGACAATGCTAAGGGTGGGGCTGCAGGCGCGTTTGATCAGGCCCCCAACAACACGGGCTTGCTGACTGTCCCCGACCAAACGGCATCAGGCCGCTGCACCCCACGGTACCTGATTAGGTGACATGATGCGCAGGTCAAATTAATTGCGTGCGGACGAAGTTAACCGAAAATGAATCAGTCTCATCCTTGGGTATTTACGCGGTACCTAATTTTGGGCTTGGTGACCAGCGTCCAGCCTGCCAGTTCTGATTTTGATTGGCAGGCTCGTTTAACAACTCGTACCCATGTACTGGCCAAAGATGGGATCCATCACAAGGAATGATTCGTTATCGAAGACTCGAACTCTATCGCCTCCACTGCGTTGATCCTTCACGTACACTCTTGTCGCGTCTTCCATTATCGGTCAGGGACTGATGTCTCGATGTCGTGATATCACCATTCGCTGCGACACGCGCCATCGCAAGAAAGTATGTATGTATCACGAAGCCCGTTCCCACTACTTTACACATCGCACGCCTTGGCAATCCGCAAACTAATTATGATGGCTCTTCGTGGCTGGAAAGATCTCCACCATCGAATCCTGGTCTTGTTCCATGTCTAGCATTGACATGTCCCCGGCTGCCTTGAACACGGACGACGCCTTTCACATTACAGAGCACACCCCGGTCTCAGCCTAAATGGAAGGTTTTGATAGTTTGCCGCTCCGATGACATGCATAGCGGCCTACAAGATCACAGCGACCTGCTGCCAACGAGCACATCCATTTCAAATGCTCAATTTCACGAGCTACACCATGGCTCTCGCTAGGAAGCATCGTGTTACCTACTCCACTCAAGGCAATTTTGACACCAAGCAGACTATGTATTAATTTACTGTACCTGCAAGTGCTTATAGAAACGCACAGCCCTTGGCAAGGCCTCCCGCTCTATGGGGCCGACTGTTCGTACGGGGTACAGATGTTTGAAATCCGGATGAACGATGGACCATGCGTCGACAGGCCGCGAACGCCGCCTTCCTAATTTGGGGTTTCTAATGTATGATTAGAGCAAAACTATGGCGCTCTTATGCCGGCTAATACATTTATAGAAATCAGGACGCTGCATCTCCACTATGCGGCTCTATAGGATTAATGCTTATGCAGAATTCTTGTCCACGGTACTATAAAAGACGCACATCTACCACTGTTGGATATCATCGCGGATTTTCAGTATCGTGGGTTCGAGCAACATGCTGCTGTTCTGCACCCTTATAATCGCAGTCGCGAATCTGCTGCAACTCGCGGCCGCTCAGCGTGTGTTTGCGCATGTCATTGTATGTGTAGCTGGATCTGTATGTTGCGGTACTGACATGTGTAGGTTGGTAATAATGGCGCGTACGACAAGGCTAGATGGATCAGCGATATCCGTCTCGCCCAGGCGGCCGGCATCGATGGCTTTGTGTTGAACATGGGAACACCCTGGGCCGGCACCATCGAAACACAAGTGAGCCTCGCCTTTCAGGCCTCAAATGAGGTCGCAAATGAGTTCAAGCTCTTTTTTGCTTTCGATTACGAGGGTGGCAAAGGTGCCTGGCCTGCCGCGGATGTGAAGACCGCGCTCTCAGCTGTGCGTATGCCCTTGTTTCTTCGACAAGTATGAGTGTGTTGACTTGGGCCAGTACATCGAGAACTACTCGTATGCAAAGCATCCTTACACTGCTTCGAAGAACACTGGCAAAGCGATTGTATCCACTTTTGAGGGGTCCGACAACGTGGGTGACTGGGCGTCGATCAAGTCCCAGTTTTCTTCGCGTGGAATCTATTTCATGCCAGAGTACACAAGCCGCGATCCCAACTGGCATCGCAATTACCTCAACACCATTGATGGAGTCTTTTCCTGGAACATGTGGCCCAATGGCCCCAACAACATGCCCACAGACCCCGCTAATGACCCTGATGTTGCCTGGAAGAGTGTGACCGGCCAGTACATGATGGGTGTATCACCTTGGTTCTTTACCGACCTGCCTCAGTACGGAAAGCGACGCCTCTGGCGCGGTGATGACCTATGGCATCAGCGCTGGGAGCATGTGTACGACATCAAGCCACAGTTTGTGCAAATTGTGACCTGGAACGATTTTGGCGAGTCACACTACGTCGGTCCCATATTTGATGCCGGTATCCCGGACGACCCCGCAGGAAGCGCGAAGTGGTATGTGAACAACATGCCACACGACGGCTGGCGTGCTCTACTGCCTCACTACATTGCAACCTACAAGAACGGTGGCGTCGAGCCCGCTGTGACCACGGAGAAGCTGTCATACTGGTATCGCCCCTACCCTGCAGCAGCAAACCCTAACGGCGTTGTTTGCAATGCACCCTGGCAAACGACATACTCGCCCGCAACTTGTGTTCAGGACAAGGTCTTCTTTACGGCGCTGATCAAGTCGTTGCCTGCACAGATCAGCGTGCAGATTGGCAGCAACAGCCCAACCACCTTCCAAGCTACGAAAACAGGCTTGAATCACTTCTCTCGAGACTTCAATGGCCAGACAGGCGCGGTCACGGTCAAGATTATCAGAAATGGCGCAACAGTCATTTCAGGATCGGGTAGGCAGATTAGCTCCAGCCCAGGTTCCAGCCCAAACAACTATAATGCTTGGGTCGGAAGCGCGTAGCCAAAAACTACCGACGTAGATTTAGATCGATCGATCAAGCATCAATTAATAGCCATACACTGCTGCTAAGAACCAATATCGCTCTGATCTATAGGATATGGAAACAGCTGCGGTGATTGTTTATGAAGTGAAAGAAGTCATGCGATCTCATAGACATCCTCTTGTTACTGAGTGGAATCGAAAGGCAGCAACAATCTTTTGTGATATAAGAAATCTGTAATATAGAGATAGCAAGAGAAGGAGCGAAACTTTTCTTCCGAAAGGGCCTATCTACAAACTCGCTCGTGACGGACTTTGCTACCTCAACAATTTCCATGATTCGACTATGTCACGCCAGCAACATCGTCAGCAGTAACAAATGCCCTGTTCTTGTATCAGCATCTACATACCTGCAGATGACCGAATAGGTATAATATCTGGCAACTAGAGTTCACTTACCCCACTAAGTATGATGCCGACACGGAACACGTGAATGATACGTCCTTGCTCCCAAGATATTCTCATGATATGTTACTGGAGCGTCCTTAATGCATGAATAATCTTGAAGAATATTGTAGACTCATAGTGAGAATGCGACCCCGATAAAGCCATCTATACCGCTTGCTGCATCCGAGAAAGCGGTCATACTTGAACAGAGATGGGATACTTGTTAGCATGATCTAGAACTAATTAAACATATTGTGCGGCATCATTCTAGACTTAGGAGACTGTAGCGCTGGGTAGGTAGAAGACCATGGGACTTCAACTTTTGCTGTGCTCTTTCAACTTAGATGCAGCCTCCAAGTTCAACGTAAGTAACTGTAAGCCTGTTAGGGGTCGTTCCAATCAGCCTATACGGCTGAAAGCCATCTTTGCAGGCTGATCGTAGTTTGTCTTGATCACCTTAGATCTTTAACGTGATGATCTCGGGGCGGTCCGCATGACCAGGCAGTTATTCGTCGTTCGGACGTGTTTGATATTTAATCTGACTTACACTCAGCTTGTTGACTTTGTGTTAGCACTTGTTCAATTTATTGTGGCCAATAATAATGTCCATGATGAAGTTACACAGTAGTTTGTGAACGCCTGGGGGCTGAACGTAAACTATAGTGTTCATTCTTACGTCACGACTATGTCCGTACTGCAACACATCTTATAATAACTTTATCGCACAATTGGTGTTTTGACCTTGTCATATCACAACAATTTCATCTTCTTCAGTCCAGGTTGATATTCAATCCATCGATTTTATCATTCGAAAGCTTAACGACACCGGGTTCCAGACTATGCAAAACGAAAGAGGTCAAGGCGTTTCCCACGCAGGAGACTCTCAGCTTCCCCAAAAACTTCAAGAGAAGGTGCTTCAAATTAAGACATACTGATGTTCTACGCGCTGATACAACTCTGCAGGCACCCTCCAGTATTGAGCATCAGATTCCCGACTCTGCACACGATACCAACAGCAACAAAGACACAGGCAAAGTGTCGCATGCTACAGGAGACTCGAAAGTACCGCACGTGTTGCAGGAAGGACTGCCTGCAAAGGTCGAGAAAGCTGTGCCCAACGCCATTCACGATACTCGAGGAGCAGATATCTAGTACACTAGAGTATAGCACAACTAGTCATGCGAATATATAAGCCAAGATGAGTACTACTTCGCTCAGATCACGAGCGATATCCAAGACGAACAAATGACATGGGGAACTACTACTCTGACATTGAACATGGTGGCAATGATAATGATGTTGGTGATAGTGGTTGGTAGTGGCGTGACGATCGCAAATATGCAAATAAACCTCATTGGTGTACTACTGTCTCTATAGCCAGATACATATCCGAGTACATTGTTATTATCTGACTTATAAGCTTCTATAGAATGCCTTCATCGGCTTAGAGAGCCACTGTTTAGCTCGCAAATTCTTTTTAATAGTACTCGCAATGCGATCCTGAGCTCAAATATCGGTTCCAGTAGAATCTGGTGCTTCGTCGTCTCAACTACGGGATTCTTGAGTAGGGTTCAGCTCCTGTAGAGAGTGTCCACCGGCGGCAGCAGTCATATCAGCCTTTGCTTTCCAAATCGAACCATTCATACTGTCCGGCACCTTGATAGCAAACACACTTAGGAGAAGCCCAATGCCACTCAATATGATGCAACTGTAGTAGACGCTCTTATACCCTATGTCACTGAGCTCACCCCGAGGAAGATTCGGGTTACCATAAGTCTTTTCTATGCCTTCAGCGACCGCAGTAAGCACAGCAAGGCCCACAACGCTGCCACCGACCTGCAGGGCCACATTGAAGACACCAGCGGCTGCGCCCTGGTCCGACCTGGACGCAGAAGAGACGACCACGAAGTTTGCGGTGATATATACAGCACCAATACCAGCGATGTACAAGATCATCCCAGCAAAAGTGTAGCGCCAGTACGAGGTATCCTTAGTGATGAAGCTGAAAAGAATAATTCCGGGAATGGAAAGTGTCCAACCAATGATAAACTGGCATCATGAATGGGTCAGTGAATTGAGTTGATAAGGAACGTGGAGCATTGCGTAAGAGAAGGCAACCTTACCATGGGTCTTGCTCCGAGAACTGGGACGAGACGGCCTGAAAGAGTATTGAAGATAAGAGCGCTTACACCGAGTGGGATGAAGAGCACCGAAGTTTGGATGGCACTAGCACCATATGACTGGAGCTGGACGGTGAGAAAATAGGTGCAGGCTTGTCGTACTGCGTATGTATTGATAGCAAGGACCAAAGTGAGGTTGAAAGACATGTTGCGAAAAAGGTGTGGCGCCAGGATCGCTTGGGAGGCAGATCTTTCGTGCAAGATGAAGGAAATAAGCAAGAAGACGGACACTACAAGGGTAGCAATAATCTTAGCATCATCCCAACCCTCCGCATTGGCGGAAGTTAGCGCATAAGTGAGAAGTAGGATTCCAGGAATGCCCAATGATATCCCCAGAGCGTCGAATCGGATAAGACGCTCACGAATGGATTGAGTCAGACTCTTCTTCGGTGTTTGTGAGGTTTCGCTTGTGTTTCCGCTATCGGCTGTTGGAGTGGTAGCACGAGGTGAAGGCGCTCGAGGCAAAACAATGTATGCGGTCGGAATGACAATGCCTGACATGATTAATGAGATCCAAAAGATCCATCGCCAGCCCAGAAAGGCTGTGAAGACACCGCCAAGAATGAGTCCAAGGATGAATCCTAAGGAGCCTGCCGCGCCCCAGATCCCAAGCGCTTTGGCCTTCATTTTGGGGTCGGTGAAATACAGGGCAATGTGTGCCTGTGCTGGTGGAATGGTAAAAGCAGCACCTATTCCTTGAAAAGCTCTCGCGACCACCAGCCCAATGAAGGTGGGGGATACCGCGCATACCAATGTAAACAAAGCGAAGAATGTCATGCCAAAGAGCAGAATACGGCGGTGTCTAAGGTCAACATTAGCTCAGACCTTAGATCTGCAAACTTGTTGCAGAATACTGACCCAAAAATATCACCACCACGACCACCTAGCAAAAGAAAACCTCCGAAGGTCAGGGAATAAGCTGAAATGATCCATTGAAGATCACTGATGTCGGTGTGAAAGTCCTTCTGGATGGTAGGAAGTGCAATCGTGATGGCACTTAGATTCGCGAGATCGAGGAACATGGCAGAACAGCTGCACATTCTTGTCAGCGATCCGTACATGATTTGATGCCGAAAACAATTACACTATAGCAAGGATGTAGTAAGGATTTGCCCCTGCCATACGGTCTGGCAGAGCCTGGAGTTTTCGGAGAAGCATAGTGACTGATTGTAAGTGCAATGTCGTGCTGGCTTCGAGCCGTGCGAACTATGAGTTATGTCCTCAAAGGGTTTTGGTGAGCCCAGAACGCCCTTTGGAGTCAGGAATTGCGCCCTTTACACATCAGCCGAGGAGCTACCGGCGTTATTCCCGGATTAAAATGTTTTGACAAACACTACGTGACACGTCACACCATGAGGTCTGAGTCCGCTTGTGAACTGCACTATGATAGATGCAATATACTGTGTATCTGTACCTGTGCTCAGCTTTTCGACCGAGACAAACCCTTCCACAAAAAAGCAGGTGAGGCTTCATCAAGAGGAGTGGGGTTACCTAGGGCACACAGATCAGACCTTGCTCAAATCTCTCGATTATCGCGTCAATGTACTGGTAGCTTTCGAAGCCAAGTGTTAGTGTTAAGAGGAAAGAAGCACCGAGGGTTCCAGAGACCTGGAGCACTACTGCAATACCGGCCCCACTGCCATCTATCCGGCTATGGCGTAACCGATTTCCGAAAGGCTACCGAGTCATGATGGCAAAGAGGCACGCCAGATGGGAAAAGTGGAAAGTGAAGCATGACTGTGTTAAGGGACAACTACTGTGTGATGACGAGGCGAAGCATTCTCGAGAAAGTGACCTGGTGTGTAGCAGAACTTAGAAGACCAAACCTCGTTCGCCCCTCTTGAATCGCGGTAGTCGCCATCAAAGACAATCGTAATGGCGGATTAGTGGCGGACACTAACATGAAAATTCTTTTCCGGCAGCAGATTGCAACTCCAGCTTCGGCTCAGGCGTTAATGTGAGTGGAGGCATTGTGCAACATGTGGACGTTGCAGAAAGAGATGAACTCACCAAGCTTTTGCCGAGACGGGAGCGGCCCGTGATTGCAGTGATGCGTGTTGATTTGATACAAGGGGGGCGCCTGTGTGGACTGGAATACGAACTGCCCCACGATTTCCTCCTACAGTTAAGATTTACAACTTCACAAAATTTTACTGGTCCTGGGGAGCGGTAGTAGAAATTCGTATTCCTCGGGCTAACCCCTTGTACAAGTGGAAAGTCCGCCTGGGTTGTAAATACGAGATGCCCCGTAGGAGACTGAGAAGGTTTCTCGATGGTAAGTACCTCTGACTAGCATCTCATTGGTCGTCTGGGAGCAGCACCCATATTTCTTTTATTTTGACCCACACAGTGCAGGCCCTGGGCTATCTGAATTGAACAAGTCCATGATCTTATTTGTGATATGGAACAATCATAACAGTCGTGATATTTTCATTTTACATGAAAATGAGAGTAGCAAGTCATTCTCCCTAGTCCCAACTATCCAAGACAAGCCCTTGTTGACTGTTGCGTACGTAGCCACATGTATAAGCAATGGAGCTACAAGTAAGACATTTCTGAACACAGCGTGGGATAAATCGCCTGAAAGTCGCGGTAGAAGCAGTGTGACAAAGTGGTGAGTTCCCAAATGAAAACCTTACACAATTAGCGCAGACTTAGATTGCAGCCACCTGCATGACGTGACCAAATGCTGAGAGACTGCGCTTGCATTCTTCCGATGCCAGTAAAATTGACTGACAGTCATAGCACAGAGAAAGCCACCAGATGGCATCATAACTAGTCGCTGTGAAAAACCCGTGTAGTGCAGCCTGTTTGCTCCTCACATAGCTTGCATAATCAGCTTCATCAATCAACAGATGGAGAAGTCATAGCCGAAAACCACAGCTAAACTATTCGTGCGCCTCAACAATCCTTTCAACTGGCATCTCTTCATGTGCCGGAAGCTGAAACGGGATGGAGCCCGTGCGTGTTCAAATGAGGGGCCGCACATCAGTTGGCTGTAAACCGCATCACACCGGATCTTCTTACCCAACACGATACAAGGATGAAGTTCATGAAATTCCAATTGAGAGGGTATGTTACAGGTCGAATGACTGATCTGACATGCTCGCGTTGTAACCTCTCCAAAAGGTTTAATCTAGCGGATCTATCACGCCTTCATGAAGGCATTCAAAGATGTAGATCGGAATTGGCTGCGCTCTATCGTTGATTTCTGTAACGATTCAAATACACATCGATTTGATGCCCAATTTTAGCGGGCCGGAAACATGACGACACGCTCATAACGGGTGACTATTAGGACAAGTCTCAACATCGTTGAAGATAGGCGCGATGGGCACTATTTGCACAATATATGTAAAACATCGTATGAAATCCTTCCGATAGTAACCTCACTTACAAACCAGATCTTTCGTGGGCGAAGACTCTGCATATACGAGAGCTCCAGACTGGCCTGTATTCACAGACTATGATCTTGGTAGTCTCGAATGGCGATCGGCACAACGTGATATCTTGATGCATATACATGTCAGTATGCAATGTATGTCACGGAGACTTCATTGGGTCTCCATGTCATGCATCTCAGATGCTTTGTTGTATCCACACGGGCCGACATAGACAAGCACGTTTTTGCCCGGGAGAAGACAGCCAAGGATGTGGCAAGCATGCGGAGAGATAAATAGGCCTGATACTCGCCTCGATCAGATGTATCACTCACAGCAGACACAAACATACTTTTGCAAGATGTCACTCCAACCTATGCCATTCTTGAGTGGCCCAGTCCCTAGTCGTTCGGGATCTCGTGGGTTTCGTGGTCCCCCGGATGACATTGTTTCGGTGATACCCTTATCCAGAGTTCAACAGGCACTTTGGCTCGATTACCTGACCAGACCGCATGTATGTCACTACCATCTCCGGCTCGAGATAGACATGTCTACAATTTGTCCTCGTTTGGAGCGTTTGTTGGAAGGTCAGTACAGTAGTGCTTTGAGAGAGAATTGTTGGTAACGTTGTCGCTGTAGTGATACAGATACTAGGAAGAAGCAACCCCATGTTAAGAACGACTTTTCATCTTGATGATCAGGCAAACACACCATTCATGGCTGTGCATTCCGAAGAACAATCAACGCAGAACTTTGAGATCACAAACGACGAGGCTCAACTTACCAATTCCCTTCGCCGGGCTTTCGATTTGTCTTCGGAATTCCCTATTCGCTGGCTTATTCAACACAATGCAAATGTCCAACAGGAGGCTTTGAACAGCACATATAAGCTGTTCGTTGTGGGCCATCATATTGCGGTCGACGGATTTGGGTTCAGTATACTTTCCAAAGAGATTTTGAGACTTCTGGAATCAGCCCCGGAACAGCCAATAGTAGAGCAATCAGGCCTTACGTACGGCGAGTACGTGCAAAGACAGGTGAGAAAGACTAAGCCAAATTCCCAGGACAAAGCTAAATTCTGTGAAGGATGCCTACCTGAGAAGCGTCAGCGGAAAAGCTGCAGAGAAATTCTGGATATCGCAGATCGTGGATACAGCTCCATTTTCATGGTCTATGACACGTCCAACTCAGCATTCTGGACATTATCGTCGCATGCACACGTGGGCATTTCTCCCCAACGAAGAGCTCCAGGACTGGAGCAAGTTGTACAAAACTTCATGGTTTCGGGTAGCTTCAACTGTCATTGGCTTAGTAGCAGACGGTAATGCAATACCTACACCTCACCATGATAGAGCTCTTTTCGTGGCTTTCGGTGCTCGCCCGAAAGAATTCAGCGCTTGTGTTTCACACATGGCCAACACGGTATGCACCAAATACTATCGACATGAATCATGAATCAGCTGATCTTCCAATAGATGCCGGTCAAGATCCCACTTGCAGCCTTGCTACAGCACAATGCCACTTTTGCTGAAGCAGTCCAAGGATTTGGGAGGAATCTTTCTCAGGCGAAAAAGCACGAGATGTTCCCATTCCTTAGCTTGATCGAACAAGTACAAAGCAAAACGAAGAAGAGCAGTCTTGGCCTTAAGGTTGCTGTTACCTTCTCGCCAAAACTTGCCGACAAAAGGTGCTCTATCTACCCTGTCGAGGGGGTCTGGGACTTGTTCTTTTGTTTCCTCGAGCAAGACAATGGTGTTTCCCTTGGGGTAAGGCTGAACAAGTTCTCCAAGTTGCCATAGCTGACTTCAATAGGTCATTGCAGACCCAGAAATATTTGACGACGAGGCTATGCTGAATTTGCAAAAAGATTTTATGGATACGCTAAAACTGACTCAGCAAACTAGTGCGTTCAGGTTACACGAGTTGCCATTCCTTCACACTCGTGAACTCGCCAGTATCCCACAAGGACCGCCGATAGAGGATGTTGAGACCATCAGTGCTTCTCGAGTGCATCTTTGGATCAAAGAACGTGCTGCGAAGCAGCCCAACGCTATTGCACTGACTTCGGCCGAGCGCAATGAATCCATGACGTATCGTGAGCTTGCCCAAAGAAGCAGCCAGATTGCGCATTATCTTGCAACGGCCGGAGTGTGTCCTCATGATGGAGTTCTTCTGCACATCGACCGTGGTTTCAATACCGTCATATGGATTCTTGGAATTCTTGAAGCTGGCGCTTACTATGTTGTTCTGGATAAGAAGCTACCCACTCGACGGAAAGCTGTCATCACAGCCACTTCAGAAGCACATTATCTTGTTACAGACGACTTCAACATTCGGCAAGCTATCCCCAACACAGATATCAGCATTATCAGTATCGATGTTGTCGAGCGAGAGTTATTATCGCAACCGTCTACCACATTGCAAAATACATCAAACCATGACAGCCTCGCATATAGTACGTTATTTTCTCAGCCTCGGCAAGTAGAGATCAAGAACTGACCTCCTGAGGTTGTGTTTACTTCCGGATCGACAGGGCAACCCAAAGGAGTCATGGTGGAACACTCAAACTTGAGCCACTATGTGAGTGCCGCACGAAATGTCGTGAAGATCGGGCCTGGTAGCCGTGTCCTCCAATTCGCAACATTTGCATTTGATGCATCCGTTCTAGAATGGGCTGTCACGCTAACGTTCGGTGCAACTCTCTGTTTTGTTGATCACCCAGAGCTACTTGTTGGAGACTATCTCACCACTGTGATCGAGAAGAATAAGATCAACTTCTTCCATACTACGCCATCAGTACTTGCTACGATTCCCTTGGAGAAAGATCTAGACTCTTTGACGATGATATCAGTTGGGGGGGAGCCATCATCTGCGGGACTACTTAGCAGCTGGAGACGGAAGGCTCAGCTCCTACATGCTTTTGGGCCAACGGAGACAACGTATGTAAGGTCTCCTAACTTCTAGACACAGCTAACCATGACAGTGTAATTGTAACCGTGGAGTTGATCGAGAAAGACCAGAGCAGTAATGCTCCACTGCCGTCCCCGTCGAGGATTGGAAAGGTCTTTCCTAATTCCAAAATCTTGATATGCCACGAAAACAGCAACGATACAGTCCAGGCTGGAGAACAGGGTGAGATCTGTATCATCGGGCCCCAGGTCTCTCGCGGGTACATTGGGCAGCCTGAGCTTACTCGGCGCAGTTTTCAGACTATTCAACAGGATGGAACTGATGTTCGATTATACAGGACTGGTGATAAGGGCTTCATAGCCGATGATGACACCCTTTGCATCGTTGGGCGCATGAACAGCCGCGAAATCAAGCTACGGGGCTACCGAATGGACCTGTATGAGATTGAGAAGAGCATTCTGGATCACAGCCCAGAGGTACAAAGTGCATCCGTGCAGGTTGTTGGCGATTCACTTGTAGCATTTATAGTGCCAGAGACGGCCCCATGCGATGCCGTTCGGAAGCGACTGGCCTTGGATGTACCGTCTTACTCTGTCCCAGCTCATTTCCATGCAGTCAATGCCTTGCCATTGAACGGTAATGGCAAGATTGACCATGCACAGGTTCCTGTGCTGTTCAAGAATACAATTACGACTCCCGGTGTGATGAAGTCAACGCCAAACGAACGGCCCACCACGAGCAGATCGGGGGATGAAGCACGTGTTGAACAGCAAATCTCAAAGATTATGAAAGAGCTATGGACGCAGACCCTTGGATCGGAGATTAATTCAGCATCTAACATAACTTTTTTTGAAGCTGGTGGACACAGTATCACTTTAGTTCAGCTTCACAAGCGGATCCTAGAACGCTTTCCTGGTTGCAATGTCAGCCTACTCGACATCTTCCAGGCTCCTACCATTGAAAGACAGACTGCGTGTTTGCTCGCTAGTTTCGAGGTGTCTGGACGAGAATATGCTTCGTCAGAGAGCAACTCTGAGGGAAAGAGCGGCTCGGATATCGATACCGCTGCTTCGTCCCTTGAGAACTCAATGCTGTTTGACGAAAACAAGTTTGCCCTCGTTGGCATGGCAGGGTATTTCCCTGGCGCTGTTGATGTTGATAGTTTCTGGCAAATGTTAGTGGATGGTCGGTCAGGCATCTCGACCCACGAAACGGCCATGGCACCGTCAGACATGGCTGAAGATGAGATATTCATTCGAAAGTACGGCTCTTTGCCCGAGCTCCCCACCTTTGACACAGATGCTTGGAGCATGACGTCTGGAGAGGTAGATCTTACTGATCCACAGGTAAGCCGCTCACCCGTTGTCGAAAGCTAGTGACTGACACAGAACAGAAGCTTTTGTTCCTTTCTGTAGCTTCTGAAGCGCTGGCAGATGCAAAATTGACCGTTACTAAGGGGGTCCCTAACCCCATCGGTATCTTTGTCGGAGCAGCACATAACACTCACAAGGATGCACCCGACACATTATCACCAGCTGACAGCTTCCAAGCGCGCCACCGTGGCCTACTTGACCCGCCTATATCTACTTTCACGGCCTACAAATTGAATTTAACGGGACCCAATGCGACCCTCAACACGGCATGCTCAAGCTCACTCGTCGCGTTGCAGCATGCCCTTTCCGCGCTACGGACAGGCGAATGTCCTGCTGCCCTTGTTGGAGGTGTCACAGTCGCCTTCCCAAGATTGAAAGGGTATGTTACTGCGCCCGCTCAAGTCTTTAGCCCGTCTGGACAATGCCGTCCACTCGATGCCGCCGCTGACGGATCTGTACCTGCTGATGCGGTGGCCGCTGTTGTTGTCAAGACATTGAGCACGGCACGGTGTGACGGTGATGCCGTTTATGCGGTAATAGAGGGCTGTGCCACGGGATCCGATGGCGCAATGGACAAGCTCGGATTCACCGTGCCTTCAAGTGTTGGCCAAGCACGGACAATATCAACAGCTATGAGACGTGCGAATGTGACCCCGGAACTGATCAGATACGTTGAGCTACATGGCAGTGGGACGAGTATGGGTGATGCGTTGGAAGTGAACGGACTAGAGCGAGCCCTTGACGATATTGCACGGTCTGACAAGGCAGTTGGCAGCGTTGTGCATGTCGGTAGCAACAAAGGGTTATTCGGGAATGCAGAGGCTGCGGGTGGCATGTTGAGCTTGATTAAGTCAAGTCTCGCAGTTTCTAAAGGTTACGTACCTGCCATGGCAGCTTTGGGCACACCGAATCCAATGTGCAATTTCGAAGGGAGGTTGCGCCCATTACTTAGCTCCCTCAAGCTGGAGGAACAAGATCGGATAGGAGTTACAAGCTTGGGATACGGAGGAACGAACGCGCATGTAGTGCTAAGCTCTGCAGAGACGTTCGGCGTTCAGAAACGTATCCGATGTAGCTAGGTCTAGAGCCTTGATAAGGGTCTTAGACGCGCTCTAAACATGCAGTAGGAGTTCTGTTAGAAAGAGTAAACATCTTTATATCTCTTTATTTCTCTATCTCTCTATCTATTCTTCTTCTTATACTTAACGTTATACTTACGTATTTTCCTTTTATACTTATCTTACTATATCTTATCTAACATTATTATAATATAATTAGACTATTATTAAGTCCTATGTAATTTAGAATAGATAAGTACTATTCTATTTAATAGCTTGCTGTTACAATCTCTTTATAACAGCTAACTAGACAATAATAGCTAGCTATTGCTAGCGTACTTAGCGCAGGAATTACAGGGGCTTTCTATACAGCATAGTTACAGCAAAGCTTACTCCTTAGCAGTTAAGCTAGGTAGATACTTACGTAATAAGCTTAGTAAGCCTAGCTTACGCAGCTTACATTAAGCTAGGTAAGCCTAGTATACTCTTTACATATCTCCTTAGTATATAGTATAGTAGGAATTTAACTCTTATAGTTTGTGTTTAACCTGAGTAACAATCTAAGTTATTAGATCTTCACTATAACCTTTAAAATAGACAGTCTACTCTATACTACTTATTATTACTCTTTACTCTTAAGATAAACAGATAGTATCTATACTTCTTATTGCAATCTTTAACCTCTTTAGCCTCCTGTTACTATATTTATCCCTAAGAACTAATTAAATAGTACTTATAAGCTTTGCTTAAAGTATAACCTTAACATTTTAAACACTTCTAAAATGTCTACTACCTTCGAAAACTAGACTACTCTAAGTAGCTCTAATAAAGCTCTACCTGTGTATAAAGCAGCACCTAGTATAGGTATAATCTTAGTTGCTAAACTAGACCCATACAAAGGTAGTTGCAACAAACTTAATAAATAGCTTCTTTAATAGGACCTATTCTTTATATTCTAAGGATAGAATATACCTAAAGTTTAGCATATAACGCTAATAGCTAGTTACTTATATAATTAGGCCCTTAAGTAGATTAAGCTATTCTTTTAGCAGTATACTACTAGTAAAACACCTAATAATATTAACAAATAAATATATAATAACGTAGATGTACACTAAGTAGCGCAGTACACTGAGCGGCGCACTTTTGCCAAGACCACACTAAAACACTATTACTATCTAGATGCCCCCCTACTAGCCTTAATTAGTTGCGTTAAAAGAATATTAGATATAGCTTGCGCTTTAAGCTATTAAATAAGACCCTAAACTCTTAGTACAACGCGCTGCAGCTATCTACAGCACCTCTAAAACTACACTTCGCGCAAGACGCACAGGACAACCTTTACGCGTGGATACTATAGCTAACTTACTTAATCTAACTAGCGCTAAGGAGCAGGTAATTGTTATGCGCATACTTAAGCTAGTCACGCAAGGAGAGTCCCCTTAGCTTATAGTTGTAGCTAATATAGCTAATTCTCTGCAAAAAGAGCGCGGTTTAGCCCCTGTTAGCCTAAGGTAGGCTAGCAGGTTTGTTTTGCGTTAGGAGCAGCTCAAAACAGTCTTTAATTGCAAGTACAACTATAAGCAAGCCCTCTGCAAGAATCCTGTAGTAATCTAGGGCTAGTTTAGCCTAGTAGCTAATATTAAAGCTAAGTATAGTATCCTAGACAATAACACATACAACTTTAATAAGACAGGCTTTATAATAGGCTAGATATCTACTAAAGTTGTTGTTACAGATACAGAGAACCTAGGACAAGCAAAGCAGGTCTAGCCAGGCAACTAGGAGTAGGTAACAGTTATTAAGGGCATTAATACTACAGGATAGGCTATTCTGCCCTACATTATCTTTAAAGCCTGCTAACACCTGTCTAGCTAGTACAAAGACAACAACCTGCCCTAAGATTAGACTATTGCTATTTTTAAGAACAGCTAGACTACTAATAAGCTTAGTTTTAACTAGTTAAAGCACTTTAATAGGTATATAAAGACACGTACTATTAGCACTTACTATTTGCTAATTATTAATAGTTATAGGAGCTATAACTCTGCAGAATTTAAGTAATACTGCAAGGATTACAAGATTGTAACTGTAGCGACACAGGATGCTAGAGGGCTCTGATTTAGGCCCGCTACTACTACAAGGTGTATAGGAGCACTAGGTAAACATTGCTAGGAGAAAGTCTCTATTCCTATAGGTCTTGTACAAAAGGATACTTAAAAACTATCTACTACAGCAATATGCTATGCTCTGCTTATATACTAGCTAGTGTCCTAAGAACTAGGGAAGTATTAGGACTTAGTAATGCTAGGATTAGGTAGATATTAGATAGGTATTAGGCTTAGTAGGCTTATAAGAAACATTGTAGTTCTTACATTACCCCCTACCTTAGTATGCAGATTGTCCCTAATCTGCAGCGTAGACTGCCTTATCCTAAGTGCTGTCTGTTAGGGCTCTAATATGCCTATTGCTAATATTGCTTTTGTCTTTTACTTGTCTAAATTTGCTAAACCTTGTTTACTGTTTACTCTTATTTACTGTCCTTATTTTAGTTATTATTTAGGCTAATTACACATCCTGTATCTTAAACAGACATATACCTAGACCTACCTCTAACATAACTGTTACGTTAGTAAATAACCTACAGTTACTGCGTTGTTGTAGTTTAGTTAGGCTTAGCATTAAGGCTAGGTGTTAATATAAGCTAGCTATACTTATTATCTTTAGCTAGTAATAGATAATAATTCTGCTGTAATTATAACTCTTATCTCTAGCAGTAGTTTAAGCTAACTTTTTCTAGGCTTATTTGTTAGTACTATGCTAATACCTGTTCTACCTAGCGCTCTTGTAGTAGCCTACTAGGTTATCTGCCTTTGTTCTATCTGCGCCTTTGCCTATAGTACTGTAGTAGAGTATACCTTTAAAAAGGCATTGTTAATAAAGTGTAAATACTGCACACTTTAGAATAAGAAGTGTTGTCTAGTGCTAATTTACGTTAGTGCTAAGTATAATGCCTTTTAGGGTAACCTTGTCACGTAGGAGATAGCTACAGCTAAGGAGAGTAAGGAGATTAGGGAGTTAGAAGCAACGCTAGCGGTCGCAGTTCGTAAGACTGCTTAGGGTAATCTCTGTTAGTTAGCTTACACCTTAGCAAGTGTGGTGCAGGTGGCAACTGCGCAGCTTAAGGAGGTCTCTGCTACTAATGTGTTGCTCTATTAGTATTACACACAGCTAATAACTAATTATGCAGCTTAGGAGGCTATCTAGGACCTACAGGAAACAGTGGCTAAGTTATCAGAGGAGGTAGTGGCGCTAAGGCAGGCAGTAGTATCCCTGCAGGCGTTAGGTGAACAACAGGACGCAGGCAACTGTAGTGCTTGTCTAGTAGTAGGACAGTCTGCTTAGGGTTAGACTGCTCCTAAGAGGGCTTAGGGTGGAGGGGGTTGCAGCTGTGGTAGCAGCCTAGACAATTAGGCTAGAAGGGCGTCAGACAGTGAGCTGTCTAATATCCCTAACAACCTGTTAGACATAGACATTTCCTAATTTGTCTAATACTAGTCTAAGACAGCTCTGTTATACTTATACTTTTCCTTTATTATTCTTTTAGTGTTCCTAGGTTCTAGTTTAACCTAGCTGCACCTAATATTCTAGATTTCCTTTATCCTAGTTTAATTTATCCTGTAACCCTCCTATTACTTCTCTTCTTCCTAAGCTTTAATCTACTCTGCTAAGTCTTTTAGAGGCCCTAGTTAGTTAGGATACCTTTTATAATATATACAGAGTTTATATAGCACTCTTTTAAAATTCTCTACTAAATACTAAGTAGGGTCTAGATTATGTCTAACCTAGCTTGTACAGTAATAGAGCTAACAGCGTACCATTTTACTACTAAGGATCTCTTGTACCTCCTATTCCTCCACACCTTAGATAGGGATTCCTACAGGCTTTAGAGCTTCTTTCCCTAGCAAAGGATTGCTTAGGTCTTTATATAGCATGTCTAGAGCAAAGACATTATATATCTAGGAATCTAAAGGAAGTTTTAATTACTATAAGTGTCTTACTTGTTCTAGGACTTTAAATAGACCTTCCTATAACTTAGATAGCTTTTAGCTTAGGTAATAGGCAGCTAAATTCTTTGTAGATAGGTAAACTTTATCCCTAACAGTCTAGTTTACAGGACTATAATACTTATTCTTAGTAGCTTGTATCTGTAACTAAGCCTTCTCTATATTTTCTTTAGCTACTTTCTAAGTGTTATGCATGCAGGTAGCTAGTTCTAGAGCGTCCTTATAGTTAAGCTTGTCTTTAGGGGATTAATCTGTATTAGATCTGTTCTAATGCTAACTCTGTTTAGGCTTACTGCTGTACAACACTTAATATAGACTTATTCTAATAGCAGTGTGTAGTAATATAAGCTGTGCGCAATTAATAAGCAGCAACAGTTTAGACTAGTTATCCTAATAATATAAGACAAATAGGCGTAGTCTCTAGTTAATGTACTTGTTTATTATTTTAGTTTAGCTATTAGTTTCCTTATACTAGGCTGTTAAGAGTTTAACCTTAACGCTAATAATCTAACAGAACTTAGACTAGAAACTAGACATAAATTAAGGACTATAATTAGACACAATTAACTTAGAAGTATGTCTAAACTAATAGACCTATTAGATAAACAGAGAGGCCATCCCTTGTGCTGTAGTTGTCTTGTAGCAGGGTATAGTAATAGCCTGTTTAGTTAGACAATTAATAATAACTAGTATCTAATTATACCTAGCTTTGTCTTTTAGAAAATCCTTAAAGTCTATATATAAGTACTATATAGGTTTAGCTAGAATAAGTAAAGGATGCAAATACCTATAGAGTTAAGTTTACCTTAGATAACCCCTATAACAGGGTATGCAGTTCTGTACGTAACGTTCACAACTTGCTCCTATACCTTACTAGTAGTATTGTTGTGACAGTAACTAGTAGGTCTTCTTTGCACTAGGGTAAGCTATTAAGACCTAGTTATAGACCTCTTAAATAAGGCAAGTGTATAATCTTAAGTTAGCTAAAACACATAACTAATTGTGATATAGGAGCAACCTGTTATAGTTCTAATAGCGTAGGGCTAGGGTTTGGCGTTCTTTAACAAAGGTCTAACAGTTATACTACATTACAGCTTTAATAAGTTCTAATAAGTCTAATTATATCTTAGGCTGTAGGGTGCTAATAGCTAATACTAAGGATTATATAAGGTAATCCTAAGCTAGGTTAGAGTTAATACAGTTATCTAACTACTAAAGACTTAATAACACTTATAATTAGTTGTCTTCCTGTGCAGACTTAAAGTTACTAAGGTCTTGCTTGCAACAGCTAAGAATATCTGCCTTTGTGTTATTCTTTTCTAGGGTGTATTTAATTTAGAAGTTAAATAGAGTAAGAGTTTTAAACTAACAGGCCTATCTTATATTTAGGATTTTAGTTATTATAAAATACTTAAGTGCCTAGTAGTTAGAGTAGACTTGTATCTAATTTAGTATAGATATAAGCTCTACTTTCTATTTATTAAAAGCTTAGAGAATAGTAAAGAGTTCTTTATTATAGATTTCCTAGTTAAGCTCTAAACCTGCTAGTACACAGCTGTAGAAGGCAGTAGGGTATTAACAACTGTCTAGATGCTTCTAGGACATAACTCTAGCTACTACCTTGTCTAATGCGTTAGTCTCTAATTTAGTTTTGTAATTAGGGTTAAAATAGTACAGTATTAGGATAGCTAGCAAGCTCTTCTTAAGGCTCTTAAAGCTGTGCTAGCACTCTAGTGTCTATACAAAGGTGTTAGTAGGGCTCTGCAATGTAATAAAAGGTTTTGCTACTTAAGAAAACTTAGAAATAAATTGTTAATAGAAGCTAGTAAAGCCTAGGAATAATTTTACACTAGTTACAGTAGTAAGTAGCTGCTAATTTTGTAGTGCTTATACCTTCTCTAGATTAACCTCTATGCCTTTATTAGTAAGAACGTAGCCTAAGTACTTAGTATAGGTTATGTAGAACTTGCTTTTCTTAATGTTTACTTACAGACTAGCTTAACAGAGGCGTTTAAGAACCTTCTTAACGTATTGTTAGTAGGTCTGCTTATCTTTAGAGTAGATAAGGATGTTATCTAGATAGGCAATGCAGAAATTGTCTAAGTAGTTAATTAGCACGTCATTTATGTAGCGTTAATAGGTAGCTAGACTGTTACACAATCTAAAGGGTAAGACTTTGCATTTATATGTTCTATATTAAGTCTAAAATGTAGTGTACTCCTTAGAGGCAGGGTCTATTTAGATTCTGTTAAACGCAGAGCAAATGTTAAACTTAGTAAACACTTTAGCCTTTAAGGGATAAGCTAGCAACTTATCTATCTATAGTATTAGATAGGAATCCTTGCGTGTAAGGTTATTTAACTTATAGTAGTTAATATATATATATAAACTTTTATTTAGTTTCTGCACATAAAGGATTAGGGAAGTAAAAGGGCTCTAACTATGCTTAATTTATTTATATTTTAGTTATTCCTGCATAAACTTCTTAGTAGCTTTAAGTTCCTTAAGATTTTATTTATACAGAAGCAAATAGAAGTTAAGTAACAGCTTCTCTAGCATAATCTTATAATTGTATAGACAGTAAGGCAGAAGCATTTTAGCTTTAGTCTAGTTAAACATATCTTAGTATTTAGTATAATAAGCTAGAAGTTGTTCCTTTAGCAGCTGCGCGTTGTTAGGGTTGTCTTAGCAGTCTGTTAGGACACAGTCTATCTTATATAGGCTAGTAATAAAGAATTTATTTCCTAATTTTTTTATAGAAAAATAGAAGGTGTTTGCTAATAGGGCTGCTATAGTAGCAACCTTAGGCAGGTGCACTTTAGATAGGATCTAGGTTTAGGGCATGTTAGCTAGTTTAGCATAAAGGGGTTAGGAGCAGAACTTTAGCATACGCAGCACTCCTCTTATTTAGCGCAGGGTTATGTACAGGCTTTGTCTTTACTATTAGTTATCTGTTTCTTAGAGTTAATCTTTACATTTAATATCTAGTTATTTATTTAATAAAGGCTTACTTAGATATAGAGCTATTAGCATAAGTAGTGCTAGATTATAGGAGTGTAAATACTTAGCTAGCTAAATAAACTAGAATTGCTTTGTATTAAGTCTAAGTGTAGATTATTTTAACTACTTAATACTAATAATATAATTTTATAAACCTAGATTAATAATAATAAAGAGATAGTTACAGACCTTCCTTCTATTAACAATTATATACAGTTAAATGTAGTAGGCTACTAAAGATATAATTTAGTTCTAAAAGCCTTTTACCTAAACCTTAAAGAGTAGCTTTTAGATTAAAGTCTAAAAAGCTATAGAAATAAAATGTGTAATAGAAGAATTTATAAACAAGAAACCTTAGGCACTAGTGTTAACTAAGGAGTAGAGTTAGATACTGTAGCCCTTATAGTATAGCATAGTAGACATAAGGAAATAGGGGCTGCTAAACAAATAGGACAACAAAAGGTTAGAGAGATTATATTAGTTTAGGCCTAGGTAGAGTGCTCCTCCTAGGTAGTACTGTTTCCTATAGATATTAGGTTAGATATAAAGTCTTCTTTAGTATCTACAAAATCCTTGTGTTTAACCTTAATCTTGCGTATATATAGTATAGTACATTCCTTTGCAAAGTGTCTTAGTTTTCTGCAGTTATAGTAAGTATCTAGAGTCTAATCTCTAGCAGGAGTAGGGGTAATTAACAGTTAATGTAGCATAGTAGGGTTTTAAGCAAATATATTTAGTTAGGGTTAAACTAAGTATTCTTATTAGTAAGTTTAGACAGGGTTCTATTTTATATCTAGCAAGGGTCTATATATAGGCCTCTATAGTTGCAAAAACAGGGTTTGCAACGTAGTAGGGTTGTTCCTCCTCTCTATATTGTAGGCAGTAAGGTGCTCTACTATATAAGGGAAGGAGTTATTCTATTGCTGCTTAAATCTAAGATTAGGTACTTAGAGAGCTAGGGTTAGCTTAGTCTACAGGTAGTAAAACTATTCTAACTTAGGTATTTGTCTCTTAATTGCTGCACTAAGGAACTTACTTTTAAACACAGGGAATATTTCTAACTTATTTATTTAGAGTTTATTAAAAAATACCTTACTCTTAGCCTACTTATTTTCTATAATAAAATAGGACTTTAATAAGGAAATTATCTCTTCTACTTATTAGAAGTAGTTTATATTATCTTTAGATAAATACTAAGGTTCTAAGTACTCTTTAGCTAATCCTGTAGTATAGCCCTAGACAAGAGCTATACATGCACGCACACTCTAATAGTAATCTAAATTAATCTTAAGTTAGTCCTATATTAATGCTTACTATTGCTAAAAGGTAGGATTACTCCTATCTAACAGTACTTTAATATTAGGAGTCCTTTTAGATAGCTTTTTGCAAACAGTAAAGACAGAGCTAGCCTTAGAGGGGTATCTTATGCTAGAGTGTTGTGCAACTTGTACTAGTAGTGTTTTGGTAGTATATAGTGGGTGATCTGCTAGCAGGAGACTAGCTTGCAACTAAGCAAGTTCTCTTCTTAGCGCTGCTATCTCCTTAGCTAGATTAGGTTAATAAGCTACTAAATTAGAGTTGCTCTCCTAAGAAGGCAGTAATTAAGTTGCTAGTGCTAAATCTTAAGGTTGTCTTAACCTAAGTTAATTTTAGGACCTTGTAGTAGGTCTAGTAGTGGTGCCCAACATTAGGTTTGTATCTGTTTTAAGTAGGTTGTTAGTAGTCTCTGTGTGTCTACCTTAGCACAATCTAACGCAGCTTTTCTAAAGTAATCCTAGAGCAGTAAGTTGCAGGAAGATCTAAACCTAAAGGCTTTAGTTATTAGGAGGTTTCTAGAATTCTAACTAAAGGGGTAAGCAGTACTAGGAGTAGTACAGTTAGACAGTTGTTAACAACTGCAAGCTGCTTATAACTAAACACTAATGTAATATTCTTTAGAGGCTGTTACTAGCTAGGACAAGTTTTTAAGTATAAGGTAACAACACAGGATGCTAGAGGGCTCTAATTTAGGTCTGTTACTACTGCAAGGTGTATAGGAGCACTAGGTAAATATTGCTAGAAGAAAGTCTCTATTCCTATAGGTCTTATACAAAAGGATACTTAAAAACTATCTACTATAGCAATATGCCATGCTCTGCTTATATACTGGCCAGTGTCCTAGGAACTAGGGAAGTATTAGGACTTAGTAATGCCGGGATCGGGTGGATGTCGGATAGGTATCGGGCTTGGTAGGCTTGTGAGAAACATTGTGGTTCTTACACTTACCCTTTAGGGCCTACTGCTTGCTCTGCGCATATTTGTTTAACTTCCTATTCCTTAGCAGATGTCCTATTATTATTTATAACTAATAAAGGGGGTTGTTAATTATTATTGCTAGGTTATCCTAGCAGGGGGTTTTGTAGGTAAAGGCAGAGTCTATCTATATAGAACACTAGGTATATCTTTTCTAGCACGTCTAACTTAATGTTGTAAGGGGAGACTACCTTAGTTACTGTAAACTTCCTATTCTTCTAGTCTAACTTTTAGCATCTCTAGTTATTAAAGAAGTAGTTCTCTAACTTTAACTAAACCTTGTCTCCTACTTTAAACTGTAGGGACGCCTTATAATAGCAATTAGTGTACTGTTCTTATTTATACTGGAATTCTGCTGTCTTTAATTAGACAAACTAGAGGGTTTTCTTAAACTTCTTAACTAAGGCTATTATAGCTTTTGTAGGGTCTTGTGCGCTCTAATAAATAGAGTTAGCTGCTTCTTTAGTATTAACCTGCAGGGGGTCTATATTATACCTGTGCTAGAGGAAGAACAGGCTTATGCTAATAGAGGCAGCAACTTGCCCCTAGATAGAGATCTAGGCCACTAGTACTAGCTCTGCCTAGTCTGGTTAGTCCTACCCTATAAACGCCCTTAGCTATACTTCTACAACAGAATTTATTTGTTTAGTAGCCCTGTTAGTCTACAGGTAGTAGGCTATTAATATCTACTAAGAGATCCTTAGCAGCTTATACATAGTTGCCTAAAATTTGCCTACAAACTAGGTTCTATAATTAGTTACTATAGCGTCTAGCAGCTAGTAATAGGTAACAACCTTATTAATAAAAGCACAGGCTACTGTTTCTACTATAATATTTAGTAAGGGGATAAGTACTACGTCCTTTAATAATTAGTCTGTAACTACTATTAGGTTCTAGTTGCCCCTGCTCTTAGGTAGGTTAGTAATAAAGTCTATAGACAGTTCCTTCTATATCTACTCTAGTAGTAGCAACAGCTTTAGGAGGCCCTGCTTTAGTTCTTTCTATAGTTTAGTTCTTCTATATATATTATAGTTCTTTATATATCTTTAGATTAATAAAGCTATATTAGGCTAGAAGTATGTTCTAGTAATAATAGCGTAGGTACTCTTGCGTCTAAGGTGTCCTGCTATAGTAGAACAGTATAACTTGTTAATAATCTGTCCTCTTAGTTCTTCTCCTTCTAGGACCTACTTCCTTCTCTAGTATAGGAGTTGCCCTTGCTTATCTAGTGCACATTCTGACAACAACACTTTAACTCTAAGGTAGGGGGGGAATTTCTAGGCCTTATTCCTTAAGGCTTACCTAGCTAACTAGTAGGTCTTATTAGTTACTAGGGCTCTTTTCTAGTCCTATTCTAGCTCCTTAATTTTGTTATAAGGGGTAGTATATCCTTTGTTTAGTAGTTCTTAGGTAACTTAGCTCCTAGTACTAACCTAGTAGGACTTTATTGCTAGAGCTTTAGTAATAAGCTAATAGTCTAAGGCAAAGAGGACGTTAGCTCCTGCCTCCCCCTCTTATAGCTTAGGTTATTCTATATAAGTAAATAGTTTTAGTAACTAGAAATACTAAGTATAGCACCTCTTATTATTATTACCTATAGCTATATACTCTTCTTAGTAAGAAAGTGTGTTAGCTCTACTATTAACTTTCCCTAGCTAGTAAATAAATATTAGATTATACTAGCTAAGGAAGCTTACCTATTGCACATGTTGTTTAGACAACAACCTAGTCTTACAGAAGTACTTTAGATTCTTGTAGTCTGTAATAACTGTAAACCTTCTAACCTGCCTTAACTCTATAGACTATTTAGTAATGTACTTAATTACAGCACGCATCTCCTTATTACAGATTATATAGTTTACCTCTGCTGTGTTATTCTTTACAGAAAAGTACGCAGTAGCGCATAGCACGCTATCTTTCTTGTATTATAACAAGACTCCTCCTGTGGCCTATCTAGATACGTTACACTCTAGGACTGTGTCTAGTTCTAGATTAAAGTTAGTAAGTGCAAGTTCTTCTATAAAGGCAGCCTTTAGGTCCTAGAATGCTTTATCCTAGGCTAGCCCTTACTTAAAGTCTACCTTTTTTTCTGTTAAGCTTATTAAAGGCCCTGCTATTACTAAAAAAATATAAATAAACTATCTATAGAAGTTAGTAAACCCTAGGAAGCTGTAAACGCCCTTTACCGTCTTTAGGGGTTCCTAGTCCTAGGTTTCTTAGTAAATAGTACTAGTGCTGCTACACTTAACTTGCTAACCCTAATAAACCCTTTATCTAGGTAGTTTGTAAGCTCCTAATAGAGAACTAACAGCTCCTCCCTAGACATGTTGTATAACAGCCCCTATAGTATAGTGCTAGGCTTCCTGTCTTCCTTTACAAGTTTAATATAATAGTTAATATTAGCACCTCTATATAGTGCTAACTTGTTAGCTTTATCTTTAGAGAAGGTCTTATACTCCTCTTACAGGAACTTAGGCAACAGCGCCTGTAGGTCTACTGTTTCCTTCTTTTGCAACACCTTTTAGATATCTGCTATTAAGGCTGTAAATAAGTAGACTCTAGAGTCTTTTCTTGCTCTCCTTTATAACATGTTGTACAGTCTTACATTAATAGGTGTAGGAGTCCTGTTAGGACAGCGCCCTTCCCTACTCTATACTTACGTTTTTATAGAGTAAATAAAGAGCAACTTCTTCCCTAGTGCTATTATTACGCTATGTTAATCTATCTATAGACAGCTAAGGATCAGGTTGTACTTATCCTCTCCTTTTAGGACATATGCCTATAATATCTTCTTATAGCTGTTAATATTAATATCTATTTTTATAGCCTTCTTTATCTAAGTTATCTTTTTACTAACTCTAATAGTCTGTCTTTAATTAACCTTAATGCGCTGTAGACCCTTCTGCTATGTAAACTTCTTAGAGATAATACTGTATGTTAGGTAACTAGTGTCTATTAGCATATAGGCTACAGCAGTATTATCTATTAAGGTGTGCAACAATATTAGGTTCCTATCTAGTTATTTTAACTAGAACTGTTTAAAATTATGTCCTTTAGAGGTCTGCTTTATCTACTCCTGTCTGCGTCTCTAGGCAAGAGTAGCTAGTTTTCTAAGTTGCTAGACTTATCTTCTTTTTTAGTAAGTATTTTACCTGTAGTAACTGCTTTTACTAATGTCTATGTAGGCCTTTTTGCAGGTGCTAGTTTGCACCTCCCTATATAGTGTCTGTCTGCTCTGCATTAGATGCAGAGGTTATTAGCCTGCCTTTGCTCTTGTTCCTCTTTAGATTCCTATTTTGCTCTTTTTTTGTCTTTACCTCTATTCCTAGAGGTATAAGCCTAGGTAGGTTTCTAGTCCATTTTGTTGTTATTACTACTCCTATAGGTGTAGGGGAACTGTGTGCTGCTTTAGCAGATACAGGCTGTCCTTATGTTAACGTCTACCTTTAGTACTTAGGTTATAAGTTCCTAGAGTAACTATTTGTCTAGTATATTAACTAACACTATTTTATCTTACAGGTTACTCTAGATTACTGTTAGGTACCTTGTCTTTAGGTTCCTTATATTATTTTCTTCTGCAGTGTTATATACTAACTAGATAAATTCTATGTTAAATGCTTTAAGTAACCTAGTTCTTTTTATTAAGATAGTTTATAACTTTATTTAGGATTATTCTTTAAATTAAGAGTCTTAATACTATTTGTCTAGGAACTTCTAGAAGTTTGTTATAGAGCTAAACAGGTTTTAATCCTTCTATAACAACCCTACTTAGGCTGCTAAGCCTTTTAGTTAGTTAAAGATGTATACTACTCTATAGCTAGAGTTACTTCTTGACTACCTTAAGCAGTCTACTATTTATACCTTAAATATTTAGTACAACTTCTAGTTACTGTTAAACTTGCCTATGTTAGGTAGCTTTATATTCTAAGTAGGGTTCTCTGTTATTACTAGCATAATAGGCCTTATAGGAGGGGTAGCTGCTATAGTTATCTGCTTACCTAAGATAGCTTACACTTGTTATTATACTAAGGCCTAAATGTAGGCTTGTAACATTGCAGCCTAGCCCTTGTTGTTGCCCTAGCCTATCTAGTCCCTATTAGCAATTAGGGTTATAGTCTTATCTAGGAGGTCATTCTATTGCAAATAAGTCTCTAGTATTGCTAGTGCTCCTTTAAGCACTTGTTCTGTGACGTTGTTAGGCACAGAGGACGCTGCCTAATGTTACATACTGCTCTGTACGTCTAACCTAGTGTTGTTGCTTAAGCATAGTTCTACCCTGTACTCTATTAGACGCCCTACAGCGTTGTTAAGGTCTACTAATAACATTAGTGTCTTGCAACTTTATCTAATATAGTTAATAATTAATCTAATTATAAGAGTATAGCTGCTACAGACTTATATATAGGTAGAAACTAGATAGATTAATAGCTGTTAGCTCTAGGACAGAGCTGTCCTTAATCTTATGTCTGTCCTAGAGTAGAGTTTTAAGAATAAGTCTGAGGCAGACTTTCTTAACTCTAACGCTAGCTTTGGCTAATCCGTTAACCGTGTCTTGAGGCACAGGCTGCTGAGATGCCAACCTCGGGTCTAACCCATTACAGCAGTAAGCTTCTTTAGTAGAATAGGTTGTTTAAGTATATTAACTTTAACCTAGAAATACAACTAACACTCTACTATAATCATTAGCAGATAGTAGCAATAGTTAACAAGTTAGAGGATAGAGTTAATACTAAGATAAGACACGTAGACATACATTAGATATAGTTGCAACAGGAAGCAACAGCTAGCTGCCTCTAGGTAAGCTGGCTAGCTACAAGCTAAATGCCCGCTAGTAGACTAACTAAGTTACTTACTAAGCAGAAGCACTCTACCTTTGTAGAGCAGCTAGGGCTTGTTAATATAAGTAATTAAGTTTAGCAACTAGATAGCAAAGGGGTAAGTGCCTAGAAGACCACATTTATTTAATCCAGCATTGCATATTTCATCAATTTGCTGCAGCTGAGGGGGTGTGTCAGCTATCACAGAAGCTAGGAACACTACGTGTTTCAACACAGCTTACATAACAGAAGGGTATATATTCACTCACTTCGATAGACCCATCAATCAACCAACTACTTCTTCAATCTCCCTCTTATACTGTTGACATCTCTCGTTAGCTTGATACAGTCGCCTCCCATACCACCATCGTCTTTCCCACAAACAATGTAGATGCACACAGCGACAGCGACAACCACAACTACGTTGGCACGCACGCGGTAACGAAGAAGCGCCCACGATCGGGAGACATCGACTCTGGTATCGGTGTCTGCCCGATTGATACCAAAGAGGCAGTCCAACGCGGTCAAACCTCACTTTTCGGCTCCGCTGTCTCCGTCCAGAACCAGCCGTTACACTCCATCTAATTCCTTACACTCCGTGTCTTCAATCGCAAGCAGGAACTCCTCCCCTGCGAAGCAGCTGCAGACTCTGGCGGACGATATGGAATGTCCTGTGACCTTTCGCGACGTCGACAATGTTCAGGCTTTGGACAAAGAGGAGGAGGATGAGGCGTTGCGCATGCAGAGGACCCTGCGATGACTTGCAGATGGCATAGGGATACTTGAGTACGAAATCAATGACTCTTTCTAGGCAACCGTTGCAGACATTCCAATTAGTGACCAGGAACGTATGCTGTATCCATGGGCCAGGCGCACTAATAGCCCCAAGATAGGCGCTATGCCACTGCTTACAGATCTTTCTGCGATAAAACATAGTGCATAGGAGTTGAACACTGGTGGTGGAGGCAGTGAGGATGAATAGAACACTAAGGTCCACTATCCTCTTCTGAAGCTTGCGTTTCGTACCAGCGTCTATTCAAAGTCGTTTAGCCTTTATTTTGTGTAAGTCACGTAGAAACATTTCTATAAGCAAAATTGACAGGACTATAAATCTGCAAAAGTTGCACTGCTGTCCCTTGCGAAGCAAACCCTTATCAAACGCGTCGTCAATTACGTCTTCTGCCTGAAACCTAATACCACAATTGAAAACGCATTTAGATCTTTCAAGTCTCTAGTCAATAGAGTTAACAAATCATAGAACCATGATCTTCACACTAAGGGAGTGCGGAAAAATCCCATTGTCATCAACATTGAGACTAAGGATCTAATGTCGTCCTGGGCAGAAGTAAAACCGCAAATCAGCAATTGGACAGATGCATGGTTGCGACGCTGTGAACTGCTGTGACAGGAAGGTCGATATACAGACGCAAGGTTGTCGGCTTGGCCTGTGATACTTGTACGCATCGTTCAAGGACATGAATGGCATCTTTTGATTGCAACAAGATCAGACCAGGGCTTGGTATTTAGGGAACAGGTTCCTATCAGCAGCACCCACAGTTGCTTTAAGATGCTGAAGATCGTTGCAATGCTTTGCTGGCTCTTTAAATGGGCTGAAGCAACCTGGCGGCCATGGTTCTTGTCGCTGATTGACAAAGAAGTTGACTGAGGTCAAGGATGTGGAGACAGCACAATTAGAGCCGATTCTAGAACAGCCAGCCCACAAAGCCTCTTATCAGTGCCGAGACGTGTGCACGAACCAGTCGAGCGGTCTGAAGCCCAGGAATTGCACGGTGATAGCCCTTGCGTCGGCAAGGTTGAGAACAAGCGTCAACCTCTGCGTCACAATGCAATGGCGGGTAGATGGGTGCCAGGTTCGAGGAAGTGCAGTGACTGATCAGAAGGCCAAGAATGCGAGGCAAAGCAGGGAGAGCTGAGGGGCGTAGAAGCAAGAGTATGCATTGTGAAGAGCGTCTGTGTTTCAATGTCGGGGTATACGAGATTGTGTAGCTGCTCACAGCATCACATCAGCAGCAATGAAGCCCTGGTCATTAGTAAAGGTATGCTCATGCATTGCATATCCCAGATGTATTCCCGTGTTTCTCTTTGTTCTTTTTCACGGACATGCCTACCTGTCAAGGACTACCATAAATAGAGCTTCGAGGCCAAGGCTGATCTCAAAATTATGTCGTGGAAGCGCTGTGCACCAGTCTTCAAAGAATGCGCCTACGGGATTCTGATTTCAAATACTGCCCAGACTGTTGACTAATACATGTAATCGCTCCAGGTCATCTGCTTTCCAAGTGATACGGAAGACGCCTCAATCCTTCTTAGAACCATGTCAGTATCAAAACCCCCTATGACAACTATCACCATATCAAGCACATTTCCACTCCTCCCCATGGCCCACCACCAATGCCCGGAATTCCTTTATGATCTTCACCATTAACGCCATGATCTCCTCGCTTTTAGTCACAATCTACATCCTATCTACCTCCCTGCGACACGTTTTGCGTCCACTCTTTATGCATTACCCAATTAACGTGTTACTTTACTCTCAGTATCACTAGGAGAAATTATAGCCCCTAAATTATGATACTACACTAGTCTTACCTTACTTTCAAATGTTATTTGGACTGCTGTATGATAATTCTTTCAACCTACACTTCCTGTAAGAAATAATATCCATTTCTGACCTCTTACTAATATATAGCACGTGTTGGATGAGCAAGTTGGCCACGCAAGCGAGTTGGCCACCCCACCAGCTCTCAGCACCTTTGAAGTTGTACAATCCAGCAACATAGTGATACGATATATAGATATTGATACTCTAAATAGATCAAGCAGTATCTATAGGATCTCCTTCACCCGTACGTGCGTTGAATCCAGTCTCTCTGCACCTGCTGCAGCGTGCAAGAGCCTGGCGGCTGGGACACAGTTGCTCTCCACCTTGATGCTCTTTACAAGCCATTTGCTCATCAACTTCCCGCTAAGTAAGTATGTCCTCTCCATATCCCTTTGTTAAGATTCCTTGCTTCTGTATACGTCTTTACTTTCGCTGCTTCCGCTTTGATGCTGCCTCGCTAGCTCTCTCAAGGCTAGTAATCCAATCGCGCATAAGCTCAGCTAAGAGTATCATGACATCAGCTTTTTTCTATGCTGGCTGATCGTCTCAATACTTGAAGCTGGCCACGAGCTCTTGTGCTTTCTCACGCGCTCGCGAAGTAGCGTTAACTGAGCCTCAAGCTCGCGCACGTTACTTAGCGTATGAGCCTGCCAGACATTGGTTGAGAAGAAGTAGGTGTACGCAGCTGCACATCCAGCTGTGACAGAACAGCGTCTGGCTAAAGAGGTACAAGGCCTGCGCCTCAAAAGGCTGAGCAGATATGGGCTGTTGTAAACGCTCGTACAAAGGATAGATCGCCAATGAGTGAGTAAGTGGGTTGATGACTTTCAACATACCTGCATCATCCCTATAGTAAGTAGATTATACTCATACTTAAATAGGGAACTACCATCCGTCCTACGGCTACGGGGCCGTCCAACGACCCCTTCACCGTAACCCTGCAAGGGGGGTGCCTGTGCGGGTTGGAATACGAGGAATCTTTGAATGTGTAACTAGAAAAAGGTTCAGCAGCTGCTACTAAGCTGTTCTACCTAACGTAATCGGCCATCCGATGCGCACGGTCACCCGATGCGCACCCCAACCACATTTTAGGGTATCACTAAAATAAGGTTATTAAGCCGCACATAATAGCTATTATTGCAAGATTTTTTGTAGGATTGCTAAATAAACCTATGTAACTACTTCCTATAGGTAAACTTTTTAGTTAGACAAATTGCGCAGCTGTAGCGGCTCTGTGTACTTAGTGGGGTTAAGGAACGCTTATAAGCAATAGGCCAACTACTACCACCCACACCACCACAATTCTGCTTCTTTCTAGGTGCTGTAGACTGTAACACCTTGCGCTTACCTATTTTTAGTTGTTGTACAGCTTTTTAAGCGTTACAAGCTTCCTTAAGGCGCTCTCTCTTAGCTTTTTGTTAGGCCTTCTTAGCATCCTGCACAGATCTTAGTCAGGCACGCTCCTCCTTCTCTATCGCTTAACGCACGCGCTTCTCCTTATCTTCTTTAGCTTTAAGAAGCCTTTTAGTAGCTTAAAGCTCTTGTTTAGTTGCTTTTTCTAGCTCTAATTGCTCTTAGTAGGCCTCATTTGCGCGATCACGTGCGTTAGCCTCTGCTTTAGATGAAGGACTCCACCATACCGCACCTCCCTGCCGCTCTATCTGCCGTGTGTAAAGAGGTAGTACCTTCTGCTGCTTTGGCTTCTTCTTCTGCTTTGCAAGCTCCTCTTTTGCCTTATTTAATTTGTGTTGTACTAGCTTAAACTGCACGTAGAGTTAGTAGATAGACTGTTTAAGCGGCCCTAACTGAGTACTACCCTTATCACCTACAGTCTTCTGCAACAGAGCCTTGGCTTTAAGCTAGTTTAGCGCAGTAGGTGCAGCAGTTATAGCAGTTTGTTTAGGTGGAGTTACAGGCTTAGGTGGAGTTAGTATCTTTAACTTATTAAGTACAACGTCAGCGTTAGGCAGGTAGATACCTGTAGTTAAGAACAACGTCTTAACTAACGTTTTAGTAAAGGTAGTTACCTAAGCTAGCCAGAAAAGGTTAAAGAAGTCGCCTTTATCTATACTCAGTATACCTTAAGCCCTCTAAGTATAGCAATTAAGCTCTTTAGTGTAGTTTTGAGCGAGTAGACTGAAGCAAACTACATCTAACGGCTGCAACGTGTGCGTGGAATGAGGTAGATAGATCATCAGCAGTATCTTATGGGCGTCGCAGTAGTCAATGAAGGCCTTCGTTACATGGCTACCGTGACCGTCTAGGATGAGTAGGCGCCACCTTCTGCGAGCTTTTAGTGCAGTGTACTGCTTAAACACCTGTTCAAGCCACGTGATGCCCAAATCATCATTTGTCTAACTAGTAGGTGAGGTAGTAAAGAAGATATCGTGTTTTTAGGGGTCAATTGGAGCCACCTAGCTTGCCTGAACAGCTCTACCAGCTGCTGGGTAGATGATGCCAGGCGGTAGGACTGATCCATCAGCGCATATCGTCGCTAGGAGGGTTACCTACTCGCGATTACCATCTTAAAGACTCTTCCTAAACTGCTTTTAGTAGTATAGGACCTTGTCAAAGATCTGTTTACTCTTCCCAGCAACCCTAATTGCAAAGCCTTTCTTGTCTATATTGTAGGTATTTTTAGGCAACACGTTGTAATTAGCTATTTTGCTGTGTAGTAGTTTAAAGTACAGTTAATATCTATCACTAGAATCAGCGTGGTGACAATTGGTATCTATAGGCGTTGTCCACGCGTTGAGGAGTACATCAGCGTGACGGTTAAGGAAGCGGGTGATCCACCTCTCAGAAGGCTCCTAAGCACATAGAGGCGTAAGGAAATTAATTACTATCTGCTGTATAGGCTTCAAGTTTCTCTTTGTAAGGCCTCTAATGTACTCTACAACCTCTACCTTATCGCGTAGGTGGAGGAGGCGTTGCTGCAATGCCTCTGCTTAGTGGGGTATCGTTTGACCTTAGTAGCAACGCGTCAAAGTTGAGCGGCAGCAACTATGTTTTTTAGCAAGTGCTTAGTACAAAAGTTTTGCTCCTAGTTTTAATCTATCTATCTCTGCAAGGGCATCTTGTAAAGGCATAGTTGTGTCAAGCTATCGTGGGTTCAAAAACGAGATGAAAGCTGGTGGGGTGCGCATCGGGTGGCCGATTACGTTATCAGCTTCTGTGGGCCACCTTGAATTGTGGGCCACCTTGAATTCCAACCCGCACAGGCACCACCCTTGTAGCTGCGGCCGGTCTCACGGGACGTAGCACGTCCTGTCGGAAACGCTGACTGATCTTCAAGTACCTTTACTCGATGTTCTCACCGAGCCGTACACACTTGCCGAGCGACTTCCGGAATGCGTCCTTGTCGCTGAGGTCCACGTTGCAGCGCTTCATCGTCGCAACGAGCAGCTACCTTCGCGTGAATCTCCACTCAGAACGTCCATATGTCCATGATGATATGTTGGTAGTGAGAGACTCGGTTTGTCTCGTCTTGACGACACAACGTCTGCGGCGGCCCGCGAGCAAAGTACTGCGAGTATTTGTCAAACTTTTATGATTGTCTGAATTGCCAAGCCTCTGCCGGCCCGAGAGGGCATAAGCGCGTGGAGCATGGACTATAACGACCGGGCCGAGTAAGATACAGCAAACAGTACATGTTACTTGGTGAAAGCTGTGAGGTTGTCTAAGCAGTACAATGCGCTAATGCTCGGGCCGAGAGCGCATCTGTCGCAGTCTCTGACACTTGCCTGTTGCATCTGAAGGCTGATGTGTATAAAATACACAAACTGCCAAAGAGTCTTTGTTCACTGCGCACTTTTACTTTGCATTTTTAACGACAAAACATACTCATCAAATTTCAGCCTGACAAAATGGCGCCCATCCCAATTGATCACTCCATCGGTACTCAAGCGTCTGGATTGAACAAGCAACTCATGAAGAAACCAATAGAGCCATCTGGTGCGCTTGACCATTTCGAGTACTTCGATTCAACTCCTGTGGTTGGTCGCGAGTATCCCACGCTCAATGTGGTGGAACTGATGGAAAGCGCCAACGCTGACGAGCTTTTGAAGGAGCTGGCCTATGTCAGTATGTCTCCGCATTCAATTGGGCGTGCATGTATCTACTACTAACTATTCTTTTACAGTTGCTGCGCGTGGTGTTGTTTTTCTGCGCAAGCAAGACAACCTTACTCCCGAACTTCAAAAGCGCCTTGTGCAACGCCTTGGTGAACTCTCAGGCAAACCTGCCGAATCAGGCGTGCACATCCATCCAATTCTGAACTCCAGATCCAAAGTCCCTGGCATCTCAAAAGACGATGAGATTATGTCGGTCAACTCTGATGTCTTCAAGGAGCTATACACCAACAAGAAAGTGGACTCCACACGATCTGACAAAAAGCAGTCGTCTGACTTATGGCACTCGGATATCACATGGGAGAAAGTGCCATCAGATTATACTGCCCTGCGCCTGACTTTGCTTCCCCCAACAGGCGGAGACACGTGTTGGGCATCTGGCTACGAGATGTACGATCGTATCTCAGAGCCATTCCAAAGGTTCCTTGAGACGCTGAGCTTCACATTCCACCGCGCAGAATTTAACGCAACAGCTAAGGCAAATGGCGCTTTTTTTTATACAGAGCAGCGTGGACACCCAGACAACATAGGCGAAGATCTTATTGCTGTCCATCCTGTAATACGTACCCACCCAGTAACAGGATGGAAAAGCCTCTACGCTGCTGGCGCAGGAGTTGGTTATTTTAACAACGTTACGCCTGAGGAGTCTGACATGCTTCTGTCGTACGTTAATAACATTCTTAAGGACAATCATGATCTTCAGACGCGATGGCACTGGAACAACGTTAATGACATGGCTATTTGGGACAACCGATGCACATACCATAACGCAACGTACGATTTTGGTGGCATTGGAGACCGTGCGGGAGTACGAGCAATGTCAGTTGGCGAGAAACCATACTTGGATCCAGCGTCCAAATCAAGGAGAGAGGTAGCCAAGGAAAAAGGGGTGGCGATCGGTGACTGGGTCAAGGTAACATAACCAAGATCTTACAATTGACACTCTGTGAGACAGAGACTCAGTCCCATGCTATACTCTGAGTCTTTTCATTTGCTCTGCATTGTGGTCAGCGCAAACGGGGGTGACCATGCTGACAAGGCACTGCCTCTATGTAGGGCCGCAAGTTGATGAGACTCACTATGTTGAAGCATTCCCCCTCCCTTTCCCCTTTTTTTTTTATCTTTTTTCTTTATTTTTCTCTTTCTTTATATGCACACTTATACGCTTGACTTGTGCATTACTGCTTTTGAGTAGCTATTACACTATTGAATTTCAACCTTATCGCAGTCTGAGAGATTGGGGATTCAATCGTACAATCTCACCCGAGAAACTGGTTTATTAGTTTAGGCAACAGGCAACACAAGTATTATAGGCTATATATGTAGTAATCATTAAGGCAGATGCTAGAACATGATTGGTGCACATTTCAACGGCTTGAGCAGCATGTGCCTGAATACTGTAACAGGGAGCCATGTATCTGTTTGCTGGCAGTGGCTTTTCAGCGGTGTTGATGGAAGAGATCTTTGATTACCAAATGTCATGTACCGCAAAGGAACGAGAAGTGGAATTTTCAGGTTACATATTGGCTTGACATTATGTGAGAGAACAGAATGTCGGTCGATCGTGCCCCCCTAACGTGCTCTGTGTCTCCGGAAAATGATGACATATCATGCAAATCGGTAGTGCCGATCGGGTGGTCGAATCCGGAGAACATGGCCAGGAGATCTGGATCTGTAAACTCACCTAAAAGTGACTCACACTCTCGGGAAGCGGATGAGTTCATCGTGTCTGTTGAACGGAACTGCATACAATCCATTTTGGAGGCGAACCCAAGTCCCTTTCGCTCAAACACCCAAGAGAATAGCCGGAACATTTCTCTGATCTTAGGCCACCGGTGTTCAACCTGCGTAAGATACGAGATACTATTGAGCACTGCTTCCTCGCAGATGGCCTTCTCTGGAACGGAAAGGCCGACCGTACTCAGCAGTTCGACGGAGAAAGTAATGTTCATAGCTACAGCGAAGGACCTATAGAGGTTGAGATGTCAGCGAGCGATATGTAAACGTCTTCGAGATGATTTACATGGCAAGTGGCATATATTCACATAATTTGTGCAACATAGTTCTCCGAATCACCAAGTCGAAATCCAGAATGGCATTGCTGTAGTGGGAGCGTGCTCCACAATCTTCTTTACCAGCAAGAATCTCACTCTTCCAAACGGCGCGACGAATGTGGCATTCGACTCTCGCATACCATGCGAGGGGAATAAGGGTCCATAGTCCTTGTGAAGGCCAGCAAGTGACGGATTCAGGCCATAGAAGTGTCGGAAATGTACCTTTCCACGCCAGCATTGACTGCAATGCCTGTCCGACTTGAGCTTGGTTCACCTCGGAAGGGTCGAGAGAAAGAACTGACAAGTAAACGTTTTTGCTAATCATGGCGAGGTCAAACATCTGCAATAGAAATTGCGCATGGCGAGGATCGGTATGGATTACCATAGCCCCAAGATCTGAAGGGATCAATGAAAGATCCTCGGACAAGTCATCCTCGATCATAGGAGGTATGTTGTAATGCAAGGGAATCTGCGAGCTGTTTACCTGACCCAGAGTGGATAGCAAAACGTCTCGGATCTGGACTATCAGTGGCACTCATCACGTCCTGCTTCGTTCCGTCACGTACCAATATCACGCACCAAATTCGCTTCACAAGCTTATAAGATTGGGGTTCAAGCTCCCTCTGAAGTTCTCTAGTCACTACGTTAGTATCGTACTTCTTCTCCCCAGGACAGTGAGAATGGTAATTGTACCTTTGATGCATTCCCATGTTTACCGCAATACGCAAAGCGTTTGAAAACCAGTAATGATAGTCTTTGTTCTGACGAGGCGAGATGTAAGAAAAACCAAGAATAAGACATCCTTGAAGTAGTTCCAGTTGGCTTTTCTCACAATCGAAATTGTAAAGCAGTAGAGCACGACCATAGAACGTTTCTCGAGCTTCTTGGTGCGTCGCAAAGCCAGCTCGATGGATCAAGTGATCGTCAGCAAATGATGCAGCATATGATAGAAGTGCCTGCATCACGAACGAAGAATGTTGTTTCCGACGGTACCGCTGCATGAAGTCATAGCGGTCAAAGAGAGGTGCGTATGGAAATCCGTAGATGAAGTATGCACGCAAGAATTCATCACTACCAATCATGTGTTAGCAGGAGAGGCTTTTCAGTGGTAGAGTGTTGACATCACCAGATGCTTTGTGGAGGAATTCTGAAAGCGTTCCTATTAAAAAGGTATGCACTGGCGTCTTCATCAAGACCAGATGTCTCGTAGTCCAACCGAGTAAGTAAGGGCCCAGTTGCGTTGATAGGCACACGATAGTCTATGTGCACAACGTGATTGACCTCGCGCTGACCCGAGATGATCTGGCCCAAGATACCAACGAAATCCAGGCAATTCTGATACTCAATAGCGCTGAAGCCTTGTCCCACAGTCGATGCAGCAAGCTTGCCTTGGCGAGGCGTCGCAGCGAGTGCGCATGCTTCTTGTAGTGCATTATCATCATGATCTGCGATCCCGTTCACGCTCTCAGGTTGAACAGTAGCTGTATCTTCGGATATGATGTCTCCTGGCGATTGGAGATAGTGCAGCGATGACGGATTCGGCTCGTTATTCGAATGTCGTTGAGTACGACGACCAATTCTTGAGCAGGTAAATCAGCACAGGAAGATTTTGTCACGAAGTCCGTCATTGAGATCTGCTGTTCACTCACTTTCGCTTTACTCGAGGCGGTACAACGCAATCACTAGCTCTCTTATTTTCGACACAACGAGAGCAGGGTACAGTCTGGGACAAATCGCAGCGCATCTTCCGCTCACGGCATGGCAAACATGCTGCTCCTCTCATGTTCTCGAAGACTCTCACCTCTACTTAGTTTGCCCGCAAAGATCGTAAATCTCAGGTAGGGAGATAATTCGATTGCAACAACTCCCAAATCAAGAAGGTATCCAGTGATTGAACTATGATTGTGTGTGGCCTGGGTGCCGGTCCTGCTCGGATGCTATGGTGGTTAAGGCCGGATGTCGGATGACCATCTCGGAACACCTGTGGTCGAACAAAAATGATCCAACGCTAATATCCGTGCATGAATGTTCACCGACCCGTGCATTCAGCGCATGTCTCGTTGTGATTGTCCACATTCAACGAGGGTCTATGTTCGGCAACGCAGAGTACGTCCGGAACGGAACTGTGTGTACTAACGCAGTTGATCTAGATCGTACCGAGAGCTACGTTGTGTTTAGAGCAGTTTCTCAGCTCAATAGAACTCTGCTGCGCTTTCACAGTGAGCCGTTCACACCATCGTTGTCCCAGGAAAAGCACTAATTCGTCTGTCCCAATGCTGCAGCAGGATTCCGAAGGGACTAGACGGCTTCGACACTCCTGCGACTTCTGTATCCAAGCCAAAACCAGATGCAATAAAGACAAGCCAGCATGTCACCGTTGCGTCAGGCGGGGTGAGCTGTGTGTATACAGCGTTGCTCGTCGCGCAGGTCGACCAAGGAAAGGCTCCCAAGCTCGCGATGGAGGTCAAGGAGTAAACAACGAAAACCAAGAGCTTAAGAAGCGGCGGCTTCCAAAACGAAAGTTATTCAGCCCACCCTATCAGTGTCAACAGTACTCGAGTAACTTCTCAAAGTCAGATGAAGTGGATCCCAATTTCTTCTTTACAGATGCCGCGTTCGCAGCCCGCAATGACGAGATTACCGCTTCGCCGAGGCTGGACTTTGGTCTTGGTACCGGAAGCACCCACGAGACGGGACTACTGTGTAGCGATCCCCTCAGCTCGATGGACAGAAGCTTTGACTATCATCTTGACATGTTTCAAGATAAAACAGAAGAACCTTTAGCTGGTTGCTATGCTCTTATGTCAAACAGTAGAACCAGACAAGATTCTTTGGGCTCGATGGATTCCACTCCTGCCAACACACAGCCTTCGTCTAAAGGCTCTGCGCCCTTCGGAACCAATGTAGGGCGAGAGCGCTACCCTGAACACTCAACCGAAGGAACATATGGAGCAAGTTCTTTTGGCTTTTCGCAAATCGAAACATCGTTCTTCGAAGGATCAACATCACCGGCACTAGATGACACGATCCGTTTCATCATCAGCAACGGCAGCAGCGATATGGAAATTGCTCCAGGCAGTCATTTCCACAACAGTGGTCTATGCTTCTGCTCCTTGGCAACAAATAAACTCCTAGTTCTTGTCTCACACCCAGCATTATATCGGCAGAGCAGCCGTCTTCCGCTCGATGTCGTGTTTCTATTTGAGAGCTTCATTAACAAGATACACGAAAGTCTCCTAAAGTGTTTAGCTTGTCGCACGAAGTCCTCACACTTCCGGGCATTTCTGTGTATATCTACAGATTGGGTCATAGAGACACTAAAATGCGTGGTTCAATGTATCTCTTCCAGACGAGAGGCTCGAGATGTAGGATTTGGAGTATTTGATAGTGTGGCGGTCGGCTCTATCGTTCGTATTGGACAGCTAGACCTGAGCAGCCATCTTGAGCAAGTGGGCACGAGAAGCCTGATCAAGCACCGACTTAATAGGTTGACTCTGACCATGGACAAGATAAGCAGACAAGAGAACAAAAAGGGAGAACCGGCGCTCCGGAAGATTGTGCAAACCATGATGCAAGAGATTCATTACAAGATAGAGTCAGTCCTAGGTATGATAGAGCTCTAGCTAAGGTCCTATATTTCAAGGATAGGCACTTAACATATGTAACTACGTGGCGTAAGTTATGTAATACTCTATTAAGGTAGGCACTGCCTAGTAGGCAAGTGCACTTACCTCTAAGATAAAAGCTCCTGCAACAAAAACAATACATATAACAATAGATAGCAACATAATTGTTAATCTACAGCCCCTAGAACAACACTACTCCTATAGTTATAATATACCTTAATTGTAATAGACTAAAGAGAGCTATTATAGAAGTTAGTAGTTTATACTATACTTTTATAATATTAAACATCTCTATAAATATATTGCAGCAAGCAAGGCTGCTATTTTATACTATGCTTTTATAATATTAAACATCTCTATAAATATATTACAGTAAGCAAGGCTGCTATAGGAATACGATAGAAACTACACTAAGTTGCTGTCTAGCTAGGAGGTAACTATATATACATTGTAACGACGCAGGATGTTAGAGGGCTCCGATTCGGGTCCGTTACCACTGCAAGGTGTATAGGAGCACTAGGTAAACGTTGCTAGGAGAAAATCTCTATTCCTATAGGTCTTGTACAAAAGGATACTTAAAAACTATCTACTACAGCAACGTGCCATGCTCTGCTTATATACTAGCTAGTGTCCTAGGAACTAGGGAAGCATCGGGACTTAGTAATGCCGGGATCGGGTGGATGTCGGATAGGTATCGGGCTTGGTAGGCTTGTGAGAAACATTGTGGTTCTTACATACATGCTTTAAGACGTACTAGTCTTAGATAGTTAATAGAGGTAACGATTAGGGTCTATAGGACTAACTTACACTGTAACATACCTCTCTAGCTAGTGTAATGGGTTAGACCCAAGGTTGGCATCTCGGCAGCCTGTGCCTTAAGACACGGTTAACGGATTAGCTAAAGCTGGCGTTAGAGTTAAGAAAGTCTGCCTTAGACTTATTGTTAAAACTCCACTCCAGGACGGACATAAGATCAAGGACAGCTCTGTCCCAGAGCTGACGGCTATCAATCCATCTGGTTTCTACCTACATACAAGTCCGCAGCGGCTGTACTCTTACAGCTAGCGTGAACAACAAAGCTAAACGTTGTACTATTAGTACTAATCTATAAGTTGTGCTAAATCTAGCGTGTTAGCGCCTTTTAATCGCCCTATAATATAGCGCTCTATAATATAGCACTCTATGCTCTCTAGCCCTAGCTGCTTAATAAACCTTCTATGCTTCTGTCTAATAAGAGTCTTAGTTAGTCTGTCTGCTAGCATATCTGCAGTTAAACACTAGGCTATAAGCATACGTTGTTCTTATACTTCTTGCCTTAGCTATATGTAATATGTGTCTATATAGCGCAGCTTTATGCATAGCTTATCCTTTAACCTTGTTACTATGCCTACTATTTGTTAATTATTATAGTAGATAACAGGCTATATATCTAGGTTGAGCTTAATGTAATTAAATAGTATGTTCTACTTGTCAGAACCTGTATACCTAGTTCACAGGAGAGAGGTAGGTATTGCAAGAAAGTATTAAACAATATCTGTTGGGTGGCTACAGGTTGTATTCGTAGACTGTAGACTGTTCACTGCTGAGCAGGAACAGGACGGAGGCCCTTAAGTATATATACTAGGCCTCGTAACCTCTAGCTAGCCCAGGCGTCAACCCATGGGGCTGACATTATCCCCCTTCTGGGGCTAAGCGCCCTAATCAGTGCAACGTTGTAACACAGTGTGGCCCTGTACTCTATTATAGGCCATTCTGCTTTACAATTAGGTATTACATAGGGGAGTGTAGTAAGGTGGCTGTCTAGCAGTTTAACAAATCTTTGCTCTTTTACCTAGTAAAGTTAAGTTTAAACTTTACCTAGCTAACTCTCTTACCTCTTACTTTTACCTTTGGCGGCCTGTGCTTACAGAAGGCAGCAGTTGCTAAGAGCACTTATATAATATAGTCCTCCTGCCTATTTTAGTCTGTTACTCCTACACTTAACTACTAATTAGCATATACTTTTTTAGTTTTAGCCTAATTTAACTAAGCCCTATACTTCCTTATTTTGCGCTATAATGCCCTAGAACAGGGGTATTAGGCTTATTTTAGGTTAATATAGGCCCTTTAGAGGCATATTTAATCTAATCCTAGCTAACTGTAGTGTTATAGGAGACCTCTAACTAATATTAAGCTTTCTGCGCCTCTGTGCTGCTAACAATGTTGCTGCTGCCTACTACTGCACGTTTTGCGCCCTTCTCGCCTATTACTAAGCATTCTGCGCCATTCTGACGCTAAGATGTTAAGTATAATTAACAACAGCAAGATTAGCAACCTTATAGCTAATACTGCGCAGCACACCTTCTATGCCTGTGTCCACTGCATCTTCTTCTTTGCTAGTGGCTAGTTCTGCTATTGTAGCAAGTATAGCTGCTGCCTATTAAGGTCGTACTTTAAGCAAAGCTCGTAAGCACTATTCAATTGGTTCTCGAGGATGAATACAGTAACAGGAGGCCGAAGGGGGGAGGGGTTGCAATAAGGAGTACAGATGCTATCTGTCTGTCTTGAGAGCAAAGGGTAACGATAAGTAGTACAGAGTAGACTGTCTAGCTCAAAGGTTAGGTTAAGATCTAATAACTTAGATTGTTACTTAGGTTGAACACAAACTATAAGAGTTGTGTTCCTACGTGCTATATACTTAGGAAATATGCAAAGTAATCAGTGGTGTAGAGCTACTGATCGCACTGATCATTGATCACACTGATCACTGATCGCACTGATCACTGATCGCACTGATCACTGATCGCACTGATCAATGCCAAGCCTGTTGATCAGAGTCACGTGACTCAACCAATGGCTAGGCTAGTGGCATCCTGGGTTGTTTACTTGTAATTCCTTCCTGCTGTTAGTCCTGCTGTGCTGCATTGTGGTAATTCTTTCTGTAGAGATCCTGCGAGACTGAGGATCGTAACACTGCCTTGCTGTAGCTAGTCCTGACAATATTACTGCCTTTAAAGGTTAGCTTGTGGATATAGAGAGTGCGGATCCGCTGCAGTACTTTTAATGCTTCTGCTGCGCTATAACTAACAGTGTGTGCTTTGCGGTAAGACTGACCTGTTTTAAGCTATAATACCACTAACTAACACCCTACAGCTCCTAGAGAGCTATAGCGACGATCTAACCTACCTTTAGGACTAGTTCCGCGCCTTAGTAGCCGCTAATGCCACTCCTGAGGCTTAAGAGCTCGCAAAGGGCCGCATTCAGTCCTACTGCTCTAAGATAGTTAAGAAGATTAAGAGGTGCGCTGTGCTATACTATTTAGTGCTATTCTAAGGTCTTATAGGTTGCTAACTGTTACAGTAAATTTAACCCCTAGGCTAAGCACCTCTTCCTTTATAGTAGCACGCTTGTTAAGAATAGGGAGCCTTCCTCTAGGGCCTGTGCTGAGGGTCGCAAGCAAGACAAGGCTACTATTAAGGCTAAGTCTCTAGCTGCTAAGCAGAAGTTAGAGGCAGACGTCTCTGCTTTAGGCAAATCTCCCTCTAAGAAGGTAACTACAACCCTTTTTGCTGCATTTAGAGCTGTTTTAAGCTAGAATACCCTATACTAACATACTACAGGGTAAGGCGCGCGCTACTGTTGCTAACCAGGCTAAGCAGGATCTAATTGCTAGGGGTAAGGCTCTTAAGGAGGAGATAACAGCTCTGCAGGCTAGCAAGGAGGGCAAGAATGCTATAGAGAAGGGCAGGATTACTAAGCTAATTAACAGCAAGAAGAAGGACTGTAATGCCCTTGTGCATTAGGCTGCTGTCCTTTAGGTTTAACTAGTGCTTTTTAAGACAGAATAGGGTAAAATAGCCTAAAAGAGGGCATTCTAGGGTTTAATAGTTTATAGTGCGCCCTACAGCCTTCTTTAGCCTCTTTTTTTTTTATAATACTAGTGCCTATAAGCATATATATAAGAATAGAGTGTGTTCTTCTTCTATGTTTTAATTTATCCTGCTATATACTATAATGCTATAGGCCCTTATAGGCTAAAATACCCTATATACCCCTTATATAAATCTAAGTGCTGTTAAACACCTAAAAACCTAGTAAGAAAAAACAGGTAAAGATACCTCTAGATTTTTGTACTTAGAGTATATAGACTTAGTATTTTTTACAGGCAGTTACCTTCCCTCTTTTTAGGAGGCTAACCTAGCTGCCTTTTAAAGGGTTGCTCTTTAGGCTTACGCCTTAGTACTGTTTTATTAGTCTCCTAAAACTTTTTAAGTGCGTTTAATAAGATATTAATACTAGGTTCCTATAAGTTCTTACTATTAGGGTAACCTAACTACTTAACGTAATAGAGCTACTGCTTATTTTTGTCTTATTTTCTCTTAAGTATTTTCTTTACTTCTTACATATTATTACTAAAAATGTATAAAGTGTCTATAATTAGCACCTCTAGGTGCAGGATAAGACCCTTTAGGTTAAAAGGTTTAAGTAATAAGGCGTGGAAGACTAGATATACTGCTTATAGGCTAGGGAGGTCTACTTTAAATAATGTTAGCCTAATCTAGGCTGTTATATGCCCTAGCCCTACATACTTCTAGTTAAGCTTCTACTTTAGCCTTGTTAATTTTATGTGCCTGTTTAAGATTATAACTTAGTTTTTTACCTTAAATAGTGTAAAAAGTTAACTTTTATTTTAGTAGGACTCTTAGTACATATTAGCTATAATAATCTTCTTCTTACATTCTTACTGTATTTGCAGTATTTTTAAGGCAGTTTAGAATCCTAAGGGTAATTCTCTGTTCCTAAGGGGCAGAATAGGCTATTCTGCGCTACGCAGGGGCACTTCTTAGTTTGCTACAAAAGGGCTAACTCTTGTAGTTAAGTATACGCTATTATTATACGCAAACTCTGTAACTAAGATCTAGAGGGCCTAGTTGTCTTGTTCTAGGGTACAGTAGCAACAAAGATACTGTTCCAGGGTCTAATTCTGCCTTTCTGTCTGTCTGTCCGTTTAGGGGTGATAAGCGGACGACAGTACTCTCCTAGAGTTAAGGTAGTGCTGGAATGTGTCCTAGTACTTAGCGTTCATAAGGGGACCTTGATCTGAGATTACCCTTTCTAGTACCCTATAGAGTCGGATTATCTCTCTTATCTATGATTAAGCAAGGTCTATCCTATCCTAATCTCCTCTTGCTAGGATATAGTGTGCCATTTTTGTAAGCTAGCACACTATAACAAGTACAGCATTGTACACTACTCTACTTAGCTTACTTAGAGGGAGTTCTGTAATAAAATCCATTATAACCTCCTGCTACGCCCTGTTAGGTAGGGGAAGAGGCGCAAGTAGGCTGTAAGGGCGGTGTTGTGCTAGTGTAGACCTTTTGCAAGGCACGCACTCCTAGCAATACTGCTTAACGTCTGTTCTTATTCTCTTCTACCTGTATTAGCGTTAAAGTTTCTTAAGTGTTCTTATTGCGCTAAAGTAGCCCACTATTAGACTATTATAGCACTCCTGGAGTGCCGCAGCCTTCTCCTCCACTGTCTTAAGCTCTAATAGCTCATTAGATGATGTTGTGAGCCGTTGTAGGGCATTATAGGCCACTACTTCATCTTCCTCACTAGAGCAGGTAGACTCTTCAGACTCTATATTAACAATCCCTTCTATAGTTAACAACTACTTTAAAAGACGTCCTTCTAACCTAATAAAGTTATTTAGTGCTATTCTTACCTCCTTTTTAAGGGTCTTTAGCACAGCTAATTAAGTTAAAACTGCAGCAATTTAAGCACTAGTCTTATCCTATTTACCTTAAAGTAAGTCTTTAAGTGGTTGTACAAAGGCCTTATTGTACTTCTAGGAGGGCTTTTGTGCCTCTAGCATATAGTCTAGCTGCCTTAAGGGGCTATCTGCTAGGTTGGTACTCCTAGGTCAGTAAGATAGGGTGAAATTATACTGGCTCAGCACTAAGTACAATCTTACCTGCCTATAGTTTAATACCTTAGTTTCTATAAACTACTTTAGGTTTATGTAATCTGTTAGGATTTCAAAGTGTATCCCCTAGAAGTAGTGGCGCCAGTGCTTAACACTGCTAACTATTGCAAGCAACTCCTAGTTATACATGTTGTAGTTGTACTCTACTATAATAAGTTTGCGCAAAAAGAAGTCTACTAGTCTCTACTAGTCTAGTTTGCTAGGTTCTGGCCTATACTAGCTTAGAATACTAGATATTGCGCCACCTAACGCGTTAACTTTAAGCCTTGTTAGCTTTCCTCTCTTAAAGTGTGCTAAGATTAGCACATCTAAGAAAGCATTCTTAAGGATTTTAAACGCTCTAACTGCCTCTACAGGTAGCTTTAGGGCTCTACCCTCCTCCTTTTTTATAGCAGGGCTGCCCTAGGCCTGCCCTAGCTCTTTCTTTGTAAGGGTTGTTAGGGGAAGTACAATTTAGCTAAATTCTTTAATAAATCTACAATAGTAGTTTATAAAGCTAATAAACACGCAAATATTGCGCACTGTGGCTAGTAATAGCCAGTTTTAGATTATTTTGACCTGTTGCAGGTTAATACTAACACTGTTAGGCAAAACTATGTACCTAAGGTACTCTGTGTAGTTGGTGTGCCACTTACACTTTAAAAGTTTAATGTATAGTTTGTACTCCTGCAGTCTGCTAAGAACCTCCTTAACATAGGCCACGTGCTCTTCTTCTGTATTAGAGAAGATTAGTATATTGTTAAGGTATGCTATGCACGTAATATCAACTAAGCCTGCTAAGGCCTTATTAATATATGCTTAAAATTGCGCAGGAGCATTAGTAAGGCCAAATAGCATTACTGTATACTTAAAATGACCATATTGTGTGCAGAAAGCAGTCTTCTACTTATCTCCCTCTTTAATGCGTATTTAGTAATAAGCGTCTCTTATGTCTAGCTTAGTATACACCTTTGCTTGTGCTAGTCGCTCTAGCAATTCTGTAATAAGGGGTAGAAGGTGCTAATTTTTTACAGTAACCTTATTTAGGCCCCTAAAATCTATATAAAGGCACAGGCTGCTGTCCTTTTTCTTTGCAAAGAGTATTAGGGTGCCTACAAGGGATTTTAAACGCTGTATCTAACCTCTAGCTATAAAGTTGTTTAGATACTTGCGTAGTACTACTAATTTAGCTGCTAAGAGGCTATATAGCAGTTAGAAAGGCGGACTTAAGCCTTCTATAATGTTAATGGCTAGGTTGTTTAAACTGTGTTCAGGGAGGACCTTTAAGTCTTCTTCTAACGTAATGTTAGCAAACTTAGTATACTGTAGGGGTAAGTAGTCTAGAGTAACTCCTTCTAGACTACTATAGCCCACAAAGTTGACAAGGCACGCATAAACGTCCACTGTTAGGTTGCGCATGCTGATCTTAAACTCTCCAGCGTCTTTGCTAGCAATCTTTTAAAAAGGGCACTAATTCTTAGCCTTCTCTTCTCTAAATAATAACCTTCTAGTAATAAAGTTTAGTTTAGGTTAACACATGTTAATCTACAGCAGACTAAGGTACAGCTAATACCTCTTCAGGTCTGTGACTACAAAGGGGACACTTTGTGTCTGCTTATTACCCTGTAAGTTAGTAACAGTAATTATAGCAATAGTTATTCTATAAATATAGATATTGCTACTACTAACCCCTTTAGCTAGTAGCCCTAGTAGGGGTTTGACTTAGAGATTCTGCTCCTTTGCTGTTAAGGCTGACAGCAAGTTTAGCTGAGAGCCTGGGTTAACTAACAACTGCATTAACCCTAACAACCTAATAACTACTAGAACAGTAAGTAACTGCGTTAGTTTTGGGTACAGTGCAGCGTGAAGGGCGCTAAGGTCCTTGCTCTCCTGTATATAGGATATATAGGCAAGAAGGTATATATCTATACCTTCTGCCCCTTCTCTTTTCCCGCATCAGACCCTTTAATAGGTTTCTTAGACACATCCTAGTTTAGGCAGTTAGGCTAGATGTGTCTGGCTTCCCCGCACGCAAAGCAGTTAACAGCTAAGGATTTAGACTTCTATAGCGCACCTTTAGTCTGTTTTAGGCTATTATAGCTTAGACTCCCCTCCTTTAACCTTTTAGGGGTCTTTTTGCCTCCCTACTCCTTCCTTAAGTTATGTTTGTTCCTCTCTTGCTCTTTTGTTAGTCTTTTGTCCTGCATTAGCTTAAGGCAACTTTTCTAGCAGTGTATAATATTTGCAGCTTCCTCTACCTGTGTGAGCGTTACACGACAGTCCTTAGGCAGTAAGAAGAGCTGCCTCTGAATGTCTTTGGGCAAGGCATAGAGATAACCTATTACTTGTAGTGCAGGGACGTAAGTTTCTCCTAACTCCTCCTAGAACAGCCTTATGTAATCTAACAAATTAGTTAGTGTTTAATAAGGAAGCATACATACCTTACTTAAGGCCTTATACGCCTGCTGCCTTTGTTTAGAGAGAGTTCTTAGAGAGCCTAGCATAACTGCTTTTATAGCTTCCTAGGTAGGTTCCTATAACAGGGATAGTTAAAGTTAATCTGCTTAGTGTGCTTCCTAGAGCGTCTTTATTGCTTCTAAGATATATTACACACTAAAATTAACCTTCTAAATCTCCTATAGGAAGTTAGCTAGAAGCTAGTAGAAGTACTTCTTATAATTGCGTTTCTAGTGTTTAAAGTCTGCCCTGTTACGCTTTGTGAACACGTGTGGTGGCTCAGGCTGTAGTTGTAGCGACACAGGATGCTAGAGGGCTCTGATTTAGGTCTGCTACTACTACAAGGTGTATAGGAGCACTAGGTAAACGTTGCCAGGAGAAAGTCTCTATTCCTATAGGTCTTGTACAAAAGGATACTTAAAAACTATCTACTATAGCAATATGCCATGCTCTGCTTATATACTGGCTAGTGTCCTAGGAACTAGGGAAGTATCAGGACTTAGTAATGCCGGGATCGGGTGGATGTCAGATAGGTATCGGGCTTGGTAGGCTTGTGAGAAACATTGTGGTTCTTACAGTAGTAGACCTGCAGTTGAGACTACAGGGACTGTTATTGTTGTTAGAGGACTGCCACGAGCAGTGTTGAGTGCGGTTAGGTCACTGGCCAGGTATCTAGCCTGTGCCTCCTGAAGTTGCACTATACAGAGCTGTTTTTCAGCCCTCTTATGCCATGCTTCTAGCTCTTGCAGCTCAGCGTCCAGGTCGTTAAGGACTAGCTCATTAGGGGCCACTGTGGGTTGTTGTGCGGCATTTAGTGCCGTAATGCTAGGTTATAGGCAAGTCTAGGTTAAGCTAGATGTTTTGTTAGAATTTGTTTGTTAAGAGAATAGTAAGGTATCCCCTAAGGCTCCTGTAGCCGCATACGCAGAGGTTGGTTGGTTGGTATTGATTTTGCGTCTGGTGATGAGGAATAAGTCCATCATCTCGCCTCCCGAAGGGCATCTACGACGTGCTAAGCTATGGAATTACAGTGTTGCCACAACCTTAGAGAGCATTTCTTGCCTGCGCAGGTATTGCTACCATTTCAGAGCTGCAGCTCCCATCCTAGTTAGGGAGACTGAGTAGAGTATGTACATGAGAGAGGTTTCCTTATGTTCTAAGGCGTCTGTGTGCTAAGAGAGAGGAGTTAAGAGAGTAGAGAGAGTAGAGAGAGTAGAGAGTAAGAAGTAGAGGTGATAAGGGAAGGTAGGGGGTAGGGAGTAGCGTGATTGTTGTGCTAGACTAGATTCTGCTAGGTGCTGCTGTTGCCAGGCTGCAAGAGCTAGCGTGGGCAGATCTTAGTGTAGTACTGTGTAAGGTTGATAAAGGCTGCAAAGGCCTCTACGTCTTCTAGCAGTGTTGCAATGTAGGCTAGGCTCTTAGCCTTGCTAGCTAGTAGTGACAGTGGCTGAAGTGGCTATCTGCTGAAAGTTGCTAGGGTCTTGCGGCAGAGCGCAAGGTGCTCTAGTGTCTTGTCCTGCTTGCATAAGCAGGTAAGGCTTCTGTCCTAGTAATTGTACTTACAATAATACTACGCAAAGTCCCCATGTCTAGATTATATAGAGAGTAGTCTAGCTAAGGTAGCTCTTAGTAGGTCTAGTTCCTTTAGACGTCTGCGTGGTGCATAGTCTAAGTTCTAGCTCTTGTACTACCTAGAGAGCTTAAGCTTCCTGTCAGACCACTAGCTCTGTTGCGCGAGACGCAGTGTCTTTTAGGCTATTGTCTTAATGCCTAAGAGTGTAGGTGTAGCAGCTTTTCTAGTTAGGGTTAATAGGTACTGCGCTTTAAGGTTAGCCAGTCTGTCTGCTACTTTGTTCCCTTTAATGCCCTAGTGTCTAGGAGCCTATTTAATTATCATGTCGTGTGTCTCTATTGCTCTATAGCACTTAAGGAAGGCCCATTAAGAGGTAGGAGGCGCGTCGCCTCTAAGACCCTATATGACTGAGGTGCTGTTGATGCACAGCCAGATTCGGCGTATACAGAGCGCTGGTTGTCTTATAGTGTGTTGGAGGCCCCTCTAGGCGCCAACTACCTCTGCGTCAAAGACGTGTAAGGTAGGGTTAAGTAAGCTGCGCCCTTAATGTATCTATTTTCTGTTCTAGTACACTGCAAAGCTATAGGTAACTTGCTTCTCTTTACCCTTTATGTACTGCTTAGAGCTGTCTAAGAAGATTATAACGTCTGTAGTTAGAAGCTAAGTCTACTATTTGTTAAAAGCCTTTGCAGCAATCTTCTTATCTAGGCTAGACATTAGGTCTGCGCAACAGCCTTTTAAGTAGTGTGGAGCTAATAGTGTAGTCCTTAAGATCTTAGGCAGGAGAGATGCTATCTGTTGTACTTTAGTCTTAACTCGCTGTGGCTGTCTAAATTTCACGCCCCTGTTTACTGTCTGCACTGCTATACGCCTAACTAGAGGGTAGTTAGCGTCTATAGTGCGCAGATAGGTTGCAAATCTAAGTTTAGCTTCCTCTAGTGCTGCCTGTGCAGATAGCAGTCTGGCGTCTCAGAAGAGCGTAGCTGTAGGGGTTGTTCTCCACACAGGCAGGACGCCCCTTGCTGCTATAGCTAGTGTCTTGTCTATAGCAGCTATGTGCCATCTAACGTAGGCGCTAACCTGTTGTGGCCTACCTAGCTTGAGTGAGTTTGGTGGCTTAGTGCGGCCTCTGTACCAGCACTTAGTCCTATACAGAAGTGATGGGTAGACACAGGCAATAGTAGCCTTGCGTAGAGAGCTAGCTGGTGGTCCATAGGTAGTCCTTGCTAGGCTGCAGATGTAGTGAGCTACCTTTGCAGCTTTTGCAGTTTGTGTGGCAACGTGTTATCTAAAGGTAAGTCTGCAGTCAAACCAGACTCCTAGCCATCTCAGGGCAGGCTGGCTGTTCTCTCCGCCTAGAGGGATTGGATAGATTGTGAGCTGCTTATCTACTACACAGGGCAGGGCGTAGTTGCCGCGCTGCCTAGTTAGGTAAATTATCTCCTGCTTTTCTGGTGCGAAGGTGACCTTGTTGGCGTCGCCCCATGCTCTGATCTGTCTCAGGTCTGCTGCCAGCAGCTCAACATTGTTGTCTATAGAACGTGAGGCCTGGTATATGCATATATCGTCAGCGTATCCAAATCTCTGTTCAGTGTCCATAGAGAGTAGCTCAGCTAGGTACAGTGTGTACAGGACAGGCGAGAGAGGCGAGCCTTAGGGCGTGCCACAGGCGACAGGGTAGCTAGGGGTAGTGACTGAGCCTAGGCGCACTTGTACCTTGCAGTTAGTGAGGAACAAGTCTACAAAGAGCAGCGCTTCTTAAGGCCAGCCCTGCTGAGCCATCTGGTGTAGCAGGCGATTCTTTAAGAGGGCGTCAAATGCGCCTTGCACGTCTAGAGTAACTATTATGACATGCTTTCTGTGGGCCTACACTGCTTCAGTGTTGTAGGTAAGCGCTGCGGTGAGATCTGCTGCAGAGCGCCTTAGGAGGGCGCTGCTGTGCTAGGGGCTGAGGATCTTGTGTGTTATGGCCGTCTAAGCTATTTGTCAAGCCACTGTGCGCTTAAGTCCTTTTCTAATGCAGGAGAGAAGAGCTATAGGCCTCTAGGAGCGCGGCGTTGTCTAATCTGATTTCCCTGCCTTTGGTATTATTGCTACCTCTGCAAGCTTCTATTGTGCTAGGAAATGGCTAAGCTGCAGGCATTGCTGGAAGATCCTTTGTATAAGCTCTGCTATGTAGGCCTAGCAGGCGCAGAGCAGCTGTACAGTCAAGCGATTAGTGCCTGGCGAGGTGCTTAAGACCCCTATTGTGTTTTGCTCTGTTTCCTCTAGTGAGATGTATGTGCTCCATAGGAACGAAGCTGTAGTCTTATCTAGGAAGTTGCTAAGGTCGTCCTCTGCTGAGAATTGGTTAAGAACTTCCTCTCTGAGAGCCTCTGCCTTCTCTAGGGGGTCTAATATAGTCACGTTGTTTACTACAAGTAGAGAGTCTTAGTTCTGTAGCGTTAGCTTGTGCTAGGCAATAATCTTAAACAGGTCTTTGTTATCCTTAGCGTTGTCAATCACGTGCCTCTAGTACTGTCTCTTTGCCTGTTGGACTGTGGTCTTAAAGGTCTGTCTTGCTTTAGGTAGACAGCTAGAGCAGAGCTGTTGCGCCTGTTTATAGACCTAGTAGGCTGTTTTGTACTCCTCTGTCTACTATAGTGCAGCGCAGCCGCTCTTGCAGTTAGGCTTGCCTGCTGTCTGTATTAAGTGCTCTACTGTCTGCACTAGTAGCCTAACGCAATAATCTAGCTGTGCTGTATCCTGTGCTGCAAGTGGATCTAGAATGTTCTTAACGCCTATCTCTATAAGCCTAGTGAACTTAGGGAGGCTAGCCTCTGCAACTCTGTAGTGATACTGCTTAAGGTGTAGAGCGCCTAGTGCAGAGATAGGGACAGAGGTAACTATTGTCTTGTAGTCTAACCTACTATACATGCTGGTGTTAACAGTTAACTGCGCAAATAGGATGTTAGAGAAGGTAAGGTCTAGGACATGTCTAGCACAGTGTGTTAGTTAACCTAGCACACTAATATAGTCCATAGAGGCGTTGTAGGCCCACCTAGCTAGCTCTGCGCCTCTGTTAGCTGTAGTCACAGTAGGCTTAAAGGATTTGTGTCTAGCGTTAAAGTCTCCTCTTATAAGGCAGAGTTAGGGTAGTGTAAGATGTGTAACATATTAGATAACATGTGGGGTATATAGCTGTCTGTAGCAGTTAAGTATAGACACTCTATTTACTACAGTCCACAGCATGTCTAGGTGATTAAGGCTCTCTCTAGCCTGATATTGTAGGTAGGGTCTTTTCTAGATGTAGGTCATTACCTTAGGGCAGGTTAAGCCTGCTGTGTTAGGGTTGTCCTAGGTGCTAATAGGCGCTAGGTGCTTAAAGCTAGGGTAAGTAGAAGTTCTTAAGTTATTGCATATATAGGGCTCTTAGACACACACAACATCTATGCCCTTCTAGAAAGCTGTCTCTAGTAGTGTGATATGCTAGGCTGAGCACTTGCTAACGTTTGCCCAGCATACTTAGAGGCTAGGTTGTTAGTGCCTGCTAGCGGCTGTAGTATTATAGGGGTGTTCTAGCATAAAGATGGCGTGTCATTACTTATGCTAATGTCTTCCCTCTCTAAGGTAGACAGGTTAGTGTAGATAGTTGGTTAAGGGCAAAGGCTGCTAGCTAACAGTTGCCCTACATTTAGGCTTCTCTAGCCTGTGGCAGCCTGCCTTAGTCTCTTTGCTCTGCTGTTAGCTGGCAAGGGTGCAGGGGGAGCGGCAGCTCTAGGAGCTGCAGCGGTTTCCGGCCTCTGTGCTGGAGCGCGATAGACTGCTAGCTCTGTAGTCACTTGTTAGGCAGCCTTAGGCTAAGGCGTTAACTGTTAAAGGGTCTCTTTAACAGTTCTGTAGAGATACTGTTGTAATATCTTGCCTGCACAGCAGATAGCCTTTAGTTTAGCCTTTGTAGGCTTAATAACGTGCCTGTTAACCTAGCAAGGGGCTGCAGGGCAGTTAGAGTGGCTAGCTAGGTGTAGGCTACAGCAGTTAGTGTATAAGGCTCTGTGAGAGCACTCCTCCCTGTACTAGCCTTTGTGCCTGTCTGTGCGGTTACTACAGTAAACGCAGCAGGCTATCTAGGTGCATTAAGCTGCGTTGCAGTAGCCCTGGCAGCCTAGGTTGTGCTGCTAGATAGTAGAATGCTTGTTAATCTCTTTTAAGAATTAGCTAGTGCTAAAGAGCCTAAACGCCTAGACTAGCTCCTTATAGGAGACAATCTAGGTTATAAGGCCTTAATTATTAGCTCTATGTTGTAAGGGTCTGCAGCTAGCTGCCTGCTTTCTTGTTTGTGAGTAGACTTCTTCTTTAACTAGTTAGGTAGTAGTAGGTATCTCTGTCCCTTCTAGGGTCTAGAAGGAGCTAAGAACTCCTTGTACAGCGTAGTTAATCTAGCACTCTAAAAGTCTAACTATGTCTCTATCTAGAGCTCTAAGCATAAGCTCCTAGTTCTCTTAGGTTATAAGCTAGTCCTAGATTGCCTTATTAGCTGGGGTGATAGCCTACCCTGTTTTGACTGGTGATGCGGTAGGGATGTCCTGGAGCGTGATGCTGCCTATGTTCCTGTATAGTGCCTGTCTTACTGCAAAGGGAGAAGGTTGCTGTAGTTACATTGCTAGATTAGATACTACTATAAAAATTTAGTAGTCTTCTTTTAGCTTAGCTAGCAGGTAGAGTAGAGTCCTAGCAGGGGGTAGAGGTTGATTGCGGCCTGTCTTTGAGATTTAGGGGTCTTAAGCTACGTCCGCCTAGGAGCAGCGTCCAGATTCTTGGCTCCTCTAGTCGCTGCGTGCTGTGTTGCTGCTCTATCAGGAGCTTGGGGGGGAGACGCTAGGGGAGAGAGGGGCAGTCAGGGCCTAGATAACCCTGTGCTGCAGCTCCTCTGCTATCTTTGCCTCTTATAGGTTTGTGTAGCTCTTAGCATACTAATTAACTGCTACTACAAAGGCAGTAGTAATTGCGTTCTAGAGCTAGGCAATTTTCTAAGTCTTGTTAATGTAGCATTAAACAGCATTAAAGGCATAAGGTTTAGGAGCGCCCCTACTAGGGTTTTAGCTACTTAGAGGGGGCGCAGAGTGATGCGCTTCCTCCTGCGGCTGTCTTAGGGCGCATGTATAGAGCTGCTGGGGTACTACAGGGTCTAGCGACCCTGTGTGGCGGGACGAGGGTGACTCTGCCATCCTGTTAGGCTCCTCTGCGCGTCAGCGCAGGGACCTAGGTGGACGTTGGAGGCACGCCTAGACTCAGCGCTGCGAGCTCGTTCAGGTGCTGTGATTTTTAGGGCTCCTAGAAGGGCAACCCAAAAATCAAAAGATTGGTGTTCGGTGTGCGCATACGCAGAGGTATGGCTCCTAAGTACACAAGGTTAAACCTCATGTGCCTCTAGGGTCAGTCCCTCCACGTGGGGGCTTGCAACAGAGCTTATTATTAAGGTCTAACTAATTGCTCTCCTGTGTAAGAGTAAACAGAATGTTAGAACCTGTATACCTAGTTTACAGGAGAGAGGTAGGTATTGCAAGAAAGTATTAAATAATATCTGTTAGGTGGCTACAGGTTGTATTCGTAGACTGTAGACTGTTCACTGCCGAGCAGGAACAGGACGGAGGCCCTTAAGTATATATACTAGGCCTCGTAACCTCTAGCTAGCCCAGGCGTCAACCCATGGGGCTGACACTACTACTCTATCTCTCCTCTAGCTACTAATAAAGCTAGAAGCTCTGTTTCTATAGTTAACTTTATAACTATGTATTATTATATAGCCTTCTAATTAATATATATTCTATATATCTTGAATAGATAGCTATATAAGCTCTGCCTTATCTCTTTATTGTCTGCAAACGCTGCGTTAAATGCTCTATAGAATGGCAATGCATTGTTAGTTTAACTAATATATATAGTGCTGTTCTTTGCTTTAATATATGCTCTAATAGCAAGGTACTTAGTACTAATAAGGTATTTTTAGATATGCTAAGCTGCTAATATATACTTCTGTCTAGAATTCTATAAGTGTCTTGCTAGGACTAAGTATGCTTATAACACGTTACGCCTTATAAACATTAAGAATAAGCTAGTAAGCCTACTAGCTGCTAGTATAGCTATGTTTATTTAACGCTTAGGTCTTTAATACTTAGTAGTAGATAACCATCTATTAATAGTACTGCTAGGCACCTTCTTAATATCTAAGCTAAGTTAAATTTAGCTAACACCTTATTAATAAATAGGTTCTAGACTAGCTATATAGCTTCTACTATCTTGTAAGAACCACAATGTTTCTCACAAGCCTACCAAGCCCGATACCTATCCGACATCCACCCGATCCCGGCATTACTAAGTCCTAATACTTCCCTAGTTCCTAGGACACTGGCCAGTATATAAGCAGAGCATGGCATATTGCTATAGTAGATAGTTTTTAAGTATCCTTTTGTATAAGACCTATAGGAATAGAGACTTTCTTCTAGCAATATTTACCTAGTGCTCCTATACACCTTGCAGTAGTAACAGACCTAAATTAGAGCCCTCTAGCATCCTGTGTTGTTACCTTATACTTAAAAACTTGTCCTAGCTAGTAACAGCCTCTAAAGAATATTACATTAGTGTTTAGTTATAAGCAGCTTGCAGTTGTTAACAACTGTCTAACTGTACTACTCCTAGTACTGCTTACCCCTTTAGTTAGAATTCTAGAAACCTCCTAATAACTAAAGCCTTTAGGTTTAGATCTTCCTGCAACTTACTGCTCTAGGATTACTTTAGAAAAGCTGCGTTAGATTGTGCTAAGGTAGACACACAGAGACTACTAACAACCTACTTAAAACAGATACAAACCTAATGTTGGGCACCACTACTAGACCTACTACAAGGTCCTAAAATTAACTTAGGTTAAGACAACCTTAAGATTTAGCACTAGCAACTTAATTACTGCCTTCTTAGGAGAGCAACTCTAATTTAGTAGCTTATTAACCTAATCTAGCTAAGGAGATAGCAGCGCTAAGAAGAGAACTTGCTTAGTTGCAAGCTAGTCTCCTGCTAGCAGATCACCTACTATATACTACCAAAACACTACTAGTATAAGTTGCACAACACTCTAGCATAAGATACCCCTCTAAGGCTAGCTCTGTCTTTACTGTTTGCAAAAAGCTATCTAAAAGGACTCCTAATATTAAAGTACTGTTAGATAGAAGTAATCCTACCTTTTAGCAATAGTAAGCATTAATATAGGACTAACTTAAGATTAATTTAGATTACTATTAGAGTGTGCGTGCACGTATAGCTCTTGTCTAGGGCTATACTATAGGATTAGCTAAAGAGTACTTAGAACCTTAGTATTTATCTAAAGATAATATAAACTACTTCTAATAAGTAGAAGAGATAATTTCCTTATTAAAGTCCTATTTTATTATAGAAAATAAGTAGGCTAAGAGTAAGGTATTTTTTAATAAACTCTAAATAAATAAGTTAGAAATATTCCTTGTGTTTAAAAGTAAGTTCCTTAGTGCAGCAATTAAGAGACAAATACCTAAGTTAGAATAGTTTTACTACCTGTAGACTAAGCTAACCCTAGCTCTCTAAGTACCTAATCTTAGATTTAAGCAGCAATAGAATAACTCCTTCCCTTATATAGTAGAGCACCTTACTGCCTACAATATAGAGAGGAGGAACAACCCTACTACGTTGCAAACCCTGTTTTTGCAACTATAGAGGCCTGTATATAGACCCTTGCTAGATATAAAATAGAACCCTGTCTAAACTTACTAATAAGAATACTTAGTTTAACCCTAACTAAATATATTTGCTTAAAACCCTACTATGCTACATTAACTGTTAATTACCCCTACTCCTGCTAGAGATTAGACTCTAGATACTTACTACAACTGCAGAAAACTAAGACACTTTGCAAAGGAATGTACTATACTATATATACGCAAGATTAAGGTTAAACATAAGGATTTTGTAGATACTAAAGAAGACTTTATATCTAACCTAATATCTATAGGAAACAGTACTACCTAGGAGGAGCACTCTACCTAGGCCTAAACTAATATAATCTCTCTAACCTTTTGTTGTCCTATTTGTTTAGCAGCCCCTATTTCCTTATGTTTACTATGCTATACTATAAGGGCTACAGTATCTAACTCTACTCCTTAGTTAACACTAGTGCCTAAGGTTTCTTATTTTTAAATTCTTCTATTACATATTTTATTTTTATAGCTCTTTAGACTTTAATCTAAAAGCTACTCTTTAAGGTTTAGGTAAAAGGCTTTTAGAACTAAATTATATCTCTAGTAGCCTACTACATTTAACTGTATATAATTGTTAATAGAAGGAAGGTCTGTAACTATCTCTTTATTATTATTAATCTAGGTTTATAAGATTATATTATTAGTATTAAGTAGTTAAGATAATCTATACTTAGACTTAATACAAAGCAATTCTAGTTTATTTAGCTAGCTAAGTATCTACACTCCTATAATCTAGCACTACTTATGCTAATAGCTCTATATCTAAGTAAGCCTTTATTAAATAAATAACTAGATATTAAATATAAAGATTAACTCTAAGAAACAGATAACTAATAGTAAAGACAAAGCCTGTACATAACCCTGCGCTAAATAAGAGGAGTGCTGTGTATGCTAAAGTTCTGCTCCTAACCCCTTTATACTAAACTAGCTAACGTGCCCTAAACCTAGATCCTATCTAAAGTGCACCTGCCTAAGGTTGCTACTATAGCAGCCCTATTAGCAAACACCTTCTATTTTTCTATAAAAAAATTAAGAAATAAATTCTTTATTACTAGCCTATATAAGATAGACTGTGTCCTAACAGACTGCTAAGACAACCCTAACAACGCGCAGCTGCTAAAGGAACAACTTCTAGCTTATTATACTAAATACTAAGATGTGTTTAACTAGACTAAAGCTAAAATGCTTCTGCCTTACTGTCTATACAATTATAAGATTATGCTAGAGAAGCTGTTACTTAACTTCTATTTGCTTCTGTATAAACAAAATCTTAAGGAACTTAAAGCTACTAAGAAGTTTATGCAGGAATAACTAAAATATAAATAAATTAAGCATAGTTAGAGCCCTTTTACTTCCCTAATCCTTTATGTGCAGAAACTAAATAAAAGTTTATATATATATGTTAACTACTATAAGTTAAATAACCTTACACGCAAGGATTCCTATCTAATACTACAGATAGATAAGTTGCTAGCTTATCCCTTAAAGGCTAAAGTGTTTACTAAGTTTAACATTTGCTCTGCGTTTAACAGAATCTAAATAGACCCTGCCTCTAAGGAGTACACTACATTTTAGACTTAATACAGAACATATAAATGCAAAGTCTTACCCTTTAGATTGTGTAACAGTCTAGCTACCTATTAACGCTACATAAATGACGTGCTAATTAACTACTTAGACAATTTCTGCATTGCCTATCTAGATGACATCCTTATCTACTCTAAAGACAAGCAGACCTACTAACAACACGTTAAGAAGGTTCTTAAACGCCTCTGTTAAGCTAGTCTGTAAGTAAACATTAAGAAAAGCAAGTTCTACATAACCTATACTAAGTACTTAGGCTACGTTCTTACTAATAAAGGCATAGAGGTTAATCTAGAGAAGGTATAAGCACTACAAAATTAGCAGCTACTTACTACTGTAACTAGTGTAAAATTATTCCTAGGCTTTACTAGCTTCTATTAACAATTTATTTCTAAGTTTTCTTAAGTAGCAAAACCTTTTATTACATTGCAGAGCCCTACTAACACCTTTGTATAGACACTAGAGTGCTAGCACAGCTTTAAGAGCCTTAAGAAGAGCTTGCTAGCTATCCTAATACTGTACTATTTTAACCCTAATTACAAAACTAAATTAGAGACTAACGCATTAGACAAGGTAGTAGCTAGAGTTATGTCCTAGAAGCATCTAGACAGTTGTTAATACCCTACTGCCTTCTACAGCTGTGTACTAGCAGGTTTAGAGCTTAACTAGGAAATCTATAATAAAGAACTCTTTACTATTCTCTAAGCTTTTAATAAATAGAAAGTAGAGCTTATATCTATACTAAATTAGATACAAGTCTACTCTAACTACTAGGCACTTAAGTATTTTATAATAACTAAAATCCTAAATATAAGATAGGCCTGTTAGTTTAAAACTCTTACTCTATTTAACTTCTAAATTAAATACACCCTAGAAAAGAATAACACAAAGGCAGATATTCTTAGCTGTTGCAAGCAAGACCTTAGTAACTTTAAGTCTGCACAGGAAGACAACTAATTATAAGTGTTATTAAGTCTTTAGTAGTTAGATAACTGTATTAACTCTAACCTAGCTTAGGATTACCTTATATAATCCTTAGTATTAGCTATTAGCACCCTACAGCCTAAGATATAATTAGACTTATTAGAACTTATTAAAGCTGTAATGTAGTATAACTGTTAGACCTTTGTTAAAGAACGCCAAACCCTAGCCCTACGCTATTAGAACTATAACAGGTTGCTCCTATATCACAATTAGTTATGTGTTTTAGCTAACTTAAGATTATACACTTGCCTTATTTAAGAGGTCTATAACTAGGTCTTAATAGCTTACCCTAGTGCAAAGAAGACCTACTAGTTACTGTCACAACAATACTACTAGTAAGGTATAGGAGCAAGTTGTGAACGTTACGTACAGAACTGCATACCCTGTTATAGGGGTTATCTAAGGTAAACTTAACTCTATAGGTATTTGCATCCTTTACTTATTCTAGCTAAACCTATATAGTACTTATATATAGACTTTAAGGATTTTCTAAAAGACAAAGCTAGGTATAATTAGATACTAGTTATTATTAATTGTCTAACTAAACAGGCTATTACTATACCCTGCTACAAGACAACTACAGCACAAGGGATGGCCTCTCTGTTTATCTAATAGGTCTATTAGTTTAGACATACTTCTAAGTTAATTGTGTCTAATTATAGTCCTTAATTTATGTCTAGTTTCTAGTCTAAGTTCTGTTAGATTATTAGCGTTAAGGTTAAACTCTTAACAGCCTAGTATAAGGAAACTAATAGCTAAACTAAGATAATAAACAAGTACATTAACTAGAGACTACGCCTATTTGTCTTATATTATTAGGATAACTAGTCTAAACTGTTGCTGCTTATTAATTGCGCACAGCTTACATTACTACACACTGCTATTAGAATAAGTCTATATTAAGTGTTGTACAGCAGTAAGCCTAAACAGAGTTAGCATTAGAACAGATCTAATACAGATTAATCCCCTAAAGACAAGCTTAACTATAAGGACGCTCTAGAACTAGCTACCTGCATGCATAACACTTAGAAAGTAGCTAAAGAAAATATAGAGAAGGCTTAGTTACAGATACAAGCTACTAAGAATAAGTATTATAGTCCTGTAAACTAGACTGTTAGGGATAAAGTTTACCTATCTACAAAGAATTTAGCTGCCTATTACCTAAGCTAAAAGCTATCTAAGTTATAAGAAGGTCTATTTAAAGTCCTAAAATAAGTAAGATACTTATAGTAATTAAAACTTCTTCTAGATTTCTAAATATATAATATCTTTGCTCTAGACATGCTATATAAAGACCTAAGCAATCCTTTGCTAGGGAAAGAAGCTCTAAAGCCTGTAGGAATCCCTATCTAAGGTGTGGAGGAATAGGAGGTATAAGAGATCCTTAGTAGTAAAATAGTACGCTGTTAGCTCTATTACTGTATAAGCTAGGTTAGACATAATCTAGACCCTACCTAGTATTTAGTAGAGAATTTTAAGAAAGTACTATATAAACTTTATATATATTATAAAAGGTATTTAAACTAACTAAAGCTTAAGAAGAAGAGAAGTAATAGGAGGGTTATAGGATAAATTAAACTAGAATAAAGGAAATCTAGGATATTAGGTATAGCTAAGTTAAACTAGAACCTAAGAATGCTAAAAGAATAATAAAAGAAAAGTACAAATATAATAGAGCTATCTTAGACTAGTATTAGACAAATTAGGAAATGTCTATGTCTAACAGGTTGTTAGGGATATTAGACAACTTACTATCTAACGCCCTTCTAGCCTAATTGTCTAGGCTGCTACTACAACTGCGACCCCCTCCACCCTAAGCCCTCTTAGGAGCAGTCTAACCCTAAGCAGACTGTCCTACTACTAGACAAGCACTACAGTTGCCGGCGTCCTGTTGTTCACCTAACGCCTGCAGGGATACTACTGCCTGCCTTAGCGCCACCACCTCCTCTAACAACTTAGCTACTGTTTCTTATAGGTCCTAGATAGCCTCCTAAGCTGTATAATTAGTTATTAGCTGTGTGTAATACTAATAGAGCAACACATTAGTAGCAGAGACCTCCTTAAGCTGCGCAGTTGCCACCTGCACTACACTTGCTAAGGTGTAAGCTAACTAACAGAGATTACCCTAAGTAGTCTTACAAACTATAACCGCCAGTGTTGCTTCTAACTCCCTAATCTCCTTACTCTCCTTAGCCGTAGCTATCTCCTACGCAATAAGGTTGCCCTAAAAGGCATTATACTTAGCACTAATATAAATTAGCACTAGATAATACTTCTTATTTTAAAGTGTGCAGTATTTACACTTTATTAATAACACCTTTTTAAAGGTATACTTTACTATAGTACTATAAGTAAAGGCGCAGATAGAACAAGGGTAGATAACCTAGTAGGCCACTGCAAGAGCACTAGGTAGGATAGGTATTAGCATAGTACTAATAAATAAGCCTAGAAAAAGTTAGCTTAAACTACTACTAGAAATAAGGGTTATAATTATAGCAGAATTATTATCTATTACTAGCTAAAGATAATAAGCATAGCTAGCTTATATTAACACCTAGCCTTAACACTAAGCCTAACTAAACTATAATAACGCAGTAACTATAGGTTATTTACTAATATAACAGTTATATTAGAGGTAGGTCTAGGTATATATCTGTTTAGGATATAGAACATATAATTAGCCTAAATAATAACTAAAATAAGGATAGTAAATAAGAGTAAATAGTAAATAAAGTTTAGTAAATCTAGACAAGTAAAAGATAAAAGTAACATTAGCAATAAGCATATTAGAGCCCTAACAGACAGCACTTAGGATAAGGCAGTCTACACTGCAGATTAGGGACAATCTGCCTACTAAGGTAGGGGGTAATATAAGAACTACAATGTTTCTTATAAGCCTACTAAGCCTAATACCTATCTAACATCTACCTAATCCTAGCATTACTAAGTCCTAATACTTCCCTAGTTCTTAGGACACTAGCTAGTATATAAGCAGAGCATAGCACGTTGCTATAGTAGATAGTTTTTAAGTATCCTTTTGTACAAGACCTATAGGAATAAAGGCTTTCTCCTAGCAACGTTTACCTAGTGCTCCTATACACCTTGCAGTGGTAACGGACCCGAATCGGAGCCCTCTAGCATCCTGTGTCGCTACAGGATAGTTGTTTAGACAGAGAGAGTGTAAATAAACAAGACGTGAGTAGGGGGGTACTATAATAGGTTAGACCTGAGGTTAGCATCTTAGCAGCCTGTGCCTTAAGACACAGTTAACAGATTAGCTAAAGCTAGTGTTAGAGTTAAGAAAGTCTGCAGCAGCTGTACTCTTACAAAACACAGTACACACACAGAGCATAGAGAAGCGCAGGCTATAGAACTGCCTGTTGCCCTATAGACAAACATTACAATAGCTTTTGTTACACAATTACTAATCTCTAAGGACCTAGTTATAGAATATAGCTATAATTTAATATTTATAATGTACCTCATAGGCAAGCCGCCCACCTAGGCGAGTCACCTACTTTTGCTAAGACTACACTAACTTACCCTTCCTATACTAATGCCTTAACAACAGAGCTAAATAAATACGTTAAACAAGACTTAGATACAGCTTGCGCTTTAAGCTCTTAAATATGACCTTAAACTCTTAGTATAACGCGCTGTAGCTATCTATAATGTGCTATAAATAACCCTACGCAATAGACGTGCTAGACAACCTTTATGTAATAATACTATAGCTAACTTACAGAATCTAACTAATATAAAGGAAGAGGTAATTATTAAGCATGTACTTAAGCTAGTTAAATAAGGACATTCCCCTTAGCTCTTAGATGTAGCTAATATAGCTAATTCTCTATAAGAAGAGCGCAGTTTAGCCCCTGTTAGCTTAAACTAGGCTAGTATATTTGTTTTACGCTAACTAGAGCTTAAAGTAAAGTTTAATTATAAGTATAATTATAAGTAAGCCCTTTATAAGAATTCTAGGGTTATACAGGGCTAGTTTAGCCTAGTAGCTAACATTAAAGCTAAGTATAGTATCTAGAACAACAACATGTATAACTTTAACAAGACAGACTTTATAATAGGCTAGATAACCTAAGGAGCAGTTGTTACAGCTTCTTCTATGTAAGGACAACTAAAGTAGGTTTAGCTAGGCAACTAAGAGTAGGTAACAGTTACCTAGGGCATTAATACTACAGGATAGGCTATTCTGCCCTTTATTATCTTTAAAGCGCGCTACTACCTTAGCAGCTAGTATAAGGACAATGCCCTGCCCTAGAATTAGGTTATTGCTATCTCTAAGAATAGCTAGACTACTAATAAACTTAGTTTTAAGTAGATAAAGCACTTTAATAAGTATATAAAGATACATACTATTAGTACCTACTGTTTGCTTGTTATTAATAGTTATAAGAGCTACAACTCTGCAGAATTCTAACAATACTATAAAGACAATAAGATTATAGCTATATGCATGCCTCTGTACTTATTACACCTCTTACAGCTACTTAATGTAGGTTATTTTGCCCCTTTAAAGCAGGCGTATAAGGACTAGGTTAATAAGCTAGTGCACACCTAGATTAACTACATTATAAAGTAGGAGTTTCTGCTATACTTTAAAGCAGCCTACAATAAAGCTATTACCCCTAGCAACATCTAAGGAGGGTTCTAAGGGGCTAGACTAGTCCCTTTTAACCTAGAATAGGTTATATTAGCCCTTAATATAAAGTTGCGCATACTATTACTACAACTCCTTACTAATAATAACTACTAGTAGTTATAAACCCTAAAGAACCTCTTTAAATTTAGCTTATAATTAACTCTAATTTAAGATAAGTATAAAAGGTAATTTAGTAGCTTACTAACTTCTACTATAAGCGCAGTTAAACACCTCTTAAAGAGGGCAATAAGTGTAGTATATAAGATAACTTTGCTTAAACAAGAACACACTAAGCTTTAAGCAGCCTTAGTAGCTGCTATAGAGCGCAAATTATATAAAAGAAAGCAAATTTAGGCAGGAGGAACCCTTGTAGTTAAAGAAGGCTAGCAGTTAACTACTCTAAAGGAGTTTAGCGCGCGTAGTAATAGTAAGAAGCTAAAGAAGAGGGTGCGCGCTAAAGGAGGTAAACTATCCTAACAACAGTGTAGAACATGCAGAGAGACAGGGCACAACGCGCAAACGTGCAAGAATGAAGTAGAAGAGCTCTCTAAGTAATATTATATGTTGCTTTACCCTATACTAGCCCAGAGTGGGCTAATGCAGGCCAAAGTAGGGTATGATGGTTAAGAGTCTTGGCAAAAGTGGGCGACTCGCCCGGGTGGGCGGCTTGCCCGTGAGGTACGTTATAAGTAGGAGATTAAGGATAAGAAGCGTTAAAAGCGGGCAAGGGAGAAGGAAGAGCGTGCCAGGATGAAGGCAGAGGAACGCTAAGCAATAGAGGTCTAGAAGGCAGCTAGGGCAGCTAGCAAACAGGCTTGTAACTCTGCAAAAGCTATATAACAGCCCTAAAGAGGTAAGACAATAACCTTAAAAGCTTCTGCAGTTAAAGTAAAGCCTGCGCGTTGTACTGTAGGTGCTTGTAGTCACCTAAAGCCTGCTATGCCTCCCCTAGCTCCGCGCACTCACACAACCTACAGCAGCCGCACCACCACTTTATATAGATGAAATGTATTTAAAATAACAATTACCTAGGCCTATAGAACAAACTACTAAATTATTTTACAATATTAGCTATTATATGTGGCTCTGCAGCTTCATTTTTGTAGTAGGCCTCAGGGCTCAGAGCGATTGTCGGTTGTCTCCGATTGTTGGGTGACCGTGCACGGCACTGAACTCTGCAGAGTGAATTTTGCACTTTGACAAAAGCCAAAATCGGGCGCAATTGAAAAACGACAGCTAGAGCTAGTTGCATAGACGTTTCTTAGGTAGTAAGGCATCGCTGTCAGGTATGACTCATGTGGCACGTTCTTCCAACATCCAGCTGTGTCGTTTTTGTCCCGCCTGAGCAATAGAGTTCCACTGTTGTTCTCCACGTGAGCTCCAAGCAAAATCCCGTGGATCTTATCTTAAGTGACATCACTCGCTACCACGATGTGACTGATAATGAATTCACCATTCGCAGATCGCGACTTGTGTGTAGCCTAACTACCGAGCAGATGTGGGATCGGTCCGACGGACAGCAGACACTCACTCAATCTTTCCCGCCAAAACGCGGTAATTTCGTCCAGTCAAATTGTAGCGAACATCCGAGTCGAAGGTCGGAAGCCGGAAGCCGGAAGCCGGAAGCCGGAAGCCGGAAGCCGGAAGCCGGAAGCCGGAAGCAGAAGTCGAGTGTATATCCGGAGCTCAAGCCGAGCGACCATAACGCCGTACTCGAATTCTCTACGGTGTATTTCCAGCTTGATGTTTGAGCACAGGTAAACCCTTGTACCCATCATCGATATACAAAATCTCGGAATAGCATCACCGCAACCTGCATATATGGAGAATTCGGAACAGCCTTGCCTTGTCCTACCCCTCATTGAAGCCAATTTCATCTGCTGGAAAATATTCTCGTCAGTATCAGAGATGGTGTCACTTGGGGGAGAGAGGGATTTGTGATGGAGATACATATGAGAAAGATTAGGGAAAGCTTCCGTGCTCTTGTGGTCTTCATTCCAGCCAAAGGTAGAGTCTTGAGAATAAATACAACCGTTATTTCGTTACGATCAAATCAATGTTCACGTTGATATAAGCTAATCTCGATACTAAGTCTGTTTCATGGGTGTTGTGCTTAACATTCAGGCGTGCCTGCACCGAATGTTTCCGGCCGACGTTTGTGCAAACCTTGTACTTTGTATGAGTCACTATTGCGGCGTGCATTTGCCAATAAAAATTTTCTGTGTGAGACTACGAACGCGAGATTATGAATCTAGCTAAATCTTGATCTTAGCTTCCGATCCGCCGTATCTTGGCGATATAACAGAGTAGAAGACATTGCCCGCGGTCATGACCAGTACGGCGTCGACGAATTCCAGCTCTTCTTCCGAGAGCCCTCCACTAGCGACCAATCTTTCTAACTCTCTCTTGATCTCAGACTCAACCTCCAGCTGCATTGTATACGTATATGACTTGGCCGAGCCGCACGACGGAAGCGCAAGCAGGCGATGCACAACCTCGACAGCATTAATCAAGTAGCATGCGCTGCCATTATCAAAAGCCCGCTTTTCCTTGTCGTAAGATGCAAGATCGTTGGACAGCGATATTTGATCGCTCACCAACCGAAGAAAACGCTCCAGCTTTGGATCCTCGATACGTACGCTCGAGCCCAATGAGAATTTGAGACATGCGAGAATGTACCTGCAACATGTAAGAAGAGTAGCGGCAACAAGGGGAGGGAAAGAGGCGGGGGGGACTCACGGCACGGCGGCATCAATGCGACGATAGCTGAGGTAGTCGCCTAGGTTGTCAAACGTCTTCACAGGAGGCACATGGCAACAAAAGTCGATCAGCCGATCAATGACCTCCTGGCCGCCATTACCCGAGACTCTGTCTGCATCTTTAAATCCTTGAATAGTGTTTTCTATGAGTGCCTGCAGTGGTGTTTCGTGCTCAGTGGATCCATGAAGACGGCCCTCAAGCCTCTTCACGAAGTCGTCCCGGACCACAGCCAGCTTGTCTTCGGTGTGCATCTCCCACGAATCTGGATCGCGCAAAATTGATAAATCAGCACAATCTAAGCGGAGCAACTAAAGCTACACTTACCGTCAAAGATAATGACATAAACTATTGCCGCTGCCAGCAGTCGTGTACGCTGCTCGTCGGCCTCAGGGAATAGATACGTAGCGAATTTCGAAAAACGGTCATCTTCTTCGACCTGTAGCTCCTTCACTGCTATGCGGGAAAGAGAAACTCCATTCCGCTTTGTCGCCTGCGTAGTTGATACGTCAGAAGAGAATAGTTCCAGGAGTTCAGTAGAGATGCGCATGCCAGCACGCCAATGCCGACTCTGTCTCACTTTTGCTAGCCTAGTAGGCCACGGTAGACCGGCATGCAAAGGGTGGATGTCAAAACCGTTGTCGTTGTTGCTTGAACTGATAACGCGTGTCTTTGGAACTGTAACAGTCTTAGTGGCCCCATCACCGGGTGAATCGGGCGGGGTCAGAGGCAGCTCTAGACTGTATTGTAACGGGAGCGTGTTGTTATCTTTATACGGCGCATCGTGAAGCCAATCGTAGGCGTAGCGGACCGGACACAGCCATGGTGCATCTTCTGGAGCCGCGAGATTGCCTAGTATCGTCAAAAGTCATGTAGCAGTAAGGTTTTCCAGTTGAGGACTTACAACTCACGTCAGCTAGTCTGAGGTTCTGGCTAGCCATGTTGCAGCGTTGAGGTATTGTATAGCGTTAGGGAAGAGAAGACAATCACGACAAGCCCGCTTATATATACGTTTCACTGGAGCCAAGCGGCTATAATCGACGGGCATGATAATCAAGGTACAGTCTTGCTAAACTACCAGAATATCAGAATAATCATGTCTTTTGGTGGTGCTTACCGGTATCAGACAAGACGCCCTGAATGCGGTACGGTCTCGGTACATTTCTGTATTTCCCCGCAGCAAATAGAATTCACCTGCGCCGCATGATATTGTGCTCCCGTTCCGGACGATTCTTTCATGACCCCCATCCACTACACCGGACGTACGCATTATTACAAGGCGGCTTCTGGTGGATATCGGACATATGCGGAAGGATAATGATAGCACATATTTCGCCATATCCCAGGGTTCCGACCGCACCGATAGTTCACTATCCGGATAATGTTGGGAGCTGCTACCGGTACCTATTGCCGGAGTGGTAAGTACCGGTATTGGGTACTGTTCGTGCTTCAAATACTCTGAACAGACTGCACAACATCTTTTGCTCAATTTCAAGATTTCTCTCTCTCTCGGTTCCCAAAAGAAGTATTAGACCCATGGCAATCTCCTCTTTGATCAGCATGATGGTCGTTGCGTTAAGTGCTCAAGGGTATTTAGCGTTTGTTCTGCTGATAATGTGTACTGCGCTTTTTGTGGCAGCCATCGACATCATCCGCAATATCTTTTTCCACCCTCTGTCCGCCTTCCCTGGCCCGCGCTTAGCCGCTTCTTCCAGATATTGGTCCGCATATCAGCAGGTGATCATGGGGAAGTCCATGCACCACATCTGTGAGCGCCTGCACGAACAGTATGGTAGGTATCTTGTCGGCCTTGATTGATCAGAGAATTTAATCGAAATTGGGAAAAGGTGATATCGTGAGAATCGGTCCCGACCGAGTGAGTCATGTGTACAAGCTTTGTTGAGTGGAAATAGCTACTAAATTGTCCAAGCTGCATTTCAACCATCCTACCATGTATGAGGACATATACCGAAAACGTTGGGACAAAGACCCATATATGTACGCGCTACTCGGTGGTGACGGCTCTACTGTGACTTTTGTCAAATATGAGGACAATAAAGCCCGCAAAGACATCCTCCATCCATTCTTCACCAGAAGCTCCGTATTTGCGCGAGAATGGATGATTCAGGAAAATGTAAATGCCCGCTTTCTTTATATTGCTTTTATTAACATTAATACAACAGATTGAGAAGTTCTGCAAAGTTTTGACCAAGCAAAACAAGAGCGGACAGTCTTCGGACCTTTCAAGAGGATTCCGCTGCCTTGGCCTTGAGACCATAACATCGACTTGCTTTGGAAAGTCAGTTGACTGCTTCAGTAATGCTAACTTTCATTCTCCGGTTCTTGAAGCCATGAAGGTCATGGAAACCTGGTTCATGGCTTTCAAGCATTTTGCGATCATTCGCAAGGCCATCCTGATCACCCCAGAATGGGTGTCACTGTGGCTGTTCCCCAAAGGCAAAGCATTTGCCGATTTGAGAAATGTATGTAGCAATATTTCCGTCTAAATCTATTTTACTTATATCTCGCAGATGTTTATGGAGCAAATCGATAATACCACTTCGCAACTAGAAAAAGCTAACGAATATCCATATCCGATCATCTACCGTTCCCTCATGAGTCCGGAACTTTATAAGGGACGTTCGTTGCCATCCCGTGCAAGTCTGATTGAAGAGGCGATTGCCCTCATGATTGCGGGAACAGATACTACGGGAACAACGTTGACAGTAGGGACGTATCAGGTACTGCGCCACCCAGAAAAGTATCGGCGTCTAAAAGCAGAGCTAGAGGAGAATTGGCCTAATCTGGAGGACCGCCCTCGCTCAGAGGCCCTTGAGAAGCTCCCTTATCTCGTCAGTATAATCACTGAGTGTAATCTTTCACCCACTGACTTATTCTTTACAGACTGCGGTAATAAAAGAAGCCCTGAGAATAGCGCCGACTACAACGTCAGAGTTCTCACGCATGGTGTCTCCTCAAGGCGGTTGGGTTGGTGGTAAATTCATACCTGGTAATGTGAGTAATTACTTGACTAACCACAGCCTGTCTATCAGGACGTGCCCTGATTTCGAGAACACAGACGATCGTTAGCATGGGCGTGCTATTTGCTATGACGCATAAGGAAGCATTCGAAAATCCTAAGAAGTTTGAGCCAGAGCGCTGGCTTGTCGAAGACTCTAAGGCTCTCGACAAGTACTTCGTCCCATTCTCCAAAGGCCCCCGCAGCTGCCTAGGTATCAAGTAAGCTCTTACAGTACTTTAATGATGATGATGAATAACTGACAGGCGGCGGTACAGCCTTGCGTGGTGCGAACTTTACCTTGCTTTCGCGAGCCTGTTTCGACGCTACGACTTGTCCATAGATGGAACGAAGTGAGTACCTCACCCTATGGGCAACTATCTCGAAAAATCAATGCCACACTACTAACGTACACTTATCACCAGAGATTCTGATTTCGATTGGACTGACGCGGGTGTCGCAGTGTTCAAAGGGAATTTGCGATGCATCTGCAAGCCCGTTGAGAGCTAAATTGCAGGTGCGCAGATTGGATTACACGAAGAACAGAGATAACTCGGAGGCAATGGCCAGAAGAAGGGAATGGATCAAATACAGGCTATTCAAGAACACAACGAGCGGTGCTTATGAAACATGGGATAAGAATGGTCACAGGATCGGCTTCCTGGTAGCTGCAATTATTAGCAATGGAGTTAAGGATCTCCTGAGGTCATTTTGGCTGTTCGGCAGAGTCTTCACTAGGGCGGAAACTGCAGGTGGTCGAATGTTTCCACAGTCAGGTCGTCATGCAGCGACTACGGCCGTACCCTTTTCTGTAAGAGACTTGGAGCTTTGAGGTACGATCTGGTGCCTATTTTGACGCCCTGTGATGTCATGTTGTTGATAGAAGAAGAAGCCTGACTGGCCGAAGTAGGATCGTAGTGATGCCGAAGTGCGCATGTGCTTACGGCCAGTCCCCTCACAGCAAGAAGCAGTCCTACGTATCCTATCGTCTCAGCATGTTTTTAATGCAAGGCGTATGGCTCCTCGGGGCAGGGCGTGCTTCAATCCATATCCCTTGTGCGCGAATATCTGTCGTGGGATATTAGCAGCAATTTCTACCACTAATGTGGAGCTGCCTCGGTGCTGCTGAGATTGATCCTCTAGAGGTAGAGGGATTTACTCGGGTATAGCTGGGCATGGTTCTCACCCCGTTCCGTATCATTGATGCGTCAAGGACAACCGACATGTTCCGTCGGTTCAGCCATCACCGATCTTAGTCTTGCAAACAAAGACGCAACCACCATTGAGAACGACATAACACATATCTAAGGCGGACTAGTCGATGAGTCATGGTAGGATCTATCTGGCTGAACGCCGGCAGAAAGACTAAAGAGGCTTAGGATCTCAACTCGGCTATCGGCCACCCTTCACTTGCCAACGCAGACGACACTGGAGCCGAGCCCCAGAAAGAACTTCCAGACATTCCTACATCGGAGCCGTTCACTCTTGAACAGATACTGCGATATCACTTACAGGTGGTTGATGCTCTTGGCAATCTGGAAGTGCGTGAGCGAGCTCTTTCGAACAGAACGACATATCTTGAAACGCTCAAGACCATCAGCAAACTTCTATCTTTGTTTAAAGCAGCAAAAAACACGTACTTTGACAAAAACTATGCTCAATCTGGCCGCGAGTTGAATGCAAATGGGCCAGGGCTTGCTTGCTCAAGAAGTATTGTCAGTATTGGAAGACAAACACTTCAGGAGGAAGAGGGTGATGTCATTTCAAGAGCTATCATAAGATCCTCAGTTATCCAGCTTGGAAAGGATGTCGCAAATTTGAAGGAATGGTTTTACCAGTTCATCGACAGAAGCGACCTTGTTGGGCCGGTTGGCGAACCCGTTTTAGACATGGGAGAGTTAGAAAGACTCCTTACCACCATTTGGATCTTTGTAGCAGGAACCAGGGAATAGAAGTATCGGGGATCACTGCAATGGCAGACATGCTAGATTATAGCATATCAATTAGGTCATGCACCTTAGCTATCTCTATGGCGCTTCGTTTGATCCCGGTGTCTATAACGCAACTGGCCCGCCGGCCGTCGGCTGAACAGAGGAATACGATGAAGATATCTTAGTGTTCATCAATAATAACTTCGCTAAGCTAGGTCCCCTCAATTATGGGAAATCCGATGCAGGCTTCATGCGTAGACTAACTGTGTTGTCGAAGACTATTGAACGTGGGAACAAAGACGCCAAATTTATCTACAACGAGTGGACCTTAACATTCACCTCGACGGGTTTGGGGTGAAGATGGTCTGGCATCTAGAATCAGTAAAGCAAAATACTGGGCACGCAGCGAGTGCGGTCGTCGTCTCAGATCGTGGGGGGGCACAAGAAAAATATTCTTTGCGAACACGGATGCATGATGACTGACCATTTCTTGAGCATTCCTCAAATGCGTACCACCCAAATCAGCATCAACCCTTCATTCGTCGGCAAACCGTCATATCCATATTCTAAGCCAGCGCCAACAACAGCGCCTTCACCGGACTGAAGGGCGACGTAGCCACCCCAACGCGAACAACCTCTCAGACGCCTCAAGCGTCGACACCCCCACCCTGTCCTCCTTGAAATCCTCGCCTCCGGAACCACAATTCCAAGCAGCAGCATGCCATTCCACTCCGCAACTTTACAACTGCTCGAAACCTCGCAGCACGATCTGATCTTCATGCAAAACCTCCCACCTCAGAACCCTATCCCGCCACCTTGGACCGTTGGCCATCGAGTACTGAGGCCCTTTCTCCTTTCGGCACCGCAGTGATCACAGTAACTCGTCCAACGCCTTGGCTCCAGCGCATTTCAACCCCGTCGACTTCGTGCTAGACTGTAATATGCGGCAACAGGTAGCAACCACAGGGATGGCGCGGAAACTTGCCACCCTGGTGCAATGCTGTGAGTTAATGTCTAGTGAGGCTATGCAGGGACAGTATGACGTGTCGTTTAATACGTCGGAAATTGAATGCGAGGCGCGGCTACGGTCGATCTCCAAATCCCATTCTATCCCATGTTCTTTCTTCATGCACAAGCAGGGGTAGCTCGGCAATAATCGGTCCAACTTCCAATCTATTGCATCAGCAGCTGTGATGCCGCACGAGTCCATGGGTGGCGTGTTCGGGTCGAAGTTTCATGGTGTACGCAACGAGTGATATTCGCGTTATTGATCGTGCCGCTCCAAGTCTGTAGACACTTGGTAGCGACGCTGTACAAGGGCAGAGCACAAGTGAGTGAGAATGTGAGATGCTCGACAGATAATGTCTCCGGCGTCTCTGAAAGATCAGAACCATCATTAGACAAGTCGTATTGTTTGTTCTTGGTTCGGTACCAATATCTACATTCTCGCCCGCTCACGCATTACCATCATACGGCGCTGTGAAGGAAACGGAAAAGTTAGCCAATGCGTGTCTGGTTGTTATGTCAGCGATTACCCAGATTTTTTGGGGTCTCTTTCCTGGAGGAGTGATTGACGCTAGCACCTTTGAACTAGCTACGTGGGAGGATGACTAATTTTACTATAAGAATATAGTTAGAATTCTATAAGATTCTATCTAGTAGTTGTAGAGATGCATGGCTACGTGCAGGGATCATTTGGTGAGGCGTGGCCGAAAGCTATATGTGGCCGAGAAGTACATGGGCGAGCTTAGGGCAAAGGATGGCACCTGCCGCCAGGAGCGAAGGAGAAAAGATGCCTGAGGGATATACGGCTGGCTAGAGCGCTAGAGTCGAATATCGTTGGGCCCCAGAGGCAAGGAGGTCCATGCCAGGATCTGCGAGCCCGTATTCTGGCTGCAAGCGTTGCGGTGCAGGGATTGCCCTCGATGATCAGTTTCCTAAGCTAAACGAATCCTTCACTTGCAGATTTGTTCTGTTGTGGGAATTGAAGGTAAGCGTTAATTGAGGGTACGGCTGGTAGAAGCAATTGTAGGTATCGATTTGCTCCAATGGACTCGGTCGCACAGATAGGCGTTAGACACTTGGATGCCTGAGATGAACACAGAAGAATGAAAAAAGAATATCGCAGCAGATAAAACGCTCAACGACGGAGCGGCCCGAAATTATACCCTTTGAGCACCAATCCCAAGGTCGAGGCCATCTTAAGAGAGTCTGGAGCCGGTGTCAGGTATTCGAAAGCCAATGCACTGCATAGGAGCTACTCCGAAGCGGATGCACGCAGGCTATCAGCACCATCAGAACTATTGTACCGGGCGCAGCAATCTATTTCTTATCGATCGCTAGTCGAGTCTGTGGAATCATTGTAAGTAGTGCAGCAAAGATGACTCGAGCAGGCTGAGATGCGAGTTGCCCTATAAGAGATTTGATTGGCGTCGAAGAATGGTAGGTTAGACTCGCTTCCCGACCCACGAAAGAATTCCATCTTGTAGGTGGCACCATGCAGGGGCGCGGCCCGAATCATCGCGGAGCATGGTTAGAAGCCGCAAGAGCCCTTGCTAGCTATTCTTGGAAAGACTCCGTTTTGCTAAGATGTATCGTATGCTCGACTGCAAGCAAGGATACAAGAGTCGAATACGTCACCGTTCATCAATGCCTACTTTGCATCCTACTGAAATTGGTTTTGCCGGCTCTCCGGCGGTATCCGCAATTATCCCCTTCGATCTCAATGGTACTGGCCAAACGGCCGCACAGCGCGGTTCATGCCCTGTCTTACATAATAGAGCCTCGCATAAATGTATTCGGTCAATCGATGCATGCTTTATAACCTTTCAGTAGCCTGGTCGCTGCAATCGAATGATTTATCTACGGGTTGTTGTACAGAGTCCGTCGAGACGCCCATCATCTATACAATTACTTGTACAAGGCTGCCTGCAGTAAGGAAATGGGCGATCCCCGTCCCAAATTTACGCGGAGAAGTGGTGCGTGTGAAGAATGCCGTGAGAAAAAAGTCCGATGTAAGGCATGGTCCTTGATACTGATTTACCATTATGCTGAAAACCATAGGTGATGGAGCCAATCCTTGTGCCCATTGTCAGGTAGATATAGGAGCCATGCTGAGTCTCATTACTTTCTAGGATCATGCACTGACATGATAGTAGCGACTAGGGTCTGCATGTGAGTATCGTCCTCACCGTACACGACGTCGCACAGCAACACGTTTGTCCGCGACACCTCAACTGGACACTCCGACTGAAGCCATGACGCTGGAGATAGAAGATACAAGCCGCTCATCCGAGATATTCCTCGAGCGCCAGACGGAGGGTCTGACAAATGTTTCGGCTGCATCTTACAATGATGGGTATCATTCGTCGCAGCTGGAGCTTGACATGCACTCGTTCCTCGATCTTGAATTCCCAGATGAAGCATCGTTTGGAATGAATTCTGGTAAAAGCTTGCATCCCGGCGTAAAATGGCCTTCTGTTATGTGCGACAAACGCATGTTCCTGCAGGAGGCTGTTGTTTTTGATCGTGGGTTACTGACTGGGGTCATAGGCCAACCAACCCTGAAATTGCATCACCAACAATGGTTTGACGGCTCCGAAAGCACTACGCAAGTCCTAGAATCTCAGAGGTCAATTTCTCAAGAGGCCTTCCAGGTCAATGGCATGTTGAGAGTTGGTGGAAATGGAGGCGCTATGAAAAAGGTCCCCACTTCACTGTCCGAACGTTTAACACCTGAAGAAGTGGATGTAAGTGAGTTGTTGGCATGGTCTAGCAACGGCTGAAACTATGAAAGGTCAACTCATTCGCCAGCCGTGAAACGTACAGATTTACCGCAATGTTTCAGGGTACATGCAAAGGTAGCCGCAAACAACAAAAGGTATTGGAAAAAGTCAGATCCTTGCTTTCGTCCAAATATCAAAACTGTTTGTCCAATATGTTCCGCAAGGATGACTTTGGCAGCAGAGATCAGGATGTGGACCTATCCACTCTCCCTGCAGAGGAGCTTATCCAAAGTATGTCCATAGTCATCGCTAACGGAAATTGTGTTAACGGTGAGAAAGAGGCATTTGGAGAACCAGGAGGGTAAGTAGATCAGACATTCAGGATACATCATGAGCTCATGTCGTGGCGGGGTAGTTTAGCTTTGTTCATCAGACGAGAAGATGTAACATTCATCCAAAGACGCTTCTCAGACGCGAAGAAGCCGTGCATGGATGTTGAAGATGTGACATTACTACTCACTTCCTTGGCCTGGGGGGCTTTGCTGGATTCAAACTCTAGTTCGACTACCAAGGCTATTCTAGCGGAAACTGTGCTAGACTTGGCCACGATAATCCTTCGTCAACAACACAGTATCCGGAAGTTCCTAGTATGTTTTTTTTCTCTGCAAATGCGAAAGTTTTGCTAATCTGAGTAGGCGCTCATTGCTGCAGTTTGTAAAACCATTGCTGTATAGCGCGCTACTACTAGCTAATATGTCTCAGCTCACCCTTACAGAAAAGACGGGATCGACCCAGCTTCCTGTACTGATACTTGGCAGCATCTCATTCGCGACCTCATTAGGTCTCTACCTGGAGTCCATTCTTCGCGATACTTGCTCTAGCGACGAGCAAGCAATTCAGGTTGAGCGAGCTGTGTGGGTGCTCTACTGTGTAGACAAGTCTTATGCGCTCAGGTGGCAAACGTTTCCTGTATGCTTCTCGAGTCAGTAGATCGACTATCAGCTAATGTTAGGAGAACAGCTGCTCGATGAAGATTTTCTTCCTACATCGAATCCATCTAAACAACAACTGACAAGCGGCAACACTACCTTCCCGTGCTTGGAGTGGTTGCAGATCCGCTCACAGTACTCTAGAATTTGTGCCAAAATCCTAAGGCTCAAAGGAGCTTCGAAAGAAGCGATCGATACGCGTTGCGGCGGGGCTCCGGCGCTGACAACCGCCCTCGAGGCATGGTATAGATCGATCGACTCGAACCAAAAGATTCTCTCTCCGGAGAGCGATATTGCCGGTCGGGCCAGGCTCCAGCTATCTCACTACTACTACGAGGCCTTGTTTCACTTAGGAGCTATTGGCCTACACGATTCTCACCCTTCTGTTTCTCGAGGGTCTCGAGCCAGTAATAATGATATACTTAAGCGATCACTCCGGGAAGTCATTACGTCCTTAGACACTATATCATCCGCACACGTTCTCCAAGACTAGTAAGTACTGTACCAAATAGTGTAAATTAGGCAGGAACAAGGCTAAACGAAGTTTTGAATAGCAATCACATATTCATGAGCACGCTCGCTTTATGCTTGCTCTCGCTTAAGATTGTCCTAGACCTAGAGTCTGACATCACCAAGGAGAGTCAAGCGTTGTTAAGTATCGCTTGTGGATTTTTTGCTAGGATCAACATTACGCTACCAGAGTTCGACATTTTTCACGAAGTAACCAGCCTAGTAGAGATACTTCACTATGATTAAAGTAGATCGTGCGCAGCTTGTCAAGGTCACTGTTTTTATTGTAGAATGTCTGTACCAACGAAAGGAACTTTGTGTGATGAAATCGCTCGATCTGCTGATTGCAGTGCAACTGTACTTCTGAACTACCTTGACTTGCAGTATGCTGCTGTGTCAATCAAACCAAAGTTCTTACCGATGCAATGGCCGTGATACTCATGTTGTGCTCGCTCCGACGGCGCACGAACACCAGGGCCATATTGCCTAGGTCACCTTGACCCAATCGCCGATCGCCACCCCCTTCTCCTTAGCTGCCTCCCTCCGTGACTTGGACGCTGGGTCCAAGTATGGCTTTTCTCCACATGAAACCACCCGCATGCCTATACGGTCCCCAATGCCAGCAAAATCGTACGTTGGGTTATGGTAAGTGCAGCGATTGTCCCATATAGCCATGTCGTTGACATCATTCCAGCGAAATCGCACCTGAAGATCGTGATTGTCCTTAAGAATGTTATTAACGTACGATAGAAGCATTTCAGACTCCTCAGCTGTAACGTTGTTGAAGTAGCCAAATTTTGAGCCAGCGGCAAAGATACTTTTCCAGCCTGTAACTGGATTAGTACGTATTGCAGGATGGACAGCAATGATTTTTTCGCCTATATTGTCTGGGTGTCCACGCGGCTCACTAAAGATGGAGGCGCCGTTTGCTTTAGCTGTGGCCTCGAAATCAGTACGGTGGAAAGTGAATTTAAGCGTTTCCAGGAAGCTCTGGATCGGCTCAGATATACGATCGTACATCTCATAGCCAGACGCCCAGACAGTGTCACCGCCTGTGGGAGGGACCTTGGTCAGACGTAAAGAGGCGTAATCTGATGGCACTTTCTCCCATTGACAATCAGAGTGCCATAGGTTGGATGTCTGCTTCTTGTCGGATCGCGTGGGATCTGCCTCTTTGATGAACAATTGTTTAAAAACACCAGAGTCAATTGTCGTAATCTCTTTGTCTTCTTCTGGCTGGCCGGCGACTTTGGCCTTAGGTTTCAGGACTGGGTGAATATGCAAGCCCGATTCAGCAGGTTTGCCGGAGAGTTCGCCCAGGCGTTGTATAAAGCGCTTTTGAAGTTCCGCGGTAAGGTTGTCTTGCTTTCGCAAGAAAACAACACCGCGAGCAGATACTAAGCAGAGTGGTGGTCAGCAATTATCAGAATCGGTGAGTTCTTAAGAGCATTACCGATGTAGGCCAATTCTCTAATCAGCTCATCGGCATTGGGGCTTTCCATCAAGTCCACCACGTTGAGTGTGGGGTACTCGCGGCCGATGACAGGAGTCGAATCGATGTGCTTGAAATGATCCAGAGCCCCGGATGCCTCCAGTGGGATTTTTTTAAGCTGGCTCGTGACTCCAGGCCCTTGGTTGTTGACAAAACGATCAACGGGAACGGGCGCCATGTTGAAGGTTTCAGCTTTTTATTCAGGTGGAAGTTTTAGACGAAATAGACCGAAGATGGACGACTATGATGGGAGGTCTCGGCCATCATGATAAGGGTTCTTTTATAGACAACAGCACCTGGGCGCAGCCATTTGATGTTCAACACTCCCAAATATGCTCTCGGCCCGAGCGATGCTCTCACTGCGTAATTTTCCACAAGAACGCTTGAGCTACACTATTCATTTGCCTTCACTCGGCCCGAGAATGATACGAGGTTTCTAGATCGAGTACCGATCTCCAACTACCGCGATATTGGCCGGCCCGAGCGTGGTAAGGTATGTTTATGACCCGTTCTGCAGGGCCAAATGCAGTGTTTATACATATCTGACCAAATACTTGCGATTCCTCAAGCCACAAAGTGGTGAAATGTTCGTCCACACGCTGAGTGGGGTTGCACTCATCACAGGCGCCGCCGCAGGTCAGTCACAAGCTCTAGAGAAACACGACTATCTGAGCAGTCATTAACTGGATGCAAGGGATCGGAAAGGGCACCGCAATTGCCTTCGTAGAAGCAGGCTGTAGACGGCTGTGCATAGGCGACATCAACGAAGAGGGACTGGTGCAGACTCGACGTCAGCTGTTCGAGCTTGCCCCCGAAGCCGAAATCCTCACGATTCACCTCGATGTCGGAGATGAAAAGTCAGTTCTGGAGTGTATGAGAAAGACGATCGCGAAGTTTGGCCGGCTCGACTACGCATGCAATGTGGCCGGAATTCAGCTGGGCAATGCGCCCATTCAAGATATGAAGCCCGAAGATTTTGACAAGGTCGTGCAGGTCAATACTCACGGGGTCAGTGGAATCGACATTCTGTACTTCGAGTGAGCAAAACATACTAATTGGTCATGTGCGCTCAGACTTTCCTCTGCCATCGCACACAGATCCAACAAATGCTCAGTCAAGAGCCAGATTCAAGAGGGGTAAGGGGAAGTATCGTGTCTGTTTCGTCTCTTGCCGGTTTGAATGCCTCACCCGGGCTCTCAGCGTATTGCAGTACAAAGCATGCAATACTCGCCATGGTAAAGACAGATGCCTTGGATTATGGACCCTGCGGTATCCGAGTCAATGCGATATGCCCCGGCCCGACTGAAACAGAAGCCTTCTCAAACTTGGTAAATAGTCAACAGAAAAGTATAATAAGCCAAGCCATTCCCATGCAAAGGGTGGGCACTCCAGGAGATATGGGCGAGGCGATTGTATTTCTCTCTTCTCCTGGAGCTTCCTACATCCATGGAGTAGCATTGCCTGTTGATGGCGGTTCTCTGATTCGTAAAATCTACTTTAACAAGGAGACGTGGTAGTACACCTCTCCTGTGCAAAGCATGCAATATAGAGTCAAAGAACGAATCGAAAAGGTCTACTGGATCAAATCCTAACTATCGGCTCGTTATTTATAGGAAGAGATCAGTGCAGTGTCTGCACACGTGTTCGTTTTGTTCCGGCAGCCTGAGCGGCTCTATATATTGACAGTTGATCAACGGGCGTTATGCATCAGCAATAATCCTGTACAAGATGGGTTTCATGGGCAAATGCGTTGAGAGGTAACGTCATGCGCGCAGTTGTTAGTACTTTCCATGAGGAAACAACCTCTAAAATCAGTACTTCGTCTTGAACCTCATTGTCCCTGTCATCGTCGAGCAATTCACACATTTGAAAATCATTGGCATTTCTGTAAGCAACAACACCGCCCGCACAGCACAGCTTTCTAGCAGGATATCACTTCGATCACTCAGCCCTGAAAGATGCGCCTGTAGATTATAACAAACGTAGACCGTCAGAGCCCCGCGCTTGGAACCTCTCTCTCTATTTTTCTTTTTTCCAATTACCATCATCGTCGAGTTTCTGTACGCTTATACTCTCCCATTCCCTTCTGATGAGACTAGATCTGTCCTCAGACCGTGATGAAATCTTGCATTCAAATGGAGCTGGGTGACCCGCGGCGGAATCGGCTATTGCATCACGGTCGATCGGAAATTTTTGACCGTTCGATGTTACAGGACTGATGTCGAATGTCCATAGAATTCTGGCCATAGCAAGCAAGAGGTTGTTGGTAGCAACGTGTATGCCGGGGCACATTCTTCTTCCCGAGCCAAAGCCGTATCCACCCCGCTCTCTAGGTGTGGCAGCGGTCTGAGAGGCAAAGATGGATGTGTCCTGGACCTGGCGCTCGGGTACAAAGTCCCGCGGGTTGGGAAAATCCTGTTCCTGATGATTGGCCGCCCAGACGCCAAGAACCACTGTACTACCTTTAGGAATGCGGAAACCGCGATAGTGGTCTTCTCGTAAGTTTGCGTGTGGAATAGCTCCATTCAAACCTACAGGTAGCCATCGGAGTGTCTCTTTGGCCACTGCGTTGAGAAATGGCAGCCTCGCAAGGTGCTCCCATGAAGGCACAGCGCCCGGGCCCACAACGGTATCGAGCTCCTGTTGAGCCTTTTGCTGTGCTTTCGGATAAAGTAACATGGCCTTGAAGAAGGTCTGCAGTGTGTATATCGAAGTATCTGCTCCAGCCTCGAAAGAGACGCCGGCGATGTATGCAGCCGCGTGGTTTGTGAGCAGCTCCCCATCTGTGGTCCCTTTCCATTCCTCTTGAGAATTAGCAATTTCGCGAGCGAAGCAGGGCGATGAGCCTTTAATTGCTCTCTTGTAATACTTGTAAAACACTGCACGCTCGCTTTCGTAGGCTTGGACAGCTTCTCGAGCAAGAGTGTTCCACCGCAATGGGATGATATCAAGGATAGCCCTGACTGCAGGGAACATGTCTAGGAGCTGAGATTTTCCAACAAGGCGTGTAAATCCGTGGGAGTTCTCCATCAGCTCTTTGGTTTCCTGACTCGCTGAATCTGGGAGGCGAAAGCCGTAGGTAATGCTTGAAGAAACACTCCCTATCGCTCGGCTGATGTGTTCGATGAAGCTGCACGGCTTGTCTAACAGATCAATGCAGAGCTTCAATGTCTCGAGTTCTTGATAAGGAATGTATCTTTGCGCAGTGGTTTTATTGAGAGCGGCATGGTAAAGCTTCCGTTCTAGCCGCAAAACGTTATCGTAGCCCCGCATCACGGTGCGAGAGTTTTCGAAAAGGTATCGCATGTAAGTAGTGGGACGGTCAGCGTAGTTGGATCCCCTGACGTCCACTAGGTCGTGAATGACGTGTCCATCTGCAAGGACAATGACAGTCTTCTGGCCGAGAATGAGGGAGTAGATAGGACCATCTAATCGCTAGTTTGTCACCGCCGATCAGATTGTAGATCTGTTGGTTGCGCTTACATTCTTTGGCCCATAGTCGATACTGCTCATGAGTGTTTTTCCTTGGTATCTGATGTAGATTGCCGAGGATCGGCAGGGTTGGCGGTCCTGGTGGTAGATCGCTTGGCCGGCGTCCAAGTCGGAGTAAATGGAAGAGTACAAAAGCCCCAGCCGCGAGTGATAGTGAGAGAAGAATACTACTGATAATCATGTTGTCTCCGTGCAATGCAGAATTGTTAGGCATGGAAGGATATATGATTCGGCTATCAGCACCATGTTGTTCTTCGTTGGCGGTCGACGAAATTGCCAGTGCACATTGACGTGATCCCGTTCTTATCCCGAGCGCCCGTCGGCCCGAGAGCATAGAGTGCTTTGTTGCGCTTGTGGTGGCCGTCGGCCCGAGTATAAAGGGCACCCCATTATATATCGATTATTACAGAAATGCTAGCATAGATCTCACGGTAGAGGAGAACCTCGTCACTACTGACATTTCTTTGGTACGTGTAGAGAAACACTAGCAAAGAGTCGTTGGACGCAGTATGGATAATGCATTCTCCGGGGTTGCATTTCTGACCAATTCCGACCAAGGTACTTCCTTTCCCCTCACGACGTATTTTGGGTAAGACTAATATCGTCTTGGTAGATATTGGTCTAGCGTGCGCAGAGGTACTCATACAGTCAGGATGCACGCGTATCATCATTGGTGGAAGGTCGCTGGCAGTGTTGCGTAGCACACAAGAGTACCTCGCCAATCGATATTCAACAGCCAGTGTCAGAGCATGGGAGTATGACACAAACACGTTTGCCGGTGTTGAAAAGGCAGTCCGCGGAGCCGCAGCAATATATGGAACGATAAATTATGTGATCAATTGTCAGTCTCTATCGCAATTCAGAGCAAGACCTACGGCAGAAATAGGTTTACAGGACCTTCAAGATGCTTTGAACAGCACATCGCGAGAGGTACTGTCTTTCTAGTGTATCTACTCTTGACAATATAGCTGACTATAAGGAACTTAGCTTTGGATGTTTTGTAAAGCTCAAATCTCTTATTTCACCTCAAGATCCCAGACGAGCAAAGGGGACCATGCCGTCGTCAACATCATACCGTACGGGAACAATGGGACGCATGCTGGACACAGTCTATATGCGGTGAGCTCGTATAGTGCCGTAGGAATCACGAAGTCTGTGGCGCAGGATTTGTTGCATTCACGTAATATTCGGCTGAACGCGGTATGCCCAGGAGCAACAAACAGCATCGAAGACCAGCGTTTGTCGACTATTGACCTGTTGAAGCGTGACGACGGAGTCGGCCGCTTGATAGATGTGCGTGAGGTAGCAACGGCCGCAGTGTTTATGGTTGGGGAGAACTCTTCAGCAATACATGGTGTAGTATTGCCAGTGGATGCTGGAAGGTGTTTGATGCATAATTGAAAGCTGATAACAGTGACTGCTGTTGTTGTGTCACTTATTCCTCGCCAAACGCACTGTGTTCGGCCAGCTTTGGCCGTGCGCTACAGTGTCTGTGCGCGCAATGCGCACGTTCTCGCAATGCGCACCCCACCAAATCTCAGCTACTTTTGAAACCTACAACAACTCCACGTAACTGTGCCTATTCTACAAGCCCTTGCAGAGATAGATAGATTAAGACCAGGAGCGAAAATTTCATACCAAGCACTTGCCAAAAAACATGGTTGTTGCCGCTCAACTTTGACGCGCCGCCACTGTGGCCAAATCGCGTCGTGTGAAGACCAGGCACTCAAACAACGACTACTCGACCCACGCAATAAGGTAGAGGTTGTAGAGTATATTAGAGGCCTTACTAAGAGAAACCTAAAGCCTATATAGTAGAAAGTAATTAATTTTCGTTATAGGCTAAGTGCTGTTATAAACTTAAACTATGTTACTAATTATGCTACATAATAGCCTAGATATAAGCTAAGCTATAATACAAGATTAATATAAGAATATACACACTCTTCTTAATATTCTATACCTACAACTTCTATACCTAGCTATGCAATAGTTATAAGCCTATCCACTATAAGGGCTTGACGGGGACTAGAAGTCGTGGCAAAACAGGTATAGCGTTCTACTTTAGGCTGTTCCCCTAAATTTATATTGTGTATCTGTTATAGTACCCTAACACCTCTTTGTTACGCTCTTTTTTTATCTAAATAGGTAAATTCCCTATATAAAATTAATTCTTATATATCTTAAGCAGCAACACTAAAAGTTTTGCCTATTTATCTAGCAAAATATTGTGCTGTTAGGGTTAGGGTTAGGGTTAGGGTTAGGGTTAGGGTTAGGGTTAGGGTTAGGGTTAGGGTTAGGGTTAGGGTTAGGGTTAGGGTTAGGGTTAGGGTTAGGGTTAGGCACACGCAATTGCGCGTCAATCGCAGTGACCATTCAAGTCTGTAGCAGAGGAGCTTGTTGAAGAATAATTCACATACCAAACCTGTTGCTCTGTCAGCGTCTACTTGTATTGGATGTTTGATTGATTGCTGCTGTGGCGCAAGTTGTCGCTCTTACCCAGTTTCTCTGCCCATCGAACAATGCCCTAGCCTGTTCCAGCACTTGGGCATAAACCTCTTGTTTCGTCAAGCCATCTGCAAAAGAAGACGCATCTGCATGAACCTTGGTGTGGTATTCAGTATCCTGAACTACAGGACTCGCAGCTCTACGGTGCGCATACCATGATTTTCGCAGATCTGCCAAATTTCTCGCTACACGGCACAAAGATTTGATGAGGTTGGGTGGAAGGTGGACCACAAACGTAAGAGGTGCAAAAGTCTTGCCGTGAGCCTCCGAGATTCGAGGGCGCGAGCTGATTAGCGGCAAACCTCACAGTCTCAACCTGTTATTTGAAAAGATCGGTGTTTGCGAAGAAGAAAAGGACAGAGACAGTTTTAGCTGTGTGCATAATTGCGGCTAAACGAGATGAGGCTCTGTGGTTTTGTTCTACGTCCTGCCTCATTTGTAATCGAGTCTGACGTACCGTGCTTCATCCTTGCGTGATCAAGCCTAGAACTTTCTTCCAGCTCGATTTTGTATCATTGTAGTCTCTGACCAGCATAGTTCTGCGATTCCTCCGTACATTCTTTGGATGCCTGGGTAATCGTTAAGAATCGGATCGCCAACGGGCACAACCCCTGACTCATCCGAGTTTGCAAATCGGACGGACGAACATCAAGGGACGACACACCAAAAACAGGTTTGCAGCCATGCCACTTGCCGAGACTGACCAGACCTGGGCGATAGAGTAGCAAGACAAAAGCGACACATGTGCTGAGTGGATATGATAAATATGAATATATATAATCTTGATCTCAATTTTTCCATCCCAGCAATGAAAACTCTTCGGCGCTGGCCGGTTGGCGCAATGGTAGCGCGTGGCCCTCCTAAGGCCAAGGTTGTGGGTTCGAGTCCCATATCGGTCGTGTGAAGCATTTTTTTGTTTTTGCAAGTCTTTTGTTCTTATCCTTGCAGTGTGGGTGTGACACTGAGGCCGGAGTTGATGCAAACACGTGACATTGCTCAAGACCACTTGACTTGCATCTCGGAATCAACTACTACTACATTCCCTTAACCTCAATGGCTAAGAAAATAGCTACTGGGCTTGTCCACTTATGCGAAGGAGCTTAGGTTCTCTGAGTGATCATCTCCCCGAGCCATGTATTTTTGTGGAAGCTACAACTTGATGCTGTCTGCCACTCGTAATATGTTCAATGCATACATCTAGTTACAAGTATAGTAGATGCTACTCTGTGTTTCATATATCGGTCATCTTGTTTAAAAGCCTTAACGCTGCGGTAAACTCAGAATGTCATCGCGGAACTTCATCAACATCACAGCCTAACGGACAGCTTCGCCCTCTTATCCTTTGACAACAGGGGGCATCATGAGCTCATTCACAACCTCAGAAGGTTACGGCAATCCAACATTCCGACATGAAAGCATATGGCTGCAACATCATGCTCCTTGCGACTATGGCAACCCAAATGTCATACTGGCAGACATCTCAAGGTATGCTAAGCTCAACCACCGCCGCAGAGGACCATGGCAGATTGAAAACCATACTGACAGACAGCTCGACTGAGTCCTGGGTTCAGCTACTGTCTCATGAGGCTACGGCAACCCAGACTTGAGAGAACTCAAAAGAGAAGCGCCGGCGCGTTCAGAAATCACATCATATCACACTGAGAGCAGGCGCCGTACAACGCTGCTTCTATTTTCTGCTTCATGTCTTACTCCTCAAGTCGACCATCCACCACTACTTGCCTATTTGCGTCACTGCAATTCCTATCGCTCCGCAGCTGCCACTCCTCGCTCGAATGCTCTCTCGCTCTTGCCCATTCCTTTGCTCACTCTTTTACAGCGCTGCTCTCTACTTACTCACTTTCCAAATTGCTTGCTTGCCAGTTATTTTACTCTCCTCCCTACCTCATTGTTTGGCTATCTCGACGGCAGGTGCAGAGAACAGGTGCCTTTCATAAGCTCAGCACTATACGACAGAGACCAGTGCGTAGAAGACATGTTTTCGCTTCTGCACTCGAGTATATTGGCAGATGGGGAGGGAGGTTCACCCGGTATCTGAGCGATGGTGAAAGGCATATTCAAAGAACCAGGCTGAAGGTACCGTTATTCTTTGGACACCTACTCAACGCCACACCACTACCACTGCCACCGCCATCCCACCATCCGTCACTTTCGCACCCGTCAGCGCCTGCGCCTCGTGACATTTTGCCACAGTCTAAACATTATTATTGCCTCTTTGACGCGTATACACACGTCCTTGTCCAGCTCAGAACTTGTTCAGGATCAAAGATCCACCCACAGCCCAACCGACATGTGGTCATAGTTCCAAACTTTGTAGACCATGCGTCGTCGGAACGCTCTGTCCCATCACCACAAGACCCAACCTCTCATCTCCGCGGCGACTGTGCATGCAGACGAGAAGTTGAGAAACCTACCAGACCAGCCATTGTGCAGTAGGTACCAGCCCTGCTGCAAGACTCAGTGCAGTGCGTTACAGAGAAGTCCAGCCTTGCAGCCTTCCCCAGCGAGGTATCCAGGCGTGCCAGGCTCGCTCGAAAGACAGACAGATTTGCCGCCCTGAGCTAGCATAAGGACGGCCTGTTCGGCGCGCCATGGATCTGGAAGTCGTGCGGCCCTGCACTCAAGCCATTAAGTTGGATTTATTAGCACGAGGGCCATTGTTCACGCGCGTGGCCTGATGCCGCAGCGACGGAGACACGTCCGGTTGGTAAATCGGCGACGCGGGTGCGTGTGCCGATCAGGACGGTCGATGAAAGTAGCGCTGGGCATCTGGAATAAGAAGCGTAATTCGTTTGTAGAGTTTATTTTGATTCGATACGAATGGGTTGTAGATTGCGCGTGAGATTGGCCGTGTACGTATTCGGATCCTTGCGCCGACCGTTAAAGTGCGCATGCAGCATGGATTGTTACGAGGATTAGATTCATGAGAAGCACCGAGCAAAGAGCAGCACGACGTGGGACCGTTTCGGCTGCATCTTGCCATGATCAGCAGCAGGATTCTAACACTGCAATCATAGCTTCATTTGGCGGTGATTAGTATATTTCGGTCGGCCCCAGCACATACAGTACTCATGTGCGTATCTAGCTAGCAGGCAGGGGTTTAGGCATGATCAGCAGGTCAGTGGTTGTCACGATGGAGGTCCAGAATAATCGCGGTTCCAAGCCTCACATCGCAGGCCGTCGCATCACGTCGTAAACTTGATTCCAGGTCAGCCTAGACGCCAGTGTCTTGATTCATGAGCGATCCCTCGCGGCACTCCGCGGATCTTTTGAAGCTGACATGGAGGCAATGTAGCAAATAAGGGTTGAGAGGACTACATTCCGATCCACTTGTGGAGAGGCTGAGTGGCGTGCATGATCGCTCACTGCCTGTCTTTAGCACAATATGGGGAAATGCGGAGGGCATGGGTGGCTAGGTCGTTTTAGCGCCTGCTATACCGAGTGCGATTTGGGTTTCAACGTTTCAACCCTTTGTTTGGGTATGTGGTGGCCATTGTAATTTGGAATGGGCGCACGCGTTGATGATGAGATGAGGACAAGATCAAACCTATCGAGAAGAAGGTGGAAATCAATGGCCGAAAGATCTCAATATCAAATGGTGATGTATTTGGGTGTAGCAAAGTGGTAATTCAGGCTTTCCTGAGTTGACTTTTACTCCTTGCCTTGTTCTTCGAACAAGAAACAACCTTACGCCTGAACCACGGACATGAGATGGATTGTAACATCGCAGTGGCCATAGAAATCGACCCAAAACGGCCGAAGCCAATGGCTAAACAATGCCTAGAAACCATCCTTAAATACATGGCCAAAGTCTGAAGCCACGTTCGATACAAATCATGCCTCTGAGATTGCCAAACAGATGAACCACCAGACACCGAACGACTCCAGAGTATAGTTAAAATGGGCTGAAATGAGGCTGTTTGTAGAGATACATAACAAGACCCCAAAAAACTGTACAAGAATATCATGATGAACAATCAGTGATGTCTGTATACTCATAAAATTCATCTGCTGGATGCACGAAGATTTCGTCGAAGTGAGGTAGGCTGTGCGGAAACCCTCAGGAAAATAAGAGACATGCCGGATCTGAGGCCGAAGATATAGAATTGTGTGTTTGTTTCGTGTCGTCGTTGTGGGTGGCATAATACGCATACAACGTCGCTTGTGTACATACATAGGTGTGAGCAGGCTCTACGCAGCAGGACCAAGGACTGAGTTCTCAGCTCGCTGGTTAATGCAGTGGGCATGTGCCTCAAGAGCTCGCGCTTGCACTTGTGTGACTGCTGTTGAAGTTAGTGATTGTCGGCACATTGCTACGATTGTAACTCACCTGGCCATACGGCGGCTTTTGATAGCATGTAAGATGTTACCATCAAGAGCTTTGTGCCAAAGCCGCAACGACTCATTGCTGATATGCCAGGTACGGAATTGATGACATTGTTGCAAGAAATGTCATATGCCATCTTCAGGTCCGCATTGTGTAAGATGTCTGCAATCTTTTGTAAAAGCTTGACATCCTCCTCTTCAAGACACATTATTGCAGGGACTGTGGAGTAGTCAATGTCATCTCTCCCCAGCACGCCAAGGTAGCGACCAACACGATCTTGAACAGTCGCTACCCACTCAGCGAGAACTTGTGCGCAGTCAAACGTGCAAAGGGCAGACGAGTTCGGCAACTCTCTGGCTGTGAACTCAGCGTACGTGGCACCCAGCTTGTCCGCCATAGACAGGGAGTCTGCGGCGTAAAAGGCTGCTTTTCGGAGGTGCCTCTCACGTTTTGTAGATGGCTGGATCCCACCATACACGGAGTTCTCCATCTGTTGGCCAAGTTGGCTGGGGGAGACGGCTTTTGCCGAATCAGAACGCTCGGGTGTCCCGTCAGCCTGAGCCACAATATCGACACCCTTGGCAAGCTCATTGGCCATGCCCTCAAAGTCTCGTTGCCACAGTAGCTCCTTCGCACGAGAAAGATTGACAAACAGACGGACATAGGCCAGATCCAACAGAGGTATACAGTCTGCAGAAAGCGGACCGAACGGGCTGGGTCGTTCGATGCTGTGGTTCGGATTGGCTCTCCAAGCAGCTTGCCATGCTTTCAGCGCGGGCTCAACCTGAGCATGCATAGCTTCCGTCTCCTGCGTCTTCCACAAACGTCCAGTGTGCCTCTGTCGAGTCTCCCATATGTAGACGTGCAAAGCATTGATCAGAATGTAGCAGCCGAAGGTACTTGGTTGGATGTCACTGTCAATTTGATCATTCATTGATCTGCCTCCAAAGGGCTGACCGAATTGTGAACGCGAAGCACCTTGTCGGGTGCTTGCTTCAAGCAAGTAGGTCATGGCAGCATTGAAAGACAGCGTGCTGGACTGCGAAATCATAGAGCCACCCATGGCCATCCATGCTTGAGGATTTTCAGCAGACCACAGGTCCTCTTCGCAAGGGAGATCGAGACGAATTTCAGAGTTCAGTATCCGTGGAGCATGGGCGTATGCCGAGACAAGCAAACTAGACATAGAGAACACAGCATAATATGTCCGCTTTTTCTCCTCTGCTTTTTTCCATTGGATCCACTGACCGTAATCGTTACGCACATCTGAGACCGAGTCTGCATGGCCGTTTGTATCGTCCGACATTGATGTATCGTCGCCATTCGTATGCGCTGGAGGGCTTTGGGTCATCTTCTCCGCCAGTGTAGGCTTATCTAGTCCTGCAGCTTTTGCGAGACTGACAAGGGCTGCGCAATGAGTACTTGCCACTTCTGCAGCTTGTCGGTCACCGCAGTTATGGCCAAAGATTAGGTTGAGCAACATCGCCTGTACTAGCCATAGTGGAGGCTTGTTGATGGACTCGTTTGCGGCGCTGGGGCCGTTGACAGCAGCTGTCAGCCCCGCTCGACGTCGCTCGTCCAGATAGTATAAGATCAATTTTTTAGCGGCTTCGAACAACTCTTTTGCTACGACTTGTTCAAATTCGTACAAGGCGCCGATAGCGGCCATGGCAAGAATAAGGCAGCCGCCACCACCAACCATACCGTCATGGTTGTAATTACTTGTGGTGCGGAGCTGATAGGTGTAGGCAGGAGTATCGAAAGACAAGGTTGGGATATGCAGGAATGGCATGTGTGGATGGAAGTACAGTATGTAGGCGTTCACGTAGCGCTGAATATCCATGGTGCTCGGCAGCGAAGCACTCTGAGCTTGTGCTGACAACGGAGAGCTAATCTGTGGCTGGGAAAACCGACGTTGCGGATTGCCTACTGACAGGGCTTGCTGCAAGTTAATCATAAGGGCCTGCCGTGTGGTTTCCGTGATGGTTTCAGTAGAGACAGAGGTCACAGAGCTGTGCCGTGCGCTGCCGTTCATCGACGCTGAAGATATACTGCCAGCATCAGATTGAAAGGTCATGGGTGCCTGAAAGTATTGGTTTGGCATACCCGGTATGCCTGCTGAAGGGCTCATTGCGGCATGTGTAGGTGGTGATGTGATGTAAAAGTCATTCTGTGACGCAGGGTCTGCAAGGTCTCGTGCTCCCATGGTATTCATCATGAGTTCCGGAAAGACGGGCGCCATGGCATCTGTAAAAGCCAGGGGGTTGATGTGTGAGTGTGTTGGTATTGGGTTGTGCCACATGGCGCCAGACGTAGGCTGTCCTGACCCGTCTAACATGACTTCGTTGAAAGCACCCTGACTAGCTGTGCTAATGGCAGATGGAGACGATCCTTCGATCGCGTTCTCGTTGGAAAACATCATCTGGTTGTCTAAACCTGTATTCCACGCAAAGTCGTCCTCTTCAATGGGATTGTTACCCGCAAAGGGGTTGGCGAACTGCCTGAAAGGCGACTGCGGTTGGGCAAGATTCCCGTTGAAGTGGTGCAACTGGTTAGGATTGATAGTCGAGCCGGAAGAGCTGCCGAAGAACTTCTCTAGCTCAAGCTCCTCAGGACATGGCGCTCCATGAATTGGTGCCGTTCGGAGTCCACCTCCGCCCATGCCCCCAAAGCCAATGTGAGTGTCTAGCCGCGGTAGTCCGTGGTGTTGCCCATGGTTGCCCATAGCCGTGGACATGCCTCTGTAGTCAAATTGGCTCTGTCCTCCGAATCCCGATATGCTTGCATGCCGTGAATGTCCGGGATGGACTGTATGTCCAGGAGACATAGCAGCATTGTGGAGCGCAAGAAAGTTTGCATCTATGGCACCAATAGTGTTGGCGCGCGGCCGCATGCTTCCCGTACCAGGAATCACGCTACTGGCATTGCTTGAAATGGAGTTCTTGCGAACGCGATTCGCAGCATTGGTCGGTGGCAGAGCGGTCGTGCTTTCTCGCCTCGTGTTTCGGGGTCTAGTGGAGGCTGCGCCCTGTTGATGCAGCTTCTGCTGGTGACGGAGAAGCAGATCACGCCGTGCGAAGCATCTTGCGCATTGTGGGCACTCGAATGGTTTCTCCTTGGTATGCGATCGCTCGTGACGCTTGAGATGCTCCAGTCTTGCGAATGAGCGAGTGCAGGTGGTGCAGATATGTGGCCGTGGCTTGTCGGTCTTTGGTGGAGGGAATGTCGTGGCAGGAGGCTGTGTGGTATCTAATTTTACTGTTTGTGCAGAAGCTACAGTGCATTGACGTGGTTAGCTGCGAGTTTGCACGATGAGAGGCATGTCCTACTGTTACTGCTGCCGCCATTGCTACTCCCTGAATCGTCGCTCGGGAGGTTCACAGGCCCTGTGCGGCTGCTTTCATCTTGCTGATTCGACATGCTCAACTGCTGCTAGTACGGTGGTCGAGGTACGAGGGCCTATCTGATGATGGAGGAGCGGTCTCAGGGCGCCCAGCCTGATTGACGCTGGACGGGTAAGGCTGCTGTGTTGATCTGGGACCGCCGGATGGAGCTGGTACAGCTTGCGGATTTCGGGACCGCGCCGAGCACTAACAAACAAAGAGTGTGGAAGATGCCGGATCCCACTAATCTGGGAGCGTCAGGTATACAGCTTTGCCAAAATCTAGCAAGTGTAAGATTGGTACCTATTGGCGCCCACTAGGCGTCGAACGTCTGTTGGGACGTGTAGACTCCGATGACCGGTGGCTGTGGACCCAGTCTTTCAATACAGGGCAGGGGCAACAGTGCTGATGATGTGGAGATAACGATGCAGAGGATGTCCCACTATCTGGAGGAGGATCAATTGGCTGTAGCTGTAGGTGAACAAACGGGGTGGCCGGTGGTCGGTAGTCGGTGGTCGGTGGTCGATGGTCGGTGGCAGGTGGCGGTGGTTGTGTTATTGCAACTGGTGGCATACAACGGGCGCAGCTCAGAGTCTGAGGCCAAGGGAAAAGGACAAATTGATGAAGAGAAAGAACCACGGGAACAGCAATGTCCTTGGGGGAGTCGGGCCGCTCGATGGCTAGGATGCAGTGCGAAAGCGTGTTGGCGGAAGGGCCCGGTTGCTGGTCCCAGAGTGGTAGGCCGCTGCGGACGCACTGAAGAGGCCGGACGCGAAACAGCCTGTGTGGGCGGCCCAGCAAACAGCAGTCGATGATGGCACGACTGCTCGCTCGCGCCTTCCACGGTGCAAAAGACTGGATGCACTGCAGTCACCGCAGCCAGGACGAGCAATGGCAAGCTCTCGACTTGGCGGCGCTGCAATTGGCTGCTGGCCAGGACGCGAGGAAACCAGTGGAGGGGCAGCCGAAAGCTGGGGTATTGACCAGGATGCGTGCGCGCGCCTCTCTGCTCAGAGCAACAGACAGGAACGGCAGCGGCGGCGGCAGCAGCAGCAGCAGCAGTTGCAGAGGTCAATGGTGAGCAACAGCAACGTCCGCACGAGGTGTGACGATGGAGGCAGAGGCAATGGCCAGCGGACGGCGCAAGTCCCAGGTAAGCAGATGGCCCAGGGCCACAGCAGCGAATAGAGGCTGCATGACACACCAACGCCCAGTTCGGCGCCGGCCAGGGTCTGGCTAGTCCGACGAGGCCCCGAGGTGCGCACAGCTTCTAGAGGCGGCAACGATGAACAGCACACGCTGATCCCCATGCTGGACGACCCGCTTCGGAACCCGGCAGGGCATCGCAGCGCCTCAGACGGCCTCAAATCTTCGCTGCTTCGCTGCTTGGCCGCAGCAATCCGATACAGGGGTCTAGCAGCGCAGCGCCTCGGCCCAGTGCCAGAAACGGCAGCGCGCGCGCAATATCGACCTCTGGACCTGTGCTGTCCATGTACCATGTACTATGTATGCAAAGACGAGCAGTCGAGAGAGAGAGAGACTGCCGGACCTGCTCCCTAACAAATCACAAAGTCGCCCCCTAGACCCTGGCGGCGCCACTCAAACGCCGTGCGAAATTGTCACCACAGTTTGCACCAGGCTGGAGGATTGCAGTGCGTCGCGGGCCCTAAATTAACTCGCAGCGGGCATCAATGTCACTTGCCCATGGGCCTATATCGTGACTATGCCCTTGCGGGACTGATTGCTTGATAGTTTTATGAAAGGACTCTGCGTGCACGGCACAAGTCACGATCCTCGCTCGCACCTAGGTAGTAGGTACTGGCGGCTGGCCTGCACAGCGTTGGACTTTTTCTATGGCTCCCGGCGCAGTCCAAAATTGCCTCAGTGCTGCAACTGCAACTGCAACTGCAACTGCAACACAGGCTGGCGCTGGGCCACGGACAAGCGTCAGACTACAGCAGAATCCAGCAGAAGCCAGCTACGCGAGGCATACGCTATGCGGCTATAGAGACACGGCCTGGCGACTGCACCGCGCGTTCAAAGCGGACAGTGGCTTGCCTCGCAGGCAGTAGCAAGCAAGTACCCGTGCTTCTGCAGCTACTTGGGTACATGGAGCTGTCAGGACTGTGTATCTACCTACACCGATGTCAGCGTCGCACCGTCGGTGGGCGCAAAAGTCTGGGGAAGCTGGAGTCGACCGGGGCTGCTGGGTGGCCCAACCACGCTGCCTTTCCCCACAGTCTCAGAGCGGCTTAAAGCTGGCGCGCACTGGTGCAGGCGGCCAGTGCTCCCGTGCATATCCTTGATTGGCACCGCTTACAGCCCACCTCGACTTCTCCGAAACGGCTTGCCCGTTCCTTTGAAGACCCAGGCCACGACCCTGGCCCGTCTATGCAGCGCTGCCACACCACCGTCTGCCGACGCTGATCAGGGCCGTCTTCGCGACTTCTGCTCGCCTAGAGCCATCTGTGGCCTGCGCACGCAGTTCCATTGAGTCTTGCAGGCAGGTGCAGGAGCGCGTATTCGAGCACATGGACACCAAAGGGCCATAGCTGGGGGTGCGCCGTTTAAAGATAGCAAATATCGACGGCTTTGTAAGACTCGGAAACAAAGGACCCCGTTCAGTACACGTCCTTGTACCAATGCAGCAACCCGCCAATCGCCAACCATGGTGGAGACATATTTCACTGCACATGACCCTCCAAAGCGGACCCCTGACAGCGCGCTGTTCGAGCAGGCTGAGACGGCCAGCCAGCCAACATTCTCCGCCCTTCTCCTAGCTCCAGAGTTGGAACGTCATCACGTTTGACGAGTATTGCGGGTGGATACCGGTACTGCATCCCGCAAAAGTACGAGTGCTCATTGCCTGAGCTGGAGCTCTTGCGCCGCCCTCAAGCCTGCAGTAGGATAGCAGACCTTGGCTGCTAACTGACGCCAGCTCCCGATATGGTCAACGTTGGTGTAAAAGATGACGTCGATTTCCGCTCTCTAGAACAAAGTCAAGCTGTACGCTATCGAGTTCATGGGAGATCAGCGTCCATTTCTCTGCAAAGCAAAGGCTAAGCTACAGACTACGTCAACGCAACTAAATTATAAGGATATTCCGTTCAGCCTTGCGAGAGAGGCTTGGTTGATGATCGCTGAAACAACTCAGAGAGTATCTCATTCCACATCATCCAACGGCAACTGATGTTCTGGATCTGCAATTGACTGCTTACAATCAGCCAACCATCGCCCCACCATGCGCATGGATCGCTCGCTCGCCAAATTTTGAATTATGCTGATCGAATTAATTTTCCGCAGCAAACCTGTCGTCGTCCTCCCGAATTGCCTGGCTAGTCTTTGACAATGCCCCCTTTGCGACAGCAATGGCTGTGTGTTGCGCCTTCCTCTAGGCTTTCTTTTCCTCAAAACATCTAATATCGGATTTTAGTAGTACGTGAACAAGCATGATTCAAGACAGCACTATTTGCATGTAGACGTACCAACACAGGACGCAAAGCACAATGTACCGCTGGCCTTCAGCTAGCACATCTGGAGCTGGTACTTGCGGCACAGCCATCCATCATCAGCGCATGACGTACCACGACACTCGCATCGAACAGCCGACACAACAACTGCAAACATGTTCCGACGATGATGACGAGCGTCTGCGTCCTGCCGCCCGTGTCATTGCGTTGCGAGCACATGCAACAACGGAACCAATTGTCGCTTTGGTGCTTGCCTTGAGTGGGAAGCCCGGCGCGCCCCACTAAGTCCATCCGTCCTTTGCCCCAGACGCTTGCCGCCCGTTTCTCCAATGCGTGCGTAGACTGCAATCCACCCGCTCACCCTATCAGCACATCATGCACAGGGGCTGAGGTACTCACCTCGATCCCACGCAGGAATCAGGCAGACCGTGGAGAGCAGGAGCTGTGCTGATCGTGTCTAGAAGCGCAGAGCTCACAAATCCTTGACAACGGTCTGTACGAGCTGAACGGTTCGCAGCTACTGCGTTACACTGAAACCTTTAGCATGCCGTGATCTTGTCTCACACGCCGATTACAACAGCTTATCGTACAAACTTTGTAAGGTTCAACGAACGTAGGCTCACTGCTCCTTCTCATGACACTTTCAGGCAACGGCATGAAAGGCGTCTTCCTAATAGATATCAATTGCACTTTTCGACAATGGTTAGCCCAGCTTTCTATCATTTGACTGCCCCTCCATATCTTGGCTACACACACAACCGCCTCAGCGGCACACATCCTGGTCTTGAGGTACGTGGTAAGTACCTCACCGCGGCCCACATCCTTCACAGCCTGCTGAGTGTTCATTGGATGCCTCCCGCTGAACAACTTCCAGTGCTCAGTTGACGAACTGGCACGAGCCGATACCTGAAGCTTTACCAAGGACGATTCTCTGCACTCCTGTGCTGCATCATAACCCTGTATGGCGAATCTTGTCTTGCGCTCGACGCAGCTGCTCTCTTAACTCCGTCGCTCTACTCCGAAGCTTTCCGGACTGGATTCCGCATTTCCTGCGCACGATACAATTTATTGGCGCCAGCTACTGCTGTAACCGTGACCTTGCAGCTCTCCAAGCCTCCAGCCGGCCAACTGTTCGTATCGGCTTTTGGATCATCCGCTTCCCGAGGCAATTGCCGGGCATTTGCCTCCATGCAAAACCCTCACGTCTGCTGTACGGCCCGACGGAAACCCTTCTGAACGTGCTGCAATAACCTGCCAGCAACCTTGTTGACATGCCTGGCGGACTCAAAGAGTTTTACCATGGTTTATTACTCTCGCATTGCGTTGCTTGTCGTGGACATGGCTGCCAGCGAACCCGCGAATTGCGGCTTAACATGATCAGTTTTGCTGCCTAGACCCTTGAATTATCTCCGGACAGGTGATTCGCCAAACTCGACCACGCATTTGGACCCTGCTTTGGTGACGTCGCCGATGTCACGATAGAGCATACACCTCAGGTGCTAGAGGCGTATTTGCACTGCCGGCAAGTATTCTTTAGGCATCGCGAGACGGGCGGAACCCCAGGCGCAAGGACCTTCAATTTCCGCGCCCCAAAGTGTCCACAACGGCTCCACTTAGCGGAACAAAGCCAACTCAACAACGGAAAGCAACCTCGCTTTAGACAGTGGAGCAGCTGCCCAACAGAACCTTGCCTGTGGTCGTCTCGCCAGCAATGTCTCGAGTGGGATTTAGCCTCTCCCTGCTGAACAAAGTGATCCTGCTCGTGTTTGTGCAAGCGACTGTTTTCCATGTGGCTCTCAAACGTCTTCGTCCTCTGACAAGTGGCATCCGACCAAAACAACACACTGCAGCGTTGATGGATCCTGAAGAGTCTGCCGCTGTCTTTATACACGGTGTGTTCCCAGGTGCAAGAATTGTGCCTTGGTTGGAAGCGTGGTGTGCATATACGAAGTGGGCAAATGCACAGTCCTGAACGTACTATTGTGTCACGTAGATGGCTTCGCAACACCCCCACGCTTCCTGCACGCCTTGTCACGCTGTCTTCAAGTCGACGAGTTCAACCTGTGGCCCGCGCTTACTCGGTGGTTGAGGCTCTAGATCGATGCAGTTCATCGATCAACCCGCCATGGAGTGTGGAGACGTACATGTGCTACGGATTTTACCAATCATGCCTCCCAGCCGCTCTGAGCCCCTGTACATGACACAAGTGCGATTCGACGGGTGCGAGACGTTAGTTTTGTGTGGATGCCGACTCATCGGTAGTACTGGGGAGACAGGTAAGCATCACTGCGTCAGCATCACAACATACGCACGTCTCAATGTCTCGTTCCCGGCCACGCGGCCCTCACTCGTAATGGCAGGTCCAGTCGAACAAGAGACACGCTCACTGCGCAGTCAATTGAGCTATCATGGTGTCTTGAGTTACGCCCTCGGACACGACTACACTGCCATCTTCACGCGAGGCAAGATGCATATGAGCAGTAGGCTGGCTAGACATTGATTTCGAGTACGCCGTCTAAAGGCAGCGACAGCTCCATGGATGGGTTAGATCGGGCACAACCTCTGCCTATGTGAATTCATGCATGTTCATACTGCAAATGTCATCTCGATAGGTCTGAACAATTGCCAAAATACCCACCTAGCACCGTTTCTCCTTCCCGGAAAATGATCACTGGAAAAGCCCTTGCCCAGTCACGACCCTTTGCTATACATGCAGCCAAGCTTTCGATACTGGAGTGTTGTAGCTTTCCTGTATACGATGTCATAGTGGTGAAGTCCAAGTATCTTGACATGTACGCATGAAACAGTGCTCAGCTTGTGATACTATCTATGCATGAAATTCGTGTAAGCCTCTGCTATTGCCTCCTACATCTGCACTGCATTGTCTGTGTACTGATCATCAGATTGCAAGAATCTCCAGCTCAGATCAGAGTCAGACAGTCCCTCGCGTTGTCAAGCATTATACGTACAAAGATCAATCCGCCAGTTGATGAATACATGGTGTCTCCACATCTTACAATCGTGTATGTTGTCCAGAGATACGACCATTGCCTTCAATGGCTTTTGGGAGCACCCAGCAAGCTACCTCGCAACGCTTTAGACTAGAGCACAACAAATCAGTAACGCCCTCCACATCTATACGAGATTGTAGACAGCGCAGATATCTCGTACCATGACCTAGAAGACAGAGAACACCACCACGAGACGTGGAACGCAGCACCCACAGTGCCGCCGGGCCTGAGCGCCGCCGCTAGTTGGTAGCAAAAGAATGTGCAAGCATGGTATACACGTACCGCGGGTTACAACCTGAATTCGCGTCCGTGGCTGGAATGCCGGCTGTCTTGAACTTCTCTGCTGTTAAACTGGACTGTCAAAAACACGTCAGCGGCAACTCAAAGCAAGCATATCATGATCTCTACTACACATCGTGTCCGGCCACTAACTGTCATATAGTGATCAGAGCCACGAGACGACCCATTGAGCCCGCCAAAACTGGTACGCCGGTTGTGACCGGCGCGTACAAGGGCTTTTGGTGGTGTGTACACGTGCCACGAAATGGCCATGTTTTCTGCATGCCCGGCCACAAAGGCCCTGATGTCTTCTTCCCCCCAGTCCCGAGCCGAAGTACTTCCTGTCTACAAAGCGCAAGACCGTCGAGTCTCAGATACAGACTCGTGCGACTACCATGGTCTCCACGGTATAGTCGCCAACTTGCATTCATGTATTTTCGGCGGCGCGACGTTGTTGGCAACTTCCCTCACCTTTGTCGTCTCTGCCGACTTTGACGTTGATCTTGGTAGCCTGATCATGATTCTTACTGATAGCGGGGAGGATCTGGCCAGGGAGAGTGGGCGAAAGATGGTGTTCTTTTTACAGACAGTGCGCGCTTTAGACGGCTGAGCTTTGTCCTGTGAGTTTTTCTCGTTTTGTATTTCAGGGGATGTACTTGACTGTGATGTGATGTGGAGAGAGAGGGAGAGAGAGGGAGAGGATTGTTTGCTAACACACGCGGCAAGAACTCACGTCCGTGTTTTTTTGTCATCAGACACACAGTCAGACAGACCTTTCCCATGTATCGTGGTCGTTCAACGTTAGAATGGCAGACAGGTAGACAAACACGTACAGAATGGGGGATTTGTCTCTGCGGATAGGTGTTCAGAGTGGGCAGTCAAATCCCATGCGAGCGTGCAGGTGAGTGAGTGAGTGAGTGAGCGAGCAAATAAACAAGCAAACAAGAAACAAACACACACACACACACACACACACACACACGGATGTAGCCAACAAACAAAATGTTTTCCGCGAATACTGTGCAGTTATAACCTGCACATCCATCTTCCTTGATCTTCCAGATCTCGACTAAAAGGAAGAAGAAAGGGAAGAAAAGAAGAAAAGAAGAAGAACGAAAAAACTCAAGCATGTCTCCTACCCACACCACACCACCACGACAGCCACCACCACCACACAAAGTCCAACCCCCAATCAAAGTCAAAGTCCAAACCCAGGCCTCACAACACACCCCACGCCCTCTGCGCGCGCGCCAGCTCGCACTCATCCTCCCATTCACTGCCATCATCATAGCAGTATGTCTCCAGAACATGACATTCATTCACACTACATTGCGCAACGTCCTCTTTTTCGCGCGCGTGGGACTCTACTTTGCGGTTGTGTGGCCGGCTGTGGCGAGTGGGCAGCTGTGGGTGCTGGATGTGCTTGCGGGGTGGGAGGGGCAGGTGTGTGGGAATAAGTTTGTGGAGTGTCGGCCGTGGGAGTGAGGGACATGTCGACGAGAGGGAGAGGAGAAGGAGAAGGAGAGAGGTGCACCTTCTAATGCTCAAATAGAAGGACATTGTTTATAAGTCGGTGAAGTAATTCATTATTATTATTATTATTATTATTATTATTATTATTATTATTATTATTATTAGCGTGCATTGCTCTGTCTACAACACACTATGGGTATCTTGAATGGAGTATAATAAAGGTAGTATAATCAATACTGAAAGAATATAGGATCATAATATGGGTATAACAGAATATGGGACAATAAATAAGAGCACATATCCGGTATATAAGAGGAGGCGTAGAGCTAGTCAAAGTTGAAAAAGGCGTCGTTAAAGGCCGAGTCGCCTCCTTCGGGGTTGTCGTAGTCGTCTAGATTGAAGAGGTCGTCGAGGTTGTCGGTGGTCATGGTCTCCATGGGCTCGTCATTGTCGACAGCGGGCTTACTGTCTGCCGCATCTACAAGGGGCTTACTGTCTGGTACTTGTACATCAGGCTTGCTGTCTGATACTTGTGCGCTAGGCTTGCTGTCTGCTACTCCTACGACAGGCTTGCTATCTGCAGCGTCTACAACAGGCTTGCTGTCTGCTGCTTCTACACCAGGCTTACTGTTGTTTGATTCGTCGATAGGATTCGGCGGGATTGGCAGGTCTGGGGGAGGCTTCGCGTCGGTGCTCATGTCCGGGAGGTCTGACATTACAAAGTCGAGGTCCATGTTGGCGGCGTCGTCGTCGCTGGACTTTGCGTTGGTAAAGTCTTCGAGGCCATGCAGCAGCGACGGGCCTTGGTCGAGGGTAAAGTCCAAGTCTGCTGACATGTCCATCATGTCGCCGGCCGTGTTGTTGGCCGAGGTGTCCATTGCATCGCCAAACTCAAAGTCAAAGTCGAACTCGTGGTCCTGGTGATTCGAGACCGGGGGCGTGGGGTCGAAGAGGGGATCTGGCGGGGGGGCTGTGGTTGTGTCTGCAGCGGGGGGCGGGGCGGGCTCGTCTTGAGGTTTGGGCGCGGCTGCTGGCGTGGGAGGTTTGGCGGCGGGGGGCTCGGCGGGCGGTGGCGCGGGCAGGGCGGGAGGTGTGGAGGTGTCATGCTTGACAGGGGGCGTGGAGGGGTCGTGCTTGATGGGTGGCGTGGAGGCGTTGTGGGTGACAGAAGTCGTGGAGGCGTCGTGGGTGACAGAAGTCGTGGAGGCGTCGTGGGTGACAGAAGTCGTGGAGGCGTCGTCGTTGAGAGAGGACGTAGAGGGGTCGTGGTTGACAGGGGCGCTGGAGGTCAACTCGGTCGACTCGGTCAGCCCAGCCGACTCGGCGGCCAGGCGGGCGCGGTCGAGCTCGTGCTGCTTGGCGGCAGCGTTGCGCTTCTTGCGGTCCTGCTTCAGCACGGCGAGGTCGCGGCGCAGGACGGTCTGGGCCAGGCGGACCTGGTTCTCGAGCTCGTCGAGGGCGTCGTGGAAGCGCTCGTTGGCGGCAGGGACGGCGCGCTGCAGGCCCTGTTTCATGCGGCCAGTGCCGCCGCCTGCATGGTGCTCCTTGATGAAGCGGCCGGCGGTGAGCAGCTGCAGCAGTGGTGAGCGCGAGGGACGGGGGAGCGGGGGAGCGGGAGAGGATGGGGCTTCGTACCACGAGGTTGAGCATGCTCTGCAGGACGTCGAGGTTGGGGTTGGCGGCGTCCGTCTTGGCGGCAGCCATGGCGGTGGTGTGGGTGCAGTACTGTGGTGTAGTGTGGTGTAGTGTAGTGTAGAGGAAACAGCAGTGTGGTGTAGTGTAGTGTAGTGTGGTGGTATAGTAGTGGCTAGTTGGGTGTGGCGGCGTCACACCAGGTCCACAACCAAGCGCTGCCGCTAGTACGCTTCAGCACCGACAGCCCTGATCCTGCGCACACTGCACACTCACGTGACACTCATACCCAGACTGGCACTCACACTCACACTCACTCACACTCACTCACACTCACACTGGCGTTACCTGCGCTGGCTGACTGTTGAGTGCCGTGTCTGTGCCTACTGCTATATATCTGATAACAAGTGTCTGCCGTCTGTGTGTCTGCTGTCTGTGTCGCCCTGCATCCACTGGGACACCAGGGACAGCTGTAAATTGCGGCAGGCGTAGGGCTAGCTGCCGGCCCGCACATCAGGCGCCGCCCTACTGTCCACTTGCTCACGGCGCAACCGCCTCGACAGCTTTCTCTCTCCTCTACCACAGCCCAGCCACAGCTACCCAGTACCTGTCGTTGTTCGGCCCAGGGCCTCGCTCGCGTCGTTTCTGCTTCTCCTTTTGCTGTCTCCTTTTCCGCTTCCCTTCTGTCTGCCCGGCCCTGCCCTGTCCCGTCCTGCCCGCGCCCGCGCCTGCT